>OY288287.1:61637284-62248534 GCA_958450335.1 Hibiscus tridactylites | reverse complement strand
AAAACTCGTCTGATTACACGCTATCCACGTAGGGAGATACGACTTCAAATGCCTAACAATAATCTTAGTAACCGTCTTGTACAACACAGAGCACAAACTAATTGGGCGGAATTGTGTAATCGAAATAGGCCATGCAATCTTTGGAATAAGGACAATTAAAGTCCTATTTAGAGCCACCGACATTTGCTTAGTGGCGAAAATAGACATGATAAACTCACATACCTGACCACCAACATGATCCCAATTATTTTTGAAGAAAAAAACGTGCAACCCATCAACTCTCGGCGCCTTAAGAGAACCCATATTAAACATCCCCCTTCTAATCTCATCAGCCGTAACTACGCGCTCCAAATAAGCACTCACCGCCCTAGAAATGCTTGGGAATAGACCACGGCTAGCATACACACCCTCAAAACACCCGACACAGTAAACAAATCTATAAAATATTGGATCGCCATACCCTGTAGCTCCGACTGCTCCTCACACCATTCCCCACCAGCATGCTGGAGCTGTAATATCCGATTAGCCCTACACCGAGCCAAGGTCAACGCATGAAAAAAGCGAGTGTTGCGATCGTCCAGATTAACCCATTTTGCCCGAGCTTTCAGTGCCCAAAGACTCTCTTCCTATTCAAGCACTATCTCAAGCTCAGACTTCAACCTACTCTCCAACTCTACCAAGCGGTCGGAATAACTAATCTGCAAAGCACGATCAATACCTTTCAGTCGGCCAAGGAGTTGTCGTTTCTTCTGACCAATATGTCCAAACACATTACGATTCCAATCCTAAAGTTGGGGCGTGATATTCTCCATATTCGAAAGGAGCTCCTTACTAGTATCCCAAAAAGAAGAGAGGAAATCCCTCCAATCTAAATGTTCTTGCCAAGTTGCGATAAACTTGAAAGGCTTCTTCATATGATGAGTAACATTATCCACAAGATTGAACAAAATGGGACAATGATCTGAACCAACTCTCTCGAGATGCATAACATGAGACATCTGATACCTAAGGCTCCAACCAATATTCATCAAGCAACGATCTAACCTCTGATACAACGATCTATGACGCCAAGTGAAATCATTCCCCGTAAACCCTACATCAATCAAACCAATGTCCATAATGAAATCCGAAAACAATCGACTCACCCCATAAGTATTATTAGAACCACCAGTCCGTTCATCAGAGTGACATATAGCATTAAAGTCGCCTCCCAAAAGCCAAAGAGCCTCCTCACCCGGATTCAAACTCGACAGAGGCCCTCAAACAAGATTCCGAAGAGTTGCAGTTGGGCTCGCATACACTGTCGTAAGGAGAAACCAATCTGCCTCATTCTCCTAACGGCATCGACAATGGATGAATTGCGCTGAAACTTTTAAAACATCAACAACAACATCATCCATCCACAAAATCCAAATACCACCACTAAATCCCCATGCTTCTAGCCGAAAAGAATTCACAAAACCAAGTTTACAAATCATCAGGTCTGCCACACATCCACTAATCCTCGTCTCCATGAGCACAACAATCCTAGCCCCAAAAGCACGAAAAAGTTCTTGAAATGCTTTTGAAAATCGAGACTCGCCACCCCTCTACAATTCTAGAAAATCAAATTCATTATTCAATAAAAAACAAAGAAACACTCATAAAGAGAGTGACCCACCGGGAATATCATGCATCACGACTTTCTCAACAACACCAGTCAAACCCTTAACCTCAAATTCTGAAGCGACTGGTCTAGGTACCGAATCATCCTCCTCCATACCATTACCTCTAACGCCAATATGCGCATCTACTTGATTAGTAATAGAATCTAGTCCAAGTCTCAGACTGCACCCATTCGATGAGCACTATACGATTCGGGGCATTAAAGTCTGCATTCTTTCTAATTTGTAACCTTTTAGTATTGGTATCATTCACCGACTTACCCACCTTATAACCCGTCGGACCATTTTTTGCTTTCAAACTAGCCTTCCCCGCACTCACATTCTCCTTGAGGGTAAGAGTCGAGTGATTACCAGATCTCGAGACTACATGAGGTACCAAAACTATATGGGCCCCCTCTGTGCCGATATTCACCACCTCAACAGGGCTACTTCCCGCCTTGGTCGCACTCTTACCCTTAGCTTTCCTCTTCGGGTTCGAAGCCAAATACGTAGCATTCTTCAAGACAGGCTTTTGCAGTACGACATTTTAACCACACTATCGGAATTCGGAACCCTCATTGACCATATTTTCCTGTGCTACCTCCGATCTTTGAATTCCATTAAGACTTACCTCCTTTGCCTCTTTTTGCAACACTGCAAACCTGGACCCCACCACATTACCGCTACTTCCCACATTCGGTCCACTCCCGACTTTTGCTTGGCCATACTGCCGCTTATTGTTAGACACCATCATTCACGGACCAAACAATGCAGAAGTCTCTCCACCCACGGCAGGCTATTGCACTGAAGGGCTAGGGTCGCCATCTTGAGCACCTTTAAGCGATCCACAAGCCTCTTCTGCATGATCATAAACACCACACTCAAAGCATATTTGTTGTAGCCCCTCATACTCTAACTTCTGGATGAAATTATCAATACCAATACACGACTTCAATGGCTTGTTGAGATCGACCATGATTGCCAGACGCACAAACTTGCCTTGTTCTCCTGCTTGCATGTTATAATCAACCCTAACCACACGCCCAACAATCTGTGCAATGCGTCGAAACAATGATTTACAATAATATCGATATGGTAGCCCCGGTAAACGAACCCAAACCATCACCTTGGATGGATAATTTTCTGACGTCGAAAAGGACCTACTCCAAGGTTGCACTGTCAGGTAATTCCCATATATTGTCCAAGGACCCTCCGTTAGCACATCTGCATAATCCTTGTAATCTTCAAATCAAACCAAAAAGTAATTATTGTCTAACTCTATTAGTTGGAAATCGACATGCGTCTTCCATAACACATTTAGTCTATTCAACGGCGCTCCATAACCAATTGTTCTCCCAAGCAATCGGACAATTATAGCATTATGCAAGCTCTTATCATTTGCTCATGAACGTGTTCAAAGAATTTGATCATAGGGAAAGCTCCATCCTCACTAACAATACAATCCTCGTCCTGCACTATCATATCATCGGTATTCAAGCTTTGATCATCGGCAAACCACCCTTCCTTGTTCGGCCCCGACGCTGCCACACGAGCATAGGACACCGGCGTACCACTGTTCCCCTAGGCAAGTCCTTCTATTCGCTGTTGGAACAGTCCCAACAGGCGCAAACAAACCCTGCACATCAACACCTTCCATAGTTTGCACCGCATCCCCTTTCGACTTTTTAGGCGTGCGTAGATCCGTCGTCTCTAACGGAGGACTAGGACTTTCCAAGGCTGGTGGGGAATCGATCTGATCAACAACATCTGACGGCCGCCCACTCAACCTCCCTATTGCCTCCAGGCTAGGGTTCGCCGGAACCTTAGGGTTATCCTGAGAATTCTCCGTAAATATTGTATTCCTTTTAGTCTCTATTTTTTTTCATTTTGTTTTTGCTCTATTTGTTCTTTTTTTTTTGTCTTGAACATGAAAGGTTTAAGTTTTGATTCTTTGTTTTTACTATTTAAATCTATTTTTTCTAATTTTTAATTACTTGAATCTTGTGTTTTAAATGTTGAATCTGTTTCTCTCTCTTGCTTGTTTTTCTTTATTTTATGTTATTTTTTTACTCTTCAAGTATAATTATATATATTATTTATTTATTTATTGATTTTGCTGACTAACAAATGAAAAGAAAAAAGCAGAATCAACCGAGTCGGGGTCGGGTTTGTGTATTCATTTTAGGGGCGGGGCGGTATAATATTAAAAATTCTTGAGTCGGGGCGGAGTCGGATCTTGACTCTTGAATTTTGGGTCAGGGTCGGGTCGACCAAAAACCTGCACCGCCCTGTCTTGTGGTCATCCCTAGCTACTGAATGCAGTAGCAACATCAAACGATCACATCAGACATGTGAAACGTAAAAACTGCATCGAACGAAGCCTAACAAAATATTTTACTATATTACACGATTATATTATATTAGTTTTTTAATGGTAGGCACACTGATTAGAAAATAGTGTGTTTTATTTTCAGAAAAATATTAAATGTTAAACTAATATTGTTTTAATCGTTAAACATATAATATAATAATTATTCTAATAATTAATAAATTCTAATACACGAACCTAACAGACAGTGGTCCCAGTAAAAATGCGGATAATATTAATTCTAGGAGACCCGGGTTTAATTGTTTTATCTGCAAGATGTGTATTGTCAATGAGTTAAGAATATGTACAAACAGATAATCAGATAGTACTTTATAATCACCTTTAAACTAGCTTTAAACTAGGTAAAAAAATAATAATTTCTTATGCACAAGTGGGTATACGATCGTGTTGTTTAAGTGCTTAACTGTTTCTAGTAGTATAGTCATTGTGCAGGCATTATATCAAATTATATATTAAAAAGCTATGGATTTCAATATTTTGTTATTTTTTGTCGGAGCATCTATTTTAGATGACGAATCTTAATTTTTTATATTGTTAAATAATAAAAATCATAACGAAAGTATGATTTAATACTATTTTTAGTATCTAACTTTGACAGCACTCAACTTTTATTTTGGTGTAGTTAAACACTTCTTTTTATTGATGCAATTAGGTATTATGTATTTAAAAAATGAATTTGGAAGTGAATATGTATCTTTTTTATAAAAATGTTTGATACCTAATTGCACCAAACAATAAAGGTTAAGTACCTAATTACATAAAGAAAGTTAAATATCAATTATACCATTTAAAATGTTAGATACCTAATTATTCTATTAAAAGTGAATAGGTACCTAAGTGCATCAGTACCATATTATACACAAATGCTAAAATTAAGTATAAAAAATTATATTTATCTTTTAATAAAAATGTAAACTATAATTTTAGTTTTAAAAATTATTTTTTCTAACATTCAAAATTTATTACGGAAAATACAATAGTATCAATCTAACATTATAATTATTTTTTATTTGGAAGTATATTCCTAGCTCATGCTAGAATAAAGGGTACCCTAGGGTAAGTAAAACTCGATTAGATTAAACATATGATTTTTTATTAGATTTGACTCGAGTTGTAATTTTATAAACTCGACTAATTTTTTTAAAAAAATAAATTTTAGAACTTCGAATAATATGAATAACTCGAAATTTTTAGTAATTAGTGGATCGATTTTTAAGTTCGAGTTGAATATATATATATATATACATGTGTGTGCAATTCACCCCAAAGGAAAAACAATATGTTACTACAATACAAAAATTACTTCAAACATTTACGCCGAAAACAAAAAAAGAGGTAATCTACCAAGCCTCTCAAGAACAATAACATTGTGTAATTAACTATCGCTCTAAAAAAAGTAAAATCAACTCTGAATTACACTCACTGCAAATCTAGAGAAAGGCTAGGCAGAACCACTCCCAAATAAACGCGTGATGAGTAATATGTTAAGAAATATAGTTAATTTTCGAACTAAGGGTAACTGTCCGCTATTTATTTACTTTATGAATTTCTAAATGACATAAGTTAATACTTATTGTCATCTTTACTACAGACACAACCGTGAAAACATATCACTCCCAAGTCAAGTGAGAAACTACTACCTTACTAAACTAAGTAAGCACAAATAAAACAAGGAACCATTTTCTCCGAGAGCACATATCTCATTTTTGGTTAATGATATAAAATGCATTAACGTGAATAAGAATTTATACCAGTCCTCTGAGAACATGTAACATGGATCCCGCGTCTTTCTAAACGACCCAAGAGCCACCTTCCGAAAGAGTTGCTTACAGAAGTGATCACCGACACTCGTACCTTTCTCAAAGCGTTTCGCTAATGAAAAAGATTGTTATGTGACGTTTCTCATTTATGCAGTTTCCTCCTTGAACAACTCCTCCAAGTCTACAAAACAGATACACCATAGAAGGATAGAATCATCTAAATGATCGCAGTTTCAAAGCGAGGGTGCATAGTATCTAAACGAAGTATAAATTCAGAGGCGCAGGTGTTCGAACAATTTGATTTAAGAACATGGTGGTATTTGAAGATATTAAAACGCAAATAAACATATAATAGTCAATATTATCGCACCCGTGGAGCAAGATTTCAATACATGTATAATCAGTACATGATGATATTCGAAGATATTAACACGCGAATAAACGTATAATAATCAAGACAACTATAGAAAATCTTTTTTGTAATAATTTTTTTCAAACATTTCGAGTACAAACATCGTTACAAAGTATTTTGGCCACATTTTGATTGGTCTTTGTTTTAATATTAGGTTGAACACGTGAAAATGGCAAAGCCTTCTTTATTTTCTGGTTTCATGGCTCAGCCATAGCTGCCATGCGAGTCCTTGCGACCAAGTTGTTTGTTGGCATGATGCTTGACATCGCCACACACACACAACTGATAAATAAACAACTATTTTGATCATATATATATGAAAAATGGCCACAAACCAAGCACACATCAACAACTTAAGATAAATTGTTTAGCAACGACTGCCCCCAGTGCAGTGACAAACAACAACAAATAATAATATTTAAAAAATCTTGAGAGCAAAGTTTTTCAAATACCATATTTATCGCTGTTTACAACTACAAATAGCTAATCATAACCTTCCAAATATCATTTTTTGTTGACATAAACAACTTCGATAAACAGCCAGAGCTCCCCCAGAATTTATCAAATGAAGCTTGTGTATGATATCCATCACAACAAGTAAATTCTTTCAAGGAAAAAACTCACAAAGGAAAGAATAGATCACTCGATAATTGAATTATGAAAAGCAAGCCCAAAAGAGCACTATTTATAGCAGAGAAAAAAAAGGAAAAACACCAAGACTAGATGATTAAAGTTCAAGTTACAGCAGACTCAACTCACTAAAACACATGTCCTCCTCAGCCGACAAGTGTCCTCACCTCGCCCAATCTCCTATAAAAATCATGCCCCCAGTTAACACAAACTAAGGGGCAGATCGGACCCCCAAAACCACCGTCTAGAGGTGTTGCTCACTTATGTGATCAACAATATATATATATATATATATATATATATATATATATATATATATATCACATAGGAAAAAATTTGTATATCGTATATGGTTATAGAAAGTTATTTAAATTGAAATCAATTAGTACCATAACATTATAAGATGTTTACAATTAGATTTTAATAGAAACTCGAACAAATAGAAAAAATTCAAATAAATTTTGAGTTATAAATAACAATCGTAAACTCGATTAACTCAAAAAAGATTTTACTCGACTAATCAAATACTCACCTACAATAAATGATCACATTTTCAAAAAATATTTAATTCCCAGAAAAAATTTATAAAATAATATTTGACAAATGAATAAAAAATTAAAAAATTAAAAATTAAATACCTAACTAAAATTTTAGAATAAAATAAATTAAGCAAAATGAAAAGGCAAATCCACAAATATTTTTCATGGACCAACTGGGCCTAAGGAGAAGAACAATTGGGCAGGAGACGAAAGAGGCTAGTTTTCCGGTAGCCTCCGATCTGGACCAACTGTTGTCACCTATCTGTTGACGTCGGCTTCATACAATTAGTAAATTATAAGTTCATAACAAAAAAACAAAGGCGGATTCAGAATTTTTTTTTAAGATGCGTACAATATGTCAAGTATTAACAATATAAATATTTTTGTACGTGAGTACAAATAATATTTTAAGGTAGACACACTCGATAAAATTGATAACTAATAAAGAAAATTTATATTTTCAAAGTGAAGACATATAAAATTTAAAGGTGAGCACACTCAATAAAATAGATAATTAATAAAAAATTATATTTTCAAAGAGAAGACATATAAAATTTAAAGGTAATCACACTTGATAAAATAAATAATTAGTAAAAAAAATTCGAATTTTCAGTATGCCCAATGTGCCCACCCTTAACCCAACCTACATCTGCCATCTATAGTAAATACTATAATTGTTGTACATCTTTCTTTCCTGTATAAATATTTGATTTGATGGTGAAAGGCTTCTCTTTGAAATGCTTGTAACTATGTTAGTTAGAGATAAGTGTAAATATTGGTTATATATATATATATAATTCTCTTACATTATGTAAATTTTAAAAATTTTATGTTTTTTTAAACCGTTAGATGAAGTTGAATGTAAATTTGAAATTAATAATAAAAAAAATATTAGTCATTTATTTACTCTGATTAAACAGTTCGAAAAAGATGAGAAAAGTTTGAGTTTTAGAGATTTTGTTCATATCATATAGAAAAATAAAATATTTGTCGAAGGGTATGGAAAGATTTGTTCTACAATGAGGTGTTTCCATGATTCTTTTCGCATGTGAATATTTGTTATATTATTCAATATAGCATATTCACTATTAAGACATGACAATCATGAAGAACTATCACTTAGAAAACCATTCCGTATAAATACATATATTTATAAAGTAGTTGTGAATTGAAATAAATTGTTACTATTAATTTTGTTCATTGAAATAAATAAAAAGATACTAATAATTTTTATGAGTATTCTAACATAATTTCATAATAATATGTATTTTTACAAATAAAATTATTCATACTTAAATTCTCTATCTGGTCGAGTGTACTCTCCTTGTGTGGTATTGTTAGGACGTTGTGTTGGAATGATGAGTTGGCATGGGCTGTTCAAGCTATGAGCGGTAAGTACCTGAAGGCTTTTGTCTTGAGGATTGCTTGGAATGCTGTCATTTACACGATTTGGGAGGAGCGTAATCACATGATTTTTTTTGAAAGCTAAACTGATTACAAGTAGTAACTTTTTTAAATATACTCTCAACCAATTAACAATGAACGCTCAATCACCCTGCTGCAGCTGCTGGTGCTCGAACACATGATTTTTCGTAGCTGCTTGCGTCCCTTGGTTGATTTTTTTGATGTAATTAAAGTGATTGTTCGTGTTAAGGTTGCACATAGGGGAATAGATAAAAAAAAATTGTTCATTCGTCTTTTTATACAGTATGGGCTATCTTAGTCTTCGCTTAAGCTACGACCTTGAATCATGTAGTAAACTTTTATTCTGAGAAAAATTGAATTCAAATACATATCTAAAAATAAATAAATTCTTTAGATTTAAATTTAAGAAAAACATCGCATGCATTTGTGTTGGAAAATTTAAGTTCGAGTTGAATATATATATATACATGTGTGTGCAATTCACCCCAAAGGAAAAACAATATGTTACTACAATACAAAAATTACTTCAAACATTTACGCCGAAAACAAAAAAAGAGGTAATCTACCAAGCCTCTCAAGAACAATAACATTGTGTAATTAACTATCGCTCTAAAAAGAGTAAAATCAACTCTGAATTACACTCACTGCAAATCTAGAGAAAGGCTAGGCAGAACCACTCCCAAATAAACGCGTGATGAGTAATATGTTAAGAAATATAGTTAATTTTCGAACTAAGGGTAACTGTCCGCTATTTATTTACTTTATGAATTTTTAAATGACATAAGTTAATACTTATTGTCATCTTTACAACAGACACAACCGTGAAAACATATCACTCCCAAGTCAAGTGAGAAACTACTACCTTACTAAACTAAGTAAGCACAAATAAAACAAGGAACCATTTTCTCCGAGAGCACATATCTCATTTTCGGTTAATGATATAAAATGCATTAACGTGAATAAGAATTTATACCAGTCCTCTGAGAACATGTAACATGGATCCCGCGTCTTTCTAAACGACCCAAGAGCCACCTTCCGAAAGAGTTGCTCACAGAAGTGATCACCGACACTCGTACCTTTCTCAAAGCGTTTCGCTAATGAAAAAGATTGTTATGTGACGTTTCTCATTTATGCAGTTTCCTCCTTGAACAACTCCTCCAAGTCTACAAAACAGATACACCATAGAAGGATAGAATCATCTAAATGATTGCAGTTTCAAAGCGAGGGTGCATAGTATCTAAACGAAGTATAAATTCAGAGGCGCAGGTGTTCGAACAATTTGATTTAAGAACATGGTGGTATTTGAAGATATTAAAACGCAAATAAACATATAATAGTCAATATTATCGCACCCGTGGAGCAAGATTTCAATACATGTATAATCAGTACATGATGATATTCGAAGATATTAACACGCGAATAAACGTATAATAATCAAGACAACTATAGAAAATCTTTTTTGTAATAATTTTTTTCAAACATTTCGAGTACAAACATCGTTACAAAGTCATTTTGGCCACATTTTGATTGGTCTTTGTTTTAATATTAGGTTGAACACGTGAAAATGGAAAAGCCTTCTTTATTTTCTGGTTTCATGGCTCAGCCATAGCTGCCATGCGAGTCCTTGCGACCAAGTTGTTTGTTGGCATGATGCTTGACATCGCCACACACACACAACTGATAAATAAACAACTATCTTGATCATATATATATGAAAAATGGCCACAAACCAAGCATACATCAACAACTTAAGATAAATTGTTTAGCAACGACTGCCCCCAGTGCAGTGACAAACAACAACAAATAATAATATTTAAAAAATCTTGAGAGCAAAGTTTTTCAAATACCATATTTATCGCTGTTTACAACTACAAATAGCTAATCATAACCTTCCAAATATCATTTTTTGTTGACATAAACAACTTCGATAAACAGCCAGAGCTCCCCCAGAATTTATCAAATGAAGCTTGTGTATGATATCCATCACAACAAGTAAATTCTTTCAAGGAAAAAACTCACAAAGGAAAGAATAGATCACTCGATAATTGAATTATGAAAAGCAAGCCCAAAAGAGCACTATTTATAGCAGAGAAAAGAAAGGAAAAACACCAAGACTAGATGATTAAAGTTCAAGTTACAGCAGACTCAACTCACTAAAACACATGTCCTCCTCAGCCGACAAGTGTCCTCACCTCGCCCAATCTCCTATAAAAATCATGCCCCCAGTTAACACAAACTAAGGGGCAGATCGGACCCCCAAAACCACCGTCTAGAGGTGTTGCTCACTTATGTGATCAACAATATATATATATATATATATATATATATATATATATATATATATATATCACATAGGAAAAAATATGTATATCGTATATGGTTATAGAAAGTTATTTAAATTGAAATCAATTAGTACCATAACATTATAAGATGTTTACAATTAGATTTTAATAGAAACTCGAACAAATAGAAAAAATTCAAATAAATTTTGAGTTATAAATAACAATCGTAAACTCGATTAACTCAAAAAAGATTTTACTCGACTAATCAAATACTCACCTACAATAAATGATCACATTTTCAAAAAATATTTAATTCCCAGAAAAAATTTATAAAATAATATTTGACAAATGAATAAAAAATTAAAAAATTAAAAATTAAATACCTAACTAAAATTTTAGAATAAAATAAATTAAGCAAAATGAAAAGGCAAATCCACAAATATTTTTCATGGACCAACTGGGCCTAAGGAGAAGAACAATTGGGCAGGAGACGAAAGAGGCTAGTTTTCCGGTAGCCTCCGATCTGGACCAACTGTTGTCACCTATCTGTTGACGTCGGCTTCATACAATTAGTAAATTATAAGTTCATAACAAAAAAACAAAGGCGGATTCAGAATTTTTTTTTTAAGATGCGTACAATATGTCAAGTATTAACAATATAAATATTTTTGTACGTGAGTACAAATAATATTTTAAGGTAGACACACTCGATAAAATTGATAACTAATAAAGAAAATTTATATTTTCAAAGTGAAGACATATAAAATTTAAAGGTGAGCACACTCAATAAAATAGATAATTAATAAAAAATTATATTTTCAAAGAGAAGACATATAAAATTTAAAGGTAAGCACACTTGATAAAATAAATAATTAGTAAAAAAAATTCGAATTTTCAGTATGCCCAATGTGCCCACCCTTAACCCAACCTACATCTGCCATCTATAGTAAATACTATAATTGTTGTACATCTTTCTTTCCTGTATAAATATTTGATTTGATGGTGAAAGGCTTCTCTTTGAAATGCTTGTAACTATGTTAGTTAGAGATAAGTGTAAATATTGGTTATATATATATATATAATTCTCTTACATTATGTAAATTTTAAAAATTTTATGTTTTTTTAAACCGTTAGATGAAGTTGAATGTAAATTTGAAATTAATAATAAAAAAAATATTAGTCATTTATTTACTCTGATTAAACAGTTCGAAAAAGATGAGAAAAGTTTGAGTTTTAGAGATTTTGTTCATATCATATAGAAAAATAAAATATTTGTCGAAGGGTATGGAAAGATTTGTTCTACAATGAGGTGTTTCCATGATTCTTTTCGCATGTGAATATTTGTTATATTATTCAATATAGCATATTCACTATTAAGACATGACAATCATGAAGAACTATCACTTAGAAAACCATTCCGTATAAATACATATATTTATAAAGTAGTTGTGAATTGAAATAAATTGTTACTATTAATTTTGTTCATTGAAATAAATAAAAAGATACTAATAATTTTTATGAGTATTCTAACATAATTTCATAATAATATGTATTTTTACAAATAAAATTATTCATACTTAAATTCTCTATCTGGTCGAGTGTACTCTCCTTGTGTGGTATTGTTAGGACGTTGTGTTGGAATGATGAGTTGGCATGGGCTGTTCAAGCTATGAGCGGTAAGTACCTGAAGGCTTTTGTCTTGAGGATTGCTTGGAATGCTGTCATTTACACGATTTGGGAGGAGCGTAATCACATGATTTTTTTTGAAAGCTAAACTGATTACAAGTAGTAACTTTTTTAAATATACTCTCAACCAATTAACAATGAACGCTCAATCACCCTGCTGCAGCTGCTGGTGCTCGAACACATGATTTTTCGTAGCTGCTTGCGTCCCTTGGTTGATTTTTTTGATGTAATTAAAGTGATTGTTCGTGTTAAGGTTGCACATAGGGGAATAGATAAAAAAAAATTGTTCATTCGTCTTTTTATACAGTATGGGCTATCTTAGTCTTCGCTTAAGCTACGACCTTGAATCATGTAGTAAACTTTTATTCTGAGAAAAATTGAATTCAAATACATATCTAAAAATAAATAAATTCTTTAGATTTAAATTTAAGAAAAACATCGCATGCATTTGTGTTGGAAAATTTAAGTTCGAGTTGAATATATATATATACATGTGTGTGCAATTCACCCCAAAGGAAAAACAATATGTTACTACAATACAAAAATTACTTCAAACATTTACGCCGAAAACAAAAAAAGAGGTAATCTACCAAGCCTCTCAAGAACAATAACATTGTGTAATTAACTATCGCTCTAAAAAGAGTAAAATCAACTCTGAATTACACTCACTGCAAATCTAGAGAAAGGCTAGGCAGAACCACTCCCAAATAAACGCGTGATGAGTAATATGTTAAGAAATATAGTTAATTTTCGAACTAAGGGTAACTGTCCGCTATTTATTTACTTTATGAATTTTTAAATGACATAAGTTAATACTTATTGTCATCTTTACAACAGACACAACCGTGAAAACATATCACTCCCAAGTCAAGTGAGAAACTACTACCTTACTAAACTAAGTAAGCACAAATAAAACAAGGAACCATTTTCTCCGAGAGCACATATCTCATTTTCGGTTAATGATATAAAATGCATTAACGTGAATAAGAATTTATACCAGTCCTCTGAGAACATGTAACATGGATCCCGCGTCTTTCTAAACGACCCAAGAGCCACCTTCCGAAAGAGTTGCTCACAGAAGTGATCACCGACACTCGTACCTTTCTCAAAGCGTTTCGCTAATGAAAAAGATTGTTATGTGACGTTTCTCATTTATGCAGTTTCCTCCTTGAACAACTCCTCCAAGTCTACAAAACAGATACACCATAGAAGGATAGAATCATCTAAATGATTGCAGTTTCAAAGCGAGGGTGCATAGTATCTAAACGAAGTATAAATTCAGAGGCGCAGGTGTTCGAACAATTTGATTTAAGAACATGGTGGTATTTGAAGATATTAAAACGCAAATAAACATATAATAGTCAATATTATCGCACCCGTGGAGCAAGATTTCAATACATGTATAATCAGTACATGATGATATTCGAAGATATTAACACGCGAATAAACGTATAATAATCAAGACAACTATAGAAAATCTTTTTTGTAATAATTTTTTTCAAACATTTCAAGTACAAACATCGTTACAAAGTCATTTTGGCCACATTTTGATTGGTCTTTGTTTTAATATTAGGTTGAACACGTGAAAATGGAAAAGCCTTCTTTATTTTCTGGTTTCATGGCTCAGCCATAGCTGCCATGCGAGTCCTTGCGACCAAGTTGTTTGTTGGCATGATGCTTGACATCGCCACACACACACAACTGATAAATAAACAACTATCTTGATCATATATATATGAAAAATGGCCACAAACCAAGCATACATCAACAACTTAAGATAAATTGTTTAGCAACGACTGCCCCCAGTGCAGTGACAAACAACAACAAATAATAATATTTAAAAAATCTTGAGAGTAAAGTTTTTCAAATACCATATTTATCGCTGTTTACAACTACAAATAGCTAATCATAACCTTCCAAATATCATTTTTTGTTGACATAAACAACTTCGATAAACAGCCAGAGCTCCCCCAGAATTTATCAAATGAAGCTTGTGTATGATATCCATCACAACAAGTAAATTCTTTCAAGGAAAAAACTCACAAAGGAAAGAATAGATCACTCGATAATTGAATTATGAAAAGCAAGCCCAAAAGAGCACTATTTATAGCAGAGAAAAGAAAGGAAAAACACCAAGACTAGATGATTAAAGTTCAAGTTACAGCAGACTCAACTCACTAAAACACATGTCCTCCTCAGCCGACAAGTGTCCTCACCTCGCCCAATCTCCTATAAAAATCATGCCCCCAGTTAACACAAACTAAGGGGCAGATCGGACCCCCAAAACCACCGTCTAGAGGTGTTGCTCACTTATGTGATCAACAATATATATATATATATATATATATATATATATATATATATATATATATATATATATATATCACATAGGAAAAAATATGTATATCGTATATGGTTATAGAAAGTTATTTAAATTGAAATCAATTAGTACCATAACATTATAAGATGTTTACAATTAGATTTTAATAGAAACTCGAACAAATAGAAAAAATTCAAATAAATTTTGAGTTATAAATAACAATCGTAAACTCGATTAACTCAAAAAAGATTTTACTCGACTAATCAAATACTCACCTACAATAAATGATCACATTTTCAAAAAATATTTAATTCCCAGAAAAAATTTATAAAATAATATTTGACAAATGAATAAAAAATTAAAAAATTAAAAATTAAATACCTAACTAAAATTTTAGAATAAAATAAATTAAGCAAAATGAAAAGGCAAATCCACAAATATTTTTCATGGACCAACTGGGCCTAAGGAGAAGAACAATTGGGCAGGAGACGAAAGAGGCTAGTTTTCCGGTAGCCTCCGATCTGGACCAACTGTTGTCACCTATCTGTTGACGTCGGCTTCATACAATTAGTAAATTATAAGTTCATAACAAAAAAACAAAGGCGGATTCAGAATTTTTTTTTTAAGATGCGTACAATATGTCAAGTATTAACAATATAAATATTTTTGTACGTGAGTACAAATAATATTTTAAGGTAGACACACTCGATAAAATTGATAACTAATAAAGAAAATTTATATTTTCAAAGTGAAGACATATAAAATTTAAAGGTGAGCACACTCAATAAAATAGATAATTAATAAAAAATTATATTTTCAAAGAGAAGACATATAAAATTTAAAGGTAATCACACTTGATAAAATAAATAATTAGTAAAAAAAATTCGAATTTTCAGTATGCCCAATGTACCCACCCTTAACCCAACCTACATCTGCCATCTATAGTAAATACTATAATTGTTGTACATCTTTCTTTCCTGTATAAATATTTGATTTGATGGTGAAAGGCTTCTCTTTGAAATGCTTGTAACTATGTTAGTTAGAGATAAGTGTAAATATTGGTTATATATATATATATAATTCTCTTACATTATGTAAATTTTAAAAATTTTATGTTTTTTTAAACCGTTAGATGGAGTTGAATGTAAATTTGAAATTAATAATAAAAAAAATATTAGTCATTTATTTACTCTGATTAAACAGTTCGAAAAAGATGAGAAAAGTTTGAGTTTTAGAGATTTTGTTCATATCATATAGAAAAATAAAATATTTGTCGAAGGGTATGGAAAGATTTGTTCTACAATGAGGTGTTTCCATGATTCTTTTCGCATGTGAATATTTGTTATATTATTCAATATAGCATATTCACTATTAAGACATGACAATCATGAAGAACTATCACTTAGAAAATCATTCCGTATAAATACATATATTTATAAAGTAGTTGTGAATTGAAATAAATTGTTACTATTAATTTTGTTCATTGAAATAAATAAAAAGATACTAATAATTTTTATGAGTATTCTAACATAATTTCATAATAATATGTATTTTTACAAATAAAATTATTCATACTTAAATTCTCTATCTGGTCGAGTGTACTCTCCTTGTGTGGTATTGTTAGGACGTTGTGTTGGAATGATGAGTTGGCATGGGCTGTTCAAGCTATGAGCGGTAAGTACCTGAAGGCTTTTGTCTTGAGGATTGCTTGGAATGCTGTCATTTACACGATTTGGGAGGAGCGTAATCACATGATTTTTTTTTGAAAGCTAAACTGATTACAAGTAGTATCTGTTTTAAATATACTCTCAACCAATTAACAATGAACGCTCAATCACCCTGCTGCAGCTGCTGGTGCTCGAACACATGATTTTTCGTAGCTGCTTGCGTCCCTTGGTTGATTTTTTTGATGTAATTAAAGTGATTGTTCGTGTTAAGGTTGCACATAGGGGAATAGATAAAAAAAATTGTTCATTCGTCTTTTTATACAGTATGGGCTATCTTAGTCTTCGCTTAAGCTACGACCTTGAATCATGTAGTAAACTTTTATTCTGAGAAAAATTGAATTCAAATACATATCTAAAAATAAATAAATTCTTTAGATTTAAATTTAAGAAAAACATCGCATGCATTTGTGTTGGAAAATTTATTATCCCCAAGCAGGCTTATTTTAATCTAGATATTTAATTTAAAGTTTAAAATTTATGGTTTATAATTTCAATTTAGTTTTAAGTGTTAAGAGTTGAAATTTAAAATTTAAAGTTTTAGAACGCAGATTAAAAATTTTAATTTTTTATATTGAAATTAATTATGCTTAAAAAATTTCTGCAACCAATGCATTAATTACTCTTAACTTTATCATTCAAGTGATCAATGATATGATTTATTTCTGAATTAAATTGTGATGGCAAAAATAGTAAATAACAATATCCACCCTCTGAGAAAATCTAGAATACAGGTGTCACAATCAAAATGCTTTATCCGATACGTGTCGGGTATCCAGAAGGAACGTATAATAATTATGGTGCAACTAATCGCGGCTTAGCCTCCTCCTCGTTGGGTCCCATCCACATAAACAAAAAAAGAAAAATTAGAAACAAGAATATAGGCAAGGGTGGACCGTGTCTCCAGGTCTCAAGACACAGCCGTACGAAGTCAATATCAGACAAAAACACTATTGACTTTTGACTCTATCCCAAATTTCAAACACAACGTGTTCCTCATTTCCACTGATTTTTCTTGTTAATTACTATGTTTTAACTTACGAAAATTCCAGTACGGCCGATGTAGATAGGGATGGCAACGGAGTAGGTCGGGTGGACTTCTAGCCGCTAAACCCCAACTTGAAATTTAAAACTTTCATCTCGATCCTGACTTATTTCGATTATAATATATAATTTTCCCGCCCTGACTTACCTCGAAATAATAAAAAGCATAATTCGACCTCGATATTTTAATAAAAAATTCAACTAAATCCGATTCGCCTTGAAAAAAATTACTAAAAATATTAAATATAATATATAAAAATATATCGAGTCATGGCGGGTCGGGAAATTTTCACCTTAAACCCGAATTCACCCTGCCCCGACTTTATTTTTTCATAACTTGACCCGCCTTGAACCCGATTTTTCAATTAAAAATCCGTCTCTATCGGGTCGGGACCTGACAGGGGCGGATTATTTTGCCATCCCTAGATGCAAATCGAAGCATCTTACTAACGCAACTGTGGTATATTATTAGATTTTAATATTTTTAAAAATGAACTTGTAAATAAAATTATTTTAAAATAAAATTAAAATTTTGGTTTAATAAACCATTCATATTAATTTTATAGTATTTTTAATTAAAAATATTAGAATCAAATCCCTCATTGTTCACAAACCCTAACTTCAACCCCCAAACTCTTTTTTTCTTTTTAGTCCTCGCTGCCTAAAAGAATAATATTAATCTCTAGCTATTAATAAATATTGCTAATTGGGTTGCGTCCGATGAAAGAACATCGTGTTGGGGGTTACTTCGAGACCACTCGGACAAATAGATCGTAGGTTTTACAAAATTTGTCGATAAATACTCCGTATTAGAAGCCGAGCTTTGGGGGTATATGTTGGTTTTACAAAATTTTGGAGAGTTTTGGAAAATGTCTAAATGGAGAGTAGAAGTCAATTGCATTGGTTTGAAGTTGAGACTAAGGTTTTTTTAAATGATGAAAGATTTGATTCTAATATTTTTAATTAAAAACATTATAAAGAAATATTAATGGTTTATTAAATCGAAATTCTAATTTTATTTTAAAATAATTTTAATTAGGGTAATTGTTCTATACACAAGCACTTGTGGAAACTTTTTTACACAAGCGTCTTAGTTTTAGGGGTTGGGGACTCCGTTTAGGGTTTAAAGTTTAGGGGTATAAGTGTAGCAGTTTTGAATTTAGGGATTGTTGATAGAATTTTGGGTTTAGGGTTAAAATTTAGGGTTTATAGGTTAAAACCTAAATCCCTACCAATATTACCCTAAAACTAAACCCTAACCATAAACCCTAAATTCTAACCGTAGATCCTAAATTCTAAACATGAACCCTAAATTATAAACCTTTACATTAAAACCCCTAAACTCTAAACACTAAACCCTATAATTGAGGCACTTGTGGAAACAAAAAATTTCCACCGCCAGTGTATAGGATATTAATCCTTTTAATTATATGTTCAATCCGTAAGATTTTTAATAATAATTTAATAGTCATTAAAAATTTAATAATGTCCAATGGTGTGCAGGGACAGAGCCATGATTTAGGGTTAGGGAGCAAAACAAAACTGTTTGAAAGTGGGGGAGGGGGAAATTCAGAAATAAACCAATTTTTAAAACAAATTATATAAGAGGACCAAAGTGAAATTGCCCCCACCCCTTAATAGCTCTGTCACTAGATGTGTGTTGCGTCAGTAGTGTGCAAAAGTGTGCGTCGTACTTTCTAAACTTATAATTCCCTCGACCCGGCCTAGACGCCCGACCGAACCAAACGAGCTACATTGAGTTTGCCGAAACAAACCCGTAGAAAGGTTACTCGAATTACGTCCATTTTTTTCTTTTACCTTACCTAGTTGCAATTAATTTATCTATGGTGTACATATAGGTGGCGGTTTAAATCTCGTACAAAGCGAACACCGATAAGACATTCAATTGCAAACACGATCATTTAGAGACCAAATCATAAAATTAGAAAATTATAAGGACTTAGACAAATCTTAGGTTACTAATCTTTAATTAGTCAAGTTTCATGCTTCCATATTAAATTTCAGCTAAGAACGACCATCCAAATCTATACAATTGCATTCATAACAAACAAGGACCAAAATAAAGAATCACAAACTCTAAACTTCATTTTAACCAACTTAACCGCTGGCCGTATCGATACACGAGCAAGTGTATCGATACAGTTATGCATTTCCAAAAATTTAAATTTCCAGTAACTTAAACCCGTACTGAAACATCCCTTAGTGTACCGAAATGCACCTCAATTTTGCCTGAGTCCGTACCAAAACAGTTGTCCGCGTATCGAAATGCCAAGACTTTTCAAACACACATGTTTCAGTACAGGTTCACGCGTACCGAAACGCCTGCACACTTAATGTCTCAATTTGCTAATTTTTTATACTTTTAAGGTCCTAAACATATCCCTACATATCCCAAACGTATATTCCTCAAATCTCAAGACCTGAACACAACAAAAACATCACAAGAATAAAACCATAGCACGGAATCATACTTCATACATTAGTCTATAGACATGCTCCCTAATTTCATTTCACAAAGAAGCTAACATACAAAATCATCCAAAAGCTAACCATGAAAGGTTAATAACAAGTCCACAACAACAACATAAACTTGCACAAATAGGGAATTCAACAAATAACCCTAACAATTACAATTTGGTTACATTGCCCTTTATTACTACAAAACTTTTAAAATTATACTTGAATAAAACTTAGCACTTGGCTCTCTTCCTTGCTTGCTAGTTGCCTTGACCATCTACTTCTTTGCATTGATAGGAAAAGAGAGCTTAAGCATAATTGTTTAGTGAGGGATGCTCAAGGAAAAACATCCATAAATGCATTAAAAATATTTTGATAAAAACGTGTGTTTAACATCATGCCAAAACGTCTCATACTTCTCAAACTATTTTAAAATGTTGTATAAAACCAATGTCAAACAAGTATAATAAATCTTTAGCATACTCATATGCTAACCTCAATTTAAGTCTTAACATGCTTAACCAACCAAAGCAAAGCTTAAAAAAATGTATAAATTTTACTATACCAAAACACAACTATTTTTTATGTTACATCATCTCATATATTGGCATTAAAATGACC
The DNA here is from genome assembly GCA_958450335.1 of Hibiscus tridactylites. NCBI lineage: Eukaryota > Viridiplantae > Streptophyta > Magnoliopsida > Malvales > Malvaceae > Hibiscus > Hibiscus tridactylites. Next base: position 62,227,581 of record OY288287.1, on the reverse strand, counting down.
CAAAATTAGATTCTCCCATTACATAAACATATACATCAGATACACAGATTTATCAAGTTGTTACTCTTTCCACTTAACATACATTCTCAATCGGAGCATGGCTTACTCTTCGCCCCTCAACGGTCAATGTATGCATCCACACGACGGGAGCATGGCTTACTCTTCGCTCCTCAACCGTCGGGGTACTCATGTTGGAGAATGATTTACTTTTCACCCCTCGAAAAATATGAGGTAAATTATTATAGTGCACTTTAAATTCTATAGCTAGCTAACTATATCTGATAACATTAGAACACTAGTCACATGTCAAAATATACCACAAACTAAGTTACCTCATTGTTTTTCATATGCATTCATTCAAACCAAATCTCAATACATTAAACATGTATTTTAGCTTCCTCAAAAGCCATTCACAAATCATTTCTCAATCTCATAAATCATTAACATAGGCTCATTTGCAAACTCTTTTAAAGCTAATCATGCATATAACAGTAGGTAAACAACATTAAAACATTTACATTTATGAAACCGAAAATGAGAGCGATGGAACCCTTTACTTATTTCCAAGCTTAGTTAAGCGTTTCAAGCTTAAACTAAACCTCCAAAACACTTTCAAACCTTTGTAAAGCCTTAAAACTCGTTTTCACTCACCAACTACACAAAACGTCCACGTCGATGCAAAAATCAACCATCCGAGGCTCCCAAAACTTCACCTCATGCTTTCGGATTATCCTCCCCAGTTTTATCCACATAAAAAACCAAAGGATTAATGCCTCACATAGCATCCAAAAATTCCAGCAACAACAATTCTCAACGTCGTTGCACTAAACCTCATCAAACTCCTCTTGAAACAACGAAAAACATCAATAAACGCCACTGTAATCAAACCTAGCCATAACCAAACGATTTGAACAACACATCAACATCAATTATAATTTAGAAACACCCTAATATCGTTCTTATACCTCTAGCAATAAAAAATCACCCACAACTCCTAAAAAAATTCAATTCTAGCAGCCTAAAAAATTAGAGATTCACCTAACTTCGAGATTTAATGTTAAAACTAACTTATTATTATTATAAAACATCAATATCATGTTCTAATCTAATTAAGAACCTGGCAAAACAGATCCAAAACAAACCTAACTCAATTTCACCAATTAAATCCTAATTAAACCAAATTTCCACAATTAAATCACCAAAACACATTAGAAAACATATGTAAAGGATCAAGAACTTATGAATTTCAGTAAATAACCATTCATTAAAGGAGAAGAACGAACCTCACCTCCAATGATTGAAGTCCCTCTCAATCGGATGATTTTACTCTTGAAAAACAAAGGAAACCAATGAGATTTTGTGAGAACAAATTAGGAAATCTATTAGAAATCATTAGTTACAATATCATTACCTCAAATATTTGCTGGAAAATAAGTGTTTAGCTGAAGAGATTTTGAGAGAAAACTTAAGAGAGAAAAGTTACGTCAAATTTTGCTTTTAAGAATAACTACCTTCTTTTTATTAAAATACCTTTCAATCCTTTAATTAAAACACTTTTGAACTAATCCAATTGAAAGAAAAAAATCTGATAAAAATATTTAGGTATGTTAGCTCCTTAAAGATTCAAAGTTTTGATCATTTTACAAAACAAACACTAAAAATAATTTTACATTTTGGTCAGTAGTCCCAAAATGTCTAATCTCCACAACTCATTTTTCTGAAATTGATTTCAACAAATTCATTTATATATTAAATAAAAAATTTAGAACATTTTACCCTATTTTTATCATTCTCAAAAATACTCATTCCAAAATAAATCTTGAACTAACTCAAATCACTAACACGGTTCTCTTGAACCGTCTAATCTTTCCAGTTAACTTCTAAGCTAAAAAATCAGGGCGTTACAAACTCATCCTCTAACTTATGGTTGGTCTTGTTGGAAAAAAAAAATTATGGTTGGTTGATGAATTGACGTTACAAGGCTAATTATTATGATTTTCTTTTTTTTAAATGTGTTTAATATGAAAATTAAATTAAAATTACCTATGCTTCATAATCCTTATATTCTTCGGCGGTATCTATTCGTTTCAATTATTGAGGTGTTAATAAAACAAAAACAGGCCATATTTTTCATGCAAAATTCGTGTACTTTCAGATTTAGTTTAGAGTTTGTCCGACATTATGGTGATTATTAATATAGGGGTGGGGTCCTCATACCCTGACGTGTCGAACCCGCCGATGCTCTGGGCTCACCCATGTCGAATTTGTCATTAGGTCCCATATTCTAGAGTGGTTCAACTTTAAAATCGATGGTTTCGATAACAAAATATTGGGTCAATTAGGCTGAAGGTCCAACTATTTTTTAAATAATCCACTTGTAATTAGTATTTTAATAATCAAACATTTATGTTTTATATTTTGGACATGAGTCTACTACGTGCGACGAATATCGATGAACACCACTAATGATGAATATCGTTGAACACCATTAAATTAATTAATAAAGATTTAAAATTTCAAGGACCCGTCATACAATTAATAATTATTTTAAAAAATTCAATTAAATTATTTATATATATATATATTAAAATTTTATTTTTTTTATAAGAGTAAACTATATATTTAGTACCTCACATATTTTCGTATTTCTATTGAACCCTCATTATTTAAATATTATTTCAATTTAACCCTATTCTTTATAAAAAAATAATTTAACCCTTAACCCTCAACCTAAAACCCTTAAACTCTTAAACATATACCCTAAACCATAAATTTTACCAAAGAAAACTTTTATCCTTTATTTTTCTTAACAAACAAATTTCAAAGTTATAACAAGGTTGACACAAAAAAATCCAAGTAACCAATCATTCAAACTTAGTTTTAGCTCCTTCCAATCAATTAACAAGTACATCTAACTAATAGATGCAATATAAAACTGCTATCAACTTCAAAGGTGTTCAACAACTCATATAACCAAAAATAGAGAACAACATATTTTAAGAAAAACATGAAACAAGACACACTATTGTAAGAAGCACATAGAGCAAGCAAGACATGGAAGTCAAACTGAGGAAACAACTCCACATTATAACAAGCAAGGAAGCTGAACTCAATCTGCTACATGACTAAAACCCTCTCACCACTAGGGGTGTGAAAAATTGACCCGACCTGGTAATCTGCCTGAAACTCGATCGAGTCAGAACCTAGTTTAACCTGAGAATTCAAAGACCGAACCCGACCTGCACCCGACTGAAACGAACCTGAACCCAAAATTGACCTGTAACTGTAGAAACCGAACCCGAACTGCACCCGACCGAAGTGAACCCGAACCCGAATTTGACATGTTACTGTAGTAACCGAACCCGACCTGCACCCGACCGAAACGAACCCGAACCCGAGACTAACCTGCCAGATAACCGATTTAACCCGACATGTTTGGACCCGACCTGTTTGGAAACCGACATGTTTTGAACCCGACCTGTTTTGAACCTGAACTGTTCTTGACCTGAACTGATATTGACCTGAACTGATATTGACATGAACTGATATTGACCTGAACTGATATTAACCTGAACTAATACTATTATTTGATTTGCTGATAATGATAATTATCTGACATTTTAAATATTTAATAAATATAAAATAATGTCAAGTATTGATAAATTTTAAAATTAATAATAGTGTCAAGTATTAATAAATTAACTAACTTAACTTCAATTAAAAGAAAAATTGAATTAATAATAATTCTAAGTATTAATAAATTGTCTTTCTAATTAACTTAACTTTTATTTTAAAATAACTTCAAAGATAAATTATTATACTTAATTAACTTAAGTGGAATGAATAACCATTATTAAATTAAATTTTTATATTTAATTAAATTAAGTTAAATGAATAAAGATTATTAAATTACATATGTATTCTTAATTAAGATAAGATGACTTAAATTTTTTATTATATGAATAAATTAATGCTAAATTAACTTAATTTAAGATTAAAAATAAGTTTAATTAACTTGCATTCATTTTAAGTTAAATAATTAAACATTACACATAACACAATAAACCCTAAACCCAAAGGAACCCGACCTGAAATGAACTCGACCTGAAACGAAACCGACCTGAAACGAAACCGGCCTGAAAAGAACCCGATCTAAAACGAAACCGACCTGAAACGAACCCGACCTGAAACGAACCCAACCTGAAACGAAACCGACCTGAAATGAACCCGACCTGAAACGAAACCGACCTGAAATCAACTTGTCAATTAACCGTTTTGGCCCGACCTGAAATGAACTGACCTGAAATGAACCCGACCCGAAATGAACCCGACCTGAATTGAACCCGACCTGAAATGAACCCGACCCGAAATGAACCCGAACCCGAACTGAATCGAGTCAAAACAAAAAATGACCTGAAATGACTTGTAACCGATTTGACCCGGCCTGACAGAGCCCGACCTAAAACCCAACTGTTGACATGTTTTTACAACCCTACTCACCACACTATCTTTCCAATAAAACAAAAGCAACTTCGAAAACTTTCAGAAATTATCAAACACACTACAAACCATAGGCCAATGCCTCTCCGTTAACAACCCCATTTTATCTCTACAACAAGCAACGACTGTTTTCGCCTTGGAGTAAACATGTTTCTGGGATTGTAACCATTTTCAGCCTTGCTTAAACAACCCAATATCCTCCATCGCCCCTTTTACCCTTCGATCCACCTCATGAAGCAGATAAAATTTTTGCTATTAAAATGGGCAGAAGAACGATAAAAAGGGGGAAACGTGTCAGGAATTGAAACTTAAACGAAATAAAACATAAGTATTGTTCATTTATTCGAAAATTTCAAAACAAAATAGTATACCCATTTGAGGAATTGCAGTTAAGAGATTAAATTTGATCACATTGGGTTCATGCAACACTAATTTTTGCTTCACTAATTTTTTTTAGAGAATTCAACAATTCATTGAATTGAATTAAATCGATAATGGTGAAATTATTTTTAATGGTATATGGTTTAGGGTATAGGTTTAAGAGTTTAAGGGTTTAAAGTTTAATAGTTTAGGGTTTTAGGTTGAGGGTTAAATTATTTTTATAAAGAATAGGGTCAAATTGAAATAATATTTAAATAACGAGGGTTCAATAGAAATATGGAAATATGTGAGGTACTAAATATATAGTTTACCCTTTTTAAAAGAATAAAATTTTAATATATATAAAAATAATTTAATTGAATTTTTTAAAATAATTATTAATTGTACGATGGGTCCTTGAAATTTTAAATCTTTATTAATTAATTTAATGGTGTTCAGCGGTGTTCATCATTAGTGGTGTTCGTCGTACGTTGTAGAATTTTCCTATATTTTATTTATGTAATTCATGCGTATTAAGTTAGAAGACCGGAGTTAAACCAACTTTGTCTGCAAGACGCGTGCTTTATTAAAGGGTTAAAAAAGTATGAATAAATAATATCTTATAATCACCTTAAGATTATTGGAAAAAATTAAGAAAGTTTTTTTATAAATAATTAAATGTGAAAATTTTAATTACTTATTTAGAATATGTTTGATAATTATATTAATTTTTTACTTCATATAAAAAACTTTTAACGAAAAACCCTTAAAATATTACTAGGTAAATAGCTATTTATCACCTAATGTTGAAAAAATTAAGTTACTTTTAAGGAATATATTTAAAGTAAATTACACTTTAAAAAAAATCAAATTATTATATCTAAAATTTATCCAAAAATAATATATAATATTACAATAATATTAAAATTAAGAAATAAACCGTTTGAAAACACGATTTACCTTTTTATTAAACAAAACAATCAAACCAGGTGCTTAATTTTTTTACTAACTTATCAAATAATCTTATAATATAAAACCAGACAAAATAATTGCATCGGGTGCTTAATTTTTACTAACTTATTAAATAATTTTATAATAGAAATTCAACACATGATTTTTTACAATTGCATTGATAAATTCGATTATAGATTATAAAAGTTATGAAAGTACATAAATCATAGTTTCAATGAATCTTTCTCTTCTTATTTCTCAAATAAAATATGGTTTTATATTTAACGTATCGATAATATATGAATTTATACACCATTAATAAAGCATACAAAGACATTAATCATTTAAAATTTATCAAAATTAAATAAAATTATTATATAATTTAACGCATAACGTGTTGTTTTTCATATAAATATAAATCATATAGCGTAAAGATTCATATTTTCGTTATTTATTTTTTATAGTATATTAGAATAAATGTTTTTAATTACCCAATCGCTAAAGTTTTTTCTGTAGATATATGATGTTGAAAATTTGAATGGTTCTACAAGTAAATTTAAATGTTATATTTACTATTAATATAAAAGTATAGATTACTGATTAAGTGGTTATGTATTTGCAACCGTTAGATCAATTAAATTTTGAGTAAAATACGCAAATAATTATCTAATTATATGACTTTTTTTGTTAATTCTTCTAACTATGAAAAGTTATAAAATAATCACACAACTTAAAAAAGTAACAATTAAATCTTATACAGTTAATTTCTTAACGATTAATAATATGACAATTAATAAAATTAATGAAAACTGTAGAAAAAAATGTTAAGTTCTCATGATCTGAGCTTCAAGAATATGTAACTTATTATTTTTACCGAACAAAAAAATTCTCACCCTACTTAAGTTATCATAATTAATGGAACACTCTCACACCAATTAAATTATCCTAAAAATTAGGATAAATAGATAACTTGTTTGTGGAATGCTCTAACCCGACTTAAACTAGTGAGAATTTTCATTGAGAATTTATTTTAACTTCATTGATTTTCACAAAAAATGTAGACAGTTAGTAAATTATCACCAACTTAAATTGTAAAATAAATGGGATGAATAGATTACTTATTATTTTCATTTATATGATCTGAGTTTTCTATCACTCATAATCTTCCCATTTGTCGATATGTATTAAAAGTATTCTTTATATATCATTTAGTTTATACAATCTTATGTATCAAAGTTTTTTTCTTAGTTTAATTAGTTAACGGAACGAACTCGTGGAGTGGTCCCAATGATAAAGAGTGATGTATTTCATCCAGGTCACCTGAGTTCAAGCACCATATGTACACAGTGTGTGCGTTATTAAAGAGCTAAAAAATTTGAACAGATATTACCTTATAATTACATCAGCATATTAAAAAAAATTAGTTCACGGAACAAATATTTCATATCGATATAAATTATTATTGTTGTTTGTTTGTTTTCCGGATGTTTCATTCGCTTGTGTATTATATGAAATACCAATATAAATATAGGATAAGTCTACCACGTGCGACGAACATCGATGAACACCACTAACAATGAACACCGAAGAATACCATTATTTTTTTTAATTTTAAAAATCTAAAGGACTAAAATTATAATTAAAATTATCTCTTAAAAAATAAAAATCAAATTTAATAATTACTTTATAATATTTTTTAATAGGTTAGAATCAAATATACCCAATTCTCCTAAACCCTAATAAAATCAATCTCTTAAAAAAATAGAAATCAGTTTATAATTTTTTAATAGATTAGAATCAAATATACTCAATTCTCATATTATTGATTCTAATCTATTAAAAAAATTATAAACTGATTTCTATTTTTTAAGAAATTGATTTTGTTATGGTTTAGGAGAATTGAGTATATTTGATTCTAACATATTAAAAAAATATTATAAAGTAACTATTAAATTTGATTTTTATTTTTTAAGAGATAATTTTAATTATAATTTTAGTCCTTTAGATTTTTAATTTTTTTTTAAAATTACTGGTGTTCATCGGAGTTTATCGTTAGTGGTGTTCATCAATGTTCGTCGCCCGTCGTAGAATTTTCCATAAATATATATATATATATATATATATATATATATATATAGTTTAATTAATCAATTTAATGGATCCCAAAAATTATTGTTATCCTTTTTTGATCAATGGAATACTGAAAATGTTTGAGTGTTACAGGTTCACCACGATCAAAGCGACATGGGCATGGGTCAAGGTGTGGAAAAATTATTATATTGTCATTTTTAATTAGTTAATTAGTTTTGTACTATGTCATTTTTTAAAGATAAATTTTTATTTTTTTATGCTATGTAAATAAGGAGTGAATAGTTGTATAAAATGTAACACCCGTGTTTTTGGGTTAGGAGTAATCCGGGTTTATAGTTCGAGTCAATAAAATTAAATTAAAACAAATCAACCTAAGTTGTGATGTAATTGAGCTTTAATAAAGAAGGGAGAGACCTACAATGCAATTTTCCCCAAAAGATTTTAAAAGGATGACAACTTTTCAAAAGTTGTCATCTTCTCCCCCTTTTCCCATTTTTCCAAAGTGAAAACACCAAACCCATCTTCAAACCCTCTCTAACTTTCAAGCTACTATTCCATTCGATTTCAACTTCGATTCAAGGGGTTTTTGAAAGGTAAACACATTTTCTTACTCTCCTTTTCATTCCCTTTTCATACATGGTCTTAGATTTGAAAAAATATGAACTCTTGAAAATTAGGGTTTATATCAAGTTGGGATTTTTAAGGGGGTTTTTCAATTGGTTTTGATAAATTGAGTTGGGGCTTTAGTTAATCATGTTAAAAGGTGTAACATATATCAATTTGGTTGAGTTTTGGTAAAAAATCCGAAGTGGGTTCTTAGACCCATTTTTAAGGTGTCAAAAAGTTAATTTTTGGTGGGTTTTAGGGTGTATTTAGAGGGCTGATGGTATATGTATGCTAAGGGGATGATTTGGGACCATTTAGATGTCATTTGGGTGTTTAAAAACATGATTTTCTGCTGGGTAAAATATTAGTACGAAAATGGTGTTTTGGAGGGTTTTGAGTGAGTTTTAGGGGTTGTTCTAGGTGGGGTTTGATAGCCCAATGGTAGTACTATGGTTAGGGATTGATTTGGGATCATTTGTGGGTGCAATGGATGTTGGAAACAAGGTTTTTGGAAGAGGTATTGGGGCTGTCCGAAATTGCTAAGTATGAGGTTTGGTCATGACTTGAAATGTTGGGTTTGATATTTGAATTTGTATTCCGGGTTGATATTTTGATGTTGGGCTGATTTGAGGATTATTTGAATTGTATTGAGTTTGTTTAGAAGCGAGAGTTTGCGTTGGAGAAGCTTCGGGAAGAAATCCGGAAACTTGAAGGTGATGCTTGCTTGGTAGTTGAGCTTGGAGTAGAGGTGAGTGGTTAATGTTTTTAAATCGATTTTTAAGTGGTTGGTTCAAGCATGTGGACTAGGTTGGGCTTGGTAGACCCACCTAGAGTTAGGATTAGGGTGGTAGCCTAATCCTAAGCTTTAGTTAGAGACCTTGGATGTACTCTTTAATCATTGTTATGCCTCACGATGAGTATGTATAATGTGATACACATATATGTGAAAGTATGACTTAATGTATTGATCTTATATGCATGTTGATGACAAATAAAATGTGGATATATGATGAGATAATTGTTCGGTTGACATACATGTGGTATTGGCTTGTGAAATGAGGTTATGTTGTGGATTGCATGATTTTTGAGAATCATGGTGAGTATGTGCTAGGCACGGAATTTATATTGAAATTGATATTGTAAAAAATTGTGTAGTTTGATTTATATTGGCACTAGTATGCTTGGGTACAATGATCGATCATTAGGATGAGTGTGCACACAAATTGAGTCAAAACGTACGTGGCCTTGGTGGCGTTAAGGCACCAAGGAGGAGTACGGTGATGTAATATTCACCGGAAGCTTTTATATATTTCTACGTGATGATGAGTGGAATCCCATCCGTAGGGCATGTGGCGATGAGTGGAATCCCGCACATGCAAGGACCGGTGATGAGTGGAATCCCACCGAGGTAATGTTGTTGTTGGAAATGCGTTCCAACGGGTAATCCGCGTATTCGGGTCATAACTAGGTACCAATATGAGATTGTATCTATATACCAATGTGGGATTATGCTTATGTGCTTATATGACATGAAATGTGATGTCCTTATGAATTGATATATGATGTGGCTAATGCTTTGGATTATGTATCATGTTAAGTTGAGCTTATAGTTGTTGAGCATGGCATAATGTTGACTATATGTTCATGCATCATGTTCATTTTGGCTTATACGGATCGGAGGTAAGAACATGCATTTCATTATGGAAATTGCTCGTGCTTGGACCCTGCATTGTCGAAGGTTTGTTTTATGAGCTTACCCTCACTAAGCTTTTATGCTTACACTCTCTTTTTTCGACAATGCATATTGATAGCTTGTGGGTGGCAAAGGCAAGGAAAGGTCTCCAAGTGTTGCTTTCGGTGAGCTCAATGTATGAGTTTTAAGTAATAAATTGTAATAGTTAAGCAATGGGATAGGTGTTATTGATTTGAGCTTTGATGTATATCGTTGTTGGCTTGGTTAGTGGATGCCTTGTCTGATTGTAAATATTGCTTATGTTACATGCCATGAATGTCTACGTGTTTTGGTTGCTAAGGCATGAAATCTTAAATGCTTGTATGTCCATATATGCATAAATTGCTCTTTAATTGGAATGCTATGTATGGATGCTTTAATCCATGTTCGAATGACACCATTGGCTTAAATATGTGTGCTTGCATGATGGTATACGCTTAGGTGAGTCGAGAAATGCATTTAGGGTCGTGTTGGGGTCGTTTTAGTCGAGATTGAAGAGTTCCAGTGCATGGGGTATCGATACCCCTAGCTAGGGTATCGATACTCTCTTGCCCAAAAGGCATCAGATTTTGCCTGGGGTATCGATACCTAAGGGTATCGATACCCTCCAAAGTTACTGGAATCGGGTGTTGTGGATGAGAGTAGAGCGTATCGATACCCCTGGTTAGGGTATTGATACCCTGGTATTGATACCCCTGGTTAGGGTATCGATACCCTGGTATTGATACCCCTGGTTAGGGTATCAATACTGGATTTCCTATAAGCTAAAAAAAATAGACTGTTATGTATGGCCGTGGTTCGAATGTGTTTTCCCTTGAATGTTTTCCGCTGTTGTGAATCACATAGGACTTAATGTTCATCTAGGCAAGATAAAAAAAAGAAAAAAAATATAGGGTTGCTAACTGAAGGGAACCTTAATGGGTTTCACTCGGTTTTCCCCGTGTGGCTCACTCGGACCAGTCATCCGGCCAGGCCGGGACGAGGGGGTTACATTTGTTGGTATCAGAGCCTAAGGTTTCCGAGACCTTGGGTAGGTAAGTGAGGTAAGTTGTGTTTTATGATTGATATGCACGGTGTTTGCTTGCCATGTAAGCATGTTGCTTGTTATTCGTGTATGTTGTGATGTATGATTGTTTGGTCGAGAATGTATGTTGTTTGATCGTACGCATGTGTTTGCTTGTTTAGCAAGTATGCCTTGTTATACGCTTGGTTGAGCATGTATGAGTGATGATTTGTTTGAAGCATGTTTAGTAGAGTCCCATTGCTACTATTACATTGAAAAAGAGATTTTTAAGTGAGGGAATCATACTTGAGCCACTTGGAAGCCTTGCCTTGCTAACCCAATCTTGTATGTTTTACTGTTGATGTTGTTGTTTATTTAATTGCTTTTCGGTAAGTAGAAGTCGTAGTTTCTGAAAGGGTGGACGATGTTGAGGGAGTCCATCACCTCAGTTAGAGAGGTATGGTTGTGCCGGAAGTGAGGTACAATTTGTTCGTTTGAGACAATGTGTATGTGGGTTGATTCATGTGGATGAGGGACGATGTGATCAACTCTGGCATTAGTTAGTAAGAAGAAGTGAAGGCCTATGAGTGGGGGTTAGAGTAGTTTCGATGTTTTATCGAATGAGCCCTTAGTACAATATTAAGTTGTTTCCTCCAGTTGATTCCGAATCCGTATCTCTGTACATCGTTAGCAAGTATGCAAGTTTGAACATGCCTGGTGAAGTGTTAGTTGGTGACCGTTGGGGTTCGGCCTATGATTTTAATGCAAGACAGCCGGTCAGTGTCCGTAAGTGGGATCTAGTTTGTGTGATTGGGTCAGTGTACGATGAGTTGTCTTTTAGCAAGCGGAAGAGATGAAGTCACTCCCGATACAGTCGAGCCGAGAAGGGAGTCTTGAGCTTTGACTCTAGGTTGTGTGTGATCAGAATTGAATCTTGAAGTTACGAGATGCTCAAGGAATAGTTTAGAAGAGTCAGATTTTGTTGAAGAACCAGTCTGAAAGCAAGAGGGTCGAAGACTATCAGTTGTGTGCATGTGAAGTTGCAATTTCTGCGGATACCTCCTTTTGCGTGAGTATGTAAGAAATTAGATATCTTTGTTGAGACCTTAGATGTAGGGACACGTGTGACTAGCCTTTGGGAGATAGTAGTGATCAGAAAGATGTACAGAAGATGTTTGTTGGTGGTTCAGAGTTACTAGTTTCTAGTAGATGTGAAGTGATTGTCTTTCAACGGTTTTGATGTACCTTTTGACAAGGTTCGGCTTGAAGAGCACAGAGTTAGTGTATACGTTGAGACAAAGAGAGAGTTGCTTTGAAGACGCAGATTTTTGTGAGACTGTAGTGGTAAGTGAGGATGTGAACTTCTTGTCGGATGTTGACCCAGCTTTGGAGGTCGAAGATTGATTGAGTTTAGTTGACAGACTTGCTAAGCAATTGTGATGGATTTGATTTTTGAACGAAGATTAAACCACAGAATGTTAGAATAGTTGTGTTTTCTTTTCCTAGAAGTGTTTGGAAGAATTGTCGGTTTACCTCTTGTTAGAGGAGAAGAGTTTGTTATTGAGACCGTTTTCGAGGTTGCTTCAGTTTTGTTTGCTCTGTAACTTATGAATCCCGGAAGAATTGAGAATGTTGAAGAAATAACTTCGAGACTTGTTAGACCTTAGATTCATTAGGCCTAGTGCATCATATCAGAGTTCTACAGTGTAATTTGTGAAGAAGAGAGAAGACCATACAAGAATGTGATCAGATTACATACAGTCGAAACAAGTGACAGTGAATGATTAGTATCCGTTTTCGAGTGTACGTGAATTGTCGGTCAGTTAGTGTGTGCTTCAGTCTATTTGAAGATTAATTTGAGATCCGTTCACTACTAGTTGAAAGTGAGAGAAGTTGAAGTATCGAAGACAGCTTTCGAGGTAAGATATGATCGCTTTGAGTTCCGAGTTATGCCGTTTTGTTTGACTAGTGTATTAGTTACCTTCATAGAGATGTTGAGCAGAATATTTTCCTAAGTTTCTTGATCAGTTGTAGTAGCTCTTCTAGATGTCACATGAGTATATTCAAGTACCGAGGAAGATCATGACAAGTTTTGAAGTTAGTGTGGTAGATTCTATTAGAGAATTAATTGTACACCAAGTTGCGCAACGTGAACTTTGAGTTAATGAAGATGTTCTCCTATAACATGCAAATCATCTGAGTGTAATAGGGTAAAATCCCAAGTAGACAGAAGAAGATGTGAGTTGGAAGAAAATGAAGACTGTGACAGATATCTATAGTTCTAGGTCTAGCAGTGTTACTATCCAAAGTTTGTAAATAGCCTTTCGAAGATAGCTGCTCTTTTGACAGATTGCTACAGAAGAATGTACAGTTGTGAGGTTAGATGCGGGACATTGAACCTTCGAGAAACCGAAAGAAACTTTGGAGAGAGCTTCGACCTTGATCCAGCCTATACTAGAGAAAGAGCTTGTGAACTGTAGTGATGTGTTACATGTAGGGTTAGGTTGTGTGCTTATGCAAGACGAAATGATTTTGACATGTTCATCGAGTTAGTTGAAAGACCGTGAGAAGAGTTATCTGATATGAAACATAGAGTTAATTACAGTTGTATTTGCTTCAAAGACTTAGAGACAAAGCTTGTATAGTAAGAAATGCAAAGTGTATATGTACGTATCATTAGAACTTGAAATATTTGAAGACTTGGGAATGGTTGGAACTTGAACAACATGAGTAGTTAGAATTGCTTGAAGACTGTGATCTCAAGATTGAGTACTATCTGAAGAGAGTCTACGTAGTAACCGATGTTCCGAGTTGTATTTGTTGTTAGATTAGTAGTTGAGTTACGAATTGCAATTGCCGAATCCCGTTTATCAAATGATAGTAGTTTTGTGGCCGAGTTTCATGTTGAACCTACATTGAGTCAAAATGTTTGAAGAGAAACAGTTGCAAGACAGGTCCTTGGCACCTCACGTGCAAGACATAGTGGAAAGAAGACCTTCAGAATACGGTCCAGAGATTATAGAGTTTGTATTGTTAGAGATAGAATTGTTTTACTGTTTGGCATGGTATTTTGAGACGTATTGCTTTGGTCGAAGCACACGATAGTTCATTTGTATTGCATCTGAGTTGTATGAAGACGTATTGCGAGTTGAAGATGAGTGCTTCTGAATTCAGTGGATGAATGATGTGGTTCTGTATGAGAGTAAGTGCGTGAATTGCCAGTATGTTGAGACCGAGCATCATTTTTCTTCTAGTTGCTACATTCGCAGAAGATTTTTAATGGAAGTGAGTAATAAAGATCCGGGATTTCAACTAGAATAATTTTGAAGACGTATGCATAGTGTTTGGTTAATTGATGAAGACAGAGGATCAGTCAGAGAAAGTTATGAGTCAAGTGTTCAAGCAGTATTGTATGAGTTTGTGAATCGGGCTAGTTCTGTTGTTATCTGTTGCGGTTACCAGCAGAGTTAGAAAGGGGTTTGAGATGTGTTCCGTGTATCTATGATTCAGAAATGTGAGTCAGATCTGTTCCGTGCTATGTTTGTTGAAGAGATTGAGTTGAGTTTGAAATTGACATGCATTGAAGAATCAGTTGAGATCATAGTGTAAGATAGCAAGTGTTGCGTGGTAAGTCTTTCGAGTTGGTTAGTATGTTGTGGTGAGAGAGGAATGCGTGGAAGTGCATGTTTCAGTGGCCCTCCGTGATCGATGAATTTCGGGGACGAAATTTCCTTAAGTGGGGGAGAGTTGTAACACCCGTGTTTTAGGGTTAGAAGTTATCCGGGTTTATAGTTCGAGTCAATAAAATTAAATTAAAACAAATCAACCTAAGTTGTGATGTAAATGAGCTTTAATAAAGAAGGGAGGGACCTACAATGCAATTTTCCCCAAAAGATTTTAAAAGGATGACAACTTTTGAAAAGTTGTCATCTTCTCCCCTTTTCCCATTTTTCCAAAGTGAAAACACCAAACCCATCTTCAAACCCTCTCTAACTTTCAAGCTACTATTCCATTCGATTTCAACTTCGATTCAAGGGGGTTTTGAAAGGTAAACACATTTTCTTACTCTCATCTTCATTCCCTTTTCATACATGGTCTTAGATTTGAAAAAATATGAACTCTTGAAAATTAGGGTTTATATCAAGTTGGGATTTTTAAGGGGGTTTTTCAATTGGTTTTGATAAATTGAGTTGGGGCTTTAGTTAATCATGTTAAAAGGTGTAACATATATCAATTTGGTTGAGTTTTGGTAAAAATCCGAAGTGGGTTCTTAGACCCATTTTTAAGGTGTCAAAAAGTTGATTTTTGGTGGGTTTTAGGGTGTATTTAGAGGGCTGATGGTATATGTATGCTAAGGGGATGATTTGGGACCATTTAGATGTCATTTGGGTGTTTAAAAACATGATTTTCTGCTGGGTAAAATATTAGTACGAAAATGGTGTTTTGGAGGGTTTTGAGTGAGTTTTGGGGGTTGTTCTAGGTGGGGTTTGATAGCCCAATGGTAGTACTATGGTTAGGGATTGATTTGGGATCATTTGTGGGTGCAATGGATGTTGGAAACAAGGTTTTTGGAAGAGGTATTGGGGCTGTCCGAAATTGCTAAGTATGGGGTTTGGTCATGACTTGAAATGTTGGGTTTGATATTTGAATTTGTATTCCGGGTTGATATTTTGATGTTGGGCTGATTTGAGGATTATTTGAATTGTATTGAGGTTGTTTAGAAGCGAGAGTTTGCGTTGGAGAAGCTTCGGGAAGAAATCCGGAAACTTGAAGGTGATGCTTGCTTGGTAGTTGAGCTTGGAGTAGAGGTGAGTGGTTAATGTTTTTAAATCGATTTTTAAGTGGTTGGTTCAAGCATGTGGACTAGGTTGGGCTTGGTAGACCCACCTAGAGTTAGGATTAGGGTGGTAGCCTAATCCTAAGCTTTAGTTAGAGACCTTGGATGTACTCTTTAATCATTGTTATGCCTCACGATGAGTATGTATAATGTGATACACATATATGTGAAAGTATGACTTAATGTATTGATCTTATATGCATGTTGATGACAAATAAAATGTGGATATATGATGAGATAATTGTTCGGTTGACATACATGTGGTATTGGCTTGTGAAATGAGGTTATGTTGTGGATTGCATGATTTTTGAGAATCATGGTGAGTACGTGCTAGGCACGGAATTTATATTGAAATTGATATTGTAAAAAGTTGTGTAGTTTGATTTATATTGGCACTAGTATGCTTGGGTACAATGATCGATCATTAGGATGAGTGTGCACACAAATTGAGTCAAAACGTACGTGGCCTTGGTGGCGTTAAGGCACCAAGGAGGAGTACGGTGATGTAATATTCCACCGGAAGCTTTTATATATTTCCACGTGATGATGAGTGGAATCCCATCCATAGGGCATGTGGCGATGAGTGAAATCCCGCACATGCAAGGACCGGTGATGAGTGGAATCCCACCGAGGTAATGTTGTTGTTGGAAATGCGTTCCAACGGGTAATCCGCGTATTCGGGTTATAACTAGGTGCCAATATGAGATTGTATGTATATACCAATGTGGGATTATGCTTATGTGCTTATATGACATGAAATGTGATGTCCTTATGAATTGATATATGATGTGGCTAATGCTTTGGATTATGTATCATGTTAAGTTGAGCTTATGGTTGTTGAGCATGGCATAATGTTGACTATATGTTCATGCATCATGTTCATTTTGGCTTATACGGATCGGAGGTAAGAACATGCATTTCATTATGGAAATTGCTCGTGCTTGGACCCTGCATTGTCGAAGGTTTGTTTTATGAGCTTACCTTCACTAAGCTTTTATGCTTACGCTCTCTTTTGTTCGACAATGCAGATTGATAGCTTGTGGGTGGCAAAGGCAAGGAAAGGTCTCCAAGTGTTGCTTTCGGTGAGCTCAATGTATGAGTTTTAAGTAATAGATTGTAATAGTTAAGCAATGGGATAGGTGTTATTGATTTGAGCTTTGATGTATATCGTTGTTGGCTTGGTTAGTGGATGCCTTGTCTGATTGTAAATATTGCTTATGTTACATGCCATGAATGTCTACGTGTTTTGGTTGCTAAGGCATGAAATCTTAAATGCTTGTATGTCCATATATGCATAAATTGCTCTTTAATTGGAATGCTATGTATGGATGCTTTAATTCATGTTCGAATGACACCCTTGGCTTAAATATGTGTGCTTGCATGATGGTATACGCTTAGGTGAGTCGAGAAATGCATTTAGGGTCATGTTGGGGTCGTTTTAGTCGAGATTGAGGAGTTCCAGTGCAGGGGGTATCGATACCCCTAGCTAGGGTATCGATACTCTCTTGCCCAAAAGGCATCAGATTTTGCCTGGGGTATCGATACCCTAAGGGTATCGATACCCTCCAAAGTTACTGGAATCGGGTGTTGTGGATGAGAGTATAGCATATCGATACCCATGGTTAGGGTATTGATACCCCTAGTTAGGGTATCGATACCCTGGTATTGATACCCCTGGTTAGGGTATCGATACCTTGGTATTGATACCCCTTGTTAGGGTATCGATACCCTGGTATTGATACCCCTGGTTAGGGTATCAATACTGGATGTCCTATAAGCTAAAAAAATAGACTGTTATGTATGGCCGTGGTTCGAATGTGTTTTCCCTTGAATGTTTTCCGTTGTTGTGAATCACATAGGACTTAATGTTCATCTAGGCAAGATAAAAAAAAAAGAAAAAAAATATAGGGTTGCTAACCGAAGGGAACCTTAACGGGTTTCACTCGGTTTTCCCCGTGTGGCTCACTCGGACCGGTCATCCGGCCAGGCCGGGACGAGGGGGTTACATAAAAGTTGTCATGAAAAAAAATTAATCAACTGATTTTTAGTTATATAAATAATGTGGTGAGTCATGTCTATAAAATAGTTTCTCCAAAGGCGTGGGGTACGATTGGAGAGTAGAGAAAGAGAAATATTAAGGAGGAAGAAAAACATATGATTTGAGAAATTAGGATAACGAATAATTAAATTAATAGAATTTTAAAAGTATTGATGATTACTTTTAAAATTAGAATCGAATTAAAAAATGTAGAATTTGATGATCAAATTTATTGTTTTATTGATTTTTTGTTAAACGATATGTCAAATGTTGTTAAATTTTAACAACATACTAAATTGTTATTTTTTAAGTTTATGTAACTATTTTGTATTTTTTAATAGTCGAGGGACTCAACAAAAGGTACCCTATAATCAAAGACTATTTTCATACTTTGTCTAATGAAAATTTGTGGCAAATATTGAAATATGACATTTATTGTAGAATCTTTCATGTTAAATTTAGGTAAAGGGGCATTTTTGCCATCGAGTTTGACTCAAATTGACTGTAACATCCGGGTTTAGGGGTTAGGTGAAAATAATATTTTAATATTATTTGGTCTCGGTTATATAATTTAAATAATATTACGGGTTTTGTTTTCAAATTAATTAATTTGGGTTGACCATGTTTTAAGATTTAACCCCAATTAGCCATGAATTTTCCTTCCTTGTAAATGTCCCATTTCATTAAGGGTAAACAAGTCTTTTGAGTCTTAAAATTAACACATGGCAAATAAAACACCCATCTTTCTCATCTTCTTCCCCTCCCTCTTTCAAACCTAACGTCTTCTTCTTCTCTCCCTTGGGGGTTCACTATTCCATCACCATACACTCACATCCTTGGTGATTTTTGAAAGGTAAACATGTTTCTAGCTTGTCCTCACTTCCCTCTACATGCCCATACCCTTAGTTTTCATTAAAACTCTTGTTTTTGTATTATGAAGTTTTTGAGTTTGAAATTAAAAATGTTAACTTTGTTAGCTTTTAGTTGAGCTTTTGTTTTGGTGATGTTAGATGAGACATTTGTTGTTCAAAAGGTCCAATATATATAATTTTCACAAGGTTTTATAATGATTTTCGGATTTGTGTTTCAAGGGGGTTTTAGGAGGGTTTTAAAGTGGTTTTTGGGGTGGTTTAATGTTGGTTTTTGAGGGCTGATGTTAGTATGTTATATGAGGGTCACTTTGGGTGTATTTGATGGTTGTTTGGATGCTTGAAATGGAAGATTTCAGTGGGTTTTGTGGGTTGCTCGGAAATTCTGTTTTGGGCTTGATTTTGAGTGTTGGTTGCTTGAAAACGTTAATCCGGGTTAGTTCCAACGATGAGGTATTGATTGTGAATGTTTTGTTTGTGTTTGGGATTGATTAGAATCGAGTTTGGGCAACAGTGAAGCATCGGAAGTAAATCCGGGAAGTTGAAGGTGGTCGTTTGCTTGGTCTTTAAGCTTGGGAGCTTAGGTGAGTGGTTAATTGTTTTACTTGGTTTTAAAATGATTGGTTCGAGTATATGGACTAGGTCGGGCTTGGTAGACCCACCTAGAGTTAGTATTAGGGTGGTAGCCTAATCCTAAGCTTGATCTAGAGCCTTTGGATGAACTCAATTATGTGGTTGTGTATGTCTCGTATGAAATGTGATATGAATGCTTATGTATATTGTGTTATACATGTGAGATGAGACATGACTTGTGATGCTTGAGACATGCATGATGATGGTTGTTGGTGAGTACGTGCTAAGCACGGAATTGGTTGAAATGAGTAATGTGAAATGAGTAAAATGTTGGCACTAGTATGCTTGAGTACAAATGATCGATCATTAGGATGTTAGTGTGTACACATGAGTCAAAAGTCGCGCGTGGCCTTGGTGGCGTTGAGTCACCAAGGAGGAGTACGGGTTCGCCCAGAAATTGTTATTATATATAGTCGGTGATGAGTGGAATCCCATCGACGGGGCGTGAGGATGAGTGGAATCCCCTCCGCGAGACCGATGATGAGTGTAATCCCACCGTGAGGTAATGTGGTTGTTGGATATGAGTTCCAACGTGTTTTATCCGCGTATTCGGGTCATAGCTAGGTGCCAATGTTGATTGATAAATGTATCAATGTGTTGAGATTTAAGATCTTTAATTGGATGCTTGAATGTGATTACACGTGTTGTGGATTAGAGCTTGTTGATCATGGCATTTATATTGTATTTTGTTCATGCATCTTTATCTTGTGGCTCTTGTGGATCCTTGGTATATATGTGTAATGCCTTGGCTAGATCGTGCTCGGACCCTGCAATGTTGAGGTTTGTTTTAAGAGCTTACCCTCACTAAGCATCATTGCTTACGCTCTCTTTGTTCAACATTGCAGATCATTAGTTCGTGGGTAGCTTGAGCAAGTGGAGGGCCTCCAAGTGTGGTTGTTGGCTTGAGTACATCAAGTATGACTTTTAAATGTTGAATATGTAATAGTTTAAGCAATGGGACATGTGTTATTTTGATGGATAGTTGTTAGAGTTACCTTGCTTTTGTATGGCTTGTGATGCCATGTTTGAATTGTATCCCATGCCTAGATTGCTAGTATGAATGTTAGCCATGTGCCTCTTGAGGTTGCCTTTGTGTTTGAACCTTGAAGTATGTGACTTGAATGCTTAATTGTCATCTTTGATTCAATTGCATGTCTTCCATGGTGTATGTACATGTTGGGTGGTTGTATGGCTAAATAATGACTTGTAAATGTTGTATGAATGCTTGTTTGGGTCTAGGGGAGTCCTAAATTGCATCTAGGTCCGAGTCTTGTTCGTTTTAGTTGAGTTTGGAGGTTTTGCAGTACAGGGGTATCGATACCGTTGGTCCCGTATCGATACCGCCTTCTTGTTTCAGGCCTCGTGTATCGATACACGAGGAGGCGTATCGATACCATTTTGGTCACTGGAGCTACTGTCCATTTCGGTATCGATACGGGCCTCTGGTGTATCGATACCGTCATCTTAGCGTTGACCGTGGGAAGTCAACCGTTGGGGAGGGTATCGATACACTCCTTGGGTGTATCGATACGGTCTCTACGGATTGACTTTGACCAGTTGACATAGTCAAGGGGGTATCGATACACCCCTTAAGTGTATCGAAACCGCCTGCAGTTAAAGCTTAAACCTAGTCAAGGGGTATCGATACACCCCTTAAGTGTATCGATACCGCCTGTAGTTTAAGTTTAAAATTAGGCTGTAACATGATTGTTTGAGTTCGTTTGATTGTTTTGTATATGTTGTTCCGTTGTATGATCACTTAGGGTTTAATATCCATCTAGATAAGATTTTTAAATGAAAAAAAATTAGGGTTGTTAACCGAGGGGGAACCTTAACGGGTTTCGCTTCGGTTTTCCCCGTGTGGCCCACTCGGACCGGTCATCCAGCCAGACCGGAACGAGGGGGTTACATTGACAATTAAACTCATCGCGCGAAAACGCAATCAATTAGTTCCTAGTTCCTATAGTTTACGAGTCGCAGCAAATTAGCCCCTTGACAAATATTGACCGTTACAATGCTGACGTGACAGTTAACGGTGCTGACATGGCAGTCCAGTATGTTGACGTTGCGGTCCACATGTGATGATGACGTGGCAGAGGGGTTGAATTAATTTTTTTAACTGAATTCGAAGGCATAATTAATTTTTTTTGCCGAGTTTAGGGACATAATTCATTTTAATTGAAAGTTTGATAACTTATTTGATATTTAAGCTAAAAATAATAATTTAAAAAATTATTAAAAATTTAAAACATTAACCTATAAATAACTTGTTTAAATTTCAAGTTAACTTAATTGATTTATTTAGTTTTTGAATAAAATTAGATAAATGATTTGGTTTTTCAAGTTGAACTTTTACAAATGAAATATATGAAAAATTCATTAACAAATTGATGTAAATATACTTCGGATCCCTGATAATTTTAAAAATAAAAAAAATGAGAACTCTAAAAAATAAAATATTCTTAATTTTAATTTTTTTTATAAATTTAATAAAATAAATAAAATATTTAAAAATTTGTTAAAAATAAAAACTAATATAAAAAAATTAAAATGTATTAGCAATTAAAAATGATAGAAATATAAATATAAAAATTAAAAAATATTTATAAAGTATTAAAAAATTAAACACTTTCATCGGGAAAAGTTTTCAACTTCGTCAGGCTGAGTATTACAATTTGTTAAACAAATTTTCAATGGAATCAACCTTGTATTAAAATATCAATAAAACTCAAAATTTCTTTCGTTTTTTTTACATCAAATTGATGCTCATTAATATTTGATGTAGAAAAAATGGAGAATTTTGATTTTTGCTACTTTAATACAAGGATAATTCCATTGAAAATATGTTCAAGGAATATTAGTAGGCTTATCATAGCCAGAAACAGTCGAAACTCTTCCGATAGTTTATAAATATTTTTAAATTTTGAGTTTTTGTATTTATAAATTTTTATTTTTATAAATATTTTTGAAATTTTAATAATTTATTATTTTTTAGCTGAAAGATTAAGTAAGTTATCAAACTCTCAATTAAAATCAAGTATGCCACTTAACTCAACAAAAAATCAATTATGCCCTCGAATTCGATTAAAAAATCAATTCATTAATCGGGCGGTAAATTCCGTCCAAGGCTAAATACGGGCGAGAGACCGATAGCGAACAAGTACCGCTCTGCCACGTCACCATCACACGTGTACTGCCAAGTTAGCACAATGGACTACCACATCAGCATAGTGGACTGTCACGCCAGCATTGTAACGGTCAACATTGGTCAATGAGCTAATTTGCTGCAATTCGTGAACTAGATGACCTAATTGACTGCGTTTTTACGTGAGGAGTTAAACTACTAATTTGAATCGAATTTGAAAGAAAAATACCCCTTTAACATTAAAATTATTACATTACCATCTTGGGTTTTCCTTCTTGAGTGACCATGAAGAGGCAAGAATGAGGGAAAATGATACACCAATTCAAGCAAAAAAAATGCTCTTATTTTTTTTCTCTTCAAATTCGTGAAGGATAAAAGCATCACATAACTTTTGTCCAAGAAGAACACCAAAACAATGAAATATTGCTCTTGCACTAATTCGTAAGAAATTAGAAAAGAATATTCAACCATTGACTCACAACCGAAAGATGAGTTACTAAAATGTAAACTTAATCACAATTGAGTGATCAAATTGTAAATTTATTCAAAAAAAAAGTTAACATTTGTTCCACATTTAATGATAAAGTGATCATTGATAATAGAGTGATTTAATTGTAACTTTTTGAAATACGATAATTCACTTGTAAACTTACTCATATATAATGACCTATGATGTAATTTAACCTAAATTTAGATATCAAGATAAGAAATGTTATCAAGTTTGAGCATAAATATGGGTTTATTCCTAAAATCTATGAAAATAAGGATTAGATTAAAGGGTAAATAGCATCACACTCACTCAATTATTAGTAAGACTATGTAGTACTCAATTATTAGTAAGATTGTAAATGCATTACCCAAATGCAAAAGTTACAAATGAATCACTCAATTAATAGATTGTTACAAACATGTCATTATATCATTAAATATGAGACGACTATTCTTATATGAAATATTTTACTCATTAAAACATTAGATTTCAAAGATTTGCAATCAAGTCATTTAGTTAATTGATTGTCACAATTAAGTCACCCAATTAATTGACTGAAATAATCATGTCATATCCCACTACACCTATAGTCATCGACCATCGTATGTGATGGTTGATGAAACTCAAATTTCACCATATAATTTATTTTGATCATCTTGTTCCATTCATTGAATTAGATCCTCTATATAATCTCTTTTAAAAGCCATAAAATTACTTTGATTTACGTTGTCTACTGTCAGATGACCTCTATCTCGAAATATATTATTCTTCACACCAACAAAAACTTGTCCACCGTATGAATCGTTAAACAGTAGCATCGATCTTTGAAATGCTCAAAACTTAAAATAACTTTTTAATTAATTGAGTGATTCATTTGAATTTTTTTAAAATCGGTATCAACTCATTTGGCATGTATGGATCTTGGATTTAATATTCGTATGAATATATTTTTGGTTCTAACAAGTGGCATCGAACCAGATTTTGTCAAATCATTAAGATTATAATCTTTGGGTTATTATTAATCTTCCAATTTTTTTTTGTCGATTCGAAATCTACTGCGCGCGTATTTATGGTGATATATGTGTTTAGGTGTTGCATGATATTTGGTGATTGGATTCAATAATATGCGATTGCAATTTGGAAATTTGGATTCCGTTGTTATTTACTGGAAATTGATTTTTGAATTAGGATTATATGCGTTGTTTTTTTTTTCGATCGGCAATTTTTGTTTTCAATTGAATTTATGGGTGGTATGTTGCAGTATTAATCGGCAGATTGGTTTTTTGTTTTTCAATGAATTAAGACTCTTAGATTGAAAACCAATTCAAATTGTTATTATTTTATTGATTTTAGGGTTTGAAAACTCATAAACATTTGTTTTGGTAAAAAAGAATATATTAACAGTAACCTGCCATTATTTTGTATGGCTTTTACGCATACTTAGTTTACTGTTATAGAATATATATTATTTAAATATATATATTTGTTTTGGTTGGATCAAAATTTTAGTTTTGATCATCAGGTATGAAGATAAATCTTTAGAAACGAATAAAATTCATGTTTTGGTTATGTCTAATATTTTAGTGGGTTAATTGAAACACAATGTCACCAAAGTGACCACTTCTGCGTAGATTAACTTATTTAAAATATCAAGATGTTTGTGTTTTTGTAATTCATGCGTTTATTAATTGGCCCAAAGGAAAATTAATATTTGGCCGAATTTCAACAACACCTGTGGAAATAAACGTGTGACAATTATAAGGTATTTTATGTGTGCAATACATTAGTCCAAAGATTAATCTGTTGTTCGACATAATTTATTGTCAATGTTTGATTACTACAACAAGAGTACCGTTTACTGTTAATATTACTGTCCAAAGACTTGATATTAATGTTGTGTTTGATATCTTGAGGGGAATTAGTCATTTCTTTGAATTTATTTGTTTACTTATGGAATATTGATGTGAGCATGTTTATTTTTTTTTTTGTTCTATATTCAGCTAGTTCTTCTGCTGCCACAATATCTGCTAATATCAGTTCTATACCCATGCTTAATGGGACAAATTTCAAGGAATGGAAAAGGCACGTACTTATAGTACTTGGCTGTATGGACATAGACCTTACATTAAGGCAAGAACAACCTGCACCTCTCACTGCGGATAGCACCCCTGATGCCAAAAGGGATTTTGAGAGGTGGGATCGTTCTAATCGCATGAGTCTGATGATCATGAAACACAGCATTTCGGAAGCCTTTAGGGGCACTGAATCTGAAGAGATTACTCAGGCTAAGTCTTTCCTTGACGATCTTGAGCAACGTTTTGCTAAAAACGATAAGGTTAAAATGACATCACTTCTGAATTCTTTGATGTCTATGAAGTATAAGGGTCAAGGAAATATAAGGGAGTACATTATGGAGATGTTCCATCTCGCTTCAAAACTTAAGGCACTTAAAATCGAGCTTTCTGAAGACTTGCTCGTTCTTATGGTTTTGGTATCGCTTCCTGCACAGTTTAACCAATTTAAAATTAGTTATAACTGTCAAAAGGAGAAATGGACTCTAAATGAGCTCATTTCTCATTGTGTTCAAGAGGAAGATAGGTTGAAGCGTGATAAAACTGAAAGTGCTCATTTGGCCAGTGCCTCTAAGGATAAGGGCAAGAAAAGAATGTATCAGAATGAAGCTGCTAAGGGTCCAGCTCAAAAGAAACAAGAGCGAGTTCCAATTAATTGTTACTTTTGTGAGAAGCCTGGACACTTGAAGAAAGATTGTACCAAATATCACGCATGGCGTGCTAAGAAAGGTATGAATCTTACTTTGGTCTGTTCTGAGGTTAATTTAGCTTCAGTACCTAGAAACACTTGGTGGTTAGATTCTGGTGCTACTACTCACATAAGTGTTTCTATGCAGGGTTGCCTGAGCTACCGAAAGCCAAGTGATGGTGAAAGAAACATCTTTGTGGGCGATGGAAAATCGGTAGAAGTTGAAGCAATTGGGCATTTTAGGTTGTTATTAGGAACTGGTTTTTATTTGGATTTGAAAGACACTTTTGTTGTTCCGTCTTTTAGGCGGAATTTAGTTTCAGTTTCTTTATTGGACAAATTTGGATATTCTTGTTCATTTGGAAACAATCAGTTTACTTTGTCTTTAAATTCAAGTATTGTCGGAACTGGTTATTTAAATGCTTATGACAACCTTTATTTGCTAGATACAGTTGCATCATATAATGAAACCTTGCACGTGGAATCACGTGGTACTAAACACAAATTAAATAAGGAAAATTCGGCATCATTATGGCATAAGCGCTTAGGTCATATCTCAAAAGGTAGGATTGAGCGACTTATATCTAATGGTATTTTGGAGTCCCTTGACTTTTCAGACTTTAATGTTTGTGTTGACTGTATCAAGGGAAGACAGACCAAAACTAAGAGATTAGGTGCCAACAAATCTACAGACGTCTTAGAATTAATTCACACTAATATTTGTGGGCCATTCCCTACGGCATCTTGGAATGGTCAACAATATTTCATAACATTCATAGACGATTACTCACGTTATGGGTACCTATATCTCATTCATGAGAAATCTCAGTCTTTGGACGTGTTCAAATCTTATAAGGCTGAAGTTGAGAATCAACTCAACAAAAGAATTAAAAAAGTTAGATCTGATCGTGGTGGTGAGTACTACGGTAGATATGATGGCTCAGGTGAACAACGTCCAGGACCATTTGCGAAATTTCTAGAGGAATGTGGTATTGTCCCACAGTACACCATGCCAGGATCACCTAGTATGAATGGTGTAGCTGAGAGACGTAATAGGACTCTTAAGGATATGGTAAGGAGTATGATTGCTCATTCTAACTTACCCGAGTCCCTCTAGGGAGAAGCATTAAAGACAGCAACGTGCATTCTGAATAGAGTACCAACTAAAGGAGTTGAAAAGACACCTTATGAGTTTTGGATGGGTCAAAAACCTAGTCTAAAGCACTTTTACATTTGGGGATGTCCAGCTGAGGCAAGGCCTTATAGGCCACATGAAAAGAAATTGGACTCCAAAACTGTGAGAAGCTACTTTATTGGATATTCTGAGCGATCTAGGGGCTATAAATTTTATGATCCCACAATTAATAATATTTTTGAGACGGGAACTGCAACATTTTTTTAGGATGTTGAATTTGGAGGGAGAAATAAGGTTAGAGACATTACTTTTGAGGAAGAATTGAGTTCCAACTTAATTCCTACTATCACTTTTGATAATGTTCAGGTTTCCATACCTGTCATTAATCAAGAAGTGAATCCGGAACCTCAACAAGATAATGTTGAACAACTTCCTCCTATTCAGGATGAGGTAATTGTTCCAGAAGAACAAATTCAACAACCTCAAAAACAAGTTCCATTAAGGAGATCCACGAGAGAAAGGAGAAATGTTATTCCGGATGATTATATTGTATTTCTCCTTGAAAATGAGGATGATAATAGAATGATGAAAGATGACCCAATCAACTTTCATCATGCCATGCAAAGTGTTAACTCTCAAAAGTGGATTGATGCCATGCAGGAAGAGTATAAATCCATGCAAGACAATAAAGTTTGGGAACTTGTCCCATTACCTGAAGGTGCAAAACCAATTGGTTGTAAATGGATATTTAAAACCAAGAGGGATGCAAATGGTAATGTGGAGAGGTATAAGGCACGTCTTGTAGCTAAAGGATATACTCAAAAAGAAGGCATTGACTTTACAGAGGCTTTCTCTCCGGTTTCATCGAAAGACTCTTTTAGGATAATCATGGCACTTGTAGCTCATTTTGATCTTGAGTTACATCAGATGGATGTTAAGACTGCGTTTCTCAATGGAGACATTGAAGAAACAATTTATATGGTGCAACCAGAAAACTTTGAGTCGGGAGACCCAAAGCGTATAGTTTGCAAATTAACAAAATCCATCTATGGATTCAAGCAAGCTTCTCGTCAATGGTACCACAAGTTTCATCAAGTAATTGTCTCATTCGGTTTTGAGATGAATATCGTTGATGATTGTGTGTATCACAAGTTCAGTGGGAGTAAGCATATATTTTTGGTTTTATATGTCGATGACATTTTGCTTGCCACGAATGATATAGGCTTATTGCACGAAACCAAGAGATTTCTATCTAAGCATTTTGAAATGAAAGATCTTGGGGACGCTTCTTTTGTCTTAGGAATTCAGATACATCGAGATCGATCTCGAAGTATTCTTGGATTATCACAAAAGAACTATATCGATAAAGTATTTAAAAGGTTTGGCATGCAAAATAGTAAACCAATGGACACCTCTGTTGCTAAAGGAGACAAGTTTTGTCTTGCCCAATGCCCTAAAAGTAACCTTGAAATTCAAGAAATGTAGAAGATTCCTTATAGATCAGCTATTGGGAGTTTAGTGTATTCTCAGATTTGTACGCGTCCGGATATTGCGTACATTGTTGGGATGTTAGGCAGATATTCAAGCAACCTTGGTATGGACCATTGGATAGCAGCCAAGAGGGTTATAAGGTATCTTCAGAGAACAAAAGATTACATGCTCACTTATAGGAAATTAGATCATTTGGAGGTCGTAGGATATTCGGATTCTGATTTTGCTGGGTGCCAAGATAGCAGAAAATCTACATCAGGCTATATTTATCTATTAGCTAGAGGAGCTCTATCCTGGAAAAGTGCTAAACAAACACTTGTAGCTTCTTTCACTATGGCAGCAGAGTTTGTAGCATACTATGAGGCATCTAATCATGGAATATGGTTGCGGAATTTTGTCACTGGACTGCGTATTTTGGAGAACATAGAAAGATCGCTTAAATTATTTTGTGACAATAAGTCAGCAGTACTATATTCCAACAACAATAGGAGCTCGTCTAAGTCAAAACACATAGACATAAAATTCCTAGTTGTAAAAGAAAGAGTGCAAAGTGGACAAATATCCATAGAACACATTGGGACAACTCTATGATAGCGGATCCGCTCACAAAAGGTTTACCACCCAAGGTCTTTCATGAGCACACTGCTCATATGGGTGTTGTATCATTTAAGGACATTATTGTTTGAGTGGGAGTTTGTTATTTGTTTGCTTTATATTTGATTTTGGACATTTATGTATTCAGTTATTTTTCTGATCAGAAATTAAGTATTCAGTTTATTCACTCTTTTCTTATTTTGATAAGGACCTCACTTAAGTTTAAAGAGGACCAGTTGGAAATAGGCATGTTCGGTTCACATTTACATGTAATTTCCATGCTACGCATCCATGATTGATCTATGTCATTTGATTGTGTTTGTATACGTGACCATTGATGGGTCCAGTCATGATTGATATGGCGAAGACCGCTTTGATCCTATATAGATATAGTTGATGGACGAGATTGTTAAAGAATACCTATTGTATGATAGCAAATTTTGAGCTCATAAGGTTATACATTTGTCAGGAAACATATGTTGTCCAAGTGGGAGATTGTTGGGTTGTCCAATAATAATGGGCACATATGTATAATGTATGTTGCTATTATAAAGTTTAACACGAAAATTAAGTGACCAATTATGTTACACGTGTTATAGGTATTAATTGTCATGAAATTAAAAGTGTAGATACCGTAAGTTATATTTATAACTCAATGAGGGGCAGAGTTGTAAATATTAATAAACTGATTTTAATTCAGTTTATATAAAGGGTAGTGGTCCCCGAGATCTAGGTTAACTTGCATATCTCTCCTTCTCCGTCAGAGAGTTGTGTGGCAAGAGGTAACCTATCATCTTGAAAGATCAAACCCTCTCTGGAAAATCTTCGTCAATGGATTCAGGTACGCTTCCGCAAATCTAATCTTTATTCTTAATGATTTGGCATGTATGGATCTTGGGTTTAATATTCGTATGAATATATTTTTTGTTCTAACATTGTGTTGTACGGTGAAAATCATTAAACAAATATTTTCTAACGACACGTTCTAACATATATTTTATTTTTAATGATACAATAATTTGTTTATGGATTAATATCCTATACACTGGTGGTGGAAACTTTCAGTTTCCACAAGCGCCTTAGTTTTAGGGTATATGAAGTTAGTTTAAGGTATAGGGTTTAGGGGTTTAGGTGTAGGGGTAGAATTTAAGGATAGTTGTTTCAGTTTAAGGTTTATGGTTATAATTTAGAGTTTATGGTTAGGGTTTAGTTTTTTTAGGGTAATATGGTGAGGAATTAGGTTTTAACCTATAAACCCTAAATTATAACCCTAAACCTTACATTGAAAGAACTATCCCTAAATTCTAACCTCCTACACCTAAACCCCTAAATTAATTACATATACCTTAAAACTAAGGCGCTTGTGAAAACTTTCAATTTCCACCGACTGTGTATAAAATATTTATCTTTTGTTTATACCAATTAATTGAGTGATTTATTTATAAAATTTGAAGGTTGAATGAGTATTTCATATCGAAAAATGACGAGAAAACATTGATGGGATTGGAAGCGAATAAACCCAGACAAGGTTGGGTCCGTAGGGACCCCATCGCAATGGCTACAAACATCAGCGCCACCTCCACCTCCACCTCCACCTCCACCGTACCCAACTTGACATTTTTTTGCTTTTCCAAGTTTCCCTATACCCACCAAACTGCAGCTTTCAAAATCCCCATATTTGTTCCGTTTCTCTCTTTGCTTTTCAACTTTTCTCTATAAAGTTTCAAACTTTACTTCTAATTTATCTCTTTTGTCTTGTCTTCTACCCTTGAAAAAAGGTTTGAAACTTTGGTTAAACCAAGGAGATCAATTCCCTTTTTTTCCCAATGCAAGGAGGTGTTGTTAACGGTGGTTCTGAAAGTGGGTCAATTTCCACAGTGTCAAGGGAGGAAAACATGGTTCTGTCCTCAGAGGATTCTTCATGCACTGATCAGTCCGAGTTGGAATTAGGCCTTGGGCTGAGCCTTGGTGGTGGTGGTTTTAAGATGCATTACGCTTCAAAAGATGCTCAATTTGCTAGGATTTTGACTGCTGAAGATTTCCCTTCTCTGGTTCCTTCTGCTGCTTCTCCATCTTCATCTTCTTCTCTGTGTAGAGCTAATGTCACAGCTAAGACCAAGAGGACTGCTGATTCTATGGCTGCTGCTAATGGCTTTAGGTATGCTTAAATTATTTATTACACTTAGTTACTTTCATAAGGCATGTGTCTCATAAATTCCAGAACTTTGTTTCTATAAATACAAGACCAGGAGAAAGCTAGAATCATCCTTTTTAGGGAATTGATTGTACTTTTTCTTGTCGGTAGATTACATATACAAAGATATTTCTTTCACGGTTATTCATTCAGACAAAAAAGTATTGGCAAGGGAGACAATTTCTATTGTTAGATTGTTCAAGATTTTGTATGAATTTGGGTGTGTTTACAGTCTATTTAAGATGATCATCTGGTGCTTCTGTTTATCTTCAAGATATAAATGGTTATCACACGGTCTTGATCTTTAATTCCAAATTCAATACTTGGTTTCTCTTTGCTTGATGATAGGATCTTTCAGTCAGATGACTGGTTCTTATATCTTTCTCTGCTCATCATTCTGCTTACTAGATAAAGCCGAAAACATGTGATTGTCCCAATATTATATAATTGATCAAATTGCAGAGTTCTTGAACCAACCAATCCCCGCACCAGTTTATAGGGAAAACTGTATGTGCAGTGCCTGTTAACTAGGCTCCATCTCAGGCATGGCACAATTCATCCATGGAGACCGGTTTTAATGTGCACACTTGTTATTTAGTTTTAACCTTTTTGGTGCTCACTGAGTAGCTGAAAACGTTTTTTTTTCCTGCTAATGTACTATTCGGTTGTGGTGATTGGGTGTTCATTACGAATTGGCAGCTCTTGAACCTTTTCTTTGCTGATGTTTTCCTTGAATATGAAACAGTCAAGTTGTGGGGTGGCCTCCTATCGGATTTCATAGAATGAATAGTATGGTTAACCAAGCAAAAGCACCGGCCATTGAAGGGTTTAACTCAACAATGAAGAACCATAAAAACGAGACCTCTGCGGTTGAGAAGAGTACTGTTGGCAGCTGGGGTAATGCTAAGCTCAGACGATCTCTTTTCGTGAAGGTGAATATGGATGGAATTCCAATCGGAAGGAAAGTTGATTTGAATGCCCATGAATCCTATGAAAAGTTGGCAAAAACTCTGGAAGATATGTTTCTCGAATCGACCCCAAGTGTCAGTCAAGTAGGTGAGGCTTCCTCATTATTATTATTGACTTTGAAAAGACGAATTAACCAGTAAGTTCCTATTTAAGTACCGGTCTCAGGGATGTTGTAAGCTATTATGTATGATGACCATGTCTTAACTGATATATGGAACTTTAACCAAAGTGATTATGAATTCTTAAGCCTGTCACTGCGTACATAAAACCAAAATGCGGACATGAGTTGTCATGCGAAGCAAATTTGACAAGCATCCCCTTTTGTTTTCTCAAACATTGTGTCAAATAGGAAATATTAGACCTCTAAATTCCACTGTAAAGAATGTCCTGGTTCAAACAACACAGAAGACTAAAATTTTCTATTAGATGACAATTGAAGCATGTTTCTCTTAAATGATTGTTATGATTTTTGTGATTAGGATCAAGGGGGCTGGAGCATGGCATGACAAACAAATTAACAAGAACTTTGAAACTGCTGGATGTATCATCCGACTTTGCGCTTACTTACGAGGACAAAGAGGGTGACTGGATGCTTGTTGGAGATGTCCCTTGGGAGTATGTATCTTTTCAATTATCCCACTTTACATATTAATTTTATCCATAGCTCACTCGACATTTTTTAAACGAAGACGTTTACATAGCCTGGGCTGAAAACCCAAAATGTAGAACCTCCAGGAGTTTCACGGTTCATATAATTACTAAAAAAAATCAAACTATCAAAGTGTGCATTCTCATTTTAGTCTTTTATATGTAGTTGCATATGTATGTTGTGATTAGTTCAGAGTAAAACCTGGGGAGAGTTGAAGAAAAGCTTAATGTATTAATGCATGTGCCTTTCCTCTATTGCTCCTGAAATTAATATACAGCAGATGATCATGGTGCCGGAACTGAGGAGTCTAAAGCCTATGATACCCGGATTTTTAGTTTTCCCTAAAGTACCAATGTATGACACATAGTTGGACATGAGTATAACCTTCCAAATATATGAAAAAAGTTCAGAAATTGAGCATCCTTGCATCAAACATATATACCCGGATCCAACATTCATCTCAAGTCTATCATATGATCTTAATACATATGAATCCTCTCTGCTTCGATGCAGGATGTTCCTTAGTTCCGTGAAGAGGCTTAGAATCATGAGGACATCCGAGGCTACCGGATTGGGTACGCAGATTCATAATTCATATTCTGTTCTCGTAATGTTTACGTTGCTTCTCCATTAACATCTTAAGGTTTGCTCTAATTCATAATCTACAGCTCCAAGATTACAGGGAAGGAACCAGAGACAGAAAAGTAAGCCCAACTAGAACATCATTCTCTCAAGTTGACCATAGGATGAATAAGACATGCTGCTAGCAACATATAAAAGCAGAAAACAAATCGTACAAAATAGTTAAAAAGAATTTTGACTGTGTAAAGTTTGAACCTTTGTAGTTCTCAGTTTGTTCCTACTTCATGTACCATTTCGTTTATTGTTTTCATCAATCTCAGTTTACAGTGTCCACTCTCCAGGAACAGTAATCATAGGTTTTGTAAGGCACCAACGCCTTGTTTTTTTTAATGTAATATATTCAGACATAAGGGTTTCACTTCCATATACAAGTAAAATCATACGAGTTTTTTTACCTCTTGGTTCCTCGTGATTTTACCTGACTAATCTGGACCAACCCGTATTGCACACCTAGCTCTAGTGGGTGAGTCTCCAGTGAAAATTTTCTACATACACAAGATCTCGAACTCAAAATCTGCTTAAGCGATACCAATATGCTTACCACTTAGATCAACCTATGTTAATAAAATTGTAGGAGTTTTCAATTTTTGGTTTAATCATTAGTTTTCAACTCATTAGTTAACTGATTCTGATTGAGTTTTGTAGAGACTATTACGAGGACACTTCCAACCTATTTTTTCTATTCACAACATTAAAATTCGAACTCTTAATTTTACTTAAGGGACTTAACGCCTCGTTTAGCTAAATTAACCGGTTATTGGTTGAGTTTTTAATTTTTCACTGCCCATGAATCAATTTTTTTCTTGTTCAGAACACAGATCTATTATCAATTTTCCCTATTCAAATCTTTCGGTGGGAAGCTCAAGTGAACCATCAAGTCTGCATTCCCAAGCAAGTCCAAGCCCATCTGTTTACATGCTGGCTCCTATGACTTGTTCATGTAATTTCTAAAGTCGTCCAGCTCAGACCCAGAATGCATTTTCGTTGTCTTCCTACAGGTTAATGAAATCTAACAAAAAATGTCAATAGTTACAGGCTAACACGTTTATTGAAGAAAATCGTTTAAATAAATACAGGGTGTAGAAAAAAAATCTTGCTTGTCTCCACTAACAACAAAACTGGGAGTTCATTTTTCACCTTGCCCGCCTAAGACAAGCCTCCAGATACAAAGGTAATAGTTATAATCATGGATGAATGCTTGCCATGGAAGAAGGATGTTCTAGAAAATGGAACCTCAAGCAAAATCATTAGTTATTATTTCTTGTATGAATTGATAAGACAGGAACATTAAACAGACAATCTTAGCTACAAATACATTAAAAACAATCAATAAGAAAACAGGTAGCTCAAAAACAGTAAACTGTATTAACTGTATATATGTTTTGGTTTGAAACAAGGCTAAGTGCTCGATATGCCTGGTGAACGGTGAGCAATATCTTTAGTTGATGCACAAGGCTCTTACAAGGAACTCTTGTTTTGCCACTGGGAGACCCGAATAAAGCTTTAGCTCAACTTGTATACTGTTTCATCAACTCCGACTTATGATTGATTTCTCTGCTCGTTCTTCCAAGAGTTTTTTGCAGCTTCGGCAGATTGATCTCTCTGCTGCTCGTCCTTCGGTTTTGAGAAGAAAGGATCCCATTCATGACCTCCGACCTCACGCTGTCCTTCATCTAATAAGTCATACTTCCAACTGTTTTCCTCCACAAAATTATCATATTCGGTCCGACCCTGGATAATGTTCTTCCTCAACTTAGTAACCTTATTGATCACTGCCTGTACAGCGACATCAAAAGCATCTCGAAGAGTCTCCAATTTAGAGCGAGGATCAGCATATATCAAGCTTGGGATGAGATTTATGACAGCCTCCCTCATGATCTTTACTTGCTCAGGAGAGATTTGACTAAGCCTCTCCTCAATGCTAGCATTCCGTTTACGAATATCATCCTCTGGGATGAACACTGAATATGTAGTATAATTTTTCGGAAGGTGCCAAGTGTACTGTGTGTATGCCGAGCCGGGGTGGAAGAAGACAGGAATACAACCAGCCAACATCGAGTCAAAAGCAGATCGCCGAGTGTATGAATCTCCTTGAGGTTGTAAGCAGAACAGAGAGCTCTGGAACATCTGCATTATACTGCTTGGAGAATGACACTTGCTCTCACCAAAATCACATTCCAACAACTTGCACACATTCGACTTCCTGCACTGATCAATAATCTGCCCCCTTATCGACTTGGGGTTACCGGGGCGAGGTGCACCTGCAAAAGAGAAGAGCCACTTTCTCTCCAAATTCCGCATCCGATCTTGCCATACAAAGACTTCCTCATCCTTGGCAGGATGGAAGTATGTTGGATATGGAATGCCAAAATCATTCGCATTCCAGGGGCTTGATTCAACCACCAGCATCGACATATTCCTTGCAGCAGGCAAAAACAGAAGCTTATTACCCCAATCATATTCCTCCTCAGTCAATCTCCTGAAATCCCATGTAATCCTGCCAGCCACCAGGAAATGATCCTTCCCTCCCATTATACCCCACTCAGGCCTCTTCATCAGCCAATCAACCAAATCGAGCGAAGCAGCATCACGCCTTGAGATATTATATCCCCAAAGATACCTTGCAATATCGAACCCCGCGTAAAAGGGCACGAATATTGCAGCTGCAATGGATGAATCATTGGTCAAGCACTCATATTGCTTCATTCGATTGTTGAATATCACATCGACCGCAAACTGATTCGTGGCATACCACCCGGTATTCTCGAACACCCCTTCCACATTCTCAAGTGGTGGACCAAGCCCTTCATTACTAGTAAACTTACACATATTGGTCCAAAGACTCAAACTCTTACACTCCTTAAGCATATCCTCATTGAACCTCGGAGGAAGATTATGCACATAAATATACCTTCCCCCGCACGGATCACTCTTGTTATCCACCGTTCTTAAAGCTCTCATAAAAGGGTAGGTCGCCACCGTTTCACTAGCCGTATTCCGAACGGGTTTCACCACCGGTGGTTTCTCCTTCTCTTTACGGGCATAGGTCACCCGAACAGGGACGGATTCGACATTAGTGAATGGAGAGTCGAATTTGATTGGTGGAGATGGAAGTAAGTCCTGGACTGTGGTGCTCCCTCCTAGAACTACAAAATGGAAATACAAAAGCAAAACCCAGAAGAAAGCTGATAGAGAAGCTAATAGAAAGAGCCGGGCTTGTTGATTTTTAGGGGAACCTTTCTCCATTGCTTCGGAAGGAGCCAACGCCACAGGACGGCGTCGCATCAGAGTTCGACCACCAGCTGATCAACAGATCCCCCCGAATATCCCAAAGTAAAAGAACACAAAATCCAGCTTTCTCCCTTGAAAAAAAAAGAATTACAAAAGAAATCCCAAAACCCTAACTCTGAATCTCAATTCATCAGCTACAGTAAGAGCTGAGCTTGGACCACAGATCCAAAAAGAGAAAAAAGATTAGAACTTTACAGCTGAATAAACAAACAAATTGTCTCGCTATAAAAAAAGAAATGAGATTTAGAGTTGAATGATCTGCATTCTGCAAGTAGCCAAAGTGAGAGATAGCCGGTGATATGGTTACGGATCTTTTGGCTGAATTTCACCAAAGAAACTCGCTGCGATTTTAAGAAAACAAATTGACTGAATTCTGGAGGGGGGAACTGAGATCTGGGGAATAATTAAAAAGAGCGCGTACAGGACGGGGCGCATATTAGCAGGGTGCGCCGAGTGGGCTGTTTCTGTTGTCGGTAGCCGCTGGGATCTGGCCACGTGTGAACATCTGATGACGTGTTGAAATCGGGGAATTTCCCGGAATTACATTTGCATCGGGAAGTGAAACAACGTGATTTAAGGTAGTGGATGGTAAATTTAATTCCAGTGCCCTAATAAGCCCAAACTCCAAACAGGGACAGGACAAGTTATTTCTTTTGAAGGAAAAGGAGAAAAGGCATAAACTTTGTTGTTAGGGAACACTAATATTAAAGTACATGTGACTGTGAGTTAGACTGAGAGCATTGAACTTATTTACTTATTAGAGCAATAAATGAGTTTTAATTAATTTATATTCCTTTCTTATATATATATATTATTTAATTTTAATATGTAAACACAAATCGATAAACATTACACCTTTGAGTGAATTTAAATTCACGACTTCTAAATTGTTGTAACAACGAGATAAAAATTTACAATCAATAAATGAATAATCTATTTATTTATGAGGAAAGATCCACTTTCACAAGTATAATATTGAGATTTACACACTTTCATAAATATTTTTGCGATAGATATTTTAACAATCAATTTTTTGAATTTTATGTATCACGTATATCACACATGCCAAATTTTAAATAAATTAAAAATATATAAATATTTATCATGTAAAAACTTTTCAACCGTCAGGTATACTAGTAAGGACATTACTTTGGTCATGTTTGGTAAAAAATGTTTAAATAAAAATTAAAATTTTGAGGTATAATTAGAGGTTTGACTAGTCAAATTCGTTAATATTGTTGTTTGTTAAATAGCGGATTGAAAGAGCGGGCTGGGGTTAAAACGTTAATTTTGAAAAAGCTCATAATATGAGCTTTTTGATATTAGAGTTGTAAAGACTTTTTTACCCTTACCGGTTACCAAAAATCTCAAAATAATTTAAATTAAATATTTTCTTCCCCTTTTATAAGCTAATATTATTTACTTTTTTTATTATCACATATTTATATGTGTATTTAAATTTATTTATTAATTAAATTATATTAAAATAATTATATAAATAATAAATTAATATATAAATTATTTGAATATGTCTAGATAAATTATATTAAAAATAATTTTATAGATCTAATTAATAATAACTAGATACAAAATATTGATAACTAATAAACTATTCAAATAAGTATTGAATATAAACATGTCCTTATATGCCATTTTACTTGTTTAAATAATCTAACAGCTATCAACTATCAGTTAATTTTACCAAACACTTTATACAATTAACTAATACAATCTGCTAGTCAAATCAACTAATACAATCAGCTATCAGGTAATGCAATCCGCTATCTGCTATCAGCTATCCGTTAATTGACAAACAAGGCCTTTGGATTAGTATGATAGGAATATTAGATAGATATGAAAATTTACATGCATAATAAACATAATAATATTATAAATTCAACGGTTGGACTATTAAAATTAATCGTAGAAAATTTTATGCATGTGTATAAAATTCACTTAATTTTGTACTGATATATATATATATATATATATATATATATATA
Organism: Hibiscus tridactylites; assembly: GCA_958450335.1. Taxonomy (NCBI): domain Eukaryota; kingdom Viridiplantae; phylum Streptophyta; class Magnoliopsida; order Malvales; family Malvaceae; genus Hibiscus; species Hibiscus tridactylites. The sequence goes on along the minus strand of OY288287.1, from coordinate 62,188,598 downwards.
TATATATATATATATATATATATATATATATATATATATATATATATATATATATATATATATGGGATGGGATCAAGTTACATGGTGTAAAACTCATTTAGTTTTACACCAATCTAGGACCATTGGATGAGTGAAATGTATGGATGAGATTAACAGTAAAAAATGTGAAGATTATCACTTGGGAAAAAAAGATAAGGAAATAATCTGGGCCATTAATTACCATCATCCAACGGTCCAAAAATAGTGTAAAAGTAATTGAGTTTTACACAGTGTAAGTTGATCCTAACCCTATATATATATATATATATATATATGTATATATAACAGTTGAAAAGTTTTTAATCTACGTAAAACTTGAGATGCGTGATCTACATAAATATAAGATAAAAATTAACGGTTAGATTGTTAAAATATGAATCATAGAACTAGTGAAAGCAAATCCCATATGTATTTTGCAGTCTAAGTTTTGACGTGGACCAATTTAGAAAACTAGTTGAATAATGAAATGGTAGAGAGTCGAGGAAATACATGTGAAAGACTATTGAAAGGCAAATCCTTATCTACCTTGCTTACAATTAAACAACGTTGATGTAACAAAGGAAAGACCCAGCTAAAGCAGGTAGGGAAGGGTTGTGTTGGGTAGTTAGGAAAATTGTGTATCTAAGGATGGACCTAATGGACTTAAAAGTGATTGGGGTTAAAATTTTATAAATTCGCCATTCTTAAATTTTTATAAGTTTATTCCCTTTAATATAAAGTTCTGCGTATGTCTATATGTGTAGACCTTGGCCTTAAACATATATCTCGCATCCAGAAACACACTCTTTTTTTTTTTATAAAAAAATGTTTAATATTGGGACACCATCCATGTTTCGACACGTGGCTTGTCTATCACAATCTGTGGTGGTGAACTGCATGTGGCCTATGAAACAGGAAATAAATGAGCATGAATGGCCGATTGGGATGCATCATATCAACACAGACAAACATCACTGTAACTTGAGAAACCCATCTTCTCGGAAGAAGAAAAAAACTACTAATTCCAATGCATCAGATTTCTCATTCAGTCAGTCCCAATCGAATAATGGTTTCTTTTTAATGTGCAAAAGATTTGCGAGTGTGATGGATTAGGTTCTTGCCTCAGCAGTCGGCATCGATACCTTCCAAGTTACTGCATTTCCCAGATCCTAAACTGATACCATACTACTTCACATTATTAAATAAATTTGCACACATTTGGTCGATCGACTACGGATGATCTTAAAGCACAAGAAACAAAATTACAAATGAGATTAACATTTTCTCACAATTGTAACGATCTCCTGAAATAACGAAAGGGTCAATCCTTCCCCCTTATTATTCGTTTTCCTAGTTTTAAACAAGCCCCCCTCCCTGCTAAAAGAGCCTACGATGCCACTAACGAGTGCATAGTGATACAATCAAAGTATCTCAAACTTTATTACATCTTGCTACTCAGCAAAATCACCTTTAATGGAAACTGCAACTATGCACTCTTTCGGGTCATTCTCGTCTTTGAATAGGCTTTTCGAGATCAGAGGTGTTTTAGGACAAGAAACGGGGGAAAAAGAGAACAATGTAAATGAGATCCCAATAAAATTAAGGATAAGAATCTGGATTAACTTTTTCACTGACTGTAGAACCAAATTGTGGACCGCCCTTACGGTACTGGATAAGAAACTCGATTGGGTATCCCTTCACCTTATGGGGTGCCACACCCAAATCCGTAAAAGTCAAAGCTGCAAAACCCACCACAAAACAAGGGTTAAATGAAATGAACACATCTCTTGTAACAAGGAAAACTTGCTGGCATTGCCATTAAAATTATACATCCACATACAATTTACATATGAGTCTGAAATGATTTCAACTGACCATTTTCTGATACAACGGTATCGTTTGCAAATGCAAGTATTTGATCCAGGTTGAAGATTTCAGGATTTGGTAGTGGAAATGGCACTTTCTTGAGTAATACCTCTCTAGGCATGGCAATTGCCTGAAACCATCAAATGATGAGCTATTAATCTATCACTCAATGTTAAAACGGTAATAATGACAATGTATGTGACCATAAGAACAGAAAGATGAGTATGAATCTAGAAGCACAATAATCAATTATGCGATAATTAGAGTCATGATCAAGGAATCAATGGCACAACATGCCTTCCGTTGATATTTTAAAGAAATCTTTACTTCTAGCAGAACTAACTCTTTTGTACCATGCATATTGTCAACACTGACAATTAGACAACAGAATAAAAGGCTGCACTAACTTAGAACAGCTATAACATTGCTTGTAGCACTCGCCCAAATACAGGGGTTAAAATTTTACCTTTGCAATGGGTAAAGGTACATTTACATAGCGTGGCCATTCACGGATCATGCCATACATAAGCTCAGCCTGCAGGGTATTTTATGATCAGTTACACCAAGAAGCAAAGCTTCAATAAATCATCAGGAGGAAAAGTAATTACCAGTTCATGCACAGTATAGATATCTGGTCCACCCAATTCATAAATTTTTCCCATGCTGGTTCCATCATCTTTCAAGGCCGCAATGATTGCAGAAGCAACATCATTAACATATACAGGCTGGATTCTGTAAAGATACTACTGTTAGCAAAAGATGCACAAAGCTTCCAGAAGAAACAGACCCAACAAATTTCAATTAAAACGATCAGTTTATAATAAAAAATTACTTGATAGATCCGTCGCCAATAAGTGGAAGAAAGCTATATTTCTTTGCAAAGCGCGCCCACGGATTCAAAATCCGATCCTCAGTACCAATCATTACAGCAGGTTTCATGACAGTAGCCTGTAGAAGGAATAATATGATAAAATTGTTGATGTTGAAACCATAAATAACATAAAGAGTGTGGAAGCCCAGGGAAGGCCAACCTTTAATGAGCTAAAAAAACCCGTTCAACTTAGTTTGGCCCTTTTACTATTCTCACTTACCTTCCCTCAAATAACCAGGAAAGAGATGCTTTTGTAATTTTAGTATGCACTTAGGTTCTGTGCTATTCAGGTTCTTGTTATGATTGCACTACCTGAGTTATGCAGTATTCTCATGATATCCTAGAGTTGAAATCAAATGTTTATATTAAGTCCAAAACTGAGTTTGGACAATGCGGAATTCAACAACTTTGTGCAACAATAAATGCATGACATTTTCCAGGTCATTTCTTTGAGAAATTTCCTATAAAGCTATCAGCTAAGAAGAAATATCAAAAGTTCGATATTACGCATTAGTAACTAGTAATAGTGAAAAAAACAATTTACCTCCAATAAAAGCTTAAATAGCAAATGAATGAACTTGAAATCTACTTAGCTTAGGATGACAGGAAAACTTCAAGTAAACCATTGCATAGCATTACAACAGTATAGAACCATTTTGCAAAAAAGAGCAAAGATGTTGCAGATCATAGTTATAATCTAAAGGAACAGGAGTCGAGTCATCCACTCCATATTCTCACCTCTATTCTAACATTGAACATTTGAAACACAACTTCGATCTCAAATTCTCAAATGTACAAGCAATAATACTACAAGTCCATATAACTAAAACAAACTATTGTTGTCCAAATAAACAGCATACTGAAGCACCGGAAAACAACCACAATAAAGTCCAAAGCAGCAAAATGCTTTTAGCACATCATGTTTCATAGGAACACAATAGTGAGAAACTTAATTAGTGAAGCCCCAGAAGAGATGAAAGCAAGAGCAACGATGGCAAGAACAGAGAGACTTAAACACTCCTATAAAACTGTGTCAAAATTAATTCTCATTTTACAAATAGCTGCCTCTCTCCTCTTGAGGGGGTGCAAGATCTTAGGAATGGCTATCCATGCACTTAAAGCAAAATAAACAAACCATTTTTTATCTCCTCCCAACCTAATTTTCTTTATATGCAACAGATTCTTGATCTCCCAAAATTTTCACAGCATATAGTGTACACTCTATTAGATAACACCGTTTCATAATTAATTGATACACAAGCTCACTTTGCTTATATTATAATAAAGTTGTAGAAACTAAAGATTAATTACCTCAGGAAGTTCTTTCAAAACAGCTTCTTCTCCAGCGGCCTTAGCTCTTAGAAATCTTGATGGGGATGACAGAGAAGACCCTAAACAAGAAAGTTGAATAAATCTTGAGATGCCACCATGGTCTTTGGCAATCTGAAATCAGGGAAAACTAATACAATAAGAGCTTAAAACTCCACAAAAGTTAGGCTTAGTTAAATGTAAAACATGGTTGATACACACGATGATATGATACATAAAGTCACAATTCACAAACTATAAACTGTTTCTCATGTTAAAAACCTGATAAAGATGCATCACAAACAATTTGGTAACTAATTGTTGTACATAACAAGAAATTCAGTTAAACAACTTGATGTATACATCCAAATTTAAAGATATATACGGTAGAGGCTCAAGTAACATGCATACCTCAACTCCATTTCCTTAAAGGTTGTACATAATACATTTTCTTCTACTCCAAACCCCACCCCCACCCCTTCGTCCAAAAAAGGACTGAGGATAACATTTAGTCCATACACAAGAATAATCTAAAACCATGCTACTAACATTATCACGAAATTAAGGGTGCCAATTTCAATCAGAATGGAAGTTTCAACATACCACTGCCAGTTGTTCTGCCATGAAATGGTTCACTTCCTCAAAGCTATAGTTTCTTGTCTCATACTCTCTCCCTGCCAATAAAAGGGATACCAATCATACAAAACCAAGATTTAAATTTCTTTCATTGATAGAATCAGAGAAAGGCATTGTATACCAATGAGATTGATAACGACATTAGCCTTTGCCATCACAGCCTTGATTGAATTTTCATCCCTCGGATCGTATTTCATTGGCACTATCTGAGCACCAGAAATATAATAAAATTAAAACCATAATAAAACGTCAAAATGCAATTGAAATGAATTTCAACAAAAAGAAAGGCAATTTCATACAGTACCTGTCCCAAATCTCCCATCAATTTGAGATGACGTGGGTTATCCTCGGAACCTCGGAACGGAACTAGCACCTGAGATCCCGTTTTAGCTATAAAATAAAAGTAAACAAAAAATCAGTATATACACCGCAAATAAATCATCAAGTTGGGATTCAAAGTGAAAACAAAAACAAACAAACAAAACAAGCACTCAGTAATGCACATTTTTAAGGCGAAACATTAAATATTTGAGCAGCAAATGATGTAAAATAATAACTAAAACAATAAGTTTAAATTACCAAGCTGTTGAACAAGATAACGACCAAGGAATCCAGTAGCTCCAAAAACAGTAGCTATAATGCCACTGCAAGAGAAGGCAAAAATCATTTCCGGCACTCTAACAGAGAAATGTCAACCAATAAATGTAAAAATCCCAAGAAATGACCTGACGGATGATCGGCCACCGGTACCCTTGCGAACGAGGTGGCCCGTGCCCTTATGGGAGGCCAGCGTAGATCCGTATCGCGGATGGTCACCTCCATAACCTAAAACAGTCGATAATAAAATGATTAGAAAAAACGATCAATTCGATGGAAATGCTAAACAACATCCATTAAAATAGAAATCGAGAAATTAAGAAGAGGGAATGGAAATGTTACAGTGATCGGAGAGAGGGTAAATGGACTTGATAGAAGATACGGAAGCCGTCGGCCTGAGAGAATGCTGCCCTAATCGCCTCGTGATCGCCTGCATCTTTTCTGGGTTTAGCTTCTCAGGGAGAGAAAGAGAAGGGAAGTGGTTAGTGTTGTTCGGAGTTGAAGGATGGAGATTTTGATTTTGGGTCTAATTTTAAGTTTCCATGTTGGATTTGATTTGAGCTTTGGGTTCATCGTTTTCGGAAAACTTGATATTTTGGCCCATGTTTTAGGCCTTTACCCGTAAAACATATTTCGGCCATGGAAGTTTCCGGTCAAAACGAACCGGACTATTGAAGAAAATAATTTTTTTTATAATACAGTAGAATCACAGCCATAAATGGCTAGTTGCAGCCTTCCTCAAGTACCCTCGCGTGCACCTCCGCCGGTGGTTCCGGCAACCACACATTGCCCCGGTGCTTGCCATTACACCATCGTGCAAGAAAATTCGCCACCTTGTTCCCTTCTCGTCTAATGTGTTGGATCAACACTTCTCATTCCCGACACAATAAGCCAAAAATTAGATCAACGAGCGCATCACCGCTCAACGCCGACGACTCACCCTTAAGTATCTGCACGACTTCCAAGTTATCCGACTCAAGCCATACCTTCCGAAACCCCATCCTCCAAGCGTGAAGGAGGATATCATACACCGCCCACAATTCCGACATCAAAACCGAACAACTACCTATCGCTCGAGCAAATCCGAATAACCACACACCAGCACTGTCGCGTATTACACCCCCTATCGCAGCAGCCTGTTGTTGTCCCTGCACCGACCCGTCCGCGTTTGCCTTAACCCAACCTGCAGGCGGCCGTTGCCATCGGTTCCTCTCCCCTCCGTTACTCCTATAACCTCCAACACTAGTAGGCATACTGTCAAATTCTAAAGCGAGCTGCCGGCACCGGAAATATATATCGCCTAGCTCCACTTAATCCGCGTTCAAGAGCTTGCTGCATCTGTGCTTCCACAGCAACCAGCAACCTACAGCAAAGCACGTCACCCACGATGAACCATCGCCCGACATGCTACCTTTGATCCGAAGGTTAAGCTCCAACCAACCATTCCAATCCATTGTCTCGAAAGCCCCAACCTTCCCGGCGGTACAAGCTTCGACCATAAAGCACGTGCATGAGTACACCTACGCAATACGTGGTCAATGTCTTCATTACCTTGCCTGCAGATCTGACACATCCCCTCCGTCGTGAGATGGCGGCGCACCCTTTCCACATTGGTAAGCAAGTTGCCATTCAACGCTAACCACAAAAAAACTCTAACCCGTTGCGGCAGTTTTAAGCTCCACAACAACTGCCAACATGGAGACACACTGCCAACCGTATCCCTTTCAAGCCTCTTGTACGCGGACCGTATCGTAAACATCTTGTTATCCTCCCAACGATAGCTCGGTTGATCAACTCCATACCATGGACGTGGAGGCGGAATGGCCGTAACTTTATCCAAAACCTCCCTCGGCAGCAAACTCCCAAGTCGCCGCCAATCCCATTCACCGAACTCATCCACCATACACGCCACCGACGTCGGCACAGGCATAGATGGTAGATTGTAGCGAGACCACAATGGACCTTCCATGTCAACCCAATTATCATACCAAAAATCAGTCTGTTCCCCATTCCGGATGTTCCATCGCACACTCTCACGAATATTCTCCCAAACTTTACTTAGGCCCTGCCAAAGCCGCGAACAATTACCCCGCTTAATACATATCGGCACCACCTCATGCCAACCGTATTTCTCCTTTACAACACGAACCCAAAGCTTGTTCGGTTTAGTCAAAATCTTGAACCCCACCTTCATAAGAAAAGCACTATTTTGGGTTTCTAACTTCTTCAAACCCATTCCACCACTAGTTAACGGCTTTTGCATAGACTCCCAATTAATAAGTGAGTGACTACGACGATCACCACTTCCTCCCCATACAAATCGTCTAATAATTTTCTCCATCTCCCTACATAAACCTTTTGGTAACACCGCCATTTGTATAACATATGATGAAATTTCTTGTAAGACACCTTTTGCAAGGGTTATCCGCCCAGCTAATGAAAGCAATTTCGCCGCCCATCCGGATAGGCGTTTCAACATCTTATCAAGGAGGTAAGCATACGTAGCCTTCGTCACTCTTTTATGTAGTAACAGAACCCCCAAATACCTCCTAAGGTCCTCAACTACTTCAAACCCCAACCGTTGCTCCACCAAATCACGAATCTGATCAGAACAATTTTTAGAGAAATAGACTTGGGTCTTCGCAATACTTACCCGATGTCCTGAACATAAACAAAATTCCTCCATCACCTCGTGGATCACATCCATTTGCTCCGCATCCGCCTCAGCAAAAAGTACCAAATCATCCGCAAAGAAAAGATGCGAAAGACCTGGACCATTCCTCGATAGCCTAATCAGTTTCCACATACCCTCTTCCACTTTCGCATCGATACTATGAGCCAAACGTTCCATACAAAGAACGAAGATATATGGTGACAAGGGGTCCCCTTGTCGGATTCCACGTGACGGTCGAAAAGGCTCCGTGATATCCCCGTTCCATAACAATTGAGTCGAGACCGAGCTCACACACTGCATAATTAACCCAATCAGCTTGCCCGGAATACCAATTTCACGCAAGGTATCCTCGATAAAGTGCCACTCTAAACGATCATACGCTTTCTCCAAGTCGACTTTAATTGCCATAAAACCTTTCCTACCCATCTTATTACTCATGGTGTGTATAATCTCTTGTGCTAATATAACATTATCAGAAATATTACGCCCTGGCACAAAGCTCACCTGGTTCTCGGATACCCACTTCGGTAAAAAAGGCTTCAGACGATTCACAATTGTCTTTGTTATAATCTTGTACAGCACCGTGCAAAGGCTGATAGGTCTAAATTGGCTAATTAACTCAGGCACATAAATCTTTGGAATTAGCACTAACAAGGTTTGATTGATCCGGCTATCTAAAGACCCGCCATCAAAGAACTCCTTAACAAAATTAAAAACCGAGTCTCCAACCACATCCCATTTCTTTTGATAAAAATCCGCGTGAATCCCATCAACCCCCGGCGCTTTCAATGGGTCCATTTCAAACACCACCTTTCGAACCTCCTCCTTCGAAACATCTGTGCACAAAGAGCTCATCTCCGACTCACTAAACTCAAAGAATTTGCTAGAGAGTAAGTTCACAGTACAATCGTGTATCCCACCCGTGAAAAGCTGTCAGAAATAATCAATCGCATGTGACTTCAGCTCCTGATGATCATAGCTCCAGCGGTTGGCGTCCACCTTAAGCGTCTTAATGGTATTCCGCCGTCGGCGCTGGATCGTACTAACATGAAAAAAAAGTGTGTTACGATCACCTTTAGCAATCCAATTATTACGCGACTTCTGATGCCACAAGCTCTCCTCCTTTTTCAAGACCTTCGCAAGCTCCAGCTTCAGATCACTCTCCAACTCTATCAGAAAATCTGAATCTCGCTTAGAACGTGCCAATTCGATACCTTTGATACGCGCTAGGAGAAGGGTTTTCCTACGCCCAATATAACCAAAAATCTCTCTATTCCAGTCCTTCCCCGTGCTTGAAAATCCAACACATTGTCAAAAATGCATCTCCCCTCCTTCCACACGTCCACAACCAAACGATGGAAATCCGGATGCTCAGTCCAAGCCGTGAGGTACCGAAAAGGTCGCGTCATCCTGTCCATCCCGCCATCACCCACCTGTAATAAAATCGAACTATGATCCGACTCAAGACGTGGCAGATGGAACACCTCTGACACCGGAAACACACCAAAACATGCCTCATTACACAAACAGATATCAAGACGTTGCTTCAAATCTCCACGCTCCCAAGTAAATGCAGGGCCATGATACCCCATATCCACTAACCCAGTATCAAAAATAAAATCTGCAAACCGCGAACAAACACCCTGACGACTCATAGAACCACCATCCCTTTCCAACGGACTAGAAATAGCGTTAAAATCACCTCCCAAGACCCAGGCCAACCCTTGCGCAGGCTCAAGAGCCTGTAACTACTCCCACAACTGACTCCTGATACCCCTATTCGGACTCGCATACACAAAGGAAATGAAGAAAGCTTGCCGCTTTCCCACATCAACACACCAACCATGAACAAACTGCGACGAAACTGCCACAATATCTAGTCACACGGAAGGTCTCCACATAACCCAAATACCACCTGAAAAACCAGTAGCCTCCACCCTATACGAAAATTCAAAACCGGAACGACGAATAAAATTATCCGCCTTCCATCCACTAATCCTTGGCTCAAACAACGCCACAATATCCGACTTCTTATCTTGCACCATAAATCTAAAATAACGAAATAAATCAGAGCCGAGGGCTCCTTGCACATTCCAAAAAATAACTTTAACCATAACAACGGATGGAAAGGAGACAAGCGAGACTAAGATGACATATCCGTCACCTCAACATTCTCAAATACCTGGTTCGACTTCCACGAGACCGCCCCTTGCCCTACCACCGGCGCATCTCCTAATATTCGGTTCCCGCCAGCAACCTCCTTGGAAGCACCATTTAATTCCGACGTCATACTATTAATCCATTCTGATAGCACAGGTTTCGAAGGTCCCCGCTCACCGCGTTTCTTTGGTCTTGCCCCCTTAGCTCCCACACTTTTAGCAGCAAGTGGATTTTTAGCCCCGCTTTTAATCTCAAATTTCCAAGGCACCCCTTTCGAGCCACGACCATTCACATCACACAACACCCCACGATCCTCCTTGTCCACCATACGCACCACCTTATGGCTACTAGCATCCAAAGTCGAAGGAGCCACCACTAACTCATCTTTAGAAGCAACATCATCCACCCGAGACCCAACGTTCACCACCCTATCATCGGCAGCCACCACACTTGCTAAACCATCACCCGTCGGCATAGCCTGAGTCGGTTCCACCCTCCTATCCGATGGCCCAACACCATCCATTGTCAAAACATCCTGCCTATGCACCTCCCCATCGACCACCATGGCCTGCTTACCCTTGTCCTGAGTCGGGCGAACCGGCACACCCACACTTCCCCTTGCATCCGCACTAGCCAATCTCTCCCCTCCATCGGTTTCTAAAAAACCAAATCTAGAGCCCGACGTTTCCTTTCGAGGTTGTTGTTCTTTCTCCCACACGTTCGTATGCTTCCCAGTCTTCAGCGGCCGACGCCGTCTGTTAGTTACTTGCATCCACGGTCCATACAAGTCTTTCTCCGGCTGAACCTCCACGACATTATCCGGTCTAGCCACCGAGTCCGTACCCTCCGGAGCATGGTCCTTACCACACATCTCTTGTTGATGGCCATATTTCCCACATGCAAAACAAATCATCGGGAGACCCTCATACCCAATATCCTGGCGAAACCCATCGATCATAACCCTCGAAGGAAGAGGCTTCCCCAAATCCACCACCATTGCAAACCTAGCAAATCGACCCTGCTTCCCTTCCAAAGTATTGTAATCAATCCGAACAACCTTACCAATAACATTCGCGATTGCCCGAAACATACTCTTGGTATAATACCGATAAGGAAGACCCGGAAGTCTCGCCCATACTACAATTTGCTTCGGGTATTCCTCCACTGTAGAAAACGAGCGAGACCAAGGCTGTACCGTCAGATAACAACCATAAATCACCCATGGACCCCCGAAAAGGACCCTAGCATAATAGAACTCAAGCTCGAACCTTGCCAAAAAATATTCATTATCCAAATCCACTAATTCCATTTTCCCTACCGGCACCCACAAGGCCCTCACTCTATTCAATAACGCACGATAGCCAATGGCCTTACCTAACAGGCGTACAATCACCGAGCAAGCCAGTTTCGCATCAATGGATTCATGCACACGTTCGAAAAAATCAATCCTGGGTAACACCCCTTCAAGATCGACCGTCACGTCCTCCTTCGAAAGATCCACGTCCAACTCCTCCATCGCCTCTCGACCGGCGTCTCTCCCAGCAACCATGTCCCTAAACGAGGGTTTAGTATTCTCCGACACCGGCAGTTGGTCCACCACCGGCGGCTCAGACCCCGTTGACATTCCGCCAGCAACCTTCTGCATACATACATCCCCCAGCGGCAGACTACGATGAGTAATCTCTTCCCTAACCTCATCAACTACACCTCTTCCTTTCTTCACGCCCCGCTCCAACTCTTCCCCCAAAGGATCACCAGCACGCTCTAAACTCGCCTGGATCGGAACATGGACGGTAGAGTTCGGAGGCCGCCCGGTGATCAAACCAGTCGACGGCAGGTTCATACCCGCGGATGACACGGGAACACTAGGGTTTCCTATTTTTGCGGAGAAAAGTTTCAATTCGGAATATATTAAATCGTTGATCAAGAAAATAAATTTTTTGAACGTTATAATTTAGTTATAAATAGTGTTTTAGTTCCGTTTTAAATTTAAATAAATTTTACACACATCTATAAATTACATTACTCAAAACAATTTTAAATAATTTAACTGGTTTTTTATTTAACTGAAATTTATTGTTTTAATTTTTTTGGTTAAATAAGTTTGTAACACTCATGATGATAGTGTGAAATAAATTGGGAGTTTTTTTTACCAAATTATGTGCATTGCAATAAATTGGATAAAAACATTTTATTACACAGGCCCAAATTAAAAATTATTTATATTTAATATTTGTTATTATTAATTTCGATTAAATGATTAATTTGATTAATTAATTATATTTAGTCAAATTAATTGATAATTAAATCTATAGAATCCTTTAATCAATCCCAGAAACAAATCTCGTTCCTATGCTCTCAGTGTTCAAATACATGGAAGTCCATTTATGGCTTTATCCCATAATTTTACCAAACTCATTCTCATTTCCCTAAGTAACTCATATTCTAAAAAGTTAATACATAATCTATATTCATATGGCGAATTACTTGATCATCAAGATATTTTTGTTCTTCGCTCTCCTTTCCTCGAAATCACCGTTTATTTTTTAATTTTACTTTGGCGACGACGGTACTAATTTTAGTGTTGGTTGTTGGCCACCGATGCTCCGTATTCTCCATACTTTTATATTTTGCTTTAGTTTGTTATTTTTCTTCAAATTTATCTTACCTTTTATTAATTTGTTTGATTTCTTTCTTTTCGCATACTCGCATATGTTCGTCTTCTCTTGTGGCACGCTTTCACTATATTCTTGTGGCACTTTTCCTCTGCTTTATGGCACGATGTTCGCCTACCTCTGTTAAGTTCTATAGAACTAGCTTAAAAATGAAACGAGAGAAATTGGGGGAAAGAGAGGCAGTACTCTCTGTTAATTTTTATTAATCAGAAAATGATTGTAATATCTTCAAATGAAGACCAGTCCCTTATACACAGAGGTGTGGGGCCACTGAGTCAGTTAATTGATAGTCTAACAAATTTCTAACTGTCTCAACTGAACTCAACCGGCTCAGATAATTCAAGAGTGCATTTACAACAGCCTAAAACTAATGCACACTCTGATTTATCCTAACAATCTAATTACAACTTATACTTCTAATATTCACCCTACAAAAACAATCTTAAGATCTGAAGCTGAGAAATTAACATGTTGAGAAATTCATTTCGCTTGTAGAGGCACAATTGATAGTTTCATCCGATGACGAAGAAAAGCCGGGGCAGACAAAGGCTTAGTTAAAATGTCAGCTACTTGCTCATATGCTGAAACTTCATTAACCTGTAGTTGTCTTGTAGAAAGCTTTTCACGAACAAAGAAAATGTCAAGCTCCACATGTTTGAACTTTAAATGTTGCACTGGATTTGAAGAAATCGCAACAACGCTTGTGTTGTCACACCACAAGACATGCACCCTTTCTAAAACCACATGCATTTCTTTTAGAAGAGACTGTAACCAAACGATCTCTAAAGTAGCACAAGTAACACTCATATATTCAGCCTCGGTAGTGGATCTAGCCACCAGTTATTGTTTGCGAGAACTCCAAAATACAGGATTACCACAGAAATAGATGCAGAACCCTAAAGTTGACCTTCTATCATCAGAGTCTGTTGCCCAATTTACATCAGCAAACCCTGTAACAGTCAAAGAAAAACTTACAAAAAATTGTAAACCATAATCTGCAGTGCCTTGTAAATACCTCAAGATCCTCTTGACAGCTTGAAAATGAGTGTCATGGGTTTTTTGCATGAATTGGCACACCTTGTTTACTGCAAAAGCTATCTCATGACGAGTAACATCAATGTACTGGAGAGCACCCATAATGATTCGATAATCAGTTACATTTTCAATTGCACTGCCATCTGAAACTAACATCTTACAACTTGAAATCGTAAGTGTGGGAAGACTCTTTTCATCCTCAAACCCACACCTTCTCAAAAGATCCAGAATATATTTCTTATGAGATAGAAAAAGCCCATTAGACGTGTAACTCACTTCAATTCCTAGGAAGTAACTAAGAGTTCCTAGATCCTTGAGAGAGAACACTTGATTCAATTTATCAATGACCATTTGAATCTCACTAGTATTGCTGCCAGTAAGGATGATATCATCCACATAGATTAACAAGTAGAAAATTCATGTAGCATCATTCTTAACAAACAAAGATGTGTCAGATTTAGTCATTACGAAACCTGTAAAAATCAAATAAGTTTTGAGCTTTTCAAACCAAGCCTGAGGTGCCTGTTTAAGGCCATAGAGTGCTTTATGCAACTTACACACCACATTCGAACCTCCCTGCTCATATCCTGAAGGTTGAGTTATATAGACCTCTTCCACTAAGTCTCCATTCAAAAACGCATTATTAGTATCAACTTGTCTCAAAACCCATCCTCGTGTAACTGCAAGAGACACGACTGTTCGAACAGTTGTTGGTTTCACAACTGGGCTAAAACTTCATGAAAATCAATTCCAGCTTATTGTAGAAATCATTTTGCAACAAGCCTAGCTTTATACCTTGACACGGTGCCATCTGAATTTCTTTTAATTTTAAAAATCCATTTACAACTCACTGCCCTTCTATTTGGAGGTAGCTGAACTAAGGACCAAGTGTTGTTCTTCATCAATGCATCATATTCAGCCTGAGTTGATGCTTTCCACTGTGGACTAGCCAAAGCTTCTTTGATAGACTTAGATTCTTCCTCCAACAATGAGGCTTGAAAAATTCTAGGCTTCCGTATGCCATTCCTGCTTATGGTTATCATAGAGTGTCTATTTCCTCCATGCAGCTCTTCAAAGTCAGGTGGTGCGTGAACTCTCCTAGCTTGCTCATCAACTCTAGTTGCATCTTGCAAACCAGCTGGGTTGGACTCAGAAATGAGGTTAAGACTAAGATCAGGAGGAACATTGTGTTGTGGTGATATTGGACGCATCTCATTATCCATAACCCCACTAATTCCTTGCAACACCTCAGAAGATGATACAACATTTGCAGTTGTATGAGCATCATGTTGTGGCGATACTGAATGCAACTCACCACCAACACCTCTATTCATTTCTTGCATTCCAGAGTTTGATGCAAAACCATCAACCACAAGAAGGTTATCCTCATGTGAGTCAACAACCTCAGGAGAAACACATTCAAAACTACCAAGCCTTGACTCATTTAAACAAACTCTAGCACTCTTATCAGCAAACTCAGATGAAGTTTCCTCAATAAGCGCTGGTTGTAAAGTAAAATGTTGTTGTATAACTGAACCAGACTCCGAGCGTTCATGTAAATCAGAAAGTTCAACACGAACACAACTATCAGTATTCTGAGCATTTTTAGTACATGTAGTCTCCTCAACAAGCACTGGTTGTAAAGGAAAATGTTGTTGTATAACTGAACTAGACTCCGGATGTTCTAGTAAATCAGAAACTTCAGCACGAACACGACTATCAGTATTATGAGCATTTTTAGTACTAAATTGAGAGGCTGGAACCTGTCGAAAGCAGGGAACTAACAGAGAAAACACTTGCTGACCAACACTAGGACACATAGAATCATCATGTGCAACAAATGGAAATAAACCTTTATCAAAAACAACATGCCTAGACACAAGAATTTTCCCATCACCAGTCAAGCATTTGTAACCTTTATGGGTGGAGCTATACCCTAAAAAGGTACATTGTACTGACCAAAAATTCAATTTATGACTATTAAAAGGTCTCGTATATGGATAACAAGCACAACCAAAAATCTTAAAAAATGAATAATCTGGAACTTGATTGAACAAACACTCATAGGGAGACTTATCTTGTAAAAGTGGAGTAGGCAGCTTGTTTATAATGAAAACAGCAGATGTAAAAGCATGATTCCAAAATTTTAAAGGCAAGTTACCTTGAGCAAGAAGTGTTAGACTCATTTCCACTATATGACGGTGCTGCCTTTAAGCTTTGCCATTTTGCTCAGAAGTATGAGGGCAAAAGACTCTATGTTGAACCCCATTCGAAAGAAACCAATTCCTGAGCACTGAATATTCAGAACCTCCATCAGTCTGGACAACCTTGATCTTTCTTCCAAACTGCACCTCAACTAATTTATAAAAAATTAAGAAAGCATTGCATTACTTCAGATTTCTTCTTTAACAGGTATAACCAAGTATGCCTACTATACACATCTATGAATGACACATAGTACACAAAACCATCAGAAGGCACATGAGCTGGTCCTCAAAGATCAGACACAACTAAATCAAAAGGCTCAGTGTACTCGGTTAAGGATTTTGAGAAAGGAAGTTTGTGAGACTTCCCTTGCAAACAAGCTGAACATAAATGTGACATTTTATTCACATTAGGAACTATATTACACTTTTTTAAAGCAGTCTTAAGAACACTGTCCGAGGGGTGTCCAAGACGCCGATGCCACAATTCAAACACATCAGAGGTGGAAACATTGTAAGAAGCTGCAACAGGAAACTTTGTGATATTCACACTGGAAGGAGGAGATAGCTGATACATGCCTTCAGGAGTGAGCGTCCCTTCGAGAAGAATTGTCTGACTCTGAGAATCCTTAACATAACAGCCATTCGAATGAAACTAAAAAATAACATCATTATCTCTAACAAGCTGAGATACTGATAACAGATTCTTCTATATTGAAGGCACATGCAACAGATTGTGTAAAACTAAAGGCTTGACACAAGTAGAAATAGAGCCGCTACCTATGTGTGCAATTGGAACACCTTTCCCATTGCCCATAAGTAAGACATTATTACCTTTGTAAGCTACGGATGTTTGAAGGTTGGTAGGATCATGCGTGATGTGATGTGTAGCTATGAAATCATGATACCAAACAAAATCAGTGGTGTTCTAAGGAAGAACAGAAGTAGAAGCAAAGGACATAGGAGCAGTAGGTGTTGAAGGAAGAAATTGAGTGCCATAATCAAAAGGATTTGACACATTGGAAAGCCCTACACCGGAAGAACCACCAACACCTGCAAATTGAGAAACATGCTGGCCTGCAAACTGTGGAGTCACCGAAAAATTGTGAAAAAGAGCTGGAGATGGAGAGCTCAAAATTGGATGCATTCCATGTGAAGGAGGCACAAAATACCCAAAAGGAGTTCGAAAAAATGGAAGGGCATGATTAATAGTGTGAGAATATGCTTGCACAGGTCTCTCATGCCTCTGTGGACCACCAGACTTATTCAGAATATATTGTGAAGAATCACCAACCTGAGTATCCTTGTTATCAATACCAGGATAGTTGTGATCAAATCTATACCAGCACTTTACAGCAGTATGTCCGAAACGCCCACACACTTGGCATTGAGGCCTATTCGAGGTATTTCTGCCACGACCTTGACCAGGATAGGTGTTGCCCCCCCTCACGGCCTTTGGAATAAGTCAGTTGTTGGGGTTGTTCACTATCAGAAAAACCATCCTTATGCTCATCGGAAAAATCTTTTCCATCAGAATGTATGACTAGATTAGCATGAGAGGGTAAACTATCTTGCAAAAACATATGTTGTCTAGCCTCACAGTCAAGAAGCATTTCAGTGAGTTTATCCAACGACACTAGTTCTTTAGAAGCAACAACAATGACTGATTCAAATTCAAGTGAAAGACCAGCTAGAATGACACTCACTTGTTCTTGTTCAGTAATCAAACTACCAGAGGCATTAAGCATATCACAAATCATCTTAATCTTGGCTAAAAAAGTATGAACAGTAAGACCACATTTCTTCTGTGTGTGAAGAGAATGCCTTAAGGAAGATATCTTAGTACTAGATTTTGCAGAGAACATCCTGTGAATCGTGTCACATATAGCTCTAGCAGTATTACACCCTGTAAGTTGATGCAATACTTCTACACTCATAGTGGTCAACAACCAAGACGCCAACAACGTATCTTGTCTATGATGAACTAAAAACTCAGGATTAGGCACATCACGTCCTGACTCACCACGAACAAATTGTGAAGGAATAGGAGTCTCAAAAGAAAGGAAAGATAAAAGGTCATATCCATCAACAATCAATGTAACTTGCTGCTTCCAAAGAATATAAGTAGGCTCAGCCAGTTTAACAATATCTTGTTTAGGTATTTGTTGAACAGAAACTAAACTAGATGCAAGAGAAGCTACATCTTGACTAGAACTCGTGGTAGTATCTTGCAGCATGATAGACGACTTCTCTCAGACACAATGTCAAACACTTGATATGCAACAAGAAACCACGCGCAGAGATTCAAAACAACGCGACGAAAAGCAACACTCCAATTTCATAAAGTAACTTGCGAGATGATAGACGACTCCTCACAGAAACAACATCAAACACTTGATGTGCAACAAGAAAATACATTCAAAGATTCAAAACAAAAACGATGGAAAAAACAACACTACAAATTCAGAGAACGAAACACACATTCACTGAAAACAATCAGGTAAAGATCTCAGGAAAGTCTACCAAAATCACTTGTTTGCTCTTTCTCCAATGAGTCATTGCGAGACAAACATCCTTGCGATCGAAAAAGACATATCCACAACTATAGAAGATCTTTAGCCGAAAACAAATCGATCAGAGAAAATAGAGATCATACCGGAGCCGTGGTGCCATCACTATCGGAGCAAGACGCAGACGACCGAATTCTTGCAAATGGAGACCACGAGATGACAATACGAAACTCAAATTTCAACTGAAGGAAATGAAGATGCAGTGTTGTAACCAGGAACAAACAAAGGAAAAAACATTGAAAATAAGAGGCCTGAATTAGAAGATAACGACTGATACCATGTTAAGTTCTATAGAACTAGCTTAGAAATGAAACGAGAGATATTGAGGGAAAGAGAGGCAATACTCTCTGTTAATTTTTATTAATCAGAAAATGACTGTAATATCTTCAAATGAAGACCAGTCCCTTATACACAGAGGTGTGGGACCACTGAGTCAGTTAATTGACAGTCTAACAAATTCCTAATTGTCTCAAATGAACTCAACCGGCTCAGATAATTCAAGAGTGCATTTACAACAGCCTAAAACTAATGCACACTCTGATTTATCCTAACAATCTAATTACAACTTATACTTCTAATAACCTCTATGGTAGATCTACGACCGTGTAGAGATTCTCACGTCACTCGTATCTGATTTGCGATTGTAGACGGTTTTTCAAAGGTTAGATCCATTTTTGTGGTTGTTTGTCGACGTATTCAGATGTGTTTTTGCTTTGGTTCTCACGTCACCTGTGAGATTACTTTAGTTCGCTCGCTAGTCCTTCATCATCTAAAAAACGTTAGTTAGATAGAGACAAATTAATGCTATTGACATTACTGGATTACTATAAATAATGGACTTAGATTCAAAAGAATGCTAACAATAGCTCTAAAAAGAGGATTCACTGGACTTCTTGGAGCAGTATTTGCTTACCGAAAAAGCTAGGAGGTATGGGCTTCCGTGATTTAGCCAAATTCAACATCGCTTTGCTTGCTAAGCAAGGATGGAATCTCATTAATAATCCTACCTGCCTTTTAGCACGTGTGCTTAAAGCCAAATACTACCCGAATGGTGATTTTATGACAGCAAGGTTAGGTACTTACCCCTCCTACACATGGAAGAGCAACTGGTGTTCTCGTGGTCTTCTGGAAAAAGGATTGGGTTGGAGAGTGGGCGACGGTCTTTCGATAAACATTTGGCAAGATGCTTGGGTGGCCGGTCCTGGTAATGGGAAAATCAGTCCTCCATCAACACAACAAGACATTTGCAGAGTTGCGGACTTGATCAATAGTGAGAGTTATACCTGGAAAATAGATTTAATTAAGGAACAGTTTGCTCCTTCTACTGCTCATAACATTCTCTGTATGCCTCTCCCTCTTATTCCCATCCCTGATCGCAGATTTTGGAGAGGTGATTCCTCGGGCCTGTATAGCGTCCGTAGTGGCTACAGATGGTTGGTCAATTCCTCTCTAGGCTTGAATGGGAACCCCACTGATTTCGTTGATGATTGGTACACTAAGTTCTGTGGTTCCTTTTGGTCTCTCCCTATTCCCACAAAGATCCGTGTTTTCTTTTGGCGGTTTGCGCATAATTTATTACCTACCTACCAGAACCTCATCTCCAGGAAAATTCAGATTCATGGTCAATGTATCCTCTGTCACTCGGGCTTAGAATCTGTTTTTCACATGGCTTACGAATGTCATTTCATTAAGCAAGTTCTAAATGCTTTTGTTATTACTGTGCCTACTGTGACTAATGAATTTAGTTTTCTACAGTGGCTAGCTACTCTTTTTTAGTCTCTTTCAACTACACAGAAGCGTTGTATGGTGATTATTTTCTGGGCTATATGGTCATCTCGTAACAAAATCATCCATGAAGGCTCATCTCAGTCAGTGTCTACCATAGTGGCTTTTGCAAAGTCCTATATTCTGGAACTCGACGGTTTAAAGCCATATGCCCCTATTGTTCCTAAAGTCAGAAACTCTAACTGGAACCCTCCCAGTGAGGGTATAATAAAGGTGAATTTCGATTCCAGTTTCTCAACATCAGATTCAAAATCAGTATCAGGGGTAATCTTTCGAAATACAGAAGGGCTAGTAATGGCAGCATGAATTTATCCTCACCTGAATGTTTACAATGTCGAACATGCTGAAGCCCTCGCTTGTGAGTCCGCCGTCTTGTTAGGACACGAACTGGGTTTCCGGAAACTAGCTGTGGAAGGCGATTCGTCGGTTGTTATCTCAAACCTTATTTCTTCTACAAATAACATTTCCCTATTATGTCATTTGTATAGAAATATTAAGAACAGAAAAATGTATTTTGAGTACATGACCTTTACTCATGTGAATCGGGAGAGGAATCAAGCTGCCCATCGTCTTGCTCAACTCGGGCTATCTTCAACGGAGCCATGCATATGGATTGAGGAGGTTCCAACGGCGATAGAAGCCACGGTGTTACGCGATAGACAGCGGCGCTCCGTTCCCTGAGGAATGCTAGCAGCTTCGCACCTTGGCCGTAGAAGGGATTCGTGTGGCGGCCTGGGCTTTATCCTTGATTTGATCGGAGTTTCTTTCAACACTCTTTCTCTCCGATTTGACCTCAAGGTTTTTCCCCTCTTTTGTAAACCTAATTTTTCAATTCCGACAGACTTTGTCGGGGAAAGATAGGGGAAGGTTTGGCTGGATGTTTTATTTTATTGCCTTATTTTGTTGGTTTTATGTTTTCTTTACTTTCAGTACTCTTTTCAAAGCCCCACGTGGCTTTTTGTTGTAAGTTTCTTCATTAAATAAATTCCATCCGTTCCAATGTTCAAAAAAAAGATTCAAAAGAATGCTTCGATTGTCATTCTGACTTTGAGTTTTTTTTTCTCTTCATTTTATTCTTTAGGTTTTGGTGGACATAGTCTCAAATTTCACTCTTTGAGTGATTGTATTGTTATAGTCGTACATTCTTTTATTTTATTAAAATTCAATATCCTTTCGAGAGTAAACAAAAAAATATCAACTCATTAAATAATTTAATCACGAAGTAATTTTCAAATATTTACTCATCAAAATCAAACTAAAACATAAAATCATGGCTTATTTTGGAGTCGCCAAATTAACAAACAAATAAGGTTTAAGGTATAAATAAGATATATATGTGCTCGCAAGTCACAATTATGATTGTTGAATTCAAATGGATAAATGACATAAAATTTAGAAGGTTTAAAGGTTCAATAAGCCCTTAAATTTTTGTAAAAAAGTTAATTAAGTTTTTAAATTTTTTTATTTGATTAAGCTTTCAAACTTAAAAAATTAATTTGGCCTTTTGAATAACGTTGACTGTTAACTTTAACGAGTTTTTTAAAAAAATTCTTTTGACATGTGTCCCAATAGGATAATGCCACTTGTTATTTCTAATTTTTTAATTTGAATTGTTTAAAAATATCTAAAAACAGAAGAAGAAAAAAATTCTAATATATTTTTTTCAAAATTCTGGAAAACTATAAAAAGTATTTTAAAAATATAAAAATTTATTTTCGAAATTTATTTTAAAATAATAATTTTCCAAAATATTAAAACATTTTTAAAAAATTAAATATTATTATACAAGTATAAAAAAATAATTTGAAAAAAAATAAAAACAATAAAAGTTATTTTTATTTTTAAATATATTTAAAACTATATTTTTACAAATATTAAAAAAATAAAACAATGAAAGTTATTTTTATTTTTTTATAGTTGTATAATAATAATAATAATTTTTATTTTGTTAAAAATATTTTAATATTTTGAAAAATTATTATTTATTATTTTTAAATAAAATTCGAAATTAATAAAAAATATATTTTTAAAATAACTTTTAGAATTTTTTAATTTTTTATATATTTTAAAATTTTAAAATTTCTTAGAAACGACAAGTGGCATTATCATGTTGCAACATGTGTCAAAAAAATTTTAAAAAAAATCGTTAAAGTTAACAGTCTAATGTTGGTTAAAGGGCCAAATTAGTTGTTTTTTTGAATTTAAGAGCTTAATTGAGTAAAAAAAATTAGAGACTTAATTATTTTTTTTTACAAAAGTTTAGGGGCTTATTAAACGCTTAAACCAATTTAGAATTATGTAATTCGGGGTGTGAACCGTTAAAAATAGGATTAAACCAGTTTTTTATTTATTTTTTATAATATATTTTATTTGATTATTGTTGAACTAATGACTCAATTGGTGGAACTGAGAAGTAGAAGTCTAACTTGTTCGACAATCAGTTTGATTTTTACAACATTATTCACTAAATTAATCGAGTTTGATTCGAAAAATTTAGATTTGATTGTATTACTCTAAATCGAGCTCAAAGTTTGAGAACCTATTCGAATTTTGATTTATTTTAAAATTAAATTATTGTTTTATTAAAAAAAAATCTATGGAACAGCTCGAGCTCCGGTGCAACTTCGAGTTTTAGACAGCAAATTTCGAATTGAACTTTGTTTTATAGTTTGATATTGAGCTATATAAAATGGACTGTGCAGTCCTTTAGAACGACAATCAAGATTTGAACTCGAAATATTCGAGATGAACATCGTAGAAATTCCAATACTCCTTATATACAGTGCAACGGACCGAAAATGTACGGTTACGCCGTTGTGGTTTCTTCTAAAAACCTGCGAAAAACGCCATAGAAAAGGCTTGGACGTGTGTGTGTATATATATGTATACCAGAAGCTGCAATTAAAGAGAAGAAACAAAATTTATAACCTTCAGTCTACAGCTCAACTTTTTTCCAGTAGAAAGAGTGGGATCTAACTAGTTCAACTCTACAAGTTTGTCCTAACTACACAATAACTTTTTCTCTAACCCACTATTTTATTGCACATCTTGAACAAATATGAACCGACCACCATTGTTTTTATTATTAACTTCGTAATAACTCTACCCGTCGAGCTTATTTTGCGTTACAAGGTATATCAGGTTGCTAACCGTACATGAATTTTCCGAATCCACTTTAGGGTATGAATTTTACTTGAAAATTACCTTGGAGTTGAAACTACTTGAGGTTTTGGTTAAGTGGTTGGTCTGCACATTTGCCCCTGCCCTTTGTCATTGTGTTAGCCAAGTGCCCCGGGAAAGAAGCAGTGGCAGCAGGTTCACTCTTGGATGGTCCCTCAGCTCTCGATGCCCGACTGGAAGAAGAATTTTGGGCTTGCTGTCTGTTTCAAAAATCCGGTATGCCACTTGATCTAGAGGAATACTCAGTTACCAACTTTAGAAACATTGATGATTTATCTTCCAAGAGACGTGCCGGAGTATCAAACTCTGCAACTCGACCTGCAAATAAGTTTCCGAATTATTTGTAAAACGCCAATACTTTCAATGAAAATAATGCTGAAGCATCCCAAACTTAAAAAATGAAATTTTAAAGACATGGCTTTACATACCATCACTTATCACCAAAACAAGATCACTGTCGATTACGGTTGGAATACGATGTGCAATAGTGCAAACTGTGCAGTTCATGAACTCTGTTCTGATGATCTTCTGTATGAGATTGTCGGTGGCAGTATCAACTGATGCTGTTGCTTCATCGAGCACGAGTATTCTTGCCTGTTTGAGCAAAGCCCTGCCGAGGGAAACAAGTTGCCGCTGCCCCACACTCCAGTTATCTCCATTTTCTAAAACTGCACATTTTACATCAAAGAAATAGGACCTATCAACAACATGCAACTTCAAAGGGCATTTTTGCCTCTTCTTTCTCTATGCATTTTTTTTAGTTCAGACGATGCATTAATGATGTTTGAGAGGGACAGTGCAAACCTGGTGCATCAAGCTTTTGATCTTTCTCACGAACAATATCTCCAAGCTGAGACTTATCAAGAGCCTGTGACGACAAAAAATTCAGCACTCAGCATTCGAACATGATCTTATTTCAAGAGTCAGCATGACATTAGCATGGTAAAATTAATAGTATAATTTATCGGTAAAACTTTTCCAAGGAACTAATAATCTTACTGAAGAACCCGAAATCCTCAATATAAGAACTACAAACTTGAGAATTATTTCAAATTTCTAGATTTTTTTAATTTCTTAGGAGGCAAGGAACATCATAAATGTGCATATAAACTTTATGCCCATGGAATAAACACGGGAACTTTTCATGAACTTCCATCACTCTCAGCTTAATTATACTGGTTATGTGAGGGAGGAAAAGCTGGGTATGCAAGTGAAGTTTATACCTCCCAAATGTCATGATCCGAATGCTCTTCGAGGGGATCAAGATTGCCTCTAATAGTTCCTTCAAATAATGTAGGATCTTGGGGTATGATACCAAGACGGTTACGTAGGTCATGGAGCCCAATTGTTGAAATGTCAATGTTGTCTATAATGATTCTCCCACCAGCTGGCTCAATCAATCGGAATAATGCTTGGATCAAAGTAGATTTACCACTTCCAGTACGCCCAACAATTCCGATCTTTTTGCCACCAGGAAATGCACAGGTTACTCCATGAAGCACTACTGGAAAATTTTCAGCATAGCGAACCTTCAAGAAAAGGAATATAAAAAAGAAAAGGAAACGTCAGCATGAGGTTCCAGCAATACTCTTAACAGAGAACATTGTATCCTTTTCTCTGATATCATTAAAACATAAAACTATGTATTATCTATTGATCTCGGAGAGCTCTAAAATCTATTTTTGTGGTATGAGAAAAAAAGAAAATGATAAAGCAGTAGATTCTCCATTCTCATGTAATAAACTTCCCATACGTTGCACACTTTCCACATGAAGTTGCTAGTAATGTGAAAGATTTTAACGTAGAAACAATATGGTACATACCAGTCTCCGATGTTTCAAGGAGAAATAAGGTAGTGCATGGTGTGGTAAAGAGAAACTAGATACCTTTAAATCATGCACTTCAATTGTTCCACGTTCTGGCCATGAAGATGGAGGGCGGGAGTTTTCAATAACAGGAGGTGCTTCACTTGGAATTTGGCTGTACTGATAAATCCTCTCTATGGAAATAATTTTATTCTCGAGCTTGCAAAAACTAAGTATCCACCGCGATAACCGTGCATTTAAGTTAAGGCCATATGTCACAGCAAGGCCTGCCATACCTGTTTAGAAGAAGCAAGAATGATTAGTTACGTCCATATATGATAACTCAAAGGTCTTAACAAACAAGCAGATAAGTCAATAGTAATGCAAAACATTTACTTACTTGGATCAATACTTCCAAGTGGAAAACTCACGAGCAAAATCATGCAAAAAGCAAATACAAAGGTCGAAAGTAGTTCCATCCGCAGGCATAGCCACTCAATAGCTGCAAGACTGCAAAAGAATGGGCGGGCGAAACAATCAAGAAGATAAAGGTTTCTCTTCATGAACCTTTTCTCTTGACCGAAACCTCTAATTGTTGCCGCTCCAGCAATTGATTCACCAAACAGATTAATAACTGGAGATTTCTGGATGCTAACAATGCGGACCAGTTCTCTCGATGAAGCCATGTAGTATTTCTGCAACCAGCAATATGTGAGCACTTCATCAGAAGAAACATGTGTTTCCAGAGAAACTACACAACAATAGTTATGAAATCATGAAGTTTATACTGAATTCTTCAACAACAATTGGAAGGGTTTAACTTAGAATAATGAAAACAATATGCTTATTCAAAGATAGTCCATTAACTTTTTCAATTTATCGCATGATATTTATAGTGTTCACCTTGATGCATATTATGTTTGAATAAGCATAAAATTGTTAATCTAAAAGCTGGTGAAGAGCATCCTGGTTTATTCCCAGAAAGAATGAGAAAAACGGAATAAACTTAAAGAAAAAAACTACTATTAATGTGCTTCCATTGCTCTCCGAGCCAATGAGAGTCGATGGAACCCACAAAAAACAAATTGAGGCAAAATAACTACCTGCATCCACAAGCAAGCAACAGCCATTGGAACAACAAGCAGCAGGACTTGCCAAGTAACTTTTGTCATCACACCAACAATTCCAAGAAGCTGTATTGTTGTTGAAGCAAACCCACCAAGTCTAAAAGGAATATCAAGATCCACAACACTTTGATCAATAGACACCTGCGAGTTTACAAATCATGGTCATCGTATAATCTGAATATAAGGAAGTGGATTTCACAGAACCAAGCAACTTTAAGAATATATTGTCAGGTGGAAATATATATATAAAAAATACTTACACGGTTCAAGATCCGCCCAGCTGGAGTTGAATCGAAAAAAGACATTGGGGCTCGAAACACACTTCTAAGCATATTGATAAACAATTTTTGCGCAGCTGCTAGACCAAATGTGGCTACCAGAACAGCCCTCATAAATATAAACCAAGAGCTCCCAAAAGCAAGGGCCATATAAACAACGAGGAGGACCATAGGACCGACTTTAGCTTGGTCTCCATCAGTCTGGGGATTTGCCCATGCCATCCACCAATTACTAGCAATTTGAAGGAACTGGAACAATGTTTGTGCAAGAACAATAAGTGGTATTAAAAGGCCTTTATATGCAGCCGCCATATATGACAAGTACACCTTCATGCTGACTCTTCCTTTTACCCTTTCCTCTTCTTGAACAAGCTGATTTTTTCTCCTCTTTGCTTTCTTTTTCTCTTTAATTGCTTTTGTGTCTGAAGCTGATGCACCATCTTGCACTTCCTTTGCCAAATTGTCGATATTGTTTCCAGCAAAATCACTTTTTTTAGTCAATATAGCTTTCCCATCAAGCTGCAAATTTTCATCCGAATCTTCTGATGAGTGAGTTGGAATATCCATGGCTTCAATTGCTTCATGGTGAGCTGAGACCAGAGTTTCGAAATCAGTGCCTGCTTGTAGAAGTTCATCATATTTTCCTGCCTGTATGATACGGCCTTCCTTAAGAACCTGCACATATAATTGATGACATTGGAGAATAAATATTCAGCAAAACATATGAAAAACCAATCTCGTCATATCATATATGTTACAACTCTTAAACTGCCTGGAAAATATAACACTGAGCACTTGTATTGCACTAATCCAAGAAAATTCATTATTATATTAAAAACAGTCGAAAAAGCAAAGAGCTATATGTGGAAATGATACCTCATCTCCACCACCTTTACATTTTTATCTCCCTGAAAAGGTACAATTAGTCTCGCATGCTAATTTTTAGATCCTGCTACCATCTTTCACATTCATATGACAAAACTAAAACTCATACATCAATATTTATCTGGTCCATTGTCATGCAGTAAGTGACACCATGTTGACTAATATTCCATCAGTATTGAATTTGTCATGGTATTGAGGGCAGTGTACTGTAATCTCCTATGGTGTTGCTTTACTGTAAGTCATTAATTAGATCATTTTAATCCATCCCACCTACTGATATCTCCTATACTATTGAATAAATACTGAACAAGATATTAGATTAAGAGTGGGGGCATTGCATTGGGTGGTGGAGGGGGGATAGGCTTGAACAATTCGGAAAAATAACATATCTTTTTTCTCAACGAAAAGAAAAACAATGCAGGTGCAAAGCAATGAATTCAACTAATAAGTATTCCCGTCTGCCCCCCCCCCCCCCCCCCCCCCCAAAAAAAAAAAAAAGAAATCTTAAATATGCCTCCAATTCATTCAAGAAGAACGTTTAAGAAATAAATCACATAATCAAAGTATCAAACTAACATATAAAACATAACAAGTTATGTACACTATTTAAGACAGATTTAGCAGTCAATTCACTATCCAATTTGATTCAAGATATTTTAGGCACCAAAGTCTGTTCCTAACAATAAAAAGGAACACCTCCACAATACAATCCACTATCTAAATGTTCAGCTAAAAATTTGTCTTCAAATCATAGTAGAAATATAAGCAAATGATGTGATAGGACATGAATGTGCCATACATTCACCCCATTAGAAAGAGTATACTTGAAGCATGCATCATTGCATGCTGGACTGCTAGCAGAATATATATGTATATACATAGAAACCACTCCATACCAGTATCAAATCTGCAGTAGGTAGAAATTCAACTTGATGGGTCACAAAAACAACAGTCTTACTTGCCAGTGCTGTCATTATGTATTCCTGCAGTTTCAGAAAATGAAATGATCAGCCAAATTCTATTGATATGAACATCAATACCTGCAGTATATTTGACCGAGTTAAACCTTGAACAGTTCCGAGCTAGTGTGTGCATCAACAGCACTGAAAGGGTCATCAAGTAAATAAATATCAGCATCTTGATAAAGAGCCCTTGCAAGCTGCACACGTTGTTTCTGTCCACCACTCAGATTTATACCCCTTTCTCCAATTATGGTCTGATCTCCATGTGAAAAGAGTTCAAAATCCTTCTTCAAGGAACAAGCATTGATAACACTCTTGTATCTTGCTTTATCCATTGGACTACCAAAAAGAACATTCTCTTCAATATTTCCAGACTGTATCCAAGCCGACTGAGAGACATAGGCAGCTGTACCACACACTCGAACCTGTTCAAACAACCAAGTAAAAGGATAACAACTCAAAAAGCATTTCCATAAATGGGAAAAGGATAATAAAACTAAGAAAGAACCAAATTTGAGATGGAAAATTGTTTAAATGTTCTATGAGCTAGACTTACTTCCCCAGAGATCTTGGGAATCTCCCCTAGGATGCAAGAGAGAAAACTTGATTTCCCAGAGCCAACCGTGCCACAAACTGCCACACGCATCCCACTTTCTACTTTCATTTGTATTCCAGATAAGGTGGGCCTTGAAGAAGAAGAAGGGTCCCAACAAAACTCACCATCCTTAATCTCTATGGCCACCTTCGACATGCCTCGGGGCAGAACAATGGTGGCATCTTCCTGCAGTTCTTCTTCCTGCAGGAACCCAGAAATTCGATCAATAGAAACCTTTGTCTGTGCCATCATAGACACCAGGTCAGGAAAATTCCTGAGTGGTTCTTGAAGGATTCTGAAAGTGGCCAGGGCAGAAAGAACACTGCCTGCTGTGAGTTGACCTCCCAACAATATTGATGTTGCGAATGTAACAGCTGCAACAAATATGGGGGAGCTCCAAAAAATGAATGTAACAAAAGCCTGAGAATAGAGGGCTTTCCGTAGCCACGTGAATTCCACTCCCCGCATCTCCTCCAATCTAATTCGGTACTTATCCTCCCAAGCTTGTAATTTCAAAATCCTCATGTTCCTTAGACACTCAGAAGTCTTCCTCATTCTTTCATCTTTGGCAGCCATTAACTTGTCTTGATAATCTTCTTGGACCTTTGCTAAAGGAACAGTAGCAACAATGGATATAATGGTTGCAATCAATGTGGCAATGGAAGCAATTCCAACATTTTTATACAGGATCGCAAGAGCAAGAATTATTTGCAGTGGAAGCATCCAAAGATCATGGAGATACCAAGAATAGTCTCCCACTCTTTGGACATCAACTGCCATGTAATTAACAATTTCTCCACTGGTATGACTTTGTTTAGCTAAGCTCGAGAGCTTCAGCCCCTTGCGATACACCATTGCTGTTAGAGCTGATCTCACATGCATACCCAAAATGTCTACCCCGAGATACCACTGTCGGGTTGTCAATGTCTCCACGAGCTTCGCTACAAAAAAGATCCCGGCAAGAACATAACCTTCATGAGGGAAAGTCTCCCGTCCTCCCAAATAATCAACAAAGTAACTAATCATGTATGGGCCCACATAGGAAACAAGAGTGTTCAACAGAGCAAATACAGCATTACAAGCTGCTTCCTTCCAGAATGACTTCCAAAGTGCCCAAGCCAAAGAAGGTTTCTCTGATTGGTTTTCAGCCTTCAACTTTTCCCAATTAAAATTCAAAACCTTATAATTACTTTTGGCTCGATCTTTTGGTGCTAGAAGAGGAATGTCCTTAAGCTCAAGCGGTCGTTTAGCACCGAGTGAAAGAAGAGGATTTAGCCAAGAAAGTGTGACCAAGCTAAAGACGCCAGCATTACTATAAGGAGTAACTTTAAGACACCCTGCCTCTTCTTCAAGAAGCAATGGCTCCTGAAGGTCAGAGTTTCCGCAAACTTCTATACCAGTCTCACCTCTAATTGCAACAAAACAAAGAAATGCAAGTGCAGGGGTTACGGCAAAATTGGCCACTACATGAGAAGAAAAGTAGTTTGAACCATTTACTAAGAACGATTTACCATCAACATACAAGGAGCACAAGCAAATCAAAAAAGAAACGAACCACCATACCCTTAGCAACAATGGGAATCTCTCAGACACCTTAAATTTACAATGGAGAGCTGAGAAACTCAATACAAACCAAGCCAAACATTGAGCAGCAGGCAAGGCAAGTGCAGACCAATCGACAACTTTCCCATCAACAGCCTCTTTTATTAATCTGAATCCGTCAAATCCTAGCACCACAACTTGCACGAGAAGCACATAGAAACAACAAAACACGGACGATTTAAACCCAGCACCTAATACAACCTGGTGACCTTCTCCATCAACAGTACTGCTTCTCCTAATTGGGCTAGAATTCGGAACAGAATCGTCCTTAGAGAATCGAATTCTACCGGCACAAACAGATATTTGCCTTGCAGATACTATGAAAAGAAACACCAGGACAAGTGTTAAATTGATGCAAATGGAGGATAGTTCCAAGATAGGCAAACCTTGAATTGCCCTCACAAGGGAGAAATGTGGTGGTTCCCCAGCTGTAGTACTATTGAGTAATAGAGTGAAGAAGCCCATTGTTGAAAAAGTGAGTGTTTTTTGTGATGGATATAGACCCGGGAAACAAGCAGAATCGGTGGCTTTGTTGATGAATTAAGTAAGAAGAGAGATCAAAGCGTGTGAAGAAGGGCATCTCACCATCTGAAACAATGACAAACAAGGCAAACAACAACAACAAAAAGGGTCATTTGGAGGCAGAATTTGCAGACACATTGCGCATGAAAACAAACAAGTTTTTCTCTACACGCAAAACAAAGACAGAAAACCCGATGAAACAACAAAAACGATTGTTTTCATTTCCCATTTTCACCTGTTTCTCTTTCTTATCTCTAAATGTATTTTCAGAGAACACAAGGAGACAAACAAAGGGTACTAAAAATCATATGAATAATTGAACGAAACCCATATCACAAACAAGGAAAAATTATAAAACTGACCAGGAGATGGTGGCAATCCAAAATCCAAATGAATGATCTTCAACGTGTATGATCGAAGAACATGGGGAGGAAAACAAAGGTATAGAATTATATATGTATAGATTAATATGAAGAGAAAGAGAGAGGAATTGTAGTGTTTGGGTCTGTTAAATCTTGAATACGTTTGATTACGAGAGGATGAAGACAAGCTTTATAAGGAAACATGATTAGATTATGTAATTGTTTTGCTAGTGTGCATTTATTTCGATGTTCTGTTCTGAGAACTAAAGGAAAATATAAATTCTAAATTTTGTTTGTTTCCACTTTACAGTTGTTGAGGTGGTGCCATGTGATGTGAGGTGGATTTCATATAAATGGGTAGGGATGTAAAAACAAGTAATTGGATGGGTTTCACTTCGGGTATTGTTAGGTCGGGTAAAATCGGGTACAGATCATTTCAGGTCTTTTTTAGTTTTGACTCGATTCGGGTTGGCTGCGGGTCCATTTCAGGTTATGTCCATTTCAGGTCAGGTCCATTTCAAGTCGAGTCCATTTCAGATCGGGTCCATTTCAGGTCGGGTCCGAAACAGATAATTGACAGGTTAATTCGAGTTCGGATACACTTCAGGTCGGGTCCGTTTCAGGTCGGGTTTATTTCAGGTCGGGTGCATTTCAGGTCGGGTTTATTTCAGGTCGGGTGCATTTCAGGTCGGGTTTATTTCAGGTCGGGTGCATTTCAGGTCGGGCAATTTTAGGTCGGGTAGTTTCGGGTCGAGTAATTAAGGTCGGGGTATTTTTGGGATTGAAATTCGTATTGAGTTTGAGTTCGGTACAACCGTATAAGTAGTCGATAGACTTTAGGTTGGCATTTGTCAATCGTCGTTGATTTGGAGTTAATTATTTAAAGTCATATCAAATTAAAATTATAAAACATTGGAGTAATTAAAAAATAATGAAAATGGGTCAATTTGAATTAAAAGTAAAGTTTCACGGATTATAATAAACAAAAATATCAAATTAAAATTATAAAACATTAGATAAATTTAAAAGAAAACAATGAAAATGGATCAATTTGAAATAAAAATAAAATTTTGGGACTGTAATGAACAAAAATATCAAATTAAAAGTATAAAAATTAGAGTAATTAAAAAAACAATAAGTAGAGGTCAATTTAGAATAAAAATAAAGTTTTAGAGTCTAGAATGAACAAAATTTCAAATTAAAATTATAAAACATGATGAATTAAAATATATATAGGGGTCAATATGGAATTAAAATAAAGTTAAGGGACTATAATGAAGAAAATTTCAAATTAAAATTATAAAACATGATGAATTAAAATATATATATAGGGGGTCAATATGGAATTAAAATAAAATTAAGGGACTAGAATGAAGAAAATATCAAATTAAAATAATAAAATATTGGACAAATTAAAAAATAAATGTGGGTCAATTTAGAATAAAAATAAAGTTTTAGGGTCTTTAATGATGAAAATATCAAATTAAAATTATAAAACATTGGACGAATTAAAAAAACAATGAATATGGGTCAATTTGGAATTGAAATAAAGTTAAAGGGACTAGAATGAACAAAGTACAAATTAAAATTATAAAACATCGGACGAGTTTAAAAAATAATAAATAGGGTTAATTTGGAATTAAACTAATGTTTAGGAGACTAGAATGAACAAAATATCAAATTAAAATTATAAAACATCGGACTAATTAAAAATAAAAAGTGGTCAATTTGAAATACAAATAAAGTTTAGGGACTAAAATGAACAAAATGTCAAAATAAAATTATATATTATTGGACTAATTAAAAAACAAATAGTAGGGGTCAATTTGGAATAGAAATGAAGTTTTAAGGGCTATAATGAACAAAAATATCAAATTAAAATTATAAAACATTAGATGATTCAGGGTTTAAGTTTTAGGGAAATTTTATTAATGGTTTAGGGTTCATACATTGATAGATACATAAATACTTGCATACATTAGGGTTTAGGGTGTAGGGTTTAGGGAAATTCATCAAGGGTTTAGGATTCATATATAGATACATACATACATACATACATACATACATACATACATACATTAGGGTTCATTATTTATGGTTTATGATTTTTAGGGTTTAAGATTTCGGGTTAAGGGAAAATTCATTAAGGATTTAGGGTTCATACATTGATAGGTACATACATACATACATACATACATACATTTTAGTCTCAATATTAGGCAATAGAATGAATAAAATATCATCAAATGATTTATATCTAAAATATTGAAATAAATTACAAAAATTAAAAAGGGTAACTTTCTGTGGAAAATAAAATGTTGGGGAACAAAATGAATAAAAATATCACCATATTAAAAATATTGTACTAAGTTAGAAAAAATGAATATGGGTCAATTTAGAATAAAAATAAAGTTTTAGGGACGATAATGAACAAAAAATCTAAATTAAAATTAAAGATATTGGACTAAATCACTAACTAGAATTAGAGATATTGGACTAAATCAGTGACTAGAATTAGAGATATTGGACTAAATCAGTGACTAAAATATAAATCAAAATCAAATGTATTAGACTAAACTAAAATTGAGACTAAAATGAATCCAACTAAAACTAAAGAATAAAAAAGAGTTATCAGTAAAGCTCATCAACTAATAATGACATAAAATGTAAATAACCCTTAAAAATGGGCGGGATTTTCTCCTTATTTTTTAAACTTAATTATTTACTCAATTTCAAATGAAATTGAAAGATGGGAAACGGTCAAATGAAAATTGGATATTAGGTGAAACTTGGGATTAAGAATTAGGATTGATTACCATTCTTTGGGATTTGAGCTAAAAATGTTAATTTTGAATAAAAATTAAATTTTAAGGACTAGAATAAATTGGACTAAATTACCAAAAATATAAATCAATATGAGGCAATTTTGACTAAAAATTAAATTGTATGGACTATAATAAATAAAAATATTATTCGGCTAAATTACCAAAACTAGAAATATATATGAGTCAAATTAAGCTAAATATATATATATATGTATGTATGTAAGTTTTAGTATGTATAATATGTATACTTAGTCTCTAGTGTTAGGTAACTCCCTTTGTCACCACTAACCTATTAGTAAACTTCTTCCTCTTTTTTTTAATGAGAAAAAAATCAATTTTCTTCTAATAATCAAGATACAATTATTCAATCGTGTTAGATAAATTTATTGGAAATGATATAATGTTCACATTGTCATTAAGAATAACTATACATTTGGATATTTAAGAAAACTATTTTTTCTCTGTTCTTGTAGCACGTATTTGCTCTTGTCTAGATTTTTCTACGTCTCTGTGTTCTTTTTCTTTGTCTTGTTTCGTTTCTATGGGTGATGTTGAGCATGGTCTGGCTGCCTTAGCCATTGATGATGGGGAAGATGAGGGTTTGCAGATCGATCTGGAAGGGACTGACAGTCACACGTCGTTCGATCTTTGCTTTGTGGGTTCATTTCTCACTTCCAGTATCATCAACTTTCCGTCGATGAAGTCCACGTTAGCTACAGTGTGGCACCCTCCGGGGGGTATTTCTATTTCAGATTTAGGGGAAGGCCGATTTCTGTTTCGCCTATACCATATTCTTGATGTTGAACGAATTGAGAATGGAGGTCCTTGGTCGTTCAACAGTCATTTACTGGTGTTACACCGTTTATGTACGGGAGAGGATCCGTTATTGGTCCCATTGTATTTTGTGGATTACTGGGTTCTTGTCCATGAGGTTCCGTTGGGTTTTCTGTCGGAGAAAGTTGCTAAGGTTTTGGGAAATTTCATTGGATCCTATCTAATGTATGATTCAAAAGCCACTGCTCTGGGTTACAAGCAGATCATGAAGATTCGAGTGAGGGTGGATATTAGGAAACCATTGAAAAGGAAAAAGAAAATTCTCCTTGCAAATGGGGCTTCTCATTATGTTCGATTTGAGTATGAAAAGTTAACACTTTTTTGTTTCCTTTGTGGTGTATTGGGCCATGGGGAGAGTTTTTGTCCTCTCCGATTTACTGAAGGAGGAAGGGACCTTATTCCGGGATGGGACATATCGTTGCGGGCACCGCCCAGACGCTCTGCTCCGGCACCATGCCGTTGGTTAATTGAGGAAGACATGGATCATGGTAATTCTCCGGGCGTGATTTCAACATCGATTAATCTAAGGGAGCCTTATCCGCATGATTTGCGCCGCCCAGCTCAGGAGATCACTAACAGATTTGTTCTGGGAGAATTAAATTCAGGGCTTAATTCAGGCAATCGACCGTTGACATCTCAAGGAGGCAATTCTGTCGTTACACAATTAGGTTTTGACCAAAACAAGGAAAATACCCCCCGTTAATTGCTCCGGGTGTTTCGTCAGCAGACGTAAAGGGCCAAAATCCAAATTCTGGGTTTGATACGGTGATGGATTCTCTTGAAGAGGATAGCCCAACTGAGTTTATCGAGTCTGCGAAAAGGGCAAGAGTTCAACAGGCAATTTCTGAAGTTTCAGATAAAATTGATTCTTCAGGCTCTCTCTCTAATTTATCGGCAGGTCCCTCCTATGGGGCCAGCCGTTTACAATGAAAATCATCTGTTGGAACGTTCGGGGATTGGGGATGCCCCGAACTGTTCGTCGCTTTCGCGCTACTCTGCGTGAATTTCGTCCCTCAGTGGTGTTTTTGATTGAGACAAAGCTCCAGGCTTCTAAAATGGAGCGTATTCGTAAATTATGTGGTTTTCCGAACGGTGTTGATATTAGTTCGAATGGCAGGAGTGGAGGACTTTCAATTGGCTGGATAGAGGGAATCAATATCTCTATTCGATCTTTTTCAGTTCACCATGTCGATTTAATGGTATTTGATACTTTTCCATCTTGTACTTGGAGGATGACTGGTTTTTATGGAGCACCGGAGGTCAGTAATCGAGTTCATTCTTGGCAATTGCTTCGACAATTGGATGATTGTCCCCATGTTCCTTGGTGTGTGTTGGGAGACTTCAACGAAATTCTCAATCTAGACGAGAAACAAGGTGGTCTTCTGCGAAATGAGTGGCAGATGCGTAACTTCAGAGAGGCTCTTGAGGACTGTTCTCTTTATGATCTAGGCTACAACGGTAACTGGTACACTTGGGAATGGGGGAGGACATCGGAAAATAACATCAGGGCCCGTTTAGACCGTGCAGTTGGCAACCAGGCCTGGGAGGAGTCTTTCCCCAATTTCCGAATTGATCATCTTGCCCACTCCTTTTCGGATCACTGTCCAATTCTGGTGGATACCCAATGTGTATTAGGGAGGGACAAACCGATTTGGCACTTCAGATTTGAGGCTTCCTGGCTGTTGGAAACTTCGTGTGAAGAGGAGGTGCGTCAACTTTGGGCCTCATCGAGTGGGCCGGTTCCTGAGCGTTTGTCTTTTGTTAGCAATGGGCTTGACCATTGGTTTCGGAGGATAAGGAAAGAAAAAAGGGTGAGTGTTGCAGAACTGAAAGAACGCATTGCCTATCTGGGAAGGCAACAAGTTTCAAATGATGTTCTCGGGGAACTTGTTGAATCTAATCTGGAGCTAAATCTTCAGTTAGACAAAGAAGAGATATATTGGGAGCAACGAGCTCGTGCGAACTGGCTCAAGAATGGGGACCGTAACACGAGTTTTTTTCACCGATATGCTAGTCAAAGAAGAAGACGTAATCGTATTGAAGGACTTGTATCGGATGATGGAAGTTTTCACGAAGATATGGATGAAGTTCGACAGATTGCAGTGGATTATTTTCAATCTTTGTTCGCTTCGTCTACCACTGCCGACCCATCTGACATTCTTAATGAAATTGATAGATGTATTGACCCTTCAATGAATGCAATGTTAATGGCAGACTTCACTAGGGATGATGTTTTTGTGGCCTTGAATTCCATGGGTCCTTTAAAGGCTTCAGGAGCTGATGGGCTTGGAGCTGTATTTTACCAGAGATTTTGGGAGATTATTGGGCCGGAAGTTGCAGATTTCTGCATCAACACATTGCAAGGTAACCTATCTGTGGCCCAAATTAATATTACCCACATAGTGTTGATCCCGAAGGTAACTACAGCCCGATCTATGTCTCAATTTCGGCCTATTTCTTTATGCAATGTCCTATTTAAAATCATTTCTAAGATGATTGCAAACAGATTTAAGTTGGTCCTAGGCCATTGTATAGACGAAGCCCAAAGTGCTTTCATTCCAGGACGGCTTATAACGGATAATATCCTTACTGCCTATGAGATCCTCCACTCGTACAAACGACAAAGAACGGGCCGTAAAGGTTCTTTTGCCCTTAAGTTGGACATGAGCAAGGCATACGACAGAGTTGAGTGGAGCTTCCTTCGCCGCGTTCTCCACAAAATGGGCTTCTGTGAGGTCTGGATTGATTTGGTAATGGGGCTGGTTGAGACAGTTACTTATTCGGTGGTGGTTAATGGGTTGTCTAGTGAGATTTTTGCACCATCTAGAGGGTTAAGGCAAGGAGATCCCCTTAGCCCGTACTTCTTTCTTATTTGTGCTGAGGGCCTCTCTTCGCTCCTACGGTCTGCTATGGAGTCTAATAATTTCCAGAGCTCTCGCATCGTCCGTGGTGCTCCGTTGATAAATCACTTGTTCTTTGCGGATGATTGCATGATCTTCGGGGGAGCGTCCGGTTCTAATGCTACTTTCCTCCGACAAACATTTCAATACTATGGTGAGTGTTCCGGCCAGATTATTAATTATGACAAGTCGAGTATTTATTTTAGTTCAAACGTCTCTTTGATTATACGTGAGGAGATCCGGCAAATTCTGGGGGTCCAAGAAGTGGATAATCCGGAGAAATATCTGGGTCTACCAGCAATTGTGGGCCGAAATAAGGGTCAGGCCTTTCGGTATCTTAAAGATAGGCTCAATATGCAGGCTTCCAATCTGGGTTCTAAATGTTTATCCAAAGGTGGAAAGGAGGTGTTTATTAAGTCTATCCTACAGGCTATACCTATTTTTGCTATGACTTGTTTTCTTCTACCTAACACTTTCTGTAAGGATCTTCAGGCCATTGTTGCTCGCTATTGGTGGCAGAGTTCCAACTCTAAGAAGGGGATTCATTGGTGCACTTGGTCAGAGCTAAGCAGAGCTAAGGATGAAGGGGGTCTGGGATTTAGGGATTTTGGCAAATTCAATATTGCCTTGTTGGCCAAACAAGGTTGGCGCCTCTTCCAAAACCCAAGTTCACTCCTTGCACGACTCCTAAGGGCCAAGTATTACCCAACTGGGACCTTCTTGCAGGCTTCTCTGGGTACGAACCCTTCTCTCACATGGCGAAGTATTTGGAGCTCACGGGGGCTTCTCGAACTTGGGCTAGGCTGGATTATAGGGGACGGAAATACGGTCTCCATCTGGAATGACTATTGGCTGCCTTCGTTACCCTCGCGAAAGGTGTCGTCGCCCCGAATTGCAGGCCTAAATCTAGTTTCTTCTCTACTGGTTTCGGGGGAACAGAGATGGAATGAAGATCTCATTAATATGAGTTTCTCGAGTGAAGAAGCGGAACTGATTCTAAGAATTCCGCTGCCTATTTTCCATCAACAAGATGTACTACGATGGAAAGGGGAAGGTTCAGGTGTTTATTCAGTAAGGAGTGGGTACAGATTGCTCCTCGGTGAACTTAATTCTAGTAATTCTCAACCTAATGTCTACAGTTACATATGGAAAGCCCAATGTCCCTCGAAGATGAAAATCTCATGTTGGCGAATGATCCGCAACTATGTCCCTACAATGCAAAATCTAACGTTCAAGAGAGTGTTACAAGACCCCAGATGTCCTCGTTGCCATCTGGTTGCGGAAACAACTATTCATGTATCGAGAGATTGTTTTTTCGCTACAGCAGTATGGAACCACATGGGGTTTCCTATCTCAGTAACTCAATTACAAGCAAGTATGGAAGGTTGGGTTTTATCTCTTTTTCATTCATACAATCAGAGCCTCCATCGAAAAATTATTTTAATTTTGTGGGTATTATGGAACTCCAGAAACAAGCTAATTTATGAAGGTACTGTCCAAACCATTGAGGAGGTTACCTCTTTTGTTATTAGCTACTGTCGAGATCTGGACATGGTGGCGTCTTCCCTTAGCCATCCCGTCCGGCACGGCGGTGATATATGGAGTGCTCCGGCGATGCCGACCTACAAAATAAACACGGACGCGAGTTATAAAAGTTCAGAAAACGTATCCTGCTCGGGCCTTATTATCAGAAATTGCCAAGGTCTAATTATGGGTACGGCATACAGAAATAATTCGCACATCACCTCCGTTTTTCAAGCAGAAGCCGTGGCGGTGTTCCAAGGCCTCCAGTTTGCTCTCGATCTAGGGTTCCGGGATGTCGTGGTTGAGACGGACAACAAATCGGTTATCACCAAGCTTAACTCGCCCGCACAAGATTTATCTGAGGTCGGAACGGTCATCCGCGATACCAAAGCTTTGGCGTCGAGCTTCAACAGGTGTCTTTTTTCCTTCGTAGGCCGGAGCGGTAACAGACCAGCACATGCAATAGCCTCTGAAGGCTTGCGCCGTCGAGATGAACAGTCGTGGGTGGAGGACGCGCCCGCCGCCGTGCTTTCTCTGGCCGATCAAGACCGTCGATTACTGGATCCGCCCTAATCTGTTAGGGTTTGCTTTCTTTTTTTGGGGCTTCTCATCTATCTACATCTGGTTATCCCCAATCTTGCATCTTCCACACTAAACCTTCATCGCCGACGTTTCATCTTTGTGGAGGGTAGCCGGTTGCCTTAGTTTTTTTTGTTTTTCTTTTTCTTAAGTTTTGTTCCTTATGTGACTTTTAAGCTCCTGCTGGGGTTTTTTTTTGTATCTTTGTTTGGGCCTAATAAATTCAACCGGCATTTTATCAAAAAAAAAAATATGTATACTTATATATATTGTTATAATTAATTATAGGGAAAACTACACCGGTGGTCCCCAAACTATTACCGTTTTCTTATTTTGGTCCATAAACTATGTTTTTCGGCAAAACTGTCCCTTCTGTTACATAGTTTTCCTGTTTTGGTCCCCGACGTTAAATAGCTAATGGTTTTGCTGACGTGGCATTTTTTAAATATTTTTTAATCATTTCTCCCTCCTCTTAAAAAAATGTCACGTCAGCAAAACCGTTAGCTATTTAACACCGAGGACTAAAACAGGAGAACTATGTAACAGAAGGGACGATTTTGCCGAAAAACATAGTTTATTGACATTACTTGATGGCAGCTATTAGTGATATTGGTTTGGCTGTATTTTATTTGGCACCACGGAGATGAAAGAAAACTAGAATTGTAGACTAAAATAAAATTTTCAAAAATTATGAAGTAAAATTACACATATCAAGTTTATACAAATAATGATATATTTTGATAAAAATTGAATTTTTAAGTGTGATAAGTTAAAAAAGAAATAAGTCAAATATTTAAAACTACGTATAAATGCTAAAATAATTCAAAATTAAAAGGTCAAAACAATATTTTTAGAAGGTTCAGCTGACAAAAAAAATTATTTTAACAAATTCTAATTTACCTAGAAGGGAAAAGGTTTGGGGGAAGGAAAGGGTGCTTCTAGTGTGTATAGAACCCATGACTTAAGAAAAATGAAAAAATAAAAATGAGTAGTTTGGCCAACCAACCAAATACGACAAAAAATTAGCTATGTTTAAAGTAATTAATTCACATAATTGTTATTTTTTTCATATTGTTTAATACAAATTTCACTTGAATCGCATAATAGTTATTTAATTAAATGTGATTTAAAATTAAAATGATAAACTTAAATATAAATAGTTGTTTTCAAATAATTTATATTTTGTCCTAAATAAATATTATAAATTTAATTTTTCGAATAATTTAATGATAATTTAATAAAAAAATAATTATTTAACTTCTTTATTTTTAACAATATTTAACTAGTTTATTTTATTATCAAACAATAATTATAGTTTGATCATCAATTTTAATCACACTTGAATAATATATTTTATTAATAAAAAATAGTTGTACAACATATCACCAAGTTGCATTTTGATTTAATTTTGAAACCGTGATATCATATAGCTTAAATATAATTTTTGGTGAAATATTAACCAATCTTTTGCCCTTAGTGGCTAGGTGTTTTTTGATTTAATTTTGTACCCCTGCGCAAGGGGTACACGGTTTGAATCCCCTCTCCAACACACAAGCAACACATATTTTCTTTGATATAATTTTATCAATAAAGTATTGTCATGTATCACCACTGTATTGATCAAATAAAATTATTAAAAATAATAAATGGACTATTGCTAAGACAAAAAATGACGTGAGAAATAAAAAAAAAACATATTAGCATTGTCGTGAAACTAACAGGTAGTGACTAAAATAAAAAAAATGTCAATTATAATTTTATAAAAGTCCGGTGATTAAAATAAAAAATGTAATAATTTAACGACTATCAGTACAATTTACCCAAGAAATTATTACTTTCCGTGGCTTTAAAGGCGATATTTCTCGTATTAATGTTGTTTGTCGGGATTTAAAAATAGAAAGGGTACGAAGTTTGACAAATTTGGCACGGCTTCAACCGGTACAGTGGTACAGTGGTACTTATAGGCAGGGGTGTTTATTTTCGAATATGGAATTGGATTTAATCTAAAAAATTGAATATATGAAATTTCATATCGGTAAATTAACGATATGTATTTGATCCGAAAAAATACGATATCTGGATATAAGGATTTCGGATCGGATATTTAGATATCAAATTATTCGAATATATAATTTGATTTAAGTATTTTTCGGATTTGACAATCGTATTTATGAAAATTTCGGAATTTCGAATATAACAAGCATCAAATTGTTAAACATGAAAAGACTAATATTCATGAAAATTTAAATTTTCGTATTTTCAGATAATCCAAAACCTGAAATAATACGATCCGTATCCGATCTGAAAAATTACAAATCGAATTAAATATTCAATCCGAAAATAAAAATCATATTGTATATTTAAATTTTCAAATCGTATTAACGAATAATCAGATCAAATCAATCAGATCGAATATTTTTATACACCCTTACAGTCATAGGCTCCGAACGACATAACATAAACATATATATTTTTATTTTTATTAATAGTAAAATTTAAATAATAAAAAATTCAAAATTTTGACAGAAAAATAATAAAAACAGTTTTTAATAGTTTAAAGTTGATTACAAGGTATTATCTGTTTATAAATATTTTAACCTTTTGACAATGCACATACACCATGTAAACAAAGCGATTTGAATTTGTGTCACCAAAATGAACATCATTCGCTTTTCTACCGGAGCACTTGATGTGTTAAATAAAAGACAAATTTTAATTAAAAAATGTTGACATATTGATTTTCTAATTCTATATCCAAATATCAATACACAAAAAGGTGCTCTAAGAAATTCTACTAGCCTAATATTTTCTACCAAAAGAGCTCATCAAAATGACCATCAACAAAAAAATGATTAATATACTTAAAGATGAAAGTTTAATTAAATTTACTTAAAACTCACAATCCTTAATTTATTTGCACCAACAATAAAATGATTAATATTTTGAAAGTTTAAATTAAAATTATTCATAATTTTTTAACCCTAAGAAATAATAATTTAATTGAACTAATAATATTCTATCCATATAAATTATTAGTTGTGGGTAAATTATATAGTTTAAGTTAGTTCCATAATCTTATCTTGTAAGAAGAAACACGTGCTTATATTTTTGTTAGATATTCTGGTTATCCCATGCTTTAAAGTTTCAACCACTTAATAACTAAACGTCTAAAATCATCAATACCGGGCCCAGTTAATCAATAATTAAAACCATCAATGTCAGAAATTATATCATAGGTCCTCGTCACGTCATTTATGGTAAAAACCAATAAAATTATCTATTTTAATAATGTTTTTCATGTCAGGCAAAAATTATTTTTATATTTAATTTACAGTAAATATGAGTGAAGATTCACTTGATAAAAAAATGACAAAAAATTATTTAAATGAATGGTTTTATTAGTTGGACCATAAATGACGCGACGAACTGAGACTATGATATAATTTCTCCATCCAGAGAATTTAATTGTGCATTAATATTTGATGTTTGGGCATTTAAATTTCCCGTCTGTTTTCACACTTCCCAATGCCGACGAACGTACTGGATAAATGGATTATGTAAAAAAAAGAAATAGTTATTTACGAAAATAATCCTTAGCTATTATTATTTAGAAAAATGACCCTTAAATCGTCCACGTAAGGCGACCTCGCGTTCTGAAAAGCGCGACTTATGACCTCGCGTTGTACACGTAGCGAGGTCCATCCGACGTGGGCCACTTTTTCATATTTCGTAATTTAAAATTACTAGATA
The DNA here is from genome assembly GCA_958450335.1 of Hibiscus tridactylites. NCBI lineage: Eukaryota > Viridiplantae > Streptophyta > Magnoliopsida > Malvales > Malvaceae > Hibiscus > Hibiscus tridactylites. Next base: position 62,144,469 of record OY288287.1, on the reverse strand, counting down.
AGACCTCGTGATTTCCAAAACGCGAGGTCTCCGAGATATTGAAGAGGCACATTAATTTATCGCGGTAATCACTGCAAAGACCTCACGTTTGGCACATAGCGAGGTCCAAAAGGAAAATAAATTTCTGTGATTTTCAACGGATTTTCAAGTGAATCGTCGCGCTTATTTCAATGAACCTCGCGTTTTCCAAATAGCAAGGTCTACCGACGTCGCTTGGTATGAGGTGTGAGGTATCCTATAAATAGGGCTCATTCCATCAACTTTTATCATATCAAAATCTCTTCTATTGTTTCCTTCCTAAACATGATTAAGAAGATCAACAACAACATCGTAAGATCTCTTCCGAAACAACTATTGTCAGAAATTCTAAGGCATGTTACGTCGAATTCCATCGCTGATTTTGTCAATGCCCGATTATGTTGCAGGACTTTTCACAGAGCATCAAACTACGATCAAATATTCAAGAATGTATCAATAGAGAAATTTAACTTCATCTCATGGCGTAAAAACGAGAGAGTTTTTCAGAAAAGATGCATAGCTGCCAATAACGCTAAAGCATTATATAGGAAATGAATGGTTGATTGTTTCAATTGAAGGAAACTGGAATCCAGTCTTTGTTGTTTGAAAAAAAACGACCAAAGAAGGTCACGTCGAAGTCGTATACGCCCGCGGAATCATCTTGATTTGTGTTGAACTAATATTTTGATATAACAAATTAAAAGAAAAATGTTTTTGGACTTAATCAAATTTATTAAATCTTTCAAAATAATTTAGAGTCCAAACAAACTTGAAAAATTTGTTTCGAATGATTTCTAACTTTAGCCGATCTTTTTCAAAACATGTATGATCCATTTTGCACTAAAGCTGTTTTTTCAGTCTCCAAGGCAAAAAGGATCGATCTCCTGATAAAAGGGATCGATCCCTTTGTTGGCAGATTCGTTCAACTTTTGTTTCCAGTCTCCAAGTGCAAAAGGATCGACCCCCTGGTTTATGAGATCGATCCCGTCACTGTAACGGTCATATTTTTATGAAAAATGATCGATCCCCTGGTTTATGGGATCGATCCCTCATGTTATAAATGCTGAACTTTTTGTAGGTAACGGCTATTTTGCATCCCCAACGGCTATGACTCATCCCCAACGGCCATAAACGGCTAGAAACTCATTCCACACTATATAAACACCACAATGACACTTGAAGATGGTTAGAGACAATATCCAAGCTTCATGATCAAGAGAAATAACATTTAAGTCTTTATTCTTCATTTCTCTTGTATATATTGTATAGAGAGTGTTTTTCATTGTTTTATTCTTTACACTCTTGTGAGCTTAATTCTTGTAAACACCCACCTTGTGAGGTATTAAGTTTACCAAACAAATCCCTTGTAAAAGGAGAGGTTCTAGTTTAGCCTTGAGAGAAAAACTAGAGTTGGTTCTATCTTAGCCAAGTCCAAAAGATAGGGTTGTAACGGTTTCCTCCTAAACCGGGAAAAGGGGACGAATTCATTGTTGAGTGAATTGGGAAATCCTTAGTGGCGTGCTAAGGCGGTGGATGTAGGTGCTTGTTAGAAGGCCGAACCACTCTAAAATCATTGTGTCTCTTGTCTACCTTTATTTCGATTTTAGCCAATTCAACCACCAAACATTTACAACCCTCCTTGACGGTTTCAGTGATCGATTCGAGCGTGCTAAAAACACAACAATTGGTATCAGAGCCTCGTCTCCATCGAAGGACTAACATCCGGGAGTAAAGATCCAACGCTCGTAGTCCACCGTTCAAGAAAATGGCAAGATTTGAAGAAGGCCGCTCTATCTCGTGTCCTCCTCTCTTCGAAGGAGAAGCATACTTCCAATGGGCAATTATCATGAAATTCTTCATCAAGTCTCAAGACTATGAGATTTGGGACATTATTGAAGATGGGTACTTGGAAGCTCCGAAAAAGAAGAAAAAACAAAGGAGTGTCAACGGGACGAAGGAAAAGCTAAACACCAAGGCGATGCACATTCTCTATTGTGGCCTTAGCGAAGAAGTTTCCAAAAGGATCTCCACATGCAAAAGTGCCAAAGAATTATGGGAGAAACTTGAGAAGCTTTATGGCAACAAGAAGGGAGAAAAGAAAGATGATGATCAATCATGTGCAAACCTTCTCTCCAATCCAAAGGTGGATGGTGTTTTGGCTCTCGATGAGCCTAAGGTATCTTCTAACTCAAATGAGCTTAATTTCTTACTCTTTCGATGAGTTGCAAGATGCTTTCGATGAATTATTTTTGGAATTTGAGGCCATGAATTCCAAATTTAAGAAAATGATTTCAAAACTTGAATTTGAAAATGATTTTCTTTTGAAAACAAAAGTGGATTTTGAAAACCAAAATGAAATTTTGAAAAATGATTTAGAGTTCTCAAAAACAAGTAAAGATGTTTTAGAAAAAGAAAATATTGATTTGAAAGTTAAGCTTGAAAGCTTAACAAAAGAAAAAGAAATTGTTTTCAATAATTCATCTTGTCACATAATGGCAAAATGCTCACATTGCCATTATCATGGTCATTCCTTACATACTTGTCCTATTAGGAAGAGAAAATCTTATAGGATTAGACAAGTATGGGTTCCCAAGGGAACTAAAGACATTGTGACTAACGTAAATGGATCCAAAGCAATTTGGATACCAAAAATCAAGTGAATGTCTTTTGTAGGTGTGTTGGAGCAATGGTAAGCAAAGCAAAATCAAAGAATGCTCAAATCACACATGAGAAGAAGATTGGGTAACCTCTAAGCTTAATGATTTTATTGTATACATTTGGTTATCTAACTTTTGTTTGATTAATGTTCATGCATTTGAGCTTTTATTTCAATATATAAACAAGCATGACATTATTTGAAAATTTTATGCATATGAGTCTAATGGTTTTATTCATATGTTTGCATAAAGATATTTTAAGTCTTGGATAAATTGAATTTCACATACTCTTAATTTGATTTTATCTTGAAATTCAATGTCTTTAAGTGTCAAACTTTGAGCTAAATTTTTTTAAATGGAATGCTTTGATTAAGGGGGAGCGTTGATTTTAAAAGGGAAAATATCTTCACTCTATTGTTTTGAACTTAATGTGATTTCAAATTTTGTTTGAATTATTTTTGATATAACAAAAAGGGGGAGAAATATGAGCGAATAATGAAAAATTAAGTTTTTAAACAAAATTGGAGCTTAAATAGTTGTGATTTAAAACAAGTTTTTGAAACCATTTATCAACTCAATAATTATTTTCTTAAGGGGGAGCTTTTGTCAAAAACAAATTTTCAAAGAGTTTTGTTATATCAAAAAAGGGGGAGATTGTTGAACTAATATTTTGATATAACAAATTAAAAGAAAAATGTTTTTGGACTTAATCAAATTTATTAAATCTTTCAAAATAATTTAGAGTCCAAACAAACTTGAAAAAATTGTTTCGAATGATTTCTAACTTTAGCCGATCTTTTTCAAAACATGTATGATCCGTTTTTGTACTAAAGCTGTTTTTTCAGTCTCCAAGGCAAAAAGGATCGATCCCCTGATAAAGGGGATCGATCCCTTTGTTGGCAGATTCGTTCAACTTTTGCTTCCAGCCTCCAAGTGCAAAAGGATCGATCCCCTGGTTTATGGGATCGATCCCGTCACTGTAACGGTCATATTTTTATGAAAAAGGATCGATCCCCTGGTTTATGGGATCGATCCCTCGTGTTATAAATGCTGAACTTTTTGTAGGTAACGGCTATTTTGCATCCCCAACGGCTATGACTCATCCCCAACGGCCATAAACGGCTAGAAACTCATTCCACACTATATAAACACCATAAGGACACTTGAAGATGGTTAGAGACAATATCCAAGCTTCATGATTAAGAGAAATAACATTTAAGTCTTTATTCTTCATTTCTCTTGTATATATTGTATAGAGAGTGTTTTTCATTGTTTTATTCTTTACACTCTTGTGAGCTTAATTCTTGTAAACACCCACCTTGTGAGGTATTAAGTTTACCAAACAAATCCCTTGTAAAAGGAGAGGTTCTAGTTTAGCCTTGAGAGAAAAACTAGAGTTGGTTCTATCTTAGCCAAGTCCAAAAGATAGGGTTGTAACGGTTTCCTCCTAAACCGGGAAAAGGGGACGAATTCATTGTTGAGTGAATTGGGAAATCCTTAGTGGTGTGCTAAGGTGGTGCATGTAGGTGCTTGTTAGAAGGCTGAACCACTCTAAAATCATTGTGTCTCTTGTCTACCTTTATTTCGATTTTAGCCAATTCAACCACCAAACATTTACAACCCTCCTTGACGGTTTCAGTGATCGATTCGAGCGTGCTAAAAACCCAACAATTTGTTTGGGAGGTGATCTAAAAAATCTGGAGCTTCAAATCGTGTCATCTCTCAACCTCGTGAATTTTAGTAAACGAGGTTCAAGAACCATTGCTAATTGTCGTTCTAAAATTGAGAGGTTTTTGAGTAACATGTGGGTGCATTTCGCATTCACCGAGCGGAAACAAGTTGATTGCAATTGTGATCTTAGAATTAGGAAGAACTCAATGTGATCAAGTTCTTGAGAAGGCAAAGCTTGGGAAACAAGCAATGACTTGGGCTATTATTCTGATTCTAGTTTCTGGGATCGTGAAACAACTTTATTTTGTTAGGTGGTTAGGAAATATTTAGTTGCTTAAAAGTCAACTAGCCTAGTGCATGTAATTTTATAAGATTTCCTATACTAGTTAATATTCAAACTTGTTAATCTCATTTGAACCTGCATAATTGAGAATGTAACAAAGTTTATCATGAAGAAAAATATTAAAGGAGAATGTGATTGTAAGCAAATATTATGAACTAAAGGACAACATTTAATATCTCGGGGAACTCGCGTTTCGGGAAATGCGAGGTATGATCCCATACAACCCACGTCGGACGAAACTCGCTATGTGTAGAACCCGAGGTCCCCAACACATTGTTAGTATTTAAAAGAAAATATGGTATTTAAATTTTACTAGTATTTAATAAGTTGTATTTATGTAATTTCTGTTTATTTATGTAAAACAACTTTATTAGAATTGTTATATCGTGGACATATGATGATTATGTAATTTTTATTTATTTATGTAAAACAACTTTATTACCATTTAATTCAATAAAAACTATGTTATATCATGGTAGATCTTGTTAGTTAAAATGTATCGTCGCTTAACAACTTAACAACATAAATATTATTATAATTACTTAACAATCATCACAATTACTTAACAACGATATAGTCACTTAACAACACAATTACATTTAGTTGAAATGTATAAAAGAAGAGTCAGTTTTCGTGTCGTCATATTCTGTGGATAAATTTGGTGTTAAGTTTAGCTCCTCAATTTTTTTGCTCTTTATCCAATCATTTACGTTAGTTACATATCAAAATTGCCTCTTCGTCTTGTATAGACATAGTTGCTTCTTCGTTTTTGGATGAAGAAACAATGTTATCAAATTGGACAATCAACTCGATGTTCGTACATCCGACACGATTGTAGCTTCTAAACATCCTTCGAAGGTATTTAGCCTCTGATAAGGGGAGCACGTAATGCGCCTCAGGGCCGGACTCATCAACGGGTATTTTCGCCAACAAACAAGACATTTTGCATGTTGTAGATTCATTAAAATGCGTTGAAATCAAATCATATACCTCGTCTTTGTTGATCTTGCTGCTGAAGAATGTGTAGAAATAGGTTCCAGAATAGAACACCGTTGTAGAAAATCTTGCCATCTTCTGGACACTTTCGGCTGTAAAGGAATACCTACAGATCAAATTATTTCACTATAGCTAACATGAATGGAAGCTATTATAGGCGTTTTGAAAATTGGAACTCGCTTTCTGTAGATATATAGGTTCCTGACCTCGCGTTATGCAGAATGTGAGGTTCTTGCCATGTCAGGAATCTTTGTAGACTTCGCGTTTTGCAGAGCGCGAGGTTTTTTCCATGTCAGGAACCTCCTCACGTTCTGCAGGGCGCGAGGTTCTTGCCATGTCAAGAATCTCTGTAGACCTCGCGTTCTACATGACGTGTTTGACAGGATTGAAAAAATTGAAGGTTCCCCCGGTTTTTGCGGGCTACAGCTACCTAGCTACAATCCCGGTGGGAAAATGGCTTCAGTCGTATGATGGTGGTAAATGATATGGTCACATGACAACGAACTTGTTTGAGGTCGTGAATTTGTCACTGAAGGGAGTGTGACATTTGCCTATCACCTTCATTTTCAAGGCGACATATTATCAGTTGGCTACCCTATTTGCCTTGGCAAAGCAAGCAACATACTATATGGAATGTGGCCACATAGTCCACCCAAACCTTCGCGATAAATTTCAAAACTTTGTGCGGTATTCAAATGCGATGAGTGTTATCTGCTTCTCGCGCCGACAACATTCGTTCCGTGTATCGAAATATTCGAGGCTGTTGGAAGGCATACATCACAACTCATACATGGTTAATCTACAAGATAGAACCTACAAATGCAGAGTATTCCAAATATTCAAGTACTTGTGTCCACACGCCATTACTGCTTGTTCGTCTGTACAGATTAGCTGCATACAGTACGTTGACCCAATATACTTACTCGAAACTGTATCCAATGTTTATGAATATGGGTTTCATCCCATCGAGAATGAAGTTAATCCAACCGCAGTTGATGGTAAACCTATTATATGGCCAGATTTCGGACGTAAAAAAGAGAGTCATCCACGATCAACGCGGATTTATTGTGATGAGGATTTGGTGGAACATCGAGAAGAAACCAAACAGCTGAAACTATTTAGTAGATGTGGGAATCCCGGACACCAGAAGAACAAATGTCCTAATCGCTCAGGCCCCCGTATTAATTAATTGTACTTTCTTATTGTACCAATGTGATCTTAAGTAATAAGATATCTTCGTTAAGGTTTGCAGTATTTTGGAACCATTTTAAACGTGATTATTTTACACGGTTACGGAAGTTAATTCTTTTGTGCCAATACCAAATTATTTTCAATTCTCCACAACTTTTTACACTAAATTTTACTTTTAAAATTATATTATATTAAATTAAATAGACCCCGCTATTTGCAGCACGCAAGGTCTAGTGCCACGTCAAATATTGCAGTTCTCTGGTCCTAACACGTCGAATCTCCATGGAAGTCGCGTTTTGAAAAATGTAAGGCACTTTTGTATAAATAAAAGTTAGGCCAGACAGAAAAATTCAGTCATCGGCTTTTGCTTACTATCAACCCATTTTTTTAAACTGTTGCTGATTAACATCATATCTGAAGAAAAAAAATCACCACTCTAACAGAAACAAACCACATTTTTTATCAAGAAAAAATCACCACCCCAATGACAATTTTCGCGAGAGGGAAGTTCCACATTTTATTAAAATGAACGACAAATTATAATATCAGAAAAAATATGGTCTTCTTAAAGTGCCACAAATCCTCTGAACATAGTTGGTAAGGTTGCGAGTAACTTATTTTTATGCCTTAATCATGGAGGCTAGGTGAAAACCATCGCTTGTAACCGAAGTCAATGCTTCTACCATTGTAGCTGATGATGGGAGTGGGTTGCAACTGCAACCTTTGAGGGACCTCAAAATCCTCGACTATCCACATCGTCAAAGCATGTTTAGAGGTACAATTGGATTAGTAAAAACGTCGTTGACCTCGATCTGGTTATGTACAAGATGACATCTTTTACCAGGATCATTGGTCTAACTGTCATAATCTATTTTTTTCATTTTATGTGGCGTAACTACCATAATCTAGTTTCTTCATTTTATGTATTTGTTTAAAAAGTAATAAACTTACATTGTTATTCCGAGCCTAAAAAAGCTTCGACACCATTTTTCACGCGCTTGTTACACCTGCTAATTAGAATCACAGATCGTTTATAATTGCAATTGCTTAACATCTAAATATTACATCTACAATTATAATTCTCAGTTTTAATTAACAATTACTTACAATTACATCTACAATTCACTCAAACTATTTGTTGCTTCTCTCATAAAATTTATTTATTTATAGATGGTGGAATTTAAGAGATTCAATCATAATTAAAAAAAATGGACCTTGTGCTCTGTATATAGCGAAGTCCAGTGGTACTTCTCCTGTCACGCCAAGAATCTCTGTAGACCTCGCGTTCTACACATCGCGAGGTCCATTTAAAACTTGATCAAATACCTCGTATTTCAGAGAGCACAAATGTTTGACTATAAAAGGAATAAATAAGAGCAACCAAACCCACTAGTATTTACTCTCGCGTGAGAAAAATTTATATCATATCCGAATAGAATATATAATTGTTGCTACTAATAGCAACAAATCACGTATCAAGGAAATTGTTTTACAAATTTATTTCCCTAATATTGCAATCTGTCGGCATAAGTAGTTGCATTTATACGATGACTGCATTATTTTGGTCGGTTAATAATATTGGCGATATGTGTCTTCCGTGTTTTGGTTCAAGCACTATGGCATATCGCAATATCAAGGAATGAGTGGTTCAAGACCACCACATGTAACGTTGTCGGATACATATGTGTCGTGGATGAGTGGTTCAAATCAGGTACTCACAAAATCTACGAATCTAGTTCTCGACTGTATACATCGTGGACGAAGGTTTATGGCTCCAACAACTTGGACGATCTAAGGCATCATTTGTCTACATCAACGATACATCTCTCGGTGGCCATACAACTCAGACAAACTATGCACCTCTCGTCTAAATCAATTCCTATGAAATTTAGTTTGTCTACATGTTTAGGGGTACGATTGACCGCGTGTATGGCCAATAATTTATTTTCTTCATTTTATGTATTTGTTTCAAATTAATAATTTCATCGTGTAATTCATCAACAAAAATAAGCTTTGGAACCATTTTGACGCCAAAAAATTAGCTTCGACACCATAATTTATAATTACAATTACTGAACAACTAAAATTTTTAGCTTCTTATTTTTTTAACTACGATTCTTTTTAATTACAATTATACGCCTCTGATACTACGTCTCTAAGCTTAAGGATTACGCGAATGCGCTAATTAACTTCCCAGATAAACCAATCAAACATGATTCTCAATGCATTTTACCTTTTTATTCAAGGCCAAAACCAAGCTTTGGAACCATTTTGAGGGCCATTTTTATACTGTTTGAAATGTTTATTTTGTGCCAATATCAATCTCAAATGAAAGATAAGCTCCAATACTAGGCCTTTAGCCTAAAACATTACGAAGATTATTCTAATAATAACCCGAGAAAATACCTCCAACATACATACCAAGCCATTTCAACTTCTTATTCTTGGACAAAAACTAGCGTTCGTACTATTTTCAACGCGTTTTTTATACAGTGTGCAATGTCTCATACGTACCAATATCGGTCTCAAATGGAAGATAAGTTCTAATACTACGTCTCTAAGCTTAAAAATTACCAAAATTATCGGGCTAATGGCACGATAAAATGCCTCGAACATGCCTACACCCTTGTATTTCAGCCTGGATTTCACGGACCTCGCTATGTGCACAGCGCGAGGTCCCTACAATAATTACCGCGATACATAAATGTGCCTCTTCAAAATCTCGTGGACCTCGTGTTTTGGAAAACGTGAGGTCTTAACCGGTAATTTTACATTGCAGAATATGAAAAGGCGGCCTACATCAAACGGACATCGCTACTGTACAACGCGAGTTCATGGTTCGCGTTTCTCAGAACGCGAGGTCGTCTTACGTAGCCCATTCGAGGGTCATTTTTCTAAATAACATTGATTGTGGGTCATTTTTGTAAATAATTGTTTAAATTTTTTTTTAGATAATAACGCCGGATAAATGACAAGAAAAATGAGGTCATTTTTTCCTTGAAGAACCAACTCAGTTTCACTATCACAATTCACATACAAAGAAAAACTAGTTTACTTGCAATGTTGACTGGATTTTTCATGTTTTTAAATAGGGTAAACATTACCATTGGTCACTAAATTATTTCGGTATATCTATTTTGGTCATTAAACTATTATATTTGGCAAAATAGTCACTAATGTTACTTTCTTTTTCTTCTTATTTTGGTCACTCGTCGTTAAAAAACTCACGGACAAACAAGAAAGTAAGAATAGTTTAGTGACCAGAATAGGAAAGAAACAATAGATTGGTGACCAAACTAGGAAAAAATCAATGTCAGTGATGATTTTGCACAAAGTAATAGTTATGTAACCAAAACATGAAAATGGAAATAATGTAGTAACCAATGGCGATATTTGCCCTTTTAAATAAAATTTTAAGTTTGATTTAAAAAATAAATCTTAATTTAAAGTTCGATTTGTTTCGATTTTAAATATAATTAAAATCTAAAAACGTTGGACCAATAAATAATAATATCTAGGCCAACGTAGGTGCTTACTTTTCAATGGCGAGAAACCATAACACTTAATGAAAATAACCCTTTTTTGTTTTATTTCCTTTTATTATTGTAGAGGTCCCCCTGCTTTAAAGGGTTTCCATCGCTAGGTAGGCAGTGACGGATGTACATATAATACAGGGTGGGCTCGTATTCATCCTGAACTTTTTAAAATTCACACATTTATTTTTAATTTTTTAAATTAATTTTTAAACTTTTGTAATATTTATGATGTGTGTCTGCCCTAAAATTTTAAAATTTTATATGTACTCACCCTCAAATATATTTCTAGATCCGCCACTATAGATAGATTTCTGAATATTCTGTAAAAGTGTTTCATCTTTTTTACCATCTTCCCAAATCCATATATTCCCAATTTTTTGACATTTGCTTTCATTTTAGATCATAAATTCTCAATGATGCAAAGTTTACTAGAAATGTCCAATCCGGAAACTCAAGTATCCGAACTTAATCGAATTAGTTCATACAATCACAGGCGTTATATCCATTGTCTAGGTATGTATAAAAATATTATTAAACTATATTAGATATCACTAATGAAGAAAATTTGGCTGATTGGTCAAAATGCTTATCTTTGTTCTTTCATATCATATTCCCTTCAGTCATAATTTCTAGACCCACTGTGAGCACCCATTTTCTTTTTTAGAGTCCCTCTTTCCTTCCTATATAGGCCCACTAGGAGCACCCTCTTCCTTCTCCTAGAATCTCTTTCCCCTGCCATTTAGATAGGATTAAAATTAGATTTTGTCAAAAAAATGTATCAATTATACCATTGAACTAAAAATCAATATTATTTTAGTATTGATTGGGTCATTAAAATCGTTGATGTGGACAGATCTTAACGGTATGTGCGCGATGGCGCGAAGGGGTTTTAACAACCCAATAGTATAATTAAAGCTTAAAATAAAGTACAGTGTTAAAATAATACTATTGATTTTTAGTTTAGTAGTATAATCGATACTAAATTTAAAGTTTATTGATGTCTAGTGTAGTTTAACCTAAAAATATTAAAGGCTTTTTCAGGCAGATAATACAATGATATTTACATCATCTGTGTTTCTCAATAGTAAGCAGTGTTGTTTGAATGAATAAAAATCATTTATTCTTTTTAGTGTCTCTATTTATATTCTCGAACCTAAATTTTGCGTTAGAGTTTAATTTTAGAGTTTTATGCATTTGTGGGTAGAGTTTTTTTTAGAATTTAGGGTATGTTTTTATAGAATTTAATTTTAAAGTGTGTTTTATGGAATTGTGGGTAGAGTGTGGACAATATTTTAAGGGAATTTTTTTTCTTCAAAATGGGCATACAATTTTTTTTTACACGATAAATTAAATTTTTTAAGGGAAAAATTTTCTTTAATTTAAATTTATTTTTTTAGAAAAAGATGCAACTGCTCTCGTAGAGCAGCCAGCTGCATCAGCCCCTGGCAACATTGTTCAAGAAATGTCACACCGCGCTGAATCACTACAAGATAAATAAATTAATTCAATATTAAGCAGTTGATTCTGCACCGTTCAATTTTCTCCCGTGAATTCCACATCATTCCAAGCTGATACAAAACAAAAGTTTGTGCAGTGGCCGTCAAACAATGTATGAAACTGCCCCCATTCCTCAGTTTTAAGGCAGGATTTAGAACTATTATGGCATGCATGTCTCTTTTATGGGTTTCTGTAACGATTCCTTTTCGTTAAAGTCAAATTCTGCAGATAACTGATTCCTCTGCACCAAGCACTGCCTCTGGATATGTTGTATGAAGAACATTTCCAACATATGAATGATGTGAAGAACCGGGGACATTAATCACACATCAGAAAGGAAAAAACGAGATTGTTATGTTTTTAGGACTCGGATTAATAGTGTCCGGAAGAAAACAGTTGGATATCAACAGTTTTGAGTCCGAGTTTTAGCATCTGTAATCTCTTCTTTTATCCACCCCTACAGAAAACACATCGAGCCGAAGAAAAATATATTGATCATTACAATAAGAGTTGCACTATAAAGAATAAACTGTGCAGTTAAACTATTGACATTTACAAGGATTTGTGAGTAAGGCCGAAGTTTGAATTCCTAAGCATTTTGCTGCAAAGTGAATCACATTTTTATGGCACTGCACCCTTTACTATTCAAAAATGGCTTAGGGTCACTACCAATAGTGTGCGATATGCCATCGATCTTCAAGGCTATACAGTACTTTATATCTGATGGAGTTCAGCATCTAGGAAGCTTATCTCGATGCAACTTACCTGTGAATCAGATTATGTTAACTGTTCGTTTTCGATGGTTGACAACCGAGCATCCGATAGAACGCTGAATAGTTGAGTGTCTACAAACAGCTGCAAACGGGAAAACAGAAACGATAAGTAATTGAGGAACGCCAATTTTCCTTGCAAAATTGAACATTTGAAACAAAGAAAATATAAGATTTTAAGTTCAATTTGATCTCCTTTAAACTGCATTCTACATGTGTTCCATCAGGATCTAGTGCTGCAAATTTGTAACATATGGTTCGACGCATTTTGACAATTTCCTTCCTTTCTTTTTTATCTTCATCGTGCCAGTGAACATAAAATTACCGTAATAAACGGCCGGTCCTTGCTAGGAAAAGAATCGATAAAGCTATCTTTAATAAGTAAGGAAACCTGAAAGTTATTCAAACACATAAAAAGAAAATGAGAAAGATCCACCAATTATGCAGCGAGTCGTTAGGAAAGAAACCAGAGGACAACATGAATTATAAGAACCAAAGTGCCAACCCTGTCATGGTTTTCTACACTAGTAATTGTATGATATCTCAGATTCACACAAAGTGACTCGAAGTATTGTCGCATTACTGCCAAAAATTCTGTCGCAGCTTCAGCCTGAATAGGTAAAACTGATATTAGTTGCTGCACAATACAAGAATAAAAAGTATTGATGAAATGATCGGGGTAAACACCTGCACTTCAGTGCACTTATATGTAGGATACTTTTTAGCAAATGAACCTTCTAATGAGAGTCTGGAATGTATCGGCCCTAGTTCCGATACAAGCTCTTTATGTCCAGGAAGTGTAGGCAAGTGGCATGTTTTCACCTGAATAACATATAACAGAACCAAGAATACTCCGAGTTAGGGTGAAACACCTCGAGCAATCATCATAGATTATCAAATCCATGGACAAATTGTTCAAGAGAGTCAGAGGGCACAGAAAGAAAAAACAAGAAACGCGTTAATATCGAACATTATAACTGCAAGTGTTATAATCTGGAACAATAAATCACAGAACCAAATATGCAAACTGTCTAGTCATCATAAATACCTGGTTCTTGAGCACATTAACTTGAACAACACATGTTTTCATTTTCAAATCCGTGGGTTTATGTTGTAAGCCAACCTATATAATGAAAGAAAAAAACACCAAATCAGGCATTTTATTACTTCCACTAAATATATGCTATTGTAACATCTTTTGCGGATAATAATTTGTATGTTCATTCAGAGCTTTAACCTACTGACAAAAGCTGAAAAATAGTCTTTTGTTCTGTTCGTGCATATTCGATATAAATCACATATACATGTAAAGGGACATGCTTTTTGTCTTTCTTATGCAGTTTCAAAATCTTATCTTACAATTTAATGTCAAGTGTCAGCTTAGAATTTCATGAATCATACTAATTATTATTAACATCCAGAAGAACACTGCAACTCACAAGAAAAGGAACCGGTGCATCAAGAAAATCAAGCATCCTCGTCGGCAGCACCTGAGCACAAATATAGTTTCAGAAAGTATATAGATTTGAGCTATATATATATATATGCCAACTAGAATTTCAGAAAGAGCGGCAGGGATAGAGGTTACGGAGATTACCGGAAGACATAAACTCTGCCACTGAAACGGACGAATCAAAGGAACCATAGATAACACCACAGCCGATAAGACACCCTGCATTGATGCAAATTAGTGTCTAAGTCAGGATATAGTCTATAGCTGGCCATAAAAAACAAATAAGTGCAGAACACATAGGAACCGAAATACGATCTTACCAGATTAGGGCAAATTACTACAACTTGTTTTTCCAATAATACTCCAGCAACCATTGCCAAAATCTGGAAGAATGATCAAACGGTGAAAACATATCTACCGAAAATAGATTGATGTGAAGAGGTTTGCATCATAGAACATTACACTATCAAGAGAGAGGACTCGACAGATTGTTGCTGTTGTCCATACGGAAAGTGCAAAAGTTTCCTCAGCTGCTGCCAACTTTGCATCAACCTTTCACCAAGTTCAGTCATATCGAAGTGAATATATATGCTACAAAGAAGCATTGATTAAAAACAGTGTAACAAAGAAATACCTTGGCAGGTTCGGATGAAGATATAAAACTTCCATCCAGTTCAAGGGCAGAAACTGGAGGTCTCACATACTCAATAGCCTGTAAATGCTCAAGAGGCTGAAAAAGTATTTCACTTCCTCGTGGCGGAAGAGATAAAGCACGATAAGCACAAACGATCCGTAGAATATCGTTTGTGTTTTCCTATCAAAGTGATCAGATAAGCAAACATTAAATGGAAATCCAACTATACCAATGGCATGCAGAAAAAATTAGAAAACAACAGAAAACTAACCCTAGCCCACTCTGACATGAAGTCATCCCCAAAATCTTTCTCAGTATTTGAGAAAAGGTCTTCGTCCCCGACATCATCGTCTGATGCCAGGCTTCTAGCTGGACTGCCAAAGATAACAATATATGACTGAATTGTGATAGGAAAAAAACTGGGAAAACCCACAAGAAAAAAGAGAAATCTAAAGTTCAGTGATATCTTAAAGTACTTTCTCACCATGAGAGAATCTCATCTAGTTATGGTAATGTAATTCTTTTTTATTTATTCTAATACAAAGTTAACATTCAATTTAATCATAATTTACCACCTGAATAGGGATGGAGAACTCCCAACTCTGCTCCTCAAGCCAATAAATGTTCCAATCTCGGGATAAGTTTGTCCATTTTCATGGTTGCCATTTATTCTTTCCCAGGTATCCGAACGATAATCTGAGGCTTCAGATATATTATCATCAATATATAGGACACTCTTCCTACCATCCTTCTCTGTTTCTCTAACTTGGCCAAAATCTGAAACCTCACTTGCTGCTACGCTTTCAGGTGTCGGACTCGGTGGTGAACTTATCTTTAGCGGAACAGATGAAACCTCATCATCGGCGGTTAATCCACCAGCAGCAGGATTACAAGTTATAGGACTGTTAACAGGTATTGCAGAAGCCATCCAATCATTAACATACTCCCTTTCTAGAGACTCAGTATTATCATTCGTTCGTTCATCTAGTTTGGAGGCAGATTGGACATAATCATTGAGAGGCAAAGACATTTCATTAACAATTTCTGTTATTCGATTCAGGCGCTCCTGTGCAATGATACTGCATCCAAGTAAAACATTGAGAATTTGAGTATCAACAAGATTATACTCATAGTTAACATCTGCCTCAAATTAGAGTGACAACATGAATCATTTGGGAAAAGGAATTAACTTTAAACCTGTTTAACATCTCATAGTGTAACTCAAAGAAAGGCACTCTAGTTAGCAAACAATAGCAGCGAGGTGCAGATACAATAAGCCGGCTGCATACTCCAGATGATGTTGTAGGAGGTGATGTACCACCTAAAATACCAGGTTGCCTCTGAACAAGTTCTGGTACATGTAAGCAAACACCATAAACCGTAGCATTGCCAATCACCTGATCAAGGGAGCATAAAATGTTTCACAACCCATAATTTCCTGTTTGTTGTATAAATGCATATTCTCAAGAAGTGAAAGGACATGAAACAAAACAGAGACATTCTTGTTCCGTTGTTGGATTCCAGTCATTTTCACAGGTTATAAACACTTAAAATGAAGGTCTTAATAATTGAGCAGGAAATGAAAGTAATGTTGGACAAGTTTTCGCCATAATGTCGGAGAAATTGAATTGCTAGATTGCCATAAAGGAAACCAGTTCAACACAATCAAATCCGTGGAAGCATTTTGAGGATGCAACAACAAAACTCGGGGAAGAAATATGGAACGTACCGTACCTTAAGTTTAAAAATAAATGCTGAATCATCTGTGCTCAAATGCTCCTACAAAGAGTGTACAGCTAAAAATGTTACTTTTCTCTTCAGGCCAACAGTTACTCAAAACTTCTATACTTTTAAGGACAACCATTCAGAATGAATGGCATACAGAACCCAACAAGTGGTCCAGTGTAAAAGAGGATGAAGTTCATCCTAGGAGACCCGGGTTCAAGAAGTAATATTGTACAAGAAGTAATCCCCATTCAGAAAAAAACAACTTAGTCGGATATTAAAAAAAGGTTATATTGAACCAACAAGATGAGTACAACATAGGAATTCTTTAACATAGGATAATAGAAATATATTAATTCCATATACCTGTCCATAAAGAATCTCGTTTAGATCACTAAATGATGGAGTTCTTTCCAGCATCCGTGCCTAATTCATAAAAAATATTAAATGTTGTAAGTCCATAAATGTTAATACTCAGAAAAGGAAAAAGAAATGTAGTACATTGACAGAAGTTACAGGAAACTATCAAAATCATATAGCTGAAGGCTGCAACATATTAAAAAAATGACAAAAACATCTGACAGAAGAAAAAGAAATGCTCAAAAGGACTGCGCAGCATATGCGCAAAATGTTAACTATTACCATAAGTAAGGCATAACCAGATAGAGAAAATTCAAATAGATCGCATCGGAATGCTCACTATTTGACCAAGTTACAACTAATTAATCATAAACTACAAATAATTGAAAGATAAAGTTTTGAATTATGTTTACTATAGATCAAATAAAATGGAGGCAAGGAATTCGAACCAATTAAGCTAATAACTCTTATCATTTAATATAGTTCACACCGAGTTGAACAACTGATATGGATAGTAGACGAGTGTCACCAAAATGTAACAGGTCAAACCTTAACACCTCCAGGAAAACAAAAATTGGCTAAGTCCTTCATACGCATAGCTAACCTCTTCCCAGGAGGGTATTTAAAAAGAATCTGTTAATCACGAAAACGAAGAGGAAAGAACAATGATATCAGCCCATACGAAAAGAAATATATTATCATTGATCCAACTGCATATACTCTAAAATGATTTTTCTTTCGATAACGTTTTTTATGAACAGAAGCAAGTAGAAATTTCAGAGGAAAAGACAACACACAAAGCAAAACAAGTTCTTGCTTCTGTAATGGCATTGCCTTTATTTGCAAGGAGAATCACAAATTGTTAAATTGCACAGTTGACAAACTAGATCTCCCAAAGGTCATGCAGACTTGAAGAAAATTAAGGAGCAGAGTAACATATTGTTGAAAAATATAAAAAGGGTCTCCTTCTATTTAATTATGTAGTCAACCTGAGGCTCAAATGTCGGAACTGGAGGCCCCCGATGCTGTATCAGCTTAAGATCTATGATTCCAGATTTTTTCATCTCCATCTCCCACTCCTTCCTTTTAGCAAAGTCTTCCTCCATGACCCCAAGATTAGCATCCGGATGAATCCCAACAATAATGAAGTGCTCAAAGATTGTTTTGGGGTTCTCGTATTTAATATGATCCTGAAGCAACATCCTAAAGATTAGAATTCTGAGAGGCATAGAAATATATCAGAATCCCATTTGACTAATGCTCACTAGCTGTATCTAGTTAGTGAACATCCAACCTAAAACCAATTAGCTGTAAATGACGAAGCTCGATCTGAATGGAAGGCCAAGAAATTCTCAAACTGGAAACAAAATCGGATAAGACCACTTAACAAGGAGCAACAAAGTATATGTTGGTTTGATTTCTATACAGAAGTCATGAAGATATAGGCCCTTACACCACCTAAATCACATCCTATTAACCAATATAGCATCTGCATTACAGTGGTGCCTAGTGCACACCACAAGTTCAGTAGAAACACGAATAGTAAAAGAGATTTTTTTTACATTTAAAATGGCAAAAATTTTGCAAGTATACTAAGCAAACAAAGAAAATGAAGTAATGTGAGACTTGTCCTTAAGTAGTGGTTTAGGTTATAATTGTTCTTCAAGAACAAGTTATAATCAATCCGAAAAAACTTGCAGAATCACGGTAAAAAATATTGCACAGCTGCAGAAAATGCATAAAATAAATGACTGATTACAGAAAACCTGGAAATAAGAAAAGAGATGGGTCTAAATACCACAGACTTAGAGTTGAGTTGGTACCACTGGCGTTTCTGTTTTGCCAAAACCTCAGGATTGAAGCTGGGGTGGTACCTCTCATCCCTTGAAAAGCCACCCCATTGCCAAGCCTTTTGCATCTGAGTTTTCAATATCTGGAAACTATTGCCAGGCAATTGTCCTGCCATTGATAATTCACTCCGAGTGCGCCTATGCCCCAAAGGCGGCAGCCCCGGGGGAGCAGTGCTTCGAGACTGCACTGGATTCTGTGCTTCCCCATCCTCATTGACACCCTCCTTCTCAAAACCAGGGTTTATTTCCCAAATGGAAGATCCTGACCGGTCTTCGTGTCCTTCAGCTTCTTCCTCGGTTTTTTTCATTTTGTAAACGCTTCCTTCTTTATCTCATGTTTTCACCTCTCCTCCATCAAATTGTGAGGCATTACCACTAAAAAGATTCAAACTTTTTCATTTATTCTGCAGAATCTAATAGATTAAAGCAAAGCTTTTTAGACATTACACAAAGATATGAAACGGGTGCCCTTTTATTAGCTATTGATCCTCAGACTCTCTAACTACCCAAACCACAAAAATCAAATAAAATGAAATTACCTCTTTTTACATAAAGTCTACAAATTTGAATTGTAATGAAAAGATCAAACCAATCAGCAGTTAAAAGTGGGCAACAGATACAAATTCTTCAAAACAGAACATTTTGAAACGGAAAAGTTGATTGGATTGAAACCCAGTTGATGCAAATGAAACATGAAACAGGAGAGATGTTGTCTTATCATAATTGTTGTTGGTTGTCTGATTACCAAAATTTTAGTTCCTTCAAGCGAGAGAGAGGGGAGGGGAAATGCTAAAAATAGTATTTATGGGTGGAACAAAATCATAAAATACCATACGCATTGTGGAGGTTATAACACTTGATTCCTTTCTTTCAACAAACATAAATTTTTTTAAAATTTCTTTGTTTTTATCCGATTAAATGTTGAACGGTTAGCATATCAATAATGATCGAAATATATCAAAGCCTTGGTTCAATCTCGGAAAACTTGCAAGTTACAACCAAGAACTGAGATCAAATAATCTCTTTATGAAAACAAAAGACTTCAATAATTGTTTCGTCGTCAATTCTGATTACATTAAAACTTCTTAAACCAATGTCAAATCATGGTATATTGATATTTCATTAACTTTTTTTTCTCGCTCATCAAATTTATCCATTCAAGTATCAAAAAATATATAAAAATTAAAAATACTTACACGAGTAATTAGGGGCAGAGTCGTGATTGAACATTGGTAGGGGTCAAAATATTAAATTTTAAAAAATGCAAGGGCTTATCACATATTTAAACTTAAAATTCATGGGACAATGTCTAATTTGTCTAATATTTAAATTTATAATGACGTAAATTGTTATTGGACCAAAAAATTGAGGATAAATGCTCATTCTTCTTTAGTTCAACCTAGAGGTGTAAATGAATAGAGCGTTCGATGAATTGTTAGTGAACCGTCAGTATATTAAGCTAAATAAACGAGTATAAACAATTTTTTATGTTCGTTTAATAAATGAACGAACACGAACAGAGGTTTATTTCGTTCATTTATGTTCACGAACAAGCTCGTTTATTGGTAAATGTAAGGACTAAATTGAACATATGGTGAACTTTGAGTTCAAACTGTGAAGCCTAATGAGCTTAAAGACTAGTGGTATAATTCCACCATTTAGTGGTCGTATAAATGAACATGCTCGTAAACATTACACGGATATGTTCACGAACGTTAAACGAACATGTTTGCGACGTTAAACAAACGAACACGAATATCATCAAAAATAAACAAACGAACACAAACATGATATTCAAAATTTTAACAAATCGAACATGAACATCTTCACAAAATCTTATTCGTTCAAGCTCTGTTCATTTACACTCCTAATTCAACCTCTAATTAATTATATATCTAATAAACTCTTATATTTTTAATTTGAATAATTATTTTTTTATAGGGCCAAATTATTATTAAACTAAAATAATAGAATAATTAAATTTTATAAACTCAAAATTATTATTAACTCAATTTTTTTTCTCGATTCGATAGAAGGTCCGTACACCCTTAGTCATACCATTAGAAAGGGCAGAAACCAAAGTTCGATAAAAAAAATACTAATTTGAGAAGAGTTTCCAAGTTTAAGAACCCGAAAGGCATGACTCATGAGTCATTTCATTACTCTTTATATCGCGCGATTGGAATCTATAACTGACATACAGTACGTGGCGTCGTTGGTCGTCGCGCGAAGCCATAGTTTGAAATCCCAACTATACCCCTAACTTTTCTTCGCTTTTAACGTCCACTTTCCTTAACTCTTCACTTCACTTCTTCGTCGATTCAATTTCTCACCCCTAAAAAGGGCAAGAAAATCTTTTCAAATCCCTAATTTTTCGACATTATTTCCCTAGAAACTCCCCTTCCTAAACCCTACATTCCTCTCTCCTTGTCTCTTTTTAGTTTCTTTCTTCATGGATTCAAGCCCTGCTTTTCATTTTGATTTCACCTGCTTTTTTTATTTATCCAGATTGCCAGAACTCCAGCAATTCCCGTGAATAGAACAAGTTATTCTTACTTTATTTCTTTTGACAAAAATAAAACACTAATTTTTTTTTTACCTTTTGTTTTATGATGGAGGCGTCTCCTACTATTTTCGACTTAAGCTCCGACGACGACGCGGTGACACCGGCTTTGGAGGAGCCGAAGGGAGACGACTGCAACTGGTTATCGGAACTTCTGGAAGCCGCTGAAAATATGTTCGACGATTCTGATGACTTGATGGTTGTCGGGGAAGTCAACCCCATTAAGAAGTCAAAGTCACCGAATTCAGTGGTCGGGAAGGTTGCTGAAGAGGACGACGGTGATTGTGTTGTTTTGGAAGGTGACCCAGATAAGGCGTTGTCTGATGTTAATGATCCCCAAGAAGATTCCGATGAGTGTCTTATTGTCGGCCAAAAAGGGCAGGTAATTTTTTTTATCTCTATTTTTTTGTAATTTTTTATTTTGACTGAATACGCTTATTGTTGTTTTCAATGATTTGTTGCTGAAATTAGGCGAGCGGTTTCTTTGTCGGTTCCGGCGGTTACTACTTAAATTTGCGGTTTCTTTCATGGAATAATAAAACGAAATTATTGAGTTCGAGGGTTGGTTTGCTTTTGAAGATTGATGTTTAGATTTCTGGGTAGCATTACATTTTAAATTGACTAGAACTTATGTTGCACTGATATGGGTACGGAAAATGGCATTTTCCAAAATTATAGTGTACGAGTACCGCATGTAAAAATAAAGAAGGGTGGAAGAATAGAAGAAGAAAAAAATAGTAGTACCCATTATGTTTCCGGTACCTGAACTTATCGGTTATGTGGTACGGCATTAGATTGAAGTACCCGTGCTTCATAGATTAAAACTATTGGTTTTTCTTGTTGTGTTCCTTGAATTTGTGTGTTTTTCATTGGGGTTCTAGATTTTTCTAGAATGTGTTATAGCACCAGCAATTTTGAATGACCATGTTGTTTAAAGATGTGATATCTATTTATTAATCTTTCAAGTTTCAACCTGCTGAAACACATTCATTGGTTAGGGTTAATCGTGGTGTTGTGTTGTATATGTCGACTGGAATGCCGAATGCACAAGTCAGGATTTAGCCTTTGAAAACATTATCATCCGGTGTGTTTAAAAAATTTGCCTTAGAAGTAGAGCTTGGCCCTTTTTCCTGAAGGTGGATGTTACAGGGTTGATTTTCTGTATGGAAAGTGCCTAGTTTGAGCACTTTAAGACCTATCCTTGTGTTCAACTGATCTTAATGGCTTGATATCATCTGTTTGATTGATAATTTTGTTGTAGAAGTGGACAAAATGGTCCAATCTTGCTGCTGAAATCTCAAGATTGAAAGTAGAGTAAAGGCTCGGAGTTTTTTATCATGTGCTATCTAGGACCTGAGGTGATCTTAGGGCCCATTTATGTAACATGTTTAATATTATTAATTTTTAATTTACTCCTGTACCTTTTGCTTTATGCGTTGAAGACTGTTATCTCCTGCCTCGAAGGTACAATATTTGTGATAGTTTTCTCATTTCTCTTTGATATGGTTGCAGATTGCATGCAGAGATTACCCCCATCCCCGGCATGATTGTGCTAAGTTTCCTTTCAGTTCAACCTCACATGAACAGCATTGTGAATTGGTAATTATCTTAATTTTTTGAAAAGTAACATGAAACTTTATACGCTTGTGATGGTTGGTTGCTGTGCTGTTTCAGAGTTTGGAGCTCTTGAATTTAGCATGCATTTCTAATGCAAACAATGATTGCCCTTCTGAAATTGCAGTGTCATTGCTTTGTTTGCGACTTGCAAGCACCATGTAGTTTTTGGGGCTTGGGTACCTCTATTACTGATCATTGTCATGCCACTGATAAAGATGTGAAGTGGAAGAATTTGCGGAAGACTTTCAGGCATGGGAGAAATCCTCCTATACTAGTTACAAAAGCTCCTGTCACTTCTCACTCTACAGCAATGCCCCGGCTTAACCAAGCTCCACGATGCGACAATATGCAGTACACACCGCAAAATCAAGTTTCTAGGCTAACTCCGACTCAAGCTGCTCGGAATTGCATAGCTCAAACTCACATCCAACAGCCATCCATAATCCGTGCTTGTTCATCTACCACATATGGTGTTCCATATAACCCAAGTGTGGGTAGCCAACGTGTTTTAAATAGGAGCACAATGCATCCGAATCCAGTTTCACGCCAGTTACTCGGTGTGCGTAATACTGTAATTCAAAGGGATCGAGGTGTTAAGCTTAGCAACTTGGGTCCCCAATTTGTCCCTTCCAACACATTGTCTAAAAGAATGGAAGTTGCCTCGACAATAAACCGCACTGCATATGCTCCATCACAAAACATTACTTCTATTGCTTCACAGCATCAATGGAATCCCGCTTCAGTTACAATATCAAATGAAAGGAATTCAAATCCCATTGGCTGGCCGAATCTTTGTTCTGGTTCAAATTTAGGGACATATACACACCCGGGATCTTCACAGCCTGGTATGGACAGTGTCGGTACCAATTCAGCACCCTCTCAATCCTCAGCATATGGTCAGCCTGTTCTTCAGTCAAGCTTGAACCATGGTACCAATCACCTTCAGAATCAGAATCAACTGGCAACAAATCATGCCTCTTCAGATTATGACTTGAATTGGATCAACAACATTGGTCAAAGCAATCAAACGCCTTCTGTTGATTATTTACAGCTTCAAAACTCCACAAATGAGAAAGAAGCATCCATGGAGATAAACGAGGGACATAAATCAGTTTTCAACGAGCTCGAGAGCTTCCTTTTCGACGACCAGTCCTTTCCGGATGATTCTCTTGCTGCAGAACTCAATTCACTTTCTTCCAATCACATGTCTTATGATACTGGTATGATTTTCTTTGATATTGACACCGCTTGGGATCGTCTAACTCATGCGTAGCTAATTAGCATTTAGCATAGCTTGTGTATTATAGGGAAGTATTAGTAAATTTGGTCCTTGTGCCAGACTACAAAATGAAGATAGAAATTAGAGATAGGTTGTTTTTTTAGAATTGATTAACTGGCTATTATTATAGAAGCTTTAATGGTGTGAAACTGTACAGAAAAACAGCAAGTTGCTGTACAGAAACGGGGACTTTATTCGTTACCCAACTTTCAATGGTTTTAGCTAATTTCTTATGTATTTGACTTTAGAAGAAAAAAATCAGTTTTTAATTTCTTTTTTGAAAATAACAAGAAGCAAATATAAAAACAAAACCATGAATGGTGAGAAGAACAAAATCATTAGCTTGAAATTAAATAACTTAAATTAAGATGTATCTCACATGCGTTGCAGTTTAAGCATATCATACTACTATATTTTAAATAGGAAAATACTTTGATGCACAAGCTTGTGTAAACTTTAGTTTACACAAGCTCTTTAATTTTAGGGTTTAGGGTTTTAGGTTAGGGTTTAGGGGTTTAGTATGTAGGGTATATAATTTAAGGTTTATGGGTAGAATTTAGAATTTAGAGTTTAGGATTTAGGGCTTAGGTTTTAGGTTGCTAGGGTTTGTGATTTAGATTTTAAATTTTATAAAAGGAATGTGTAAAAAAAAATTATACAGCTTGTGCATCAAAATAAAACCCTTTTAAATAATCAAAGTAACTACAGGGATATTAATAGATATAAATAATAACAACATTATTTGAAACAGAAATGATTTATAATTTATTAACTTTTAAACTGCTTAATATTAAAATGGGTAAAATGTTATCACTCAATAACCGTCTCACTTCTATTTGGGTTGCTTAGTTGTCAAACTTTTTAATTTAATAATTAAATTTTATACATTAAACTTTTTAGTCACTTTTAAATATTTTATTATCATTTACCGTTGACGCTACTTCCGACAGTTGTAGATTATGGTCATTCGGTCTCATATTTCATCGATCGCTTTGATTAACTCTCCTGAGTCTAAATTCGACCTCCATTTTGTCAAAAAGTTTTATGAAGTTCGAAAAGGAGATCTAAAGTGAGGAAATCAAAACATTTATGTCAAGATTCGTGAGTTTTAGGACATTTTCTGGTAAAATAACTACTGAATTTGGACTCAATGTGTCAAAACAAGTCGTTCGGTGTAATTTGGGGTCAAACAGCCGCATATAATTATAAGTGGCGGCGATTATTTTAAATATTTTTTAAATTTAATAATATTAAAATACTATTTTATTATTATTTTAAATTATTTTTATATTTAATAATATTAAAAAATTTAAAAATAATAATAAAATATTTGAGAGTAACAATAAAAACTTTCAATGTATAAAGTTTAGTGATTAAATTAAAAAGTTCGAAAGTTGAGTGACCAAAATAAGAGTGAGGAGATTGCTGAGTGATGAATGATATATTTTACCTTATTAAAGTAGTTTTGCCGCCAGAAAGTACACATATAATTTATAATTAAATTTAGGACCAAATTAGTAGAGTGTGTATATAACAAAGTTTAATTATGTAATTATATAAATTTATTTAATTATCACATGTATATGTGCTTATTGAGTTGAGCAGCTCGATTCGGTTAACATTCTACTCAAACTAAAGATCGACTTGAGATTTTGACAAGTCAAGTTGAGCAAGGTCTAACTTAGCTCAAAAAGTTTATGGGCAACTCGTTCATTTTTTTAATATGTTAGTTTGAGGTATTTGTGGATTGTTACACACACTATTTCAATCATTTTTTGTTAAATTTGTTAATTTATGTTTATATTAAATTTTATATAGTATTATTAGATTTTATATTGTTTTAAAAAGTAAGGTAAAAATTCTAACGAGTCGAGTCGGGCAAAATTTTATCGTGTATCAAGTCAAGCAAGAGTCAGACTATTTTTGAGTCGAGTCAAACATTTTTTAACTCGTGACCGACTCACTTGCTAAACACCTCTAATTGTCTTAATGTAATTTATCTTATAATTTAATGGCTTGTCAGTCAAAAAGGTGTCCAACCTATACATTTTTTTTCGGTCTGGTGCTTAACGTTTTTTTTTCGGGCCACTTTGGTGCTTCACGTTCCATTCCGTTACTCAAATTAGGTTTTTTCGTGAAAGACGTTAAAAATTTTCCGTTATCCAATAGAAACACGACACATGTCATATTTATGGTATTTTCTTTAATTTTTATTTTTTTAAAAATCAAAAAATCATTAATTTTATATATAAAAAACTAAAATCTTTAATTTCTCTTAAAGCTCCCACACCCTAAAATCTTAAATTCCTCTCATCTTATCACAGACTCAACCACTACAGGCGTCCTTACCTTCGTCGCCCCCCCAAGACTAAAAATCTTATCATTCGTCGTCGAAAATCAATGAACGAACTATCATTTGCTCCGTCGACGAACATCCAACAATGAAGAAAAGAAGACTGTAACACATGGTTAAGAAAAAAAGAAGAAGATGAATTGAATTGCAACCAAAGGGTTTTAAACCTGTAATCCTTAGCTACATCCTACATGAGCCCATACCTTAACTAGTTGAGCTATATCAACTTTTGGTTATATTTTATACCCATTTATTATTATGAGTAATCTAAAAAGGTTAAAATAATAAAGGGTAAACTAACCCAATGACCACTATACTATGATAAATGTATTAAAATGACCACATTAAAAAAAATTAACTCAATTAAACCACCAAACTATTTAAATGGTATCAATGTGACCACCAGCCGTTAAAGGTTAACAGAAGAGTGACGTGACAGTTAAAAAAATAAGGGTATAATTACACATTTTGTCCTTATTACTTATACACTCTATAATTTAGTCCTAATTTTAATTTAATAAAATAAATAAATTATTTAATTATTTGGTGACACGTGTCACCACCTTATTGGAGGACTTTAATTATTTTTATTTAATTTAATTAATTAATTTCCCCCTCCAATCAGGTGATGACACATGTCACTTGATTGGGGGAAAGAAAAATCAAAAGCAAAGAAGAAATGCCACTATGAGGACTTGAACCTTGGTCTTTCAAGAGAAAATGAGATATGCTTACTGCTAGGCCAAATATGTTTTTGAGATAAATGATAGAACGTTTAGTATATGTATTAGTCTTTGCAAGGTAAAACTATAAATATGCGTAGCCTTGAATCATAGTGCTCCAAGTGACTATGTCCTTCTCAGGCATCCGATCGAAAGCATTGCGCGCTTTCTCCATGTTTCCGCACTTAGCATACATATCAACTAAAGCAGTTGCCACAAACACATTTCTTCTCAATCCAAACTGTGTTACGCATCTGTCAATCCACTCTCCACTAGTCAAATCCCCTAGGTGAGCACAAGCTGATAGAACTCTGACAATGCTGAAACTATCAGGCCTCAAACCCATCTCTATTAACTTACTAAACAAATCAACTGCTTCTATACCGCTCAACATCTATGTACCCACTGATCATGGGTACAGCAAACTTGTCTTAACAAAGACATCACGATCGAATCCTAGTTTTACAACGAGGGCATGACGGGAAATCCAAAAGCCTGGAATAAGCCTTGAGAACGAAAGGGAAAGTGAAATTGTTGGGCAGGAAGCCTTGGGTGCGCATGGAAGCGTAGAACCGGGTTGCATCGAGGGACATTACCGATAAATAATATGTTCTTAGTTTCAGCGAAAGAACACTTTATAGTTTTACCCTGCAAAGATTAATACATATACTAAACATTATTTCATATATCTCAAAAACATGTTTGGCTTAATGGTAAGTATATCTC
Organism: Hibiscus tridactylites; assembly: GCA_958450335.1. Lineage (NCBI taxonomy): Eukaryota > Viridiplantae > Streptophyta > Magnoliopsida > Malvales > Malvaceae > Hibiscus > Hibiscus tridactylites. Next base: position 62,116,508 of record OY288287.1, on the reverse strand, counting down.
AATTTCTCTTGAAAGACCCAAGTTTAAGTCCTCACAATGACATTTTTTTGCTTTTGATTTTTCTTTTCCCCAATCAGGTGATGACACGTGTCACCAAATAATTAAATAATTAATTTATTTTATTAAATTAAAATTAGGACTAAATTGATAGAATGTATAAGTAATAAGGACCAAATGTGTAATTATACCCTTATTTTTTTAACTGCCACGTCACCCTTCCGTTAACCTTTAACGGTTGGTGATCACATTGATACCATTTAAATAGTTTGGTGGTTTAATTGAGTCGATTTTTTTTAATGTGGTCATTTTAATACATTTACCATATTATGGTGGTCATTGGGTTAGTTTAACCAATAATAAAATATCTTACCTAACCCATTATTTTTTCCTTTTCTTCAAATCAAACCCTCATTTTCCCCCAAACCCAAACCCGACCCCTCATCCTTTCCCCCCTTTCGTGACCACCGGTCGTCGCATCGTTTTTCCCCACCGCCGCGCCGTGTCACACACCGCCGCCGCCAGTCAAGCCGTCTTGACGTCCCGAGCAAAACCTCTCAACCCCCTCACACAACCGTCGCTCTGTTCGCCGGCAATCGAATGGGAAAGGTTCGTCGAACCTAGGGTTAAGACCCTCTCGAATTTTCAAGGATTCCGGCCGCCGTGGGCGTCCGTTCACCTCACCGTCGCCACACTTGGACTCCCCGTCGCGAGGCAAACAAAACCTTAACAGTTACACATCCGTTCACTGCCGTTTAACGCCTTATCGGAGATACGACAATTCAGTCATGTTTTGCCCGATTTGGTAAGTTTGGTAAGTATTTCAGCCTAGATCTTGAGTTATTTGAGCTATGGTTGAGACCCTCTCGGATTTTCAAGGATTCCGGCCGCCGTGGGCGTCCGTTCACCACACCGTCGCCACACCTGGACTCCCTGTCGCGAGGCAAACAAAACCCTACCAGTTACACAGCCGCTCACTGCCGTTTAACGCCTTGTCGGAGATACGACAGTTCAGTCATGTTTTGCCCGATTTGGTAAGTTTGGTAAGTATTTCAGCCTAGATCTTGAGTTATTTGAGCTATGGTTGAGAAAATGTTGACAACGGCGTGATTAGAAGCTTTTTCCGGCCATTTTAAGCCGCGCGTGGGCTTCACGTGCTGTCGCCGACATTTTCCGTCCGCCCTGGACGGTGGCCATTGAACCGGCCTGGCCCATGTTTAACTCGGCCCATTCCCTAAACCGATTCGAACTGGAAGTAATTAAACCGGGCCCTTATTTAATTGTTGGGCCAACCCGTTTGACCCAATATCTGACCCGACCCGACCCATCAACCGAGTCAACCTAGTGAGTCAACTCACTCGAGTCAACACGCCCGAGTCAACACGCGACGAGGTACACGACGCTTGGGTGGTGAACGGTGAACCGTCGACATGTGGGGGATGTCGGACGGTGAGGGATATTTGATTTGAGGGTTTGATTGAAAGAAATTAAAACTTTGGGGTTTTTTAAGAAATTCATATTTTTAAAGAAATTTATAAATTAAATAAAATAAATAAAAAATATGTCATGTGTCGTGTTTTTATTGGATAACATAAAATTTTTTAACGATTGACGGAAAAATTTAATTTGAGTTACAGAATATAACGTTAGACAACAAAATGAACCGAAACAACCGTTAGGCACTAAACTGAAAAAATAGTACAGATTGAATACGTTTTTAACTATTAAGCCTAATTTAATAAAAAAAGCGGAATAAAATTACCTCATTCAGCAGGAAAATTTATTTACTGTTAGCCCGTATTATAACATGAAACGGACAAATCAGTATATTTAATATTTTCATTTAATTTACACTGGTATTCTTTTAAATTTTAGAATGTTTTCCTTTGATTCATCGTGTTTTTTTTAATTTAAATTATATTTAACAGCAAAATGAATATAAAAGAATCACATCTTTTACAAGAAAAATACAATACAGAATAAAACAACAATATATAAATGTGTGAAAGACGCTAAAATACCAAATTTAACACTGTTAAAAGAAATATTTTGAAATAAAAATTTTAAAAATTTATAACATTTACTTTAAATGCTTTTTGAATATAACAAAATTTGTTCCACTACTTTTTAAACAATCTCATTAAAAACATTAAACTTTAATCGGTTTATATTTGATATGACATGCTTATATATTAATAACAGTCGAACTAAATTACTCATATATAACTTTTTTAATAAATTAAGAGCGATTATTTATGCACTTATATAGTGATTTTTTTTTTCATGTAAGAGATTCTAAAACTATATGTAATCTATTTGAATAACCTACGACCTGAAAATTAATCTTAAACCTTAAATTTTACCCACTAAAATTTAAAATTCTAATATAAAACTCTAAATAAAACACATAATAAAATCATTGTTTCTCATAAAATTAGGGGCAAGTATTTCTCTTAATCTAGCAAAAAAAATTGAGTTAGTCAAGTTGACGAGTCATATGAAATTTATAGAAAATTTTTTGATCTTTATTTGAAATTTTTCAATTCGAGTCGAATTTATGAAATTCAAGTGAAGTTGTTCGAATTTCTGTTCAAATTTAATAGTAAAACATTTATAATGTTATGGTATTAACCAATCTATTCGAATTTTGTTCATCCTATATTACGGGTGAGAAAAACTCGACTCGACTCGAAAAAACCGAATAACTCGACTCGAGGCAAAAATACTCGACTCGTCTTGACTCGACTCGAAATTTCATAAACTCGAATAACTCGAAAAAATTTCAAATAAAGTTTGAGTTGTAAAATGGAAATTCGAATAACTCGAATAACTCGAAATTCTTAGTAATTAGTGGATTTATTTTTAAGTTCGAGACGAGTCTCTCTATTTTTTATGATATATACATACTGATATATAAAAATATGAAGAAATATTGTCACATGTGAAAAAATATATATGCGCATATCTTATATGATTAGAGAAATGAGTTTAAATTGGAATCAAACCCTACTATAACATGATAAATAATTACAATTAAATTTTTATAGGAACTCGAAAACTCGACTCGAATAGAAAAAAATTTCAAATAAAATTTGAGTTATAAAATATAACTTGTCAACTCAAATAACTCAAAAAATTTTTAATCGACTAAACTCAATCGAACGATCACCCTATTGAAGTAATACCCTCCAAAATGGAGGATCAAGTAGGGTTTTTACAAACTATTAAAGTAAAGGAGTTTAGCAACTTCGATTTGGTTTAAAAAGAGTTGCATTTTTCCCATCTTGTCTATTTTTCTTCTCCTTTCTAGAAGCCTCTATTAAGCACTAATCTTTCATCTTCTCCAATCTCAATTGCTGCTAAACCTGCACCCAAAACGAAGTTAGAAAACCAATAAGATGACGCTGTTGATGGAAGCGGGCTCTGAACCCAAAACTGAAACTGAGATTGCCGACTTGCAAGCCATTGCCGCCCTCAAAGAATCAACTGCTTTCGAGCTCAAGGTTTTGTCTTTTACCCGACTTGAATCTCTAAGTTTTTAATTATGTTTAATTCTTTGAAAAAATGGGGTTTTCCAGGAGAACGGCAACGAGTTGGTGAAGAAGGGGAAAAAGCATTACCAAGAAGCCATCACCTGTTACAGTAGAGCCATCGACCAGAAGGCTTTAAACGACCAAGACACCTCCGTTTTGTACTCAAATAGAGCTCATGTGAATGTACTCCTCGGGAATTACCGCCGTGCGCTCACTGATTCTCAACATGCCATTAAACTCTCCCCTGCAAACATTAAGGTACTGCTTTCGGTTATTGTCTTCCTTTTGTTTGTGATTTGAAATTTGGGTCATTTCGAATGTTTATATTTAGGCTTATTATCGAGCTGCCAAGGCGTGTCTGTCCTTAAATCTGTTATCGGAGGCGAAATCTTATTGTGAAAGTGGGATTGAAAAGGACCCAAGTAATGAGGAATTGAAGAAACTGGCAAAGCAGATTGATTTAAAGAAGTTGGAACAGGAACAGCGTGAAGCTCAAGTTTCTATTGCTCTTGTAGAGGCTAAGGTTTCTACTTTTGAGCTCTGCAAAATCCCTTTTTCTTAATTAAAAATAGGGAAGGGTTTGGGTCTTATTTTCTCTTTTTGCTTGATTAGGGGCTTGTTTCTGCTATTGAAGATAGAAGGTTGAAGCTTGGGAATGCAATGTATAGAGAGCTTACCGGATTAAGGAAGCCGGTGTTGGATAAAAACGGAATTCTTCATTGGCCTGTTTTGCTACTCTATGCGGAGGTTATGTCCAGTGATTTTATAGAGGACTTCTGCGAAACCGACATGTTTTCGGCTCATCTTGATATCATATCCATTTTGTTTTTATCCTTTATGAATCAAAATGTGTATTAGTTCATATGATTTCTATTATCTTCATTTTATGCCTTGTGTTACGTTTCCTTAACTCTCAAACATGTTCTCAGAAAGTTGTCCGCCTTTACCATGGGATATGAAAAACCACTATTCTCGTGAAGCTATTGAACTCTATTACGAGGTAAGCTCTTTTTGTTATGAATTGATGATTATGGTGAAACCCAGCATCAAGTGATCTAATTGGACAAATTCTAGCAGAGTGTGCTTGCCATTGATATCTTATTACTTATATGAAAGTGAGATTGTACCGTGTAGCTGTCTATATGTAGCTGTTAGTCTAACCTTTAAATGGCATGTTTCGAATAATAGTTAGTATGCTAAAGAAGTGTTAAAACCACTTTCGTTTGCTGGATTCAAAGACATCGAGGCTGTTTTCATGTCACTTTTTATAGTATTTTCATCATACATCATTTTTGTCAGGCTGGTTCTGGGATTTGCCTGTCTAAGACCAAAATACTCCGTTATCTCCTAGAAGGGACTGCAGCTGCTAATGTGGAAAGCATTGGAGAGGAAGAAAATGATGCAGCTGATGCTTATTCTCACGGCAATTCTGCAGGTCATATACTTTGTACTCATTACCTTTTGCATCAAATTCTCTCTTTGTTAATTGCTTATGTTTGTAGCTTTTCACTGCTAGAATAAAATTGGTTAAACGGTGTATGTTAGGCAGTTAGGCAGTCTCGCACATCATGTTCTTTTTGTAAAATATTGGTTTTGTTTCTCTTTAACTTGGTACAAATATGCTTGGTATATTAATTTCTAAACAAAGGAATCAACCTCGTTTCCTCATTAATCTTGGTTACATTACACATTACCGCATCATCTTATCTAAAGGTCCTTTGGTTCGATGTATCAGGTTCATCCAAATGGGTCAAAGTGAATGAAAAAAGAACACTTCATGATGTGTTGAAAGAACCAAATTTCATTATCCCAATGATACCAGGTCTGTTTTTAGAAAGCATTCTTTGCGTGATTAATACGCGTAGTATGCATGCATGTTTTGCGTCACTAATGCAAGTATTTCCATTATCTTTGTCTTCAATTATCCCGTGGTATTTCCTTGTTGCAGTCTTTTATGTTGTTTCGAAAAGATCTGCCTTCTATAAGGACTTCATAACTGGAAAATGGACACCTCCGGTATGAATTGAATGCACCTGCTGGACAGCAAGCTTGGGGTTTCGACATTATATCGAGTTAAAAGTGTAAGTTATCCGAGAAGTGTTAGAGTTTGATGGAGAGTGTAATTTATCCGAGAAGTGGTAGAGTTTCATTTAATGTATAATTAGAGTTTATTCCCAAGTCAGTAGTTTAGATTTACTAGAAATCTTATTTAAATTAGGGATAAATATTATTTAAATTAGATATAAAAGTATAGTTTAACTATACTAAAACTCTGTAATTGCCTATTTAAAGGCTCACCGTACACCCATTTGAATAATTAAGAATAATAAGAAAATACAGAGAAACATATTGTTCTCTCTGAAAATATCTTGTTCATCTTTTCCAAACAACAAATTCCTAACCAACGATCACACACAAACCACCATCATTAATTGCATCTTCGGCCACCATAGCCCCTTTCTCACATGGTATCATGAGCCAACAACGATCTTGATGTCGTCACCACTGTCGTCATATCTGATCTGATTTTTTTTCTCTTCTTTTTATATACACATTTTTTTTGCTGTTATCATTAGGCCACGCTCGTTACTTGGCTTCTCCTTTGTTGGAATCTTACATCTCTGGTGAAATTTTTGCTCGTTTATTTTTTGTTGTTTTGTCGAAAAGGTTATAATTTAGCCTTAAAAAAACTTTTTGGTTCTATCTTAGCCATCCATCCTAAAAAGATAGGAGAAAAGGTTTTAGTTTAGTCTTAAAAAAATATATATTATTTTCAAGGGTTTCTACATAAAAAATTCAAGTTGGGATTACGTGTAACTACCAGCTTGAGGGAGAGTGTAGATTCCTGTGATCGTTATTAAATGGAAGCAGCTACTTAGTTCGAGAATGACAAAAAAAGCTGGAAGACATCTCAAAAGATGTAGAAACCAAAAAAAGATCATCACTGACAGAGGAAAGCTGAAAGACATCTAAGGAAGGTGCAGAACCAACAACTACAACAAAGATGATAGTCATCTCAAGAAGGATGTCGAAACCAGCAACATGATTATATCCTAGTTGTTCAACTCAGGCTCCCGAAAAAGGAGGTCTTCTTTTTCTCTAAGAAACAACAAAAGAAATATGAGTAGGGCATCACATTCAAGATCCAAGCTGGTGCTCTACTACATTTGCTCACCAGCTTGAGGGGGAGTGTAAGTTATCCGAGAAGTGTTAGAGTCTGAGGGAGAGTGTAAGTTATCCGAGAAGTGATAGAGTTTCATTTAATGTATAATTAGAGTTTATTCCCAAGTCAGTAGTTTAAATTTACTAGAAATCTTATTTAAATTAAGAATAAATATTATTTAAATTAGAGATAAAAGTATAGTTTAACTATACTAAAACTTTATAATTGCCTATTTAAAGGCTCACCGTACACCCATTTGAATAATTAAGAATAATAAGAAAATACAGAGAAACATATTGTTCTTTCTGAAAATATCTTGTTCATCATCTCCAAACAACAAATTCCTAACCAACGATCACACACAAACCACCATCATTAATTGCATCTTCAGCCACCATGGCCCCTTTCTCACAAAAAGCAAACAACGTTTACACACTATTGTATACAATGGTCCCGATGTTCATTGCAGAAACGTTTTTGTAGCTTGGATTTCAAATGTTCATGAAGTGAGCTTAAAGTTGTGGAGCCATTGTAGTTGGAATCAGGGAAGCCAAAGTTGTAAGTTGTAACATTATTTTTCGATGATTGTTAGTTTATTAGTTTGCATTTTTATAGTTCTACAGCAATACAAACTAGATAAAACTAGGTCTAGGAGCCAGGAGGGAGGAGTTTCTTTTACAACTTTATAACTTTAATGATAATGTCTGTTTATTTTACTTTCCCCCAGTTGTCCACTTGAATTAAATTATTAAAATTGTTGAATCACTTGTAGTTGATGAGAAAAACTTTGTACATAAAAAGTAAAAAGACAATTGTTTACAATCCTTTCCACCCCCACATATATTACTAGAACTAGGGTTGCAAAGACAATTGGTTTTAGGTCGAGTCCTGTTAGGTCGGGTCAAATCAGATACATGTCAATTCAGGTAAAAAAAATTTGACTTGACTCGGGTCGGGTGCGGGTCAGTAGCAGGTCGGGTCCATTTCAGTTTGGGTCTATTTCAGTTCGGGTTCAAACAGACCGGGTCCGAACCAGGTAATTGGCAGGTTAATTTGGGCTCAAGTAGACTTCAGGTCGGGTTCATTTCAGGTCGAGTTCATTTCAGGTCGGGTTAATTCGGGTTTTGAATTTGTATTATTTGTTAGTTCAGTACAATTCTACAAGTAGTTGATATTTATTTCGAGTTAATTATTTAACGTCTTTCATGGAATCACATTAAAAATAAAAATTTGACACTAGAAATGAATAAACATATCATAAATAATTCATATTTAAAATAATAAAGTAAATTAAAAATTTGAAATAGGGTCAATTTTGAGTAAAAATAAACTTTTAGGGTCTATAATGAACAACAAATAATAAATAAGAGTCAATTTGGACTAAGAATAAAGTTTTAATGACTTAATTGGATTGAACTAAAAGTTAAAAGTCTTAAATGAAAAATATCTAAAATTTAAAGGGTTACAAAATATTTAATCAATCTAAAATAAATGAGTGGTGGATATGAGCTCAAAGGGCAAAGGCCAAAGCCCCAAGGCCCAAACTATTAATAATTATTATTTATTATTATATTATATATACCTTATATAACTTATAAGTTTTAAACTTTTAATATATATATAGTAATTATATTTATATGTTATAAGTTTTAATATATATATATATATTATGTTATATTAATTATTATGTACGTATACATATAATATATATGTATTATATGTTATATTAATTATATTTATATGTTATATTATAATTTTTAATATATATATATATATATATAATATGTTATATTAACTATTATGTACGAATACATATAATATATATGTATATATTTATATGTTATATTATAAGTTTTAATATATATATATATATAATATGTTATATTAATTATTATGTATGAATACATATAATATATATGTATATATTTATATGTTATATTATAATTTTTAATATATATATATAATATGTTATATTAATTATTATGTACGAATACATATAATATATATGTATATATTTATATGTAATATTATAAGTTTTAATATATATATAATATAATATAATATAATATAATATAATATAATATAATATAATATAATATAATATAATATAATATAATATAATATAATATAATATAATATAATATAATATAATATAATATAATATATTAATTATTATGTACAAATACATATAATATATATGAATATATTTATATGTTATATTATAAGTTCATATTAGAGTGTTTACGGTTTAGGGTTTGCATTATGGTTTATGAGTTATCATTATTGTTTAGGGTTTATGGTTTATGGTTTAAGGTCTGAGAGTTAGGGTTTGTATCCGAGGGCTTATGGTGTTGCATTAGGGTTTACTAGTTATCATTATTGTTTATGGTTCAGAGTTTAAGGGTTTAATGTTTAAGGTTTGAGAGTTAGGGTTTATATCCGAATGTTTAGGGTGTTGCATTAGGTTTTACTAGTTATCATTATTGTTTATGGTTTAGAGCTTAAGGGTTTATGGTTTAGGGTGTAGTGTTTATGATTTAAGAGTTATGATTTATATTCGAGGGTTTATGGTTCATATTAGAATGTTTATGGTTTAGGGTGTTGTATTAGGGTTTATGAGTTACCATCATTGTTTATGGTTTAGGGTCTTGCATTAAGGTTTATGAGTTATCATCATCGTTATGGTTTAGAATTTAGGGTTTATAGTTTAGTGTTTGAGAGTTAGTGTTTATATTCGATGGTTTAGGGTTTAGGGTGCTGCGTTAGGATCACGAGCTATCGTTATTGTTTATGGTTTAGAGTTGAAGAGTTTAATGTGTATGGTTTAAGGTTATAGGGTTTATGGTTTAGGGTGTTGCATTAGAGTTTATGAGTTATCATTATTGCAATATTGCTTATGGATTAGAGTCTATAGTTTAGGGGTTTAGGGTTTAGGGCTCATATTTGAGTGTTTAGGGTTATCATTATTGTTCATGGTTAGTGTTTAGGGTTTGGAGTTTAGGGTTTATAAGTTATGACGTATCATTATTGTTCATGGTTTATAGTTTATGGTTCTGATGGTTGTAGGTTAGGGTTTAAGGTTTATGGTTTATATTCGATGGTTTAGAGTTTAAGGTGTTGTTTTCAGATTACGAGTTATTATTATTGTTTATGATTTAAAGTTTAAGAGTTTAGGGTTTAGGGTGTATGATTTAGGGTTTATGGTTAGGGTTATGCATTAAGCTTTATAAGTTTTCATTATTGTTCACGATTTATAGTTTTGGGTTTATGGTTTAAGGTTTAGGGTTTAGGGCATTAAGCTTTATAAGTTTTTATTATTGTTCATGGTTTATAGTTTTGGGTTTTGGGTTTAGGGGTTAAGGTTTCTAGTTTCTAGTTTAGGGTTTAGCACCTGGATTACGAGTTATGATTATTGTTTATGGTTTAGAGTTTAATGGTTTAATGTTTAGGGTTTAGAGCTTAGGGGTTAGGGTTTTGGTTTTTATTTGACTACTTAGGGTTTAGGGTTCTATATTAGGGTTTATGAGTTATTATTATTGTTCATGGTTTATAGTTTATGGTTTAAGGGTTATGGTTTATAGTTTAGGGTTAGAGTTTATAGTTTATTTTTGATGCTTTAGGGTTTATGGTGTTGTTTTCGGATTATGAGTTATCATTAGAGTTTAATGGTTTAGGGTTTATGTTTATAGTTTAAGATTAAGGGTTAATGGTTCTACATTAGGGTTTATAAGTTTTCATTATCGTTCATGGTTTATAGTTTTTGGTTTAGGGTTTATGGCTTATATTTGACTATTTAGGGTTTAGGGTTCTATATTAGGCTTTATTAGTTATCATTATTGTTCATGGTTTATAGTTTAGGGTTTAAGAGTTATGGTTTATGGTTTAAGGTTTAGGGATTAAGAGTTAGGGATTGATATATAAATTCAAAAGTCAAAACCATGAACCCTAAATAAAAAACTTCCTAACCCTAAATATTAAAACCTTAATCCCCAAAATTCAAACACTAATTGAAACAATAACACTAAACCTTAAACCTAACCCCTAAATTATAACCCTAACCCCTAAATTAAAACCCAACCATAAACCTTAAAACTGAAATAAAGACCAAATCGAATATAAAATAAACTTTTAAGCTGGATTTCACAAAAATCAGGACCAAATTGAAACAATTGAAAGTATGCGTGCTTGCGGAGCAAGACCAGTATAACCCGTTAAAAAACACGCGAATCTTTTTGACCCGACTCACCCCTATAAATAAACTCTCACCCCCAGCCACTTTATACCATTTTTACACTAGCGTTACTCTGCCGAAATTTCTCCTTATTTTCTCTCTCTCTCAAAAACACAATTTCTCCTAAATTTCCTATCTATTCTCGATCAAAACCTTACTTTTTCACCAAGTTCTTCATTGTTCTTCCCTAAAATCCTTCCAGATCCTATACAAACATCATACTTCAGTCTAAACATGTTTCCTCTCGATCAAAACCAAACTTTTTCACCAAGTTCTTCATTGTTCTTCCCCAAAATCAATCTAAATCATTTACAAACATCTTACTTCAGTCTAAATATAATTTCTCTCGATCAAAATCAAACTTTTTCTCAAGAACATCATCTTGTTCTTTCATTTTTCCCCTTTTCAATCATTCAAAATCCTAATCCCTAAATCAAATATGTTTTACCTTAAACCCCAAATCAGTCGATACCTTAACCCATATACCCTAAACCTTAATCCCTAATCTTTAAATCATAATCCATCAACCCTAAACCCTTACCCCAAAATTAATTCATATTAAAAAAATCTTTTCATCTTCTTTAGAAAACCCTAATATCCTTTTTCTAACTTCTGAGAACCCTAACATCCCTTCTCCTTCTTCTGACTTCTAAGAACCCTAATATCCCTCCTCCTTCTTCTGACTTCTGAGAATCCTAACATTTCTTCTCTTTCTTCTAACTTATGAGAACCCTAAAAGCTTTAATCTTCTCGAATTTGGTAAATTCTTTTTCTCATATATGTTCTTTTTTATTTTTAATTTTTTATACTGTAGTTTATGCTAATTTTGTTTCTGTTTAATATGCATGTTTTTATTTCTGAGAGCCGGTCTTCTTTGCCTTTTCAGTTGTTGGTATATTTCTAAATACCTTAACTTCTGGTTGTTGGTATATTTCTGTTTGCCTTATCTTTTGGTTGCATGTCTACTTTGTTTGATTTTTCATTTGGTTTCTGTTTATGTGTTGTTGGTTTAGTATGCATGCTAGGGTTTTCTTGGTTTAATCCGAGTATTTAGGCTGAACTATCAGACCTGTGGGGCTATTGGTGCCAAAGGGGGTTTTTAAAGGACCCCGTGGTTTGGTGTAAACAACCTCATGTACAAGGATTAAACTGAAACCACTTTGTTTGTCTAGTTTAATGTTTCTACTTTGTTCTGGATATATTTTATGTTTATATGTTTGTCTTAATACTTCTGGATTCTTTGGCATGTATTCTATAATTGTATTTTTTGTTGTTTGATTCGTTTTTGGGATTTCATATTTTTTTATTTTATTCATTTAGCACATCTATGCATATGAATGATATTTCTTATGAGTTGGAGTTTTTCGTTCAAAGAGGTATACTCTTTTGACTTTTTTATTTTTAAAAGTTCATTGTTATTATTTGATCAATCATTAATTCATTTTGTTTATGTTTTGTTTGAAGTTGATGATAATGACCAAGCCTATACAGTTGTTCCTTCCTCTAGAAGGGGGCTTCAACAGCTTCATCAACAGAGTTTGGGAGAAAAATTTTCTTGTTTGGGATCATTATTGCTTCATTAAGGAGCATCATGGTCTCTTTGCTGAATGTAAGTATTGCAAAATAAAAAAATATAAAGCTGATTCTTATATTGGTACCTCTAACCCTAAAAGACATACTAAAAAATGTCAAGCCTACAAGGAGTTCCTTGTATCTAATCCCAGTAGTTGTTTAGGAAGTTCTTTTGATCAGAAAACTTACTGTGATTTGTTTGCTGAAACTATTTTGTGCCATGGATATGCATTGAGCATGGTTGAGCAAGATAAACTTAAGATTTTGCATCGTTATCTTAATTCTAATGTCAAGGATATCTCTAGGTATACCGTTACTAAGCATTGCATGTTAAAGCATGAGAAGCATAAGAAATTGTTACTTGATTCAATGCATTCTGTTTCAAGTCGAATATGTTTTACATGTGATGGTTGGTCTGCTTGCACTTCACGTTCATATTTTGCTCTGGCTGCACATTATGTTGATAATAATTGAAAACTTCAGTAAAAAATTCTCACCGTTTTCCCCACCCCATGATGATGAGTATATTTATAAATTTGTTACAAAATTGATTTGTGAGTGGGGTCTTGAGAGAATTTTTTTTACTATAACCCTTGATAATGCTTCTGTAAATGAGAGAATGGTTAAGCATTTCAAAGACGATTTGCATGCCATATCTCCCCTTCCTTGCAATGGCAAGTACTTTCACATTAGATGTAATGCCCATATTCTGAACTTGATAGTTCAAAAAGGGTTGAAGGTAATTGATTCTTCTGTTGTTAAGTTGCGTGAAATTGTTAAATTTATTGACTCTCCTGATTCTAGACGTTGTTTTGATTCTGCTGTTAGAGATTGTGGTTCTGATTTTTCTTATAACTTAGTATTGGATGTTCCTACTAGGTGGAACTCTATTTATTTGATGCTACGTAGGGCTATTGATGCTAAGTTAGCTATCAATTTGTTTGTCAATAGAGAGAATGACCTTGATATTATATTATAGGATAAGTGGAAAACTGTTCAATTGATCTGTGATTTTCTTGAGCCTTTCTATGAGATTACTATTCTGTTCTCAGGATCTAAATATCCTACTTCTAATTTATATTTGGCTAATGTTGTAACTATTGAGAAGCTTTTGTGTGATGCTCACAATGATCCTTGTGATGGAATTTCTGCAATGGCAGGACCTATGCTTGAGTTGTATGAGAAATACTGGTCTGAACACTCTACTATTCTGTCTTTTGTTGTTTTGCTTAATCCTCGTTATAAGTTACAACTTCTGAAGGAGTTGTATGGTGTCCTCTATGTTGAGGATGAGGTTGAAAGGAGGGTTAGTCTTGTTTACAATGAGTTTGTTAATTTGTATATATATTATTCTAGAACTGTTCTTTGTCCTTCCTCTTCTTCTAATTCTTCTGTCCAATGCAATTCATCTCAAAGTACAAGTGTGTCCAGTTCGAATCGACCTCGGACCTTCAAAAAGTCAAATCTATTTCAGGTAAGTGTTATTTTGGCTACTGTTTTCACTTTTATTTTTTTAACTTACAATTTTTAATTCATTTTCAATTTTATTGTAGAACTTTAATGCAAATTTGACTGCTTTTAGAAGTGGTAAATCTGATGTTGACTCTTACAAATTTTTGCCCCTCCTCCCTCGTTCTGATGATTCTGAGTTTGATATCTTAGATTATTGGAAGTCACAGCTTGTGTCTTTTCCTACTCTTTCACTCATGGCTAGAAATGTTTTAGCCAATCCAATAACTTTTGTTGCTTTCGAATCCTCTTTTAGCATGGGGGTCGAATTTTGAACAAGTTGAGGGCTAAACTTTTGCCCAAAAATGTTGAAATTTTTGTTACAACCCATAATTGGTTGTATGATTTTGAACCTGAGGATAAAGATGATGAATATCTCTCTGTTGTGAATGAATCTTCACTGTCTGATGTTGCTGGTGAAGATCCCATTCCTGAATAAGGTATTCTTCTCTCTATCTGTGTTATTGTTTTTTTATTTCTGTTTCTTAATTTAATATTGTTATTTGTTTTTTATTTTAGTTTTTGTTGCTGTTAATTACTTGATGTTGCTGGACTTGGTCTTATTTTTTATTGCTGGTTGTTGTGTTGGTTGTTGGTTGCTGATTTAAATGTAAGTTTTAATTCTCTATCTTTTAGTTTCATTATTTACTTATGTTGGATTTTACCTTTTCTTATAAATTGTTTTTGTTTATCACTTAGTGTTGTTTATTGCTGGTTGCTTGATGATGGTTGCTGGATGTTGGTTGCTGGGTACTAAGTAGTGTTATTTTTTAGGTAGTTACCCTTGTTTTAATTTTGTTGGTTTCTTACCTTGCATAGCTAAGTTACCCATAATTAAAATTTGTTGATAGTTTTTTTTAGCTCGATGAAGATATTTCTAGTAAAGACTTTGCTATATGATCTGAGAGCAAAAATACTTTTCATTTTGTAAGTTTGTATTTTGTTTGTAAGTTTGTCATCCTAAAGTTTGTAATCCTTAACTTATCTTGTAAGTTTATCTTTGTAATTAACTTATCTTATATTCAATTATAAGTTAACATTTTTTGTATTATGTTCGATGTGTTCAATAATTTTTTTTAACTGAATCACAAATTATGAAGTTAACAAAATATATAAGTTAACAACTTGAATTAAAAAAAATCTAAGTTAACAAAATAAAGATGTTATCCATATTAATCTAAGTCAGTTATCCAGATTAAGTTAACAAAATGAAGAAATTAACCAGATTAAGTTAACAAAATAAAATAGTTAACCAGATTGAGTAACAAACTATATCCAGATTAATCAATTGAACAACAATTGTTTCACATGTTATATAAGCATAATAACGTTAACTTTATGTTAAACATAATACTAATGTATATTGGATTAATATCCTATACACTGGCGGTGGAAAATAAAATTTCTACAAGCGGGTTTATTTAGGGGTTTAGTTTAGGGTTTAGTTTAGAGTTTAGAGGTTAGGGGTTTAGGTTGTATGATTTAGAATTTAGGATTTATGGTTAGAATTTAAGGTTTGTGGTTTAAGGCTTGGGGTTAGAGTTTTAGGGTTTTAAGGTTAGAATTTTAGGTTTTAAATTTAGGATTGAAAATATACATGCTTGTGTAAACTTTTTTTACACCGGCAGTGTATCAAATATTAATCCATGTATATTATGTATTTATGTTAATTTTATTATACTTATTAAAGCATAATAAGTTTGTAATGAACATAATAAAGTTAACATAATATATATTATATAATAAAGCATAATAAATTTAATATATTATATTAACTATATAATACTAATATATTATATACTTAATAAAAATTAAGACAAATCTTTTAAGTATATAATTTTATTATACATAATATATATTATTATACTTAAACAGATTTTTAAGTATATAATTTTATTATACATAATGTAGTTGCAAATTAAGACAAATTTCTAAGTATAATGTACGATAAAAATTTTCTAAGTATAATAAAATTAACATAATCTATTAAAAATCATTAAGTTTATAATAAACAGTTTACACTTTAAATTATTTAACATTTTTAGCCAGGTCTACATTAGTTCGGGTCAACAACAGTTCAGGTTCAAAACAGGTCGGGTCCATTAACAGGTCGAGTTCAAAACAGGCCAGGTTCAAAATAGGTCGGGTAAAATCGGATCTCGGGTCGATTCATTCGGATAATATCAGGTAATTTGCCAGGTCGGTCTCGGGTTCAGGATCGTTTCAGTCGGATGCAAGTCGGGTTTCAGGTCAAAATTAACAGGTCAGATTCGAATTCGGGTCATTTTCAGTCGGACGCAGATCGAGTTCGGTTGCTACAGTAACATGTTCAACTCGAGTTTGAGTCAACAATAGTCAGTTACAGTTCGGGTTCAGATCATCAAATTCTCGGGTCAAATCAGGTTCTGACTCGAGCAGATTTTAGACAAGTTTTTAAGTCCTGACTTGATTTTACAACCCTAACTAGAACCACCATAACCTTGATAATTAATATTTTGAAAATCAAGACCATCAATATTTTATTTTATTTTATTGATACGTTGCTTTATCAATGCCTCAAGATCGTTTCATCAAATTCACACAAGATCTTGGGGGCGTTATTATGCTGTGAACAAGGATCATCCCAAAGTGATTAAAAAATGCACAATTCTTTTTCAAAATCATTTTTTTTCTTTGCAAATTCTTTAAGGATTTATATAGGCGGTCAAAATTAAAAGTTTTCACATATGTCTTAGTTTTAGAGTTTAGGGATTTAGTTTAGAGTGCAATGTTTGAGGGTTTAGAATTTAGGGATAATTGTTAGAACTCAAAGTTTATGGTTAGAATTCAGGGTTAGAGGTTTGGGTAATATAATAAGGATTTAGGTTTTAACCTATAAACTCTAAATTCCAACCATAAACTGTGAATTCTAAGCATTACCCCTAAATTCTAAACCTCTAAACCATACACCCTAAAATAAATTTTTAAACCATAAAATTAAGGCACTTATGAAAACTTTTAGTTTCCACCGCCAGTATATGAAATAATTACAAATTTTTTTAGTAGTGTATGTGTTACAATCGGGTCGTCCAATAGATTCATGTTAAAATATAGCATTGTAAAAAAATATGCAACATTCTTAGTCGGAGAATAGTAAAACCAATAAGAAAACTGAGGAAACTAAAAATATTTCGGATGTTTTTCTTGTGAATACATGTATGTAACAAGAAAATGTATTTGATATGAATCTACTTTTAAGTAAGTTTGTTGAATTTTATCTCGTTGACTTACTAGTTATTCTCACGATGATCAATATAGTACAAGATTATATTCTTTATAATCATATAAATATATTAATTTAGTTTATGATAAATTCACTACTAATTTAACTATTGACATTATGGTGAAAAGGTCTAATATTAACCTGTGCATTTTAGTAATGAAGACTAAAAGCCTAACTAAATAACCAATTGAACCTTGTTTATACTTTATAGTAGCAAAAATACAACAATCTCCACTTAGTTTTGCATAAAAAAATAAACTAATATTAGCACCATCAAAATCAAAACAATGGAGAACTTGTAAAAAGAAAAATTCTAATCGTAACAAAGGGACAATTTTTGTAGCCGACTGTGCACCACCAAAATAAAACAATATTACAGAAAATTAACCATCTCCATTTGTCACGCTTAGAGAAAGAACACCATTTAAAGAAATCAAATTCAAAAAGACAACTATATAAAAAGGGGGAAATATATACATGTATAAACTAAAGTTTACACAAGCTTTTTAGTTTTATTGGTTAGAGATTTAAGGTTTAGAATACAATATTAATGTTTAGAATTTAGAATTTAGGGATTATAGTTTATGATTTATTTTTTTCAGGAGTTAAAATTATGAATTTTAATTTTGAATCTTATAGTGTAAATATACATATTTGTGTAAAATAAATTTTACACAACATGTGTATCAAAATTTTACTCTTAAAAAAAAAGACGGTAGAGACTTTTGTTGAAGGGTTTTATTTTGATGCACAAGCTGTGTAAATTTTTTTTACACAATCCTTCTATAAAATTTAAAATTTAAATCACAAACCCTAGCAACCTAAAACCTAAACCCTAAGCCCTAAACCCTAAACTCTAAATTCTAACCATAAACCTTAAATTATATACCCTACATACTAAACCCCTAAACCCTAACCTAAAACCCTAAACCCTAAACCCTAAAATTAAAGGGCTTGTGTAAACTAAAGTTTACACAGCTTGTGCATCAAAGTATTTTCCTTTGTTAAAATAACTTTTATTTCCTATTTCTTTTGATATAGAAAATAAATAGAATTGATATATTTATTTTTCTCAACCTTCCTATGTTATCTATATTTTTGTCTCATTTCAGGTAGATATTACTGCTTGAACTCGGTTGATAAACTAAATTATTGAAATCCAATGTTTAGTACTTTACTTATCATAATTCCTATATTTCAGGAAAGTAACAGAATTTTGTTAGAGTCTCTAATTCCGTTTAGATATCTCTTTAGAATCTCCTAGTCTAAAGGAACAGTGAGACTGTAGGCTCTAAATACATAAAACCTTGAAAAACTGGAATCCAAACTGCTACATCACTTCTGCATTTCTCATTTCCACCATACAATATGGCTACTTCAACCTGCTCTGCCGCCGATCTTCGTCCTCTTCTCGGCACTGCTGCCAACGCCACCGCCGCTGCTGAATACATATGCAATGGCTTCGACGCTGTTTCGGACAAGTTTGTTGCCGCCGCCTATGCCATTGACAACACCTACCTTCTTTTCTCAGCCTACCTTGTATTCTCCATGCAGATTGGTTTTGCCATGCTTTGTGCCGGCTCAGTACGCGCCAAGAACACCATGAACATCATGCTTACCAATGTCCTCGATGCTGCCACCGGCGGTTTGTCCTATTACCTCTTTGGTTTTGCTCTGGCCTACGGTTCTCCTTCCAATGGCTTCATCGGAAAGCACTTTTTCGGGCTCGAAAACTTCCCTTCCCCGTCCGGTGACTATAGTTACTTCCTGTATCAATGGTCTTTTGCCATTGCGGCTGCCGGGATCACCAGTGGCTCAATTGCAGAGAGGACTCAGTTTGTTGCTTATTTGATATATTCTTTTTTCTTGACTGGTTTGGTTTACCCCATTGTATCTCATTGGTTCTGGTCTGCCGATGGTTGGGCGAGCGCCGCTCGAGAAGACAACCTTTTGTTCGGGTCTGGGGTGATTGATTTTGCCGGTTCCGGAGTTGTTCACATGGTTGGTGGCATTGCCGGATTGTGGGGCGCCTGGATCGAGGGTCCTCGCATGGGTCGATTCGACAGTGATGGCAAGCCGGTGTCGGTACGTGGACATAGTTGTACATTGGTCGTCCTAGGAACATTTTTGTTATGGTTTGGCTGGTATGGTTTCAACCCGGGTTCATTCCTCACCATCTTGAAAACTTATGGACAAACCGGTTCTTCCTTCTACGGACAATGGAGCGCCATCGGAAGAACCGCCGTCACGACCACGATTGCAGGAAGTTCTGCCGCTCTAACGACTCTCTTCGGCAAACGTTTGCTCACAGGACACTGGAACGTCACCGACGTTTGCAACGGTTTGCTCGGCGGGTTCGCCGCCATCACCGGCGGTTGTTCGGTTGTCGATCCTTGGGCGGCGATCATTTGCGGATTCGTCGCGTCCTGGGTGCTCATCGGATTCAACAAGCTTGCCGAGAAGTTCAAATACGACGACCCGTTGGAGGCGGCACAACTTCACGGAGGGTGTGGTGCATGGGGGATCATTTTCACCGGATTGTTCGCGAAGAAAGAATATGTAAACGAGATATACCCGGGGAAACCCGGGAGGCCACACGGGCTGTTCATGGGAGGCGGAGGACGGCTGTTGGGTGCACATTTGATCCAGATTTTGGTGGTGGCGGGGTGGGTGAGTGCCACCATGGGGCCTTTGTTTTTTCTACTGCAGAAGCTGGGGCTTTTGAGGATCTCACCCGATGAGGAGATGGCGGGAATCGATGTGACCAGCCATGGCGGATTGGCCTACGAATTCCATGACGATAACGATAAAACAATGAAAAGTTCGTTCACGATGACAAATATGGATACTCCTACTGTTTGATTTGGATCCGAAATGAAGTTGGTTTCGATTAGTTTAAGATTAGGGGACGGTTATAGGATAAGTATTTGGATTTGTTTTTTAAAATTCAGGTAGTAATAGTGAGCTATTGCACGAATCAACTTGACTCGTTGGTTAAGGGGACGGTTGTTGTTTTTAGAGGCTACAAGTTCGAGTACCAGCAGCTGCAACAGTGTAATGAGCCTGCATTGTCAAATAGTTGAGACTATATTCAAAACATATACTACTTGTAATCACCTTAGCTTTTAAAAAATAATAGACTATTTGGATTCAATTATTAACTAGGATTGAAAGCTCATTTAAAAAAATTAAAATGTGTACATATAATAAAAATAAATTAGTAATTTATTAACCCCTTGTAGTATTATTTTTAAAATTTATTAATCCGATAAATTTTTACTCAGAGGACAGACGAAACGATTACTATTCCTCGCAATCTTGGTTACATTATCGGTTATCTTGTTTTCTTGGATCACATGCACAATCTTCACTACGATATCATACTACTACATGAAATATTGCTGACTAAACGAGCAACCTCAAGACCATCGGACTCCAAAAATAATACGGCAGACCAACTGGCCAAACACTAGTAAGCCTTGGTACATTTCCATAATTCTGATTCCAATACCGAATACATTCCCGATTTATTTGAGAAGCCAATAACCCAACGGCCAATAAAATCCCGAACAACACCTCCACAAAAAATCATCTCAAAACATTATCATGTGCCCTGTCAACATTTAGTTTGCATCACCCCAGCTGCGCCAATTCCCAGCGAACCAGTTCACGGGGAGCACTTATTTATGCATAGGAATCTCATTCTTTGATCTTAAAAAGATATTGAATTATATTAAAACAAAAAATATAACTATAAAAATGCAACCACGCAAAATAAGAAAATTAAAGACTATGTCCAACAAAAATTTAAATAAAGAATACAATGAAAAGAAAAAGTCGTACCGATAGTTGAACCTTCTTTTAAAACTGAAGCTCATCATTTATTGTAATTCAGTAACCGTCAATATATTCCGTTGTCTCTATCCACTTAAACGCTTTTGAGATGATGAAAGAGTGGCGAACGAACCAAAGTAAACTTACAAGCTGCTTCTCAAAAATAGATCTGAATAGATCGGCAAACAACTACAAATAGTCATGTGAGAATTTCTACACGACCGCAAATCTATTGTAGAAGTAGCCGAAAAATAAGCCATAATGCAAAGGAGACGTGCCACAAGTGCAAACGAAAGGGTGCCGTAAAGATAAACGAACATGTGAATCGAACAAAAAAATTTGTTAAAAATTTTAAAATAATAATAAATTCGAGAATTGATAAATAATATTAAATTAGTAGTCGACCACCGGTTAAGTGGACAAAAGTGAAGGTAGGTAGGGGCGGTGCACTTGGGATGGAAAGAAAAGTGGGTTTAAATAATATAGGAATCTGATTCTTGAATTCTCGTGTTCATGATTTCCCTCATTGCATTTTATTTATTGTTAGTTTAAAATTTTAAATTGTTTGTTATACTTATTCTTGGCAGAATATTTAGCTAAAAGATTTCGGATATCGCTTAATCTCTAAATACATGCAGAATTGACTACTGACCTGCACCAGTAATACTCAGATTAATGTCAATGTCGTGAGGAGTAAAAGCTAAATTAATCCTATTAATATTCAGATTAATGCCATTTCGAATACAAAAGTTTTGAAGAAGAAATCAGCTGACGTGGCTGTACAAAGACATGTCACTTGCACAATTATAATATATTATTAATAAAAATATAAAATACATATTCTTTTATGGGAGGATGTGTTGCTTGCACAAGAGCTGGTAAATGGTTATGGGAGAAAATACAAGTCAACTATGTATGTATTGAAAATTGATTCGAGGAAAGCATTTGATTACATACACTGGGATTTCTTGTTTCAAGTGCTTAGAGTCTTGGGATTGCCTGTAAGGTTTATTGGATGGATTAAGGCTTGTGTTACTCGGTAGGCCTAAATGGGGGGTTTTGTTGGTTATTTTTTGGGTGCAAAAGGAATACGACAGGGTGATCATTTACCTCTTTATTTGTTTATTATTGTTATGAATGTTCTTTCGTGCCTTTTGAATTTGGTTGGCAAGCATGGTTTGTTTGATTTTCATCATAAATGTAGTAAGCTTGGTTTGACTCACTTATGTTTTTCTGTGTTAGCTATTCAAATTGTGCTTGATGTTTTTTTTATAAGATGTCTGGGCTTAGGATGCATGCAGCAAATAGTGAGTTGTTTTGTGCTGGAGTTGGGGAAGCTGAACTTCAAGGAATTCTTGATGCTTCTGATTTTCGGGTTAGTTTTTTTCCTGTACGATATATGGGAGTCTCTCTTGTTGTAAAGAACTGCGAAAATTTGGTGAAGAAAATAGTTAAAAGGATTCGATGTTGTGCCTTGAAAAAGCTTTCGTTTGCGGGACGTCTTCAACTCATCCAAGATATTTTATTTAGTGTGCAGAATTTTTTTGTTACCTTCAAAGGTCATGAAATAAGTTACAAGGGTGTGCACTGCCTTTCTTTGTAAGGGCACTGTGAACTTTGTTTGTGGGGTACGTGTAAGTTGGGACAAGATCTATCATCCGAAGAGCGAGGGGGCTGGGGATAAGAATATTTATGTTTGGAATCGGGTGTGTATGCTGCGATATTTATGGTTAGTTATTGTGCAATCTGGTTCTATTTGGGTGGCATAGGTTGAAAAATATTTACTTAAAGGTGCATTGATTGGGCAGGTTAATGCGAAACATCATAGTTGAGGATACTGTTGGTGATTACAAGTAATATATGTTCTGAATATACTCTCATTCATTTGACAATGCATGCTCAATCATCATATTGTAACTGTTGGTGCTCGAACCCATAACCTTTAGAAAGAACAACAGTTTCCTTAACTATTAAAACAAGTTAGTTCATATATATATTCCAATAAAATATTTTAAATATATATTTTATAAAATTAATTATTTAAAATATTTAATATAATTATATTTAATATTTAAAAAATTAACTTTTAAAAAGTTAATAAGAAATAATCCTTATAAAACCGAAGGAAGAAGTAGATGAAATATAACGACTAAAAATATCCAGTTTTTAAGCGTACAAGAAAAGTAGCACTCACGATGTGAGCGGCGTCAAAAGTGCAATCTGACTCCGTCGATTAAGGCGGTGACTTTAGACGCGTTGAAAGTGAGCTTTTCATAACATTTGCAAGAAAGTGCTTTTAAGTATTGATTATTTTTCCAAAAAATCAATTACTATAATTTTATAGTGATTGGACTTGGGAGTCTTATCCAACGCGCCGTATGTATTTTTTTGGTAAAATATACAAACGGTCACTGAGTTTTGGTAAAAAAAAATAAAATGATAACCAAACTTTTAAAAATCACAAAATGACAATTAAATTTTATGTTTTATAACAAAATAGTAACTAGACAGTAAATTTCGTTAAGTGGTTGTTATAAAATTTGGTGTAATAACACATTTAGTCCTTCATATTTACACATTCAATCAATTTAGTCCTAATTCGAAACAATTCACTAAATTTAGTCCTTATTTACGCATTCTTTCAATTTGGTCCTTAAAGCAAAATTTCAAAGTATGGTAACATGATAAATAATTACAATTAAATAATTCGAAAGCTTGACTCGACTCGAATCGAATAAAAAAATCAAATAAAGTTTGAGTTGTAAAATATGACGCATCAACTCGAATAACTCGAAATTTTTTGACCCGACTCGATCGAACGCTCACCTCTATCTTAAGATATGACACGTCAACTCGAATAACTCGAAATATTGGTTGTAATTATTTATCATGTACCATACTTTGGAATTTTACTTTAAGGACCAAATTGAAAGAATGCGTAAATAACGAGGGCTAAATTTAGTAAATTGTTTCGAATTAGGACTAAATTGATTGAATGTATAAATATGAAGGACTAAATGTGTTATTATACCAAATTTTATAACAGCCACTTAACGGGAATTAACGTCTAGTTACCATTTTGTTATAAAACATAAAGTTTAATTGCCATTTTGTGATTTTTGAAAGTTTAGTTACCATTTTGTTTTTTTACCAAAGTTCAGTGACCGTCTGTGTACTTTAACCTCTATTTTTTCATGCATTTAGCGGATGCTAAGTTGGTAACAAGTAGGGGTAAACAATCTATTGAGTCAAGTCGAGTTAAAAATTTAATTTATTCAAGTTAACAAGTCATATTTTATAATTTAATTTTTTTTAAGTCGAGTTAAGTTTTGTACAAATTTAATTATAATTATTTATAATATTATAGTATTGATTGATTCTAGTTTAAACGAGTTTCTCTAATCATATGTGGATGTCTATCATGATAAAAAAAATTATTAAGGAGATTTGATTTATTTATTATTAAAAATATTATCTCTATTAATTAGAGTTTAATGTATTATGTACTTTTTATGCCTATAAATAGATGAAGGCATTGTATACAATTTTAGTTTTGAGAATAATATGAATCTCCTTCTTTCTCTCATCTCTTTGTTCTTCTTGATCTTCATTCTTATTTTTGCTCTTCTTTATTTTATTCACAACACGTTATCAGCACGAATTCGTTCAAAAAGATTTTAATACTCTTTGTTTGAATCTCAAAGGAAGTACCGAAACAAGTTCGATTTTACGTTGAACCGAAGATAAGTTTTTATTTTCTCATTTTTTATTATTAATGTTATCACGGTTAATCAACGATATTCTTATTTAGCATCGTGTGATATCTTGTGATGTTTTATGGTTGATAGGCAATTAACTTCGAGTTCAACACAAGTTGGATGAACTACCTATATATAAAATTTATTATTATTACATGGATCCAATATTTAAACTACTAGTATCATGGGAAAGCACACGTGCACTATTAGACATTGTTTTGCTTACAACTTATATCCTAAATCCCAAGTTTAAAAGGTTAGATGATATGCAGATGCTTATGTTGGGATATGCTTATTTATACTTTTATTTATATGATTATATTTAATAGTTTCATATTATTATTTATGTTATTTTTTTTGTAAAAATTTGTATTTTTAACCGTGTTTTGAGTTTTATCTAATATAATAGCTTAGAAAGATACGAGATTACTATAAGAAGCTATATTGATCATTTGTTATGCCTTTATTGTCATCTAGAAGAAAATCAATATCGGTAAATTCTAATTTTATTTTTATCCTTTAAATTATTATTTTAAAGTGTGACAAATCATGATGATTTTGCTCAAAAGTAATATTTCTTCTACATCAAAAAACTCAACTATAGACTTCTCCCAATGTCAGATTACAAAAATTCATCTTGACAAGAATTTTGTGGGAGGCATTTCTTGAAGTGAATGCAAGCATGATGTTTGTTCCATGCGATTATCAATGATGAGACATTCCCTAAAGTGAATGCAAGCATGCTTTTTATTCCATGCAATTATTGGATCCGTTTCATTCCCTGAAGAGAATGCAAACATGGTAAATCACTATTTAATTTGTAACATGACTTCGATATAATCCAATTATATTGGCTGGACATCTCGTTCTACGAGACTACTGGTCTCAAAGGAGTTTTTTTAAAGGATCTTGTGAACTGGTTTAACAATGCCGCGTACGAAGATTAAATCTTAGTTCTCTATGATGAGGATATGTTAATAGAAACATACTCCACTTTTCACAACAAACAATGTTGTCCTTTAGACACAATATCATGGAAAAGGATTTAAGAAATATTCTAAGTTAAATTCTTGCCTTATTGTGGTTGAGCAAAACAATGAGATACTGATGAAAAATCATGAATATCGCTCAACTAGCTTCGCTCCATTCCCTAAAGTGAATGTGACATTTTATAGAGGAAAGAATAAATGTCACATTAGCAATTGTGGTCGCAATTGAGGCCATGAACATATACATTGGCAAGATGATCATGTTAAGAATGTTTATAACCACTAGAAGTGGGTTTATAAAGATGGAGAATATATTAAGAAAGTGATTTTTTATGCAATGGTACAAACCATTGATCTCGTCCTTGTCATACGTCGAAACATTATAGACCTTTATCCACAATCATGAATGATAAAGGAAAGAAAATATAAACAAATTTTGTTTACGAAAATGGCGAAAATAATTATGGCGTTGTTGGTCTAACTCAATTGGATATT
The DNA here is from genome assembly GCA_958450335.1 of Hibiscus tridactylites. Taxonomy (NCBI): domain Eukaryota; kingdom Viridiplantae; phylum Streptophyta; class Magnoliopsida; order Malvales; family Malvaceae; genus Hibiscus; species Hibiscus tridactylites. The sequence continues at coordinate 62,090,165 of OY288287.1, read as the reverse complement.
GTTGATCCCTTCATAACCCTTGAAGGGAATAATTCGCCATTTATTTTATTTCCTTATAATCTCTAAAGGGAATTATTGATATTTTAATTTATTTTATGTTAATTTATTTTACATATTGTTTATTTATGATTCTATATTATATATTTAAATATGTTAAAACATTTATTTATTTTGCTTTATGTTAGTTTTGTGAAACCAAAATTGATTTTGATATAACACCTAAACTTATGGACTAATTTGCAAAACAATAAATTTTTAAGTACTCTTCAAAGTCTCACTATTAACAAGTCTTTTTGAACCAAACTATACTTCACGGCAATTCTTTTTTAAATGATCATAATTTTTTAAGTTTTTCTATGTATTTTCAAGCCCAACTTCAGCAAAACACCCTGGCGCATCGATACCCTTAGGCGCATCGATACGGTTTTTAGTCGCTGGAATTTTAATAGACCATAGTGTACCGATACGGTATTTCCCCATATCGATACGATATTCATCTGGGCAGTTCTTTAAATGAAACCGCACCGATACGCGTTGCAACCGTATCGATACGATGTGCTTATCTTTGCAAAATCTTTGCATTTAATTTTCGAACGTTGGCTTGTCAGTTAGTTAGTATCCCAAAATTTAAATGACCGTTATACCGTACCGATATGCTAAGTACCCGTATCGATACACTCTTTATCAAAACCAAAGTTGGGATTCTAGTGAGCAAATTTCGTATCGATAAGCCCTTCTGTATCGACACGCCCCTTAAAAACTGTCCCGATACGCACTCTAAGCATATCGATACACGATGTATTCAGTCACAACGGCTCTTTCTTCTTTGATACATGTACCGATACGCCCCCTAGCCATACCGATACGGTAGGCAACTGAGCTGCATTTATTGCGGAAAATTGCATCCCAACGACTCTATTGATGATCCCAACTACCCAAACGGCTAGAATTCAATGCAAAGTTATAAAAACAAGTCTCAATTGAACAAGCAACAACTATTAAACCTACAAGCAACACCAAAGTACTCAAATCCAAACTTTGCACCTTTAGAGTCAAATTCTTGTACCCAACTCTTGTATTCTCATTGTAATCTTTTATTGTGAGTTTGAGGAGTGTGAAATTGTAATTGGGTAAACAATCATCCTTTGAGAGGAACCTTTAGAGTTTACCAAATACTTCTCTTGTAAAAGTGAGTGGATTAAGCTTTGGGTAGAAAGCTTAATCAAATTGTAAGGTTCCCTCATCATCCAAGAAAATGGGAAGAATTCAAGTAGTGAATTGGTTGAAAATCCTTAGTGGGAACTAAGGTAGTGGATGTAGAGTTCGTTTGGAGAATTTAAATCACTCTAATTGCTTTATGTCACATTTTTATTTTTCCATATTTTCACCCACCAAAATTTTTATCGCCAATTCACCCCGCTCTTGGCCATTTGCAATTGTGTGATCAACTCAACAATTGGTATCAGAGCTACAATCATTGGAAGGATTACAACCCTCTTGAATCGATTCTAGGAGAGTTTGATCAACAACTAGTCAAGCAATGACATCCACCTCCAATTTCAACCTCTACGAGTCTCAATCTACCACCAAGCCACCATTATTCAATGGGGATAACTACCCATATTGGAGGAATAGGATGAGGCTCTTCATCAAGTCTACCGACTATATGGTGTGGGATGTGGTTGAAGAAGGTCCATTCATACCAATGAAGATAGAAGGTGAATGAAGACTTGTTCCAAAGGTCAAGGCCGAAATGACCGAAGATGATCAAAGAAGGATGCAAGTAAATGATAAAGCTCTTCATGTCATCTTTTGTACGCTTGGTCCGGATATCTACTCCAAGGTGTCTTCGATCAATAATGCCAAGGAAGTTTGGGACACCCTCGAGACAACATATGAGGGAACTAGTGACATCAAGGAAACAAAAATCGGGCTACTCAATCTAAGCTACGAAAATTTCAAAATGGATCTCGATGAGAGTGTTTCCAAGATGTTTGATCGATTCTCGGTCATAGTCAATGGGTTGAAGGGTTTCAGTGAGATTATCCCCGAAGACAAGCTAGTGAGGAAATTGTTGTACTCTCTTCCAGAATCATGGGATAGCAAGAGAACGACTATTATTGAAGCTCGAGACTTGAAGAATCTCAAGCTAGATGCTCTTGTTGGATCTCTACTCACATATGAGATCATGAAGAAGGGAAGAGAAGAAGAAAAAAAATGGAGGAGAAGAAGGATGTTGAGAAAAAGAAGATTGGAATCGCTCTTAAAGCTTCATATCATGAAAGCGATTCTAGTGAAGATGAAGATGAGGAGATGGCCATGTTGGCCAAACGGTTCACTCACTTTATGAAGTCCAACCGTGGAAGAACGTTCATTAGAAAAGAAGACTTCAAGAGCAAGAGTAAAGAAGAGGAGAATAACCAAATCATTTGCTATGAGTGCAAAAAATTCAGCCATATCTGTTTCGAATGTCCTCAATTGAAGAGGAAGAACTTTGTGAAGAAGAACAAGCTCAAAGCTCAAGTAGTAACTTGGAGTAACGAGGAATCATCTGAGGAGGAGGAGGAGGAAGTGGCTAATCTTTGTCTCATGGACATTGATGATGAACCAAAGGTAAACTTAACTCATCTAATTTTGATTTTACCTTTGATGAACTTCAAGATGCTTATGATGAATTGCAAGAGGTTTATGATGAGTTAGTTGGAAAATATAAGGAGTCTATTTTGAGAAACAAGAAAAAACATTTCCGATTTAAAAACTCAAAATGAATCTATTTCAAAAACTAACTCGGAATTGGAAAAGAAGATTTTGTACTTAGTAAATCTTTCAAATGATCTTAAAAAGAAAAACTTTGATCTTGAAAAACTTCTTTCCGATTTTCAAGATTATCATACAAAGGAAGTGGATAATCTTAAAACATCTATTGCTATTGGGAAAAACCATTTTGAAAAAGAAAAGTCTTCTAAATCCCAATATGTAAAAAGAAAAACTTTTGTTCCTAAACAAAGAAATTTTCCTAAGCAATCTAGAGGTCAAAGGATTATGAGTGTTTGGGATCCTAAGGAACTCATTATTTCTAATAACATGAATGCTATTGCTTCTTGGATTCTTAAGGGAACCAAGGTTTTGAGGGCTAACACACATGGACCCAAAATGATTTGGGTACCAAAAATCAAAGCCTAATTTCTTTGTTTGTAGGGGGAGCATTGCTATAAGGCCAAAGCTTCAAGACAAAACTCATGGTACCTTGATAGTGGATGCTCAAGACATATGACCGGTGACAAGAGTAGATTCGTGGAACTAAAGCCAAACAATGGTGGAGTGGTAACTTTTGGTGACAACTCCAAAGGCCACATTGAAGGAATAGGCTTCATTGGTAATCACTCCTCTATTTTCGTTGAAAATGTTTTGTATGTCAACGGTCTTAAACACAATTTATTGAGCATTAGTCAATTATGTGATAATGGTTTTAATGTTTTATTTGATAAAAGTGGTTGCAAAATTGTAAACATTAAAACAAATCAATTGATGCTCATAGGGCATAGAATAGGCAATATTTACATGGTGCATTTAGATGACATTCATACATCTCATACATGTTTAGTTGCACATGATGAACATGACTCATGGCTTTGACATAGAAAATTAGGACATGCTAGCATAAGTGTTTTAGAAAATTTGATTTCTCTTAATCTAGTTAGAGGTTTACCCGAACTTAAGTTCTCTAATGATAAAATTTGTGATACATGCTCTAAGGGTAAACAACATAGAACTTCATTTAAATCCATTAATGATGTCTTTACTAGTAGATGTTTACAATTGATTCATATGAATCTTTTTGGGCCTATTAGAACTATGAGCTTGAGTGGTAAATCATATGCCTTTGTACTTGTTGATGACTATTCTAGGTTTACTTGGGGTTCTATTCTTAAGTACAAAAGATGAGGCTTTAGAAAAATTCATCATATTTTCTAAAATAACTCAAAATGATCTTGAACTTAAAATTTCTCACATTAGAAGTGATCATGGAACCGGATTTCAAAATTGTTTAACTTTGAAATCCAAGTTGTAAAACTTAAAAAACCTTTTAAACATTTAAAACGAATTTTAGTTTGTGGCTCTTAAATTTCTTCTCCCCCTTTTGTTAGATCAAAAGAATAAATAAAGCTCATAGAGAAGACAAAGGATTAGTACCAATAAGCATTAATAAGCAACAATAATATTAATTCATAATATCAAAATATCCAAAACATAAACCAACATTAAGTTCAAAATAAAATCCCAAACAAAAGATCAAAAGCATAGGTTCCTAAAACATAATAAAACATAAAGATGCAATCTTAAACCTAAAGTGCATAAATAATATGATATGATATGATAGTCCTAGGCCTCGTCATCATCATCGGAAGTCTCATCGTCGCTCTTGACTTGAGAACGGTGAAACTTCGTCCATTGCCCATAGAGAGTAGAGAAGGACAAATCCAAGTTTGAATGGGAAGTCTCAAGAGTTTGGAGGCGATCCTCGACATTTTTCAAGCGAGTGTCCATGGCATCAAAACCCGAAGCAATGCGAGTATCCAAAGCATTGAACCGCTCGGTAATGAGAGCCGTAAGGGCTTCATTGTTTCCAACTTGAACTTGCGGTGGAGGAGCAATGGGAGGAGGAGGAGCTTCTCTATCAACTCTTTCCCAAACATCATTCACATGTCGAAACCCGGATTTGCGAAGGGAGAACTCACCAATCTTGCACTTGCGAGGTTCCGGGGAGTCATAGGTACAATCGATACCAAGGTCGTTAAAGATGTAGCTCAAGATTGTGCCATAAGTAAAAGACTTCAACTCATTGGTGTTAATAAGCTTAACATTATTGACCATCTCGGCAAAAATAATCTTGGCAACATTAGGGCGCTCACCTCTAAGGAAACATTCAAGCCAAAAGTGATCAACTTGACGGATATGAGAGTATTACCTCCGGAAGGGCGAAGGAACCATGATACCATCAAGTGAAAGTGCCGAAGTGACGTTCATCCTCAAGACCTATATTCTTAAGGGAAAAGGTGGACTCCAAGAGTGCAATATTAACAGTAAACTTTTTCCCTAATATGAAAGATTCAATTCCTACAACCTCGGATTTGGTTTCATCATGAATAAGACGAGCATTAGAGTAAAATATGAGTATCATATGTTTGTAGCGAATATCCGGAATGCTCAGCAAAGGAAGAAGATTCCATTCACTCAAACGCTCAAGGTAATGAAATAGGAATCGCTCGGAATTGAGGAAATCAAGATCAATGACACGTTCACGACGAACCTCGAAATCCTTGAAATAAGTGAAGCATGCTCGCATCTCGGTAGTTCGAAGGGATTTCTGAAAAAGCAGAGCTAGATTCGGACGAATGCTCGAATCACCGGTTTGAACGGCCTTACGCTTTTTGTTAGCTTGATCCGACATCTAAAAACAATAAGCAATCATATTTTAAAATTAAGTGTATGCATCGATTTTTAAAATCAATCCAATAATAAATCCCACTTAGGTTTTTTTTTAAAAAATTAAAACAAAAAAATAAAAAAAAAGTAAAAGAAAAATATGACTGAAAAATTTTATATTCGAATCAAAAATTTTGAGATTTTGAATTTTTTTTACAAGATATGGAAAACCCAAACATGAAAACATATAATTTATACAAAAATAAAATTTTCTAACCTAAGATTCGAACATAAAATGAAGGAAAAAGAAAAAAGGGGAAAAATACCATAGTTTGGGATTTTGGATGATTTGATGAAAATCCTTGCACAATGTTGATGAAACTTGCTTAGACTTGAGTTTTAGAGTAAAACCCCTCAAGATTTGGTAAAAAACAAAGAGTTTTAGAGGGTATTTATAGAGAGGAAGTCGGTTTAGGGTTTTAGGGTTTTTAAGAGTTTGATATAAAAGAGGATTTTAACTTTAAAAGCCCTAAATAAAGCTATCCGCGATACCGTTTCGGAACGGTCTGGACCGTTTCGAAACGAGAGCACTAGGGTTTGACCGTTTTGAGACCTTCAGCTGACCGTTTCGATACGGTGTTGACCGTATCGAAGCCCTGTTGACCCGTATCGAAACACGTTTCGATACACCCCTTAGCAGTAGCCAAAATGTTTCGAAACACTTTGGAGGCGTTTCGAAACGCCCTTCTCTCAGACATGAATTTAAGGTATCCGTATCGAAACAGGGACACCCGTTTCGATACACCTGGGCCTGGAAGTGCAGATGAGGCTCTAAAAGTGCAGAAAAATGGTTTTTTCTTAGGCCTAACATGCATAAATGACATGAATGAGCAGGCAAAACATATGCAAACATAAACATACTCCCCCTAGCTATAAGCATGGATGAAATTAGGAGTCTAAACACATAAACATGGCATTTCACAAGATCAAGCAAATTGAAGCACAAAATAGGTCCTAAAAGGTCAAGATAGGCTAGCTAGACCTAACTCTCTCCTAAGGGACCAAAAACGCTCTTTGTCTAAAGGTTTTGTAAATATGTCCGCTAATTGATTTAAGGTGTCTACATACTCTATAACCACATCTTTCTTACGGACATGATCTCTAATGAAATGATGCCTTATTTCTATGTGTTTGGTTCTAGAGTGTTGGATGGGATTTTTTGTTAAACATATTGCACTAGTGTTGTCACATTTTAGGGGTATGGTTTCAACTTTAATTCCATAATCTAAGAGTTGTTGTTTCATCCAAAGGACTTGAGCACAACAACTCCCTAAGGATATGTACTCGGCTTCGGTGGTAGATAAGGCTACACTATTTTGTTTCTTAGAGAACCAAGATATGAGCATACTACCTAGGAATTGACAAGTTCCCGAAGTACTTTTCCTATCGATTTTGCAACCCCCATAATCCGCATTCGAATAAGCATGAAGGTTGAAGGTAGAGTCTCTAGGGTACCAAAGACCTAAACAAGGAGTATCTCTAAGGTACCTAAAGATTCTCTTAACGGCTATAAGGTGAGACTCTCTAGGACTAGCTTGAAACCTAGCACACAAGCAAACACTAAACAAGATATCCGGTCTACTTGCGGTAAGGTAAAGAAATGATCCAATCATAGAACGATAAATCTTAGAGTCAACTCACTTACCTCCTTCATCTTTGTCAAGCTTTGTAGATGAGCTCATAGGTGTGGCTTGAGGATTTGCGTTCTCCAAGCCAAACTTCTTGAGCATATCCTTTATGTATTTTGCTTGGTTGATGAAGGTGCCATCCTTCTTTTGCTTGTTCTGGAGTCCCAAAAAGAATGAGAGCTCCCCCATCATGCTCATCTCAAATTCACCTTGCATTAACTTAGCAAACTCTTGACAATGACATTCATTAGTAGAACCAAAAATAATATCATCAACATAAATTTGAACTACTAAGATGTCATTTTTATAAAAAGTGTAGTGTCCACCTTACCTTTTTCAAATAAAAAGTTTGAAAGTCTTTCATACCAAGCTCTAGGAGCTTGTTTTAAACCATAAAGAGCTTTGGTAAGTTTGAAAACATGATTTGGAAATTTTGAGTCTTCAAAACCCGGTGGTTGTTCCACATACACTTCTTCATTTATAAAACCATTTAAAAATGCGCTTTTTACATCTATTTGAAAAAGCTTGAAATTATGATAACATGCATATGCAAGCAACATCCTAATGGCTTCCATTCTAGCTACGGGTGCATAGGTTTCATCAAAATCTATTCCCTCTTCTTGAGTGTAACCTTGTGCTACTAGTCTAGCTTTATTTCTTACAATGTTACTATTCTCATCTAGCTTGTTCCTAAAGACCCATTTAGTTCCTATTGTAGATTGATTACTAGACCTATCAACTAATGTCCAAACGTTACTTCTCTCAAATTGATTTAACTCTTCTTGCATAGCCATAATCCAAAAGTCATCTTTCAATGCTTCTTTAATATTCTTAGGCTCTATGCATGAGATAAATGCAACATGATTCATTAATCTAAGAGAAGATCGAGTGGTTACCCCCTTGGATGGATCACCCAAGATTTCACCATCTTTGACATAGTTCAACTCCCTTGGGTAGCTCACTTCCTTTTCCTCAAGAGCCAAGTCCTTCAAGGCTTCAAGAGGTGGATCTTGTGTGTCATCTTCTTTTGTTGGAATCTCATCCTCCTTTGAAGTTTGTCCTCCATCAAAGGCATTTATGATTCCTACATCATCATCATCACAAGAATCCTTCATAGGAAGGAGGTTATCATCGAATACAACATGAATAGATTCTTCTACTACTAAAGTTCTTTTGTTAAATACTCGATAGGCTTTAGAGGTTAAAGAGTAACCTATGAAAATAGCTTCATCACTTTTTGCATCAAATTTACCTTAGTTGTCTTTTCTATTATTTAAAACAAAACACTTGCAACCAAAAGGGTGAAAATAACTAATGTTAGGCTTTTTAGATTTTAAGATCTCATAAGGTGTTTTCTTTAAAATTGGCCTAATCATTACTCGATTTACAATATAACAAGCGGTGTTTGTGGCTTCCTCCCAAAAATATTTAGGTAAATTGTTTTCACAAAGCATAGTTCTAGCCATTTCTTGCAAAGTTCTATTTTTCCTCTCAACTACCCCATTTTGTTGAGGAGTTCGAGGAGCCAAAAAATTGTGGCTAATACCATTTTCATTCAAAAATTATTCAAACCCTAAAATTTAAAATTCGGTTCCATGATCACTTCTAATATGTGAAATTTTAAGTTCAAGATCATTTTGGGTTAGTTTTGAAAATGTGATGAATTTTTCCAAAGCCTCATCTTTAGTACTTAAAAATATAACCCAAGTAAACCTAGAAAAATCATCAACAAGTACAAAAGCATAAGACTTACCACCCAAGCTCATAGTCCTAATTGGCCCAAATAAATCCATATGGATAAGTTGTAAACATCTACTAGTAGAAACATCATTAATGGATTTAAAGGAAGACTTATGTTGTTTACCCTTAGAGCATGCATCACAAATTTTATCATTTGAAAAATTTTATCTTGGGTAAACCTCTAACTAGATTAAGGGAGACTAGTTTTTCTAAAACACTTATGCTAGCATGTCCTAGTTTCCTATGCCACAAACATGCATCATTTTCATTTTGTGCAACTAAGCATGCATGAGATGTATGAATGTCATCTAGATGCACCATGTATATGTTTCCTATGCGATGACCTATGAGCATAATATTATTAGATTTAATGTCTACAATTTTGCATCCATTTTTATCAAATAAAACATTAAATCCTTTATCATACAATTGACTTATGCTCAATAAATTGTGTTTAAGACCATCGACATACAAGACATTTTCAATGAGAATAGTAGAATGATTACCTATAGAGCCAATACCTTTAATGTGGCCTTTGGAGTTGTCACCAAATGTTACTACTCCTCCACCTTTTGGCTTTAGATCCATGAATCTACTCTTGTCTCCGGTCATATGCTTTGAGCATCCACTATCAAGGTACCATGAGTTTTGACTTTGTGCTTTGGCCTTGTAGCAATGCTCCCCCTACAAACAAAGATATTAAGCTTTTGTTTTTGGTACCCAAATCATTTTGGGTCCATGAGTGTTAGCTCCCAAAACCTTGGTTCCCTTAGGAATCCAAGATGACATAGCAATAATATTATTAGATTTTACAAGTTCCTTAGGAACCCATACACTTCTAATTCTTTTAGCTTTACTATGTCTAGGATAGCTACCTTGTTTGTAGTAGTTAGTCTTTTTCTTAGGTTGGTGTGTTCTTGAGGATTCACCTATTTCATGCTTGACACTACCAACATTTTTCAAAGACTTTTTGAGCTCATTTAGCTCATCCAACACCTTTTGGTGTTCACTATTACATTGAGACAAAAGATTATTAAGGTCAACATTTTCATCTTGAAAGAATTTTAGTTCATCTTTTAACCCTAATATTTTTTTCTCAAATTTTGAATTAGCTTGAGTGAGTGAGTCATTTTTCTCATTTAGTTCCAAAATAATCTTTTTTTCCTAATGACCGACTCTTTATATTTCTCAACTAATTCATCATAGACCTCTTGTAACTCATCATATGCATCATTCAATTCATCATATGTAAAATCTAAAGTAGATGAGTTAGAGGTTACCATGGATGAATCTTCCTCAAGTGCCATGAGGCAAAGGTTAGCCACTTCTTGTTCGTCATCCTCCGATGACTCCTCATCACTCCAAGTAGCAAGCTTGGCTTTGAGCTTCTTCTTCTTCTCAAAGCCCTTCTTCTTGAGTTGAGGGCACTCCGAACGTATGTGGCCGGGTTGTTTGCACTCAAAGCAAATGATTGGATCCCTTGCATCTTCTTTGTTCTTGCTTTTGAAGTCCATCTTTCTTTGGATTTTTCTTCCCCGGTTGGACCTCATAAAACGTGAGAATCGTTTGGCTATCATAGCCAATTCTTCTAGTTCATCCTCCTCACTAGAAGAGCTCTCTTCATGTAGTGAAGCTTTAAGAGCTATTCACATCTTCTTCTTCTTCTCAACCTCAAGATTTTCTACTCTTTTCTCCTCTTTCTTCTTCTCTTCTTCCCTTCCTTGCTTCATAATCTCATGAGTAAGGAGAGAACCCACAAGCTCATCAAGCTTTAAAGTCTTTAAATTCTTAGCTTCAATGATGGCGGTTCTCTTCCCATCCCAAGATTCGGGAAGTGAATAGAGTAGCTTCCGGACAAGCTTGTCTTCCGGTATGATTTCTCCAAAACCCTTGAGCCCATTGACAATAGTGGAGAAACGATCAAACATCTTGGACACCGTCTCATCGGGCTCCATCTTGAAATTCTCATAACTAAGATTGAGAATTCCAATCTTAGTTTCTTTAACATCGTTGGTGCCCTCGTAGGTAGTCTCAAGAGTTTCCCACACTTCTTTGGCACTCTCGATGGATGAAACCTTAGAATAGATGTCCGGACCGAAAGAACAAAAGAGCATGTGGAGAGCTTTGTCATTGACTTGAATCTTTTTCCTTTCTTCTTCACTCATCTCCATCTTTTTCTTCAAGACCATCTTGCCTTCACCATCTTGCTTCAATGGAATATAAGGGCCATCTTCAATGACATCCCACACTAGGTAGTCATTTGACTTGATGAAGAGACGCATTCTATTCTTCCAAAAGGAATAGTTATCACCATTAAAGAAGGGAGGCTTTGTAGTGGATTGAGACTCATACATGCCCGAACCGGAGGTTGAAGCCATCTCTTGATATATGATGATCACACTCTTCCAAGGAACTCCTCTTGTGGTTGTTAATCCTCAAAGAGGTAGGCTCTGATACCAATTGTTGAGTGGATCGAAAGATCGATATGAACCAAGAGGGGGGTGAACTGGATTTTTAAAGTTTGTGTGGTGGAAATTGTAAATTAAAAATATTGACAAGGGATTTTAGAGTGGTTCAAGTTCCAAATGAACTCTACATCCCCTACCTTAGCTTCACTAAGGATTCACAACAATTCCACTAATTGCTCTTCCCCTTTTCTAGGCTAAGGAGGCAACCCTTACAATTTCGGTTAAATTTTCTACCCAAAATTTAACCCAATCCTCACAACAAGGTAACAAAGAATTTGATGGCTAATAGAGTATCTCTCAATACAAATTGTAGCCCAATTACAAGCACTCAACCCAATTGAACAAGATAAGAATGAAAATTACAATTGGGGTTTCTAGACAATATGGGATTTTTGCACAAATGCTTGGATTTGATGTTTGGATGTTTGCTTTTGGATCAATAGTTGTTGCTGGAGCTTTTAGAGGTCCCTTTTATACCTTCTCATTGATTTCTAGCCGTTGTGGTTGTTGCACTCATCAATAGAGCCGTTTGGGATGTTATCTCACCTCCATAAATGCAGTCTGCAACAACCCGTTTCGAAATGCGGGGTACCTGTTTCGGAACGGACTAAAATAGAAAGAGTCGTTGGGTGCATTTAAGAGCCCGTTTCGAAACGTGTTAAAGCCGTTTCAAAACACTTTTGCCACTGGAAAGGGCCGTTTCGAAATAGCCTAAGCCCGTTTCGAAACACCCTAACCGATTCTAAAAAATCAGTTAAAACTTTTACAACGGTCATATTTTCAAATCAGGATTAAGAACCGTTTCGAAACACATGGTCTCGTTTTGAAACAGTTTTGCTACTGGAATGGGTCATTTCAAAACTGATTGAGCCCGTTTCGAAACACCCCATTGATCTTTGAAAAACCAGTTAAAAAATATTAGAACCGTTATAGTTTTCAAATAAAAAATGAAGAACAGTTTCGAAACGCATGAAGTCGTTTCGATACGGGTTCAAGTGTTCTAAAGCCGTTTCGATACTCGTTTCGGAACAAGGGTTGACAGTGATGAAAACGTTTCGAAACGCCTTAGGTCGTTTCGAAACAGGGACTTGAAAATCATTGTTTAGGCTTTAAACACTTAGAAAAATATTTGAAAACTTTGTTTTTAACTTTGGCATAATCTTAAAATCATATAGGGATGTTTTGAGGACTTAAAAATTCATTTTGACATTTTCAATTTACTCCTTAGGTTTTTAGCTATATCAAAATTAAAATATTGGTTTCACAAGATGAAGATGCACAAGATCCACCTCTTGAAGCCTTGAAGGATTTGGCTCTTGAGGAAAAGGAGGTATCTTACCCAAGGGAGTTCAACTATGTCAAAGGTGGTGAAATCTTGGGTGATCCATTCAAGGGGGTAACTACTAGATCCTCTCTCAAATTAATGAACCATGTTGCATTTCTTTCATGCATTGAGCCTAAAAATATCAAAGAAGCATTAAAAGATGATTTTTGGATTTTGTTCATGCAAGAGGAATTAAATCAATTTGAGAGAATTAAAGTTTAGACATTAGTTGAAAGACCTAGTAATCAATCTACTATAGGAACTAAATGGGTCTTTAGGAATAAACTAGATGAAAATGGTAATATAGTGAGAAATAAGGCTAGTCTTGTTGCTCATGGCTATACTCAAGAAGAGGGAATTGATTTTGATGAAACATATGCACCTGTAGCTAGGATGAAAGCCATTAGGATGCTTTTGGCATTTGCATGTTACAATGATTTCAAGTTTGTTCAAATGGATGTGAAAAGTGATTTTTCTAAACAGTTTTATAAATGAAGAAGCGTATGTTGAATAACCACCGGGTTTTGAGGATTCAAAATTTCCAAATCATGTGTTCAAACTAACTAAAGCTCTTTATGGTTTAAAACAAGCTCCTAGAGCTTGGTATGAAAGACTTTCAAACTTTTTAATTGAAAAGGGTTTTGAAAAAGGTAAGGTGGACACTACACTTTTCATAAAAAGATATAATAATGACATCTTAGTAGTACAAATCTACGTTGATGATATCATTTTTGGTTCTACTAATGAATGTTATTGCAAAGAATTTTCTAAGTTAATGCAAGATGAGTTCAAGATGAGCATGATGGGGGAGCTCTCATTCTTTTTGGGACTCCAAATCAAACAAATAAAAAGATGGCACCCTTATAAATCAAGCTAAGTACATGAACGATATGCTCAAAAAGTTCGGCTTGGAGAATGTAAAGCTTCAAGCCACGCCTATGAGCTCTTCCATAAAGCTTAACAAGGATGAAGGAGGTAAGTGTGTTGATTCTAAGCTTTATAGATCCATGATAGGTTCTTTGCTTTACCTTACTGCAAGTAGACCGAATATCATGTTTAGTGTTTGCTTGTGTGCTAGGTTTCAAGCTAGTCCTAGAGAATCACACTTAGTTGCCATTAAGAGAATTTTTAGATTCCTTAGAGACACACCTAACTTAGGCCTTTGGTATCCTAAAGATTCTTCCTTTAGCCTTCATGCTTATTCGGATGTGGATTATGGGAGGTGTAAGATAGATAGGAAAAGTACCTCTGGGACATGTCAATTCTTAGGTAGTATGCTCGTATCTTGGTTCTCTAAGAAACAAAATAGCGTAGCCTTATCTACCACCGAAGCGGAGTACATATCCTTAGGGAGTTGTTGTGCTCAAGTCCTTTGGATTAAACAACAACTCTTAGATTATGGTGTTGAAGTAGAAACTATACCCCTTAAGTGTGACAACACTAGTGCCATTTGTCTCACTAAGAATCTCATCCAACACTTTAGAACCAAACACATAGAAATTAGACATCATTTCATTAGAGACCATGTGTTGAAAAATGATGTTGTTCTAGAGTATGTTGATACCTTGAACCAATTAGCGAATATATTCACAAAGCCTTTAGATAAAGAGCGTTTCTGGACCTTTAGGAGAGAGTTAGGTTTAACTAGCCTTTCTTGACTCGTCTTAGGTCCCAAATTGTCAAAAAATTGCTTGAAATTGGTTGATATTCATGCTTATGTTAATTTGCCTCTTTTTGCTTCTATGCATGTTGCTAGGGGAGTATGCATTAAGTTTAGTCATTAAAACTTGTTCATATGTCATTCATATGCATTTAGGGACGTTTAAAGTTGGATTTTTGAACTTAAATCTGTCAAACATGCCTTATCTGGTAAAGGTGTATCGATATGGCTGAAACGTATCGATACGGGTTCATTAAAGGGAAATATTAAAAGCTAAATGCGTATCGATACGACCCCGTGTATCGATACAGATAAGTCAAAGGAAGTAATCCAGGTCAAAACGTACATATACGATCCCACGTATCGATACGGTAATAACGTCAAATAAAAAATTAGGGCAAACACGTATCGATACGCTCTACAAGCGTACCGATACGGTCTCGACGGAAGGTTTATTTACGGCTGTTTTTACAAAACACTTCAAAAATTAAAAACCCCTCTTTTCTCTTCAAACCCTAGCCGCACCCCTCTATAAAACCCCCCTCAATCCTTCAATTTTTTCCATCAAACTTAAAAATTCGTTGAGGGTTTTTGATCTCCACATCAAAGCTAAGCTTTGTCAACAATCTAGTGCATTCACATCAACACATTCATCCAATCTAACAATTCAGGATATAAAACTTTTCTCTTTTATTTTTCGTTCGATTTTTATAATTGTTTCAACTTAGTTTTTGAACAAAACATCTTTTTATTACATGGGTTTCAAACTTTTTACCAAAATTTTTTCAAAATCAAAAGTTTTTCATTCGAATATATCTTCTCATCATATTTTTTTATCTGTTTTTCTTTTGAATTTTTTTAAACTCTTTCTAGCATATGTATATATATGTTTAACAACAAAATTGTCTTTTAAAATTACCCTAAACTATTAGAATTTATTGGTTTGGATAAGATGCTAATTGCATACATTTTCTCCAATGTAGTTTTCCCGAACCTTCGGATATGTCTCGTTACAAACTCTTTCAAGGTTTCACTCTTAGGGAAGAACATATTGTGTCTTTACCGTTTTTAAACTCTGTCCGTTTTAAATTTCAATACCTACCTTTGATTAGGCAATGGAAATTTATAAACTTTTTAAATCTTCCTCCCATTCTATATAGGAACTTGGTCATTATCTTCTTTTCAAATGCTATATGTATTCATGATGAGGCTAGAGAACATGTCATTGCAATCGAGTCACATGTAATGGGCAAAACCTTTAAAATTGATCAAAATGTTCTTTGCAAGGCTTTTGGTTTTGAAAACGTAGGAATTGATGATGAAAAGTCCTTAGGCCAAGGTTCTTTAGGTTCCGTCAAAGTCTTAAACGCTCATGACCGTATCCATCATCTTATCATTACTTGGTTTTTGCGTCCATCGGGAGGGAAATTTTCCACAATTCGTCAAGTTGATGATTTTTGGCTTAGGTGCTTTAGGGAGGGTCACCGTCCAAATCTTTGTCAAATTATGTTTGCCGGCCTTGTCTATTTAGTCCAACACCGTCACACCGAACAAGTCAAATCCTTTTACTATTCTACGGCGTTGAGTTAAATATTCCATTCCCTTGAGATTGATTGTTCACATGATTTTCCCGAACCCCTTGGCCAACCTATCGATGAGCGTTCCCTATCTCGTGCTCACTTTTCCTATGTTAACAATGAATGGGTTCGTGTCCCTCATGCTCCTCAACAAGATGCTCTGGTTGATGCTCCACATACTCCTTCAAGCTCTCAACGAGCTCCGGTTACGTCTTCCTCCATGGACAACCTAATGACTTTTCTTAATGAGAAGTTCACAAACATGGAAGTCGGGTTTGCCTCCATTGACACTCGATTCACATCCTTGGAAGATCGAGTTAAATGTATTGACACTCGTTTCACATCGTTGGAGGATCAAATGAAAGTCATCGCTCTTCAACAAAATTCCATAGATGTCTCTCTCACCGCCTTCCATGGTGCTTGGCTTAACCAAAATAGAAGGAATCAACCTACTCGAGACGATGAGGACGAAGAAGATGATGATGATGCGGACGAGTAGATTTTTGCATATCATCTCATGTCATTTAGTTACTTTAGCTTTTGCACCTATGTTTAGTACTTTATGCCTTCTATCTATGTTTTAGGATCTAAGTTTGGATTATTTTGTTGCCTTTCCTTTTGAAGTTTGCTTTGAACTATTAAGTTGCTTTTAATTTGAAGTTTGCGTTGAAGTTTATCATATTATTGTTGCTATTATCCTTGTGTTTATGTTTGATCTAACAAAAAGGGGGAGAAGGATTATAGAGCAAATTTTTTGAAAACTTAAAATTTATTTTGAAAATCCATCTTAAACTAAGGGGGAGAAAGCTTTTCAAAAACATAAAAATTTATATGAGGTTTTGTTATATCAAAAATGGGAGATTGTGAAACCAAAATTGATTTTGATATAACACCTAAACTTATGGACTAATTTGCAAAATAATAAATTTTTAAGTACTCTTCAAAGTCTCACTATTGACAAGTCTTTTTGAACCAAACTATACTTCAAGACAAATCTTTTTTAAATGATCAAAATTTTCTAAGTTTTTCTATGTATTTTTAAGCCCAACTTCAGCAAAACACCCAAGCATATCGATACCCTTAGGCGTATCGATACAGTTTTTAGACACTGAAATTTTAATAGACCATAGCGTACCGATACGGTATTACCCCGTATCGATACGATATTCATCTGGGCAGTTCTTTAAATGATATCGTATTGATACACATTGCAACCGTACCGATACGGTGTGCTTATCTTTGCAAAATCTTTGCATTTAATTTTCAACCGTTGGCTTGTTAGTTAGTTGGTATCCCAAAATTTAAATGATTGTTATACCATACCGATACGCTCTTTATCAAAACCAAAGTTGGGATTCTATTGAGCAAATTTCGTATCGATAAGCCCTTCTGTATCGACACGCCCCTTAAAAACTGTCCCGATACGCACTCTAAGCATATCGATACGTGATGTCTTCAGTCACAGCGGCTCTTTCTTCTTTGATACAGGTACCGATACGCCCCCTAGCCATACCGATACGGTAGGCAACTGAGCTGCATTTATTGCGGGAAATTGCATCCCAACGGCTCTATTGATGATCCCAACTACCCAAACGGCTAGAATTCAATGCAAGGGTATAAAAACAAGTCTCAATTGAACAAGAAACAACTATTGAACCTACAAGCAACATCAAAGCACTCAAATCCAAACTTTGCACCTTTAGAGTCAAATTCTTGTACCCAACTCTTGTATTCTCATTGTAATCTTTTATTGTGAGTTTGGGAAGTGTGAAATTGTAATTCGGTAAACAATCATCCTTTGAGAGGAACTTTTAGAGTTTATCAAATACTTCTCTTGTAAAAGTGTGTGGATTAAGCTTTGGGTAGAAAGCTTAATCAAATTGTAAGGTTCCCTCCTCATCCAAGAAAAGGGGAAGAATTCAAGTAGTGAATTGGTTGAAAATCCTTAGTGGGAACTAAGGTAGTGGATGTAGAGTTCGTTTGGAGAACTTGAACAACTCTAATTGCTTTGTGTCACATTTTTATTTTTCCATATTTTCACCCACCAAAATTTGTATCGCCAATTCACCCCCTCTTGGCCATTTGCAATTGTGTGATCAACTCAACAAATTTGTTTTTACATATTATATATATATTCAAATATGTTAATTTGCTTTACATATTATCCTTTGAAGAATGTGTTTACTTCCGAAATAAAATATGGAATGAATTGTGGTGATTTATGCTTAGCATACAGTGCAAGTACTCATACTATACTTAAGCATAAGAACTACTTGTCCCATTTAAATGCAAGGGAAAATGTGAGTACTATATCTTAAAGTACTAAAATATCAATGCTCTGGAAGAGTAATAAGTTCTTGTGACAGTATCTTTGATAGATAATTGATTTGATATGTGCTATATTTAATCTTTTTCATTCTCTGAAGTGAATGATACAAAGCACATATTTTTCATTCCCCGAAGTGAATGAAACAAAGCGCATATTGAAAGATGCATAATTATGCATATTTTCTCATTTAAAATCCAAGGGAATAATGTGAGTACTCTATCCGAAAGTACTATTATCATAGAGGGCTCTAGAAGAGCAAATATGTTATTGCCAAATGGAACTTTATTCCATATTTACAATGTTTAATACTCCTCAAAGTCGCAAAGAGACTTATTGAATTGTAAAGATATTCGTAGAAAATGAATATCATATTGAGACTATTAGTCAAGGGGATATTGGTTATCTTCATATTACGAGTATAACCCAAGACAATAAAAAAATCTTAGCAAAATTATATGCACTGCCACCCGGATTGCACTACACATGAATTAGTACAAATTGAAGCTCATGCTATTATAAACTAGAAGTTTACTGATAACTTTACAATTTGGAATGACCGGTTAGGCCATCCCGGTTCAATTATGATGCAAAAAGTTATTGACACTTTCCTGTGGTTATTCATTGAAGAACTGGTAGATTCTGCAAAGTAATGTTTTTCATGTGATGCTTGGTTTCAAAGAAAATTGATTATTCAACCATCACCAGCTAAGATAGATTATAAATCTATTAATTTTCTGAAACTAATACAATGTGATATATGTGGGCCCATACACCTTTCTTACAGATCATCTAGATATTTTTACGGTTTTAATCGATGCATCGACTAGATGGTCATATGTATCATTGTTATCAACCCGCAACTTGGCGTTTGAGAGGTTACTTGCTCAGTTGATAATGCTGGTGACATACCATTTTACATGCATCATCACTAATTCACATCAAGCCAACAAATTATCACAAGTTTTCCCCATTACAAATGGTTATTGGTCAGGAACCAAATATTTCCCATCTTAGAAAATTTTTTTGGAGTGCGTTATATATTCTAATTGCTCCACCACAACGTAAAAAGATGGGTCCTCAAAGAAGGTTGGGAATATATTTCGAATTTGAATTCCCCTCGATAATTAAATAACTTGAGCTTCATGTGGGGAATTTATTTACAACTCGATTTACTGACTGTCATTTTAATAAGTCAATTTTCCCAACATTAGGGGGAGAAAATACGCAGCTGGGTAAAGAAATAAGTTGGGTTGAATTATCATTATGATCTACGTACCTAACAATGTCAATGTGAATTGGAAGTTCAAAGGATAATTCATGTACAAAACTTAGCAAATCAATTGTCTGATGATTTTGTTGGCCCTAAAAGAGTGACTAAGTCACATATACCAGCTATGAATGCTCCGATTAGATTTGATGTCCCAAAAGGACAAACTCTAGTTGCTAATGAGTCTAACTTACGCTTGTAGTGTGGTAGACAAGTAGGTTCCAAAGATAAAAATCCTCGAAAAAGAAAAGGAGCTATATTTTATGATGGTCTGATCGAGGAATCAACGTATTATAAAAATCTCTAGAAGAGATTAAAAGGCCTCCAACAGAGACACATACATGACTCAGGTACCTGATAATAAAGAAATCTCAATAGATTATGTCATGTCTGGTAATAAGTAGAACCGAAATCAAATCGACATCGATAATACATTTGCATGTAATATAGCACTAGAGATTTTGGATAATAATGTGGATTATTAACCATTGTCAATCAGACAATGTAAACAAAGAAATGATTGGCCAAAATGAAAAGAGGCAATTGAGACAAAACTAAAATATCTTTCAAAGGAGAAGTATTCGGGCATATAGTTCATACACCGGAAAGTGTAAAGCCCGTGGATATAAACGAGTCTTTGTGAGAAAGAGAAATGAAAAAGGGGAAATTGTGAGATATTATAAACTCGTTTGATTGCACAAGGATTCTCACAAAGACCTAGAATCGATTATGAGAAAACATACTCCTCGGTTGTGGATGCAAAAGATTTTTATTAGTCTAGCAATAAAAGAATTAGTTTTCACCTAATAGATGTTGTTACATCTTATTTGTATGAGCATCTTGATAATAACATTTACATGAAACTTCCAGAAGAGTTTAGGCTGCAGAAGCAGTTAATTCAAGTTCTCGAGAACATTATTCAATCAAATTGGACATATCTATTTATGGATTAAACAATTTGGGCGCATGTTGTATAATCGCCTCAGTGAATACTTATTAGCGACAAGCTATAAGAATTATTCAATTTCCCCGAGCATTTTTATAGCTCCGGATTTATTATTATTGTGTATATTGATGATTTGATTATCATTGGGGCTTATGAAGAGATCTCATTAACAATAAAATACTTCTGCATCAATCGACATACATAGAGAAGTGCTTAAAGAGTTTTACATGCATAACGCACATCTGTTGAGCATGAGGCAAAGCCGAAAACTAATTGCTACGAGGTCATTACCTTAATATCTTCCAAAATTCAGTGCCTCTCCAAATCATGTAAATAGTTGCTATGCACTAGGCAATGCCGAAATATATGTTTGGCTAAACATATCTAGAAGATATGTGAATTGCTTTCACAAGATAAGATGTAAGCTATCTTGTGTAGAGATAATACAAAATTTACATCTCAATGTGGATACATCAAATGTGACAAAACAAAACATATTTCTTCAAAGTTTCGTCCCTCCTTATCTTCAAAAGAATAGTATTCGATGAATCTTTTCAAGTAGTAATTTGAAAGATCTATTCATTAGTGCATAGTTTACTTCAACATTTGAAGATTATTCGAGTTTAAATTATGAAGATTCAAAGATCTTATGTGATATTTTCATGAGGGGGAGTAAATACGCGTTGCACTTTTTTCCCTTAACTGAGGTTTTGTTCCAATGGGTTTTCCTGCTAAGGTTTTTAATGAGCAATATGTTATACGTACCAAAGATGTGTGTACTCTTTTTCCTTCACTAAAGAATTTTTTTCCACTGGGTTTTATCTTAGTAAGGTTTTAACGAGGCACTTTATCTTCATAGACATCCAATGGGGAGTGTTATGAATATTTATATGTGTAGATGTCTATCATGATAAGAACTTTACCAAGGAGATTTGATTTATTTATTATTGGAAATATTATCTCTATTAATTAGAGTTTGATGTATTATGTACTTCTTATGCCTATAAATAGATGAAGGCAGTGTACACAATTCTAGTTTTGAGAATAATATGAATCTCTCTCTTTCTCTCATCTCTTTGTTCTTATTCTTGCTCTTTTTTATTTTATTCACAACAATCTTCATATTTTTGTTCACACATGTGAGTAAGATTTATTATGTTATTTAATAAAAAATATCTTCTAAAATTTTAAAATATATTTATAATATTATTTAAGGAAATAACTTTTGGGGGACAAAGTATTAATAAAAGTATAAAGGAGGAGTGAATTGATGAGAAGAAATAATTTATAAAAGGTTACAATTGAAGGGAAAAAATGAATAAAATGTAAAGTTAAAAGACTAATTTGCAAAAAGAATATTTTTTGTTAAAAATATGAATTGAAGTTACATAAATATTATATAGTGATAGTGGGGCATATGCTTTAGAATTGGTCAAAATGGACTTACAATAAAAGAGGAATTGAAAAAAAACAAGGAAATTATATAAAGTTGAGGGGCTAAATTGTAAAATTTAAGATTTATTTTTAAAAAATGAATTGAAGCTAAATATGTATTCTACATCGGTTTATGAGCATTTGGTTCAAATTTGGCCAAAATGAACTGAAAACATAAGAGGAATTGAAGAAATGAAGGAATCATACAAGGTTTAGGGGTTAAATTGCAAAAAGAGAAAAAATTATTTTCAAAAATATGAATGGAAGTTAATTAGGTATTCTACAGTGGTTTAAGAACATATAGTTCAAATTTGGTAAAATTCGAATTAAAATAAAGGAGGAATTGAAGAAAAAAAGGGAATATTTGACTAACGCTCATAACTGTAAAATTCAATTTTTTGATTTTCAAGTTGGGCAAAATCGAACCTGAAATTAAAAAAATGATTTTTTAGTCGAGTTTTGTTTACCCCTAGTAACAAGCTCCAAATCCACGAGTTCCAATTTATCTTACCTAACCAATAGTATTCACTATTTGGTTAAAATCAGATTAACCAATTGAATTGAATTAATTTAATTAAATGATTGGTCACCAAAATTTGTTTTGTCGGAAAACTATTAAAGAATATTCAAAGTCCGATTATAAGAGTAATTTGATTCGAAATTGATTAATTAACAACCAAATTACTTGAAAATAATACATATTAAATATATATTACATTTACACATAATTTAAACCTAAACCCATCAAAATTTGAAGACTCATCTAATTTCTAACCAAATTAAAAAAAATAAAAAAATATCTAATTAATTTTTTTTATTTACTTATAATACATTTTAGTTAATTTAAAAATACTTAATTAATTGAAATTTGTTTGGTTCAATTAATGATTTTTGAAAAAAATTGTTTAGTTAACTGTTAAAATAAAAATATTTAATTCAATTCGATTACAATCAAATTAATTGTTTAATTATACATATTCTCGAGGTGGACAAAAAATTTCACTCAAACTTTTAAGGTTAGTTTTACATTAAAAAAAATTAAAACCTACTTTTTTTAATTATAAAGAGATGATTATTACTATGTGCCTCATTAAAAACCATTTAATCTTAATTAAAAAAAGAACACATGATAATAATTACAAAAATTTACGAGATAGCCTCGTCAACAAATTATATGCCCAGTGAGACAGCCGGCAAGCGCCAAAATACTAACACCATCCTCAAGAAGCAAGGATAACACCATAGCCGACGGTTCAAGAAACTGATGACAAATGAAATTCTCTCTACGAACAAGTCGAACCATTTCATTTGTCACTCTATTACCTTCGCGGAACACATGCACAATCTCGACCTCCCATTTGATGTTGAATTAGCGCAACAATGTGATGAATCAACGACAGCACCAAATGATTACCTCTAACACTAACAATTAACCGAATAACCTCTAAACACTCAACTTCAAAATAATCCGTCGAATACCTATTAAACATACACCCAACAGCCCCTCATATATACCCTACAGCTCTGAATCTAATACTGAACATATACCCAACCACTCGAAGAATCCGATCAACCAATGCCTTCTGTCATCATGCTCAACTCCACCACAACATACAAGCCCATCATGCGCTTCTCTCACCCACTCCACATTCAATTTACATCAGCTATGTGGTGGTGCTTCCCAATGAATCAAGGAACAGTTCACAGGCTGAATATCTTGTTGGGCCAATCCCCAATCTAACAGTCGTTCCTCTAGACTCATAGAGCATGCATCGACTCTTAACAAGAACCAGTTCACATTCAGGAAAAAAAAAGTCGGGTCAAAAACCAATTGGTTTCGTCCTAACCACATATTCTAGAGTAAGGTGCTAAATAAAATATCCCAGTCATCTTCGTCTCTTGCAAAACCATCAACCTTTGACAAATTAACCAACACCCAATCCCTAATTTTTTTTAAAAGCTAAAGTGATTACAATTTGGTAAAGTTCACAATGTGATCAAACTTTGGTAAAGTGATTACAATTTGGTAAAGTTCACAATGTGACCAAATTTTGGTAAAGTGATTACAAATTAACCAACACTCAATCCCTAATTTTAAATATACTAAAATATTCATCTATTAATTTTATAATTATTTTTAAGGGTAAACGTCACAATGTAACCAAACTTTGGTCTATTATTCAATTTGGTATCTAAATTTCTAATTGCTTCAATGCTACCATCAAACTTTATGTTTTGCTTCAATTTTACCACTCATCCGTTAGCATCCGTTAAATTAAAATATTTGGTATAATAACACATTTTGTCCTCCACATTTACACATTAAAACAATTAAGTCCTAATTTGAAAAAATAATAACTTTAACCCTCACTATCTACACATTACTTCAATTTGGCCCTAAAAACTAAACCTTTAAACTCGAAACTCTAAATCCTAAAACACTAAACACTAAACTAGAAGCCCTAAACCTAAACTTATAAATATAATAATTTAACCATAAACCTTTAAAGTCAAAACTCAAAACCATACATCCAAAACCCTAAAGTATAATCCATAAACCCTAAATAAAATAATTTAACCAAAAATCATAACCTAAACCATTAATCCTTAAATATAATAATTTAACCCCTTAAAACCATTAAACCATAAACCCAAGCTCTATTTCAATTTGGCTCAACATCGGCCGGATCTGGTCGACTGAGGTGCCGAATAAAATGGCTGGACAACATAGGTTGGATGGCTGGGCAGAGAGTGTACAATGGAGGGTGGTAAACGGCTAAAACCATGCGACTTTTGGGCCACCGAAATAGGGGTTATTTGCGGTTGGATTTGGACAGGGGAGATGGCACGATTGGGGTCAGAACGGGAAGAGGGAGGTGACTTGAACTCAACCGTACCACTAAACAGTCGAAAGGCATGAACGGAAGTGTGGAGGCATACGGAGGTGTGGAAGAGGATGGAAACTTCGCTGGAAGGTGAAGGGTGTGCCTGGAGGGTGGTCGGAGCAATGATGGTGCCGATGAAAGGTTAGGGTTAGGGTTTTGAGGGTTTAGGGCTAAATTTATTATTTTTTCGTATTAGGACTAAATTGTTTGAATGTGCAAACGTGAAGGACTAAGTGTGTTATTATACTAAATATTTTAACGGTTGTTAACGAATGAGTGATAAAATTGAAGCAAAACATAAAGTTTAATGGTAAAATTAAAGCAATTAAAAGTTTAATTGCCAAATTGAATAATGAACGAAAGTTCATTTAGTTTACACTATTTTTTAAAATGTTTAAACTGCAATTTCATATTTATATAACATATGTTTCAATTTTATATATCTTTATTATAATTTTAATATTTAATAAAAGTGTATATGTGTATTTGATTTAGTTCTATAAAAATAACATAATATATTACTTTTTAAAAGACCAAATAGAGAGAAAATAATAATAGTCGGGTGGTCAGAGTGTTCTCACCTGCTTCTTCTCTTTACCTAGATTTTGAGTTTTAAACCTAGCAAGAACACTTCCTTCTCCCCTCTCTTGGGTCTTGGAATTAATTCCCAGCTCGAGTAGACCCCATTTCTTTGTTAAAAAAACTAATAGAAGCAAAGAATTTATTTCGAAGTTTTAAAAACTCTAAAATATCAAGGGATGCAAAATTAAATAATTAATAAAAAATTTAAAATATATAAAAGTTTAAAATTTTCGAGAGTATAACAACCTCTCATCGGATGAGTCTAACGTACAACAGGTTTAGGGTGCGTCTAAAAGACGACAAGTTTCAATATGTGTCTAAAAACTTAAAATGCTAGAGTTTTTGATAATATTTTTTTATTAATAGGGAGAGCACCTACTATACGCCTCATTAAAAAACCTCCCTAAACCTATTGGAGGAAAAGAGTACGTATAGTAGCGCTATGGTACAAAGAGCAAAGAAGTCGAAAAAACCACAAACCGAATAACCAACCCCATCAAACATCTAACCAAAACAATTGACTATAGCAGCTTCCAAACCCCGCGCAGTACAAGGACCAAACCAGTCAGTCGAAGCACCCCGTACCCCTTATCTTGATCGAATTAGAGATCTCCCCAGCCTCCAGGCGCAAATTCTCACGGATGGCTAAGGGGGGGTCAAAAAACCTGTAGTACTCCAGCGGCAACCGCATCGCCAAATTCGCAAGCTCGTCCGCTAAGCCATTCGCATCTCGCCGTGTCCACGCAAATTTAACCTCCCAATTCCGCGAAAGGAATTTCGCAAGGTGACTACTCAAGCTTGATGCAATCTTCAAAGGTTTACGCAACATCATAATATTAAAAACATCTCTATTATCTGTTTCAATAATAATATTAGACTCACCGACCGCCCAAGCCGTCGAGAGACCTTCAAACACAGCCCATAACTCGGCCTCAAACACGGAGCAAATACCAATCCTCTTAGAAAAACCAAACCGCCAACGGCCATTCTCATCTCGCCCCAAACCACCACAAGAGGCAAAACCGGTCGAACTATTCCTAGCCCCATCAACATTGAGCTTGATCCACCCGGGCGGAGGCTTTGTCCATTGCGCATCCGATCGCACAGCCAGCGGCAGATTCCCGGCATTATCATGCCGTATAGTCGCCTGCACCATCTCACGACATAGTCGCTTTGCATGCTGTAGCAACGGCTCTTGCGGACCATCGATCACCCGAAAAATTATCAAGTTCCGACGCTTCCAAGCCAGCCACAAAACAGCACCAAACAGCAAATCCCAGTCACCATGGCACTGGCCAAACCGCTGTGGGAAACTAATGTTATCTACAATCCAACGTTTAATGCTAGAACCAAAAAAATCAGCAGCCACCTCCGGTTTCACAAGTTGCAACCAAACACCTTTAATTGCCATGCAGTCACGTAGAACATGTGCAGTGTCTTCCAACGCCCCTCCACAGAGAGGACAACTCACATCATTAGCAATATGGCGACGGACACGCTCCACATTGGTCATAATACGTCCATGATAAACCTGCCAGAGGAAAAGTTTTATCCGGGGTAACCCACGAAACTTCGCTATAACCATCCAACTAGGATCCGTCATCACCGTGTTCTCGTTAGCATGCAACCCATAGGCCGACCGAACCGTGAAATGCCTAGATCCTTCAAGGCTCCAACCAGGCGTATCAGGACAAGAAGAAAAAATTGGAGGTTTAATAGCGGCAATACCTTGCACCACATTAGCTGGGAGAAGTTCCGCAAAGGCCTCCCAGTTCCATTGGCCATCCGGAGTAACCATCTCCCTCACAGTGACTCGGCGATTAGTAGCATCCGCACCAAGATTAAGATAGCGAAAAAGAGGGCCAAAGGAGTCAACCCAAGCATCTCGCAAAAAATCCACATGTTGACCGTTACCAATGTTCCAGACAATATTACGAATAAGATCCGACCAAATGAGCTGAACACCTTGCCATAACCGCGAACCCCTCCTTCTCGAAAGAGAATTCGGAACGCCATCCTGAATGCCATACTTACAACGAAGCACTTGGACCCAAAGACGACTAGGTTCCGAGATCATAATAAAACCAAGTTTCAGAAGGAAAGCCTCATTTTGATAGTCCAATCTTTTCAGCCCCAGACCACCTTCGGCGATTGGCGAACACACCATATCCCAGCTAACAACGTGAAAACCTCTGCTATCCCTACCATGACCCCAAATAAAGTTTCTAATTAGACGCTCAATCTCAACATACACATATTTTGGCAACCGAATAGACTGCATGGAATACATAGGGATGGCTGCAATGACAGACTTGGCAAAAACGATACGCCCAACGAAGGATAGCATCCTCTCCTTCCAACCAGTCAACATCCGCAAAGAAAAGATGGGAAATCAACGGTCCATTTCGCTTAAACCGGAATGCTTTCCAATTACTCTGATTAACCTCACACTGAATAGACTGAGCTAGGCGCTCCATGCACAACACAAAAAGGTACGGTGAAAGAGGATCACCCTTCCGAATCCCTCTAGAAGGCTGAAAACTCGTCGTCGGACTGCCATTCCAAAGAATCTGAGTAAAAACCATAGAAACACAACTCATGATAAGAGATTGTTGAGTGTGTAAAAGTTCTATTATTTACACCCTTTTTAACCCATATTTCTGTTGCATTCAAGCATCATTGCATTGCATTTAGGTTAGTTTTCAATAAAACATCACAAATGGATTAAAAGCACGGATTCTACTAAAAGATGGCTATTTTTGCAGGTATCTGTCATAGTTGACAAAGAAGGCAGGCGCAGGGCAGAGAAGCAGGAAAGCTGAACGGAACAAGCGGACAAAGAAGACGAAGCTGCCATAGACCTGTCGTGACAGCATGGTGACAACAGACTTATGAAGAGGAAAAGTAAAGTGGACCTCGATAGATAGAGAAAAATCTGCTCGTCTGTCGTGTGAAAGCCACATATTTTACCAAGCCCCGGATCAAAAGATATGTCAAGCCAAAGCTCAAGGAGAGGAATTCCCATAAAACAAGGAGGCGGCTGAAAAGTAGGAATCCTTAGAGATTAAGCATTTATTAGAATCTTACTTTTCATTAAAGTTGTAATCCTTGTTAACTTAGAATACTTGAGCCCAAAGCTTATATAAGGGCATAGATTTAACCTAGACCTCATCGAATACCCCATAACCGAAACCTAAACCCATCTGTCGTCCACCCGTCACCGACATGTTCTAAATTCCCCCTAGGGCTACGGGTTGTTTTGTAAAGTAGTTGCAAGGGTTGTTTTGTTTTAGGATTTTCCAAGTTCAATAAAATAAACTTCAAGTTCTCTTATTTTGGTTTTAACATCTTGCAAGAGCATCGGGAGAGCATTGTGAGGTTATCTATTTACTTAGCATCGGGAGAGTTAAGTATACGAAAGAAATAAGAGCGGGTTCTCTAGTTTATAGTTGAACTATCTTGTGCCTAGGGATAGGGCAAGGTTAAGTGGCTAAAGAAGAATTCATACACATCGGTGTTCATCCTTCGATTCACGCCGGGAGGTATCATCAGAGACGTGATCATCGACAGACTTGGACCTAGGGATAGGCCAAGGCAGATCTGGGATTCTTGCCAAGCTTGAAGTACGGAGTTGGTGTGTCTGCTGCCGCGACAGCCAACAGACAGCCGCCGCGACAGGTGCTGTCAGCAACGGGAGCGACGACAGAACTGGAGTTCCTAAGCAATTCAATACCTGCACTACCGAGCAATTCAATACCAGCCCATTCTCTCTATCTTGATAACTCAATTCTTTTATTTACGTTTTCCTTATTATTTTTGTGACAAATCTCTAAACTATTTTCTTTACTTCGTGCAGTAAACAAGGTGAAGCTATTAGCCCAATCCCTGTGGAGACGATATCCGATACTTCGTATCACTTTACTACTTGCGTCGTGTACACTTGCACTACAATTGCGATAGACTCTTTTACACGCAACAAGTTTTTAGCGCCGTTGCCGGGGATTGGCAACATAACTACATCTTTCTTTTATTGCACTTTTCGCTTTTATTTTTTTTTCTTTTTCTTTTTATTTTTATTTGTCGTTAATTTTTCTTTTGTGCTTTCAACTCTCTCTTTTCACGAGGTTTTCTTGTTTATGCGTAGATCTAAAAGAGGTGAAGATCCTGAGTATCCATTAGATCCGGAAATCGAACGTTCCTTTAGTCTCAAGAAACAACTTCGCCGCCTTTTAGACAGAAACGAATACCTCGAGGAACAGCTAGAGAAGATGGGCCATAACCAACCTGCTGGCGGTCGCATACCACCCCTTGGCGATAACCACCCGCCTGTCGGCAACCCGCCCGCAGCAGATGGACGACGGTCATGTCGTGACTACATGCTGAATGATCATGTAGAGCTGGAGACCACGTTGCCGGATATTGATGTTGATAACTTCGAGCTTAAACCTGTCATGTTTAGTATGATCAACAATGCCGGACAGTTTAGTGGTTCTGCGACAGAAGATGCTAGGGAGCATCTCAAAACGTTCCAGGAGATCTGTGGTTCGTTTAGACTGCCAGGAGTTAGTCCGGAGATACTGAGGCTTCGGTTATTTCCCCATTCATTGAGGGACAGAGCTAAAACTTGGTGGAATAAACTTACACCGGGTTCCATTATGACTTGGGCAGATCTAACTCGTGAATTTTTATCTCGTTTTAATCCTTCGCATTTATCTGAGCGATTACGTAATGAAATTGCTACTTTCAACAGGAAGATGACGAGCCGATGCACGAGGCCTGGGACAGATTTACTACTCTTCTTCGGAACTGCCCAATGCATGGATTCCCTGTCTGGAATCAGGTAACTAAGTTCTATAATGCTGCTAACTTACAAACTCGCATTCGGATTGATTCTGCAGCAAATGGACTATTATTGGATAAAGATCCGGACGAGGCATTGCAAGTTTTGAAAAATCTAGCTAAGAATGAGGAGCAGTTTCCGACAGCTAGAAGAGGAGGTAAACGGGTACTTGCTGTCAAGGACTATGAGGCCGACAGCACTATGAAATCACAGGTAGCATTCCTTACTAAAGCAATGAAACGGTTATTGAATGAAGATGAATTACAAGGATTTGCTGTTGAGTAAGTTTGTACTATCTGTGAGGGAAATCATAGTAGGGATGAGTGCCCAATAAATGTAGAAGAGGGAAAATATGTTGGAAATTACAAGCCAAACTATAATTCCAACAATTATAACCCTAATTGGAGGATGGATCCCAAATTTTCCTGGAGTAACCCTAACAATGCCCTGAATCCGCAAGCACATCATCAGAATCAGGGGGGACCTAGATTGCTGACGCGACAGCAACTGCCGCAGAACCTGCCGCAGCACCTGCCGCCACAGCAGCAACAGCAGCCACCACCTGCCACGAGCAGTATATTGGAGCAGACTCTGGCCATCTTTATGTCTCAGACCGGTACGTATATGGAGAATATGAATCAGTTTGTCAAGAAAACGGAAACCTTTATGGATAAAACCGAGATGAGGATGACAAACCATGAAGCTACCTTGAAATCTCTAGAGACACAAATGGGTCAAGTGTCACAACATATTAAGCCGAGGCAGAATGGAGGATTTCCTAGCAATACTGAAAATGCTAGACCGCCCCCACATGATCAATGTAAGGCGATTACTACTAGGAGTGGGAAGAAACTACCAGGGCCGGAAAAAGAAGCTGAAACAGAAAAGGAACCTGCCTTGGAAAAACCTGCCGAGGAAGCTGCCCCGACAGGTGATAAACAGACTGCTGCCGATGAGCCTGTCACGATAGCAGAAGCGACAGAGGAGAAAAAAGATGATCATCGTCCTCAGATTCGCATGCAGTGGGAAGGACGCATTGCTGATTATCGTCCCCCACCACCCTTCCCTCAACGGATACAGCAAGCTAAGCATGAATCTCAACTTAAAAAGATTTATGATATTTTTAAACAGGTTCATATTAATATTCCATTGTTAGATGCTGTTAGGGAGATGCCCGGTTATGCTAAATTTCTCAAGGATGTTATGTCGAAAAAATCTAAACTTGGGGAATTTGAAACGGTAAGGATGCAAGAAGGTTGCATGGGTATTCTTCATCGGCAGCCACCCCAGAAAAAGAAGGATCCGGGGAGCTTCATCATACCTTGTGTAATCGGCGACAAATTCGTGGGTAAGGCACTTTGTGATCTTGGTGCCAGTGTTAATCTAATGCCCAAATCTGTTTTTCAGAAACTAGGTATTGGCAAGGCGCGGCCCACGACAGTAACTCTGCAGCTAGCCGACCGCTCCTACGTTCACCCCGAGGGAAAAATTGAAGATATTCTGGTGAGAGTGGATAAGCTTATTTTTCCTGCTGACTTTCTTATTTTAGATTGTGAAGCAGATGAAAACGCACCAGTCATCCTTGGGCAACCCTTCTTAGCCACGGGAAGATCATTGATTGATGTGGAGAAAGGAGAACTCACCATGCGCGTGAATGATCAAGAGATTAAGTTGAATGTTCTCCAAGCGATGAAACATGATGATGTGGATGAGGAATGTAAGGCCATCATTGAGGTGACTTTTGATTACCCCTGCATCAGGTCGGGCTGCCGTGATATAAAATTTGGTCACTGTTGCGACAGCCACCTAAAGGCCTGTCACGACAGCGATGACGACAACAACAACGACAGCACCGACGACAACAACTCCTCTGAATCCGATACATCTGATACTGAAGGTCATGAGGAGGTAAACTGGTTAGACCATCGTCCAGGTAAGTTATTCGAACCATTGAATTATACTTCGGATAACCATTTAATCCAAAAGCCATCTACTGTTGAACCACCTGTCTTAGAACTTAAGCCCCTGCCAGGGCAGCTTAAATACGCTTATCTTGGTTCTAATGACACACTGCCCGTAATCATCTCTGCTAAGCTGCCGCAGGGACAGGAACGGCAGCTGATCGACATGCTAAGGCAGCACAAAAAGGCGATTGGATGGACGATAGCAGACATTCAAGGCATTAGTCCGGCGATATGCATGCACAACATCCTCCTAGAGGAAGATCATAAGCCGACTATTGATGCCCAAAGGCGGTTAAACCTTGCGATGAAGGAGGTAGTGCGTAAAGAGATAATTAAATGGTTAGATGCTGGTATTATTTACGCCATCTCCGACAGCAAATGGGTAAGCCCGGTGCAATGTGTTCCCAAGAAAGGAGGAATGACCGTGATAACCAACGAGAACAATGAGCTAATCCCAACCAGGACTGTGACCGGTTGGAGGGTTTGTATGGACTATCAGAAGCTTAACAAAGCTACCCGAAAGGACCACTTTCCTTTACCCTTTATTGATCAAATGCTTGATAGATTAGCGGGTAAACCTTACTATTATTTTCTTGATGGTTATTCAGGTTATAACCAAATTGCTATTGCATCGGAGGATCAAGAGAAGACGACTTTTACATGTCCCTACGGAACATACGCATTTAGGAGGATGTCGTTCGGCCTCTGTAACGCACCTGCCACCTTCCAAAGATGCATGATGGCTATATTCTCCGACATGGTAGAGGACTTCCTTGAGATTTTCATGGATGACTTTTCCGTCTTTGGAGACGATTTTGAGAGCTGTCTCAGCAACCTTTAAAAGGTATTTGAAAGATGTGAAAAAGCTAATCTTGTTCTCAATTGGGAAAAATGCCATTTTATGGTAGACGAAGGGATAGTCCTTGGCCATAAGATTAGCTGCCGTGGGATAGAAGTCGACAGGGCTAAGATTGAAGTCATTGAGAAGCTGCCGCCACCAATCACAGTCAAGGGCATTAGAAGTTTTTTAGGGCATGCTGGTTTTTACAGGAGATTCATCGCAAATTTCTCAAAAATTACCAAGCCGCTATGCCATCTCTTAGAACAGAACCGACCCTTTGACTTTAATGAGGAATGTACTGAAGCATTCAAGGTTCTGAAGGAAAAGCTAGTGACAGCCCCCATAGTACAGCCACCAGACTGGACACAGCCATTTGAGATCATGTGTGATGCTAGTGACTATGCTGTCGGGGCAGCACTTGGGCAGCGCAGAGATAAGCTGTTTCACGTCATATATTATGCCAGCAAAACATTAAATGACGCCCAAGTGAACTACACCACCGCAGAAAAGGAGTTGTTAGTTGTGGTGTTCTCCATCGACAAGTTTCGTTCTTACATACTTGGAACGAAAGTAATAATACACACCGACCATTCTGCCCTAAAGTATTTGTTCGCAAAGAAGGATGCAAAGCCTAGATTGATACGGTGGATCTTGCTTTTACAAGAATTCGACCTTGAGATCAAGGACAAAAAGGGGACAGAAAATCAGGTGGCAGACCACTTGTCGAGGTTAGAAAAGGGACAGAGTCTACCAATGGATGAGACAAACATACTGGAGACCTTCCCAGATGAGCAGCTCTTTGCTGCCGCAATCGCTGTCGCGACAGCCATGGCGGCAGGTAAGTCTTCTGAACTCCCCTGGTATGCTGATCTCGTTAATTTTATAGTTAGCGGAATATTTCCTTTTGATCTTAATTATCAAGCCAGGAAGAGGTTCCAAAATGATGTTAAGCATTATTATTGGGACGAACCTCTTCTTTTCAAACTATGCGCAGATCAGGTCATAAGGAGGTGTGTACCACAAGAAGAGCAAGAAGACATTCTCCATCACTGCCATGCTTCACAATATGGAGGTCACTTAGGAGGCAATAAGACTGCTGCCAAGGTGCTGCAGTCAGGGTTCTACTGGCCGACACTATATAAAGATGCACAGGAATTTTACAAGAACTGTGACAGGTGCCAGCGGACAGGTAACATCTCGAGAAGAAACGAGATGCCACTACAGAACATTTTAGAAGTCGAGATCTTTGATGTTTGGGGGATTGATTTTATGGGACCATTTCCATCTTCATGTGGAAATCTTTACATCCTCCTAGCAGTGGATTATGTCTCCAAGTGGGTAGAAGCAATCGCAACTCAAAAGAATGATGTCAAGACGGTCCAAAAGTTTTTGCACAAAAACATTTTTTTCTAGATTTGGCATCCCTAGGGCAATTATCAGTGATGAAGGGAGACATTTTGATAATAGGGTAATTGTTGCCGCCTTGAAGAAATATGGTGTCAAGCACAGGATCGCGACAGCATACCACCCACAGACCAATGGACAGGCTGAGATATCCAATAGGGAAGTGAAGAACATTCTTGAAAAGATGGTTAAGCCAACTAGGAAAGATTGGTCTTTACTTCTGAACGATGCATTATGGGCATACAGGACAGCTTTCAAGACTTCATTGGGCATGTCTCCATATCGATTAATTTATGGGAAAACCTGTCACTTGCCTGTCGAGATCGAGCACAAAGCATATTGGGCAATCAAGGCAGTGAATATGGACTTGGACAAGGCAGGTCAGAAAAGGCTATTAGATCTGAACGAGATTGAGGAATTACGGACAATGGCCTACGACAATGCAAGAATTTACAAGGAAAGGACTAAGAAGTGGCATGACAAGAAACTGTTGCCACGACAGTTCTGCCCAGGGCAACTTGTGTTGTTGTTTAATTCTAGACTTAAACTCTTCCCAGGAAAGCTAAAGTCTAGATGGTCTGGCCCGTTCCAAGTGGTTCAAGTTTTCCCCATGGTGCCATCACTATACAATCATTAAAAGACGGGCACCAATTCAAAGTCAATGGACAGCGCCTCAAGCATTATCAGGGGACTGAAGCCCCAGGAATACAGGAAGTGGTTACTTTAGGAGATGCCCCACAAGGCATCCCTAATTTAACCTAATTTTTATTTTTATTTATTTATTTTTATTATTTATTAGTTATTAGGAAATTAGATTTATTTTATTCGAATAATGTTTTTTTTATATTTTCTGTTTTTAGGAAATAAAGGAGTCAAGAAGGAAAGGAGAAGTGGCCCAAGCCCACCACCCATCCATCAGCCCAACAAAGCCCATTTATGGTAACCTGTCGTTTCGGCTGCCGCCGCAGACGGATTTGACAGGCTGTCAACAGACTGACACGGCAGACGCAGAAGCGTGCGGTAGACGCGTAACAGACGCATAAATGCGTGTCAGACGCGTCAGACACGCTAAATCCAATATGTCGCCCCGTTATTCCCGTCTGCCGTTACAACATTAAACGGGCAGATACTCGACCGCTATATAACCTCGTTTCATTTTCATTTTTTCTCACTTCTGCTTATTCCTACTTGCTTTCTCCTCTAGTTTTATTTGCTTTCTTCATTTTTCTCAACCCTTGCAACTAACATGTCTACTAGACAGACCCGTCGAAGTGCTGCCTCAGCATCTTCTTCAGCAGCAGCAACGCCCTTTGCCAACAAGGAGTTATGGGAGGAACGTGGCTTCGTGTACATCCGACAGGCGCCCAACATGGGACTCCGGCCGTTCATTGTAAAGGCCATCACGGCT
Organism: Hibiscus tridactylites; assembly: GCA_958450335.1. NCBI lineage: Eukaryota > Viridiplantae > Streptophyta > Magnoliopsida > Malvales > Malvaceae > Hibiscus > Hibiscus tridactylites. The sequence goes on along the minus strand of OY288287.1, from coordinate 62,054,381 downwards.
CAACTATGGGAGCACTTTGCTGAACAACCGGCAGAGCTAAATGACACCTTAGTCCGGGAGTTCTACGCAGCCATAGACAGCAGAACAGCGACATCTGTCACCGTTCGAGGAGTGCAAGTGCCCTTCACTACCGACAGCATCAACCACATGTTTGGCCTCTTCTTTGGCCCCGATGATGATGCTCACCAGAAATTCCTCGACGCCCTCGATGCTGCTGCTTATGATGCTGTCATGGTGGAGTTGACAGAGGAGGGAACATCATGGACAACCAGCAAGAAGAACCCCCACTCCGTCAACAGGGGGCAACTCCTCCCTGAAGCCAAACTTTGGAACGCTTTCATCAAAAAGCGTATCCTGCCTTCTTCCCACCACACGACAGTCAACCGGCAGCGGCTTGCCCTCATTCACTCCATCATGCACGACAGGCCTATCAATGTGGGCCGATATATGAGGGACAGCATCCTGGACTGCGCCTTCCGCTCCGACTCTCGCCTCTGCCTGCCGTTCACAATAACTTCCCGCTGCCGATGTGTTGCTGTCCCCGAGGAACCATCCGACAAAATAAGGAAGGGCAGAGGCTGGACAGACAACAACCTCAACAGCCTCATGGAGCTGGTCGTGGCTACACCTGTCTCATCTTTTAACCCAGCCGGCTCCCCAGAAGAATCATCAGAGGAGCCTGCCCCGGAACCTGCTGCCGCCACCGCTCCGACAGACCAGTCTGCACTCCTCCTTGCTACGCTACAACGGGTAGAGGAGCGACAAATGGGATTGATGACGTTCATTCGGGACTTCACAAACTCGACGGTAAATTTCATTACCCAAACTTTAAATTTTCCCAATGTTCAATTCCCTACTTTTCCTGCCCATTATTTCTGTATCCCCACTCCTGCCCATACCCCTGTTCACACACCCACCCCACCTGCCTCCTCGCATTCCCACTCGACTGCCTCCACCACATCACCTGCCCCGACGGCAGCCGGCAGTCCACCGGCAGACACCTCTCCCCGAGGAACAAAGCGACCTGCCTCCGATGACAGCCCGCTGATCCGGAGAAATTTGGAGAGGGAATTTACGCGGGTCAAGAGGATTAAACACGTGGCAGACAAGAAACGGCTGCCCAAAGCTAGCACCACCACCAGCAGCTCTTGGGACAGCGGCAACAGTTTCGACGTCCAGCTCGTGGAGCAACCTGCCCCTACACCTGCCCCTGAACCTGCCCAGCCTCCTCCACAGCCCAGACGCCGCCGTCAGATCCGTGTCAGCAGCAGCAGCGAGGACAGCGACTAAAAATTTAAGTCTTTATTTTTCCTTTACTACTGCCTGCCTTTATCTTTTGTGATGTACTGTTCTTTATATTTTTGTCTTTTCATGTCATTTTGCATTGGGGGCAATGCAACCCTTGAGTTTGGGGATGGCAACCCTCCATCATTAATGGAGTCTTAAGTACATCTGTTTATTATTTGTTGTGTCTTTTATTTATTTTATTTTCTCTTAAAAAAAACAGAAAAGATTAAACTGTTGGCTTAAAACTGTGAAGTTAACTTACCTGTCATGACGGCTCTGTCGTGGCAGCATCTTTAGGACAGGTTAAGGAGAAGTTTAGAGCCTTTCTATAGTTCTGAAAACTTAAACACCTTTGTGACTGTTATATTGCTTAGATGTCTTTTAGCCAAACTAGAATAGGAAGCTTAGAACTTGAATAGCCCCTAGAGGTGCCTAACACTGGCTCTAGGAAAGAAGTTTAGCAAAAGAAAATCAAAAACCTAGAGGTGCCCAAAACCGGCTCTAGGAAGCTAACTAGAGGTGCCCAAAACTGGCTCTAGAAAAATTTAGCTTGAAAAAGAAGAAAAAGAAGCATGAAAATGTGCCTTCTAAAAAAAATAAACTTTGGCATAAAATTCGAGTTAAGAAGTTAAATATTCTAGTGAAACTAATAGAGTCTTAGCATATAACTGTTCACAAGCATGCACACACTGCACGAGAGCTATAGGGAGATTCCGGACAGATCCTAACCTTTCCGACAGGTTGCTGCCACCATAGAGAATGAGCGACGGGTAAGGGACAGTTCACTGTTTGAAAGCCAACACAAAAAATTTCATTTTTCTTTTAGGTTTAATTGCTTGAGGGCAAGCAAAAACTTGAGTTTGGGGGTGTGTTGAGTGTGTAAAAGTTCTATTATTTACACCTTTTTTAACCCATATTTCTGCTGCATTCAAGCATCATTGCATTGCATTTAGGTTAGTTTTCAGTAAAACATCACAAATGGATTAAAAGCACGGATTCTACTAAAAGATGGCTATTTTTGAAGGTATCTGTCATAGTTGACAAAGAAGGCAGGCGCAGGGCAGAGAAGCAAGAAAGCTGAACGGAACAAGCGGACAAAGAAGACGAAGCTGCCATGGACCTGTCGTGACAGTATGGTGACAGCAGACTTATGAAGAGGAAAAGTAAAGTGGACCTCGATAGATAGAGAAAAATCTGCTCGTCTGTCGTGTGAAAGCCACATATTTTTCCAAGCCCCGGATCAAAAGATATGTCAAGCCAAAGCTCAAGGAGAGGAATTCCCATAAAACAAGGAGGCGGCTGAAAAGTAGGAATCCTTAGAGATTAAGCATTTATTAGAATCTTACTTTTCATTAAAGTTGTAATCCTTGTTAACTTAGAATACTTGAGCCCAAAGCTTATATAAGGGCATAGATTTAACCTAGACCTCATCGAATACCCCATAACCGAAACCTAAACCCCTCTGTCGTCCACCCGTCACCGACATGTTCTAAATTCCCCCTAGGGCTACGGGTTGTTTTGTAAAGTAGTTGCAAGAGTTGTTTTGTTTTAGGATTTTCCAAGTTCAATAAAATAAACTTCAAGTTCTCTTATTTTGGTTTTAACATCTTGCAAGAGCATCGGGAGAGCATTGTGAGGTTATCTATTTACTTAGCATCGGGAGAGTTAAGTATACGAAAGAAATAAGAGCGGGTTCTCTAGTTTATAGTTGAACTATCTTGTGCCTAGGGATAGGGCAAGGTTAAGTGGCTAAAGAAGAATTCATACACATCGGTGTTCATCCTTCGATTCACGCCGGGAGGTATCATCAGAGACGTGATCATCGACAGACTTGGACCTAGGGATAGGCCAAGGCAGATCTGGGATTCTTGCCAAGCTTGAAGTACGGAGTTGGTGTGTCTACTGCCGCGACAGCCAACAGACAGCCGCCGCGACAGGTGCTGTCAGCGACTAGAGCGACGACAGAACTGGAGTTCCTAAGCAATTCAATACCTGCACTACCGAGCAATTCAATACCAGCCCATTCTTTCTATCTTGATAACTCAATTCTTTTATTTACGTTTTCCTTATTATTTTCGTGACAAATATCTAAACTATTTTCTTTACTTCGTGCAGTAAACAAGGTGAAGCTATTAGCCCAATCCCTGTGGAGACGATATCTGATACTTCGTATCACTTTACTACTTGCGTCGTGTACACTTGCACTACAATTGCGATAGACTCTTTTACACGCAACAGAGATCGTAAATGAGAAGGAATACCAAGATCAACAAGCGTATCATCTATAAATGACAACTCGAGGCGATCGTATGCCTTCTCCAGATCAACCTTAACCGCAAACCAACCATTCTTGCCTTTCTTTCCACCCATGGAGTGAATAATTTCCTGGGCAACAATCACATTATCAGTAATGGAACGGCCAGGAACAAAACTTGTTTGATTTTCCGACACCCAACGAGGCAAATACGGTTTTAACCGGTTAACCACAATCTTACTAAGAATCTTATAAACCACCGTACAGAGACCAATAGGTCTGAATTGGGCAATTGTCTCCGGATTCTCAACTTTAGGAATAAGCTCAAGAAGAGTTCTGTTAAGATCAGGGTCCAGCACTCCCAAAGAAAAAATACGATGAATAGTGTTACAGATCGCATCACTAACCGTATCCCAGTTACGCTGGTAAAAAGAAGCATGAAACCCATCAACACCAGGAGACTTAGTCGGATGCATTTGAAACAAAGTTTCCCGAATTTCCTCACGCGACAAAGGCCTTATCAGCGCCTCACTATCATGCTGCCCAATCCTCCAGAACTGACCACGGCAATTAAATGTGTAGCCATTCGATCCCTCAGAAGTAAAAAGCTTCTCAAAGAAATCCACGGCTAAAAGTTTCAAACTCTCTGGATCCGAAACCCAACTACCATGATTATCCTGAAGCTGTAAAATAGTATTGCGCTTGCGCCTGCCATTCGCAATCGCATAATAGTAGCTAGTATTTCGGTCACCATCTTTAATCCACTCGCATCGAGCTTTATGCCTCCACATATTTTCCTCCATAGTAAGAATTTCCTCAAGCTCGAGTTTCAGCGAACTTTCAAGGTCGCTAAGAGCTGTAGAATGTCTCTGTCCCAGGGCCCTATCAATACCCTTAAGACGCGCTAAAAGGCGTTTCTTCTTTTTGACCATATCACTGTAATGTTGGCTGCTACAATGAGAGAATACAACCTGCAGCTTCTCAATGTTATCCTGAAACGACAAACCGTCATCTCAGGAACTCTTAAGAAGAGTAGTAAAGTCAGTAGAGTTCTGCCAGACAGGGCTAAAACGAAAAGGCCTCTCCACCAAATTTTCAACAAAAGAGTCTGTACTAAGAAGGAGAGGACGATGATCCGAACCAATTCTATCCAGGTGAAAAACCAAGGTATCTGAAAAGCTATCAGCCCAAGCCAGATTAGAAAGACACCGGTCAAGTCTCTCATATAAATCACCCCGCGCCTAAGTGAACCGCGGACCTTTAAAAACAACTTCCTGCAGAGCATTAGAAAAAACAAAATTCTGGAATTCCTTACTAATACAATGACGACGAGCTTGGCGCCACGACGATCATCCAGCTGTAAAATAGCATTAAATTCACCGCCAATCAGCCATGGATGATTATTCCCGGGGTTAACCTCTGTAAGTTGGTCCCAAAGAAACTTCCTCTACTAAACATGAGGGCTAGCATATACAACCGTCAAGAAAACAGGACACGGCAAAGATAAACACTGAACACTACAATGAATAAACTGATTGAAAATAGTGAGAATTTGAACCCGCATATCACCATTCCAGAGTAACCAAATCCCACCGCTAAATCTCTGAGCCTCCACTCTAAACGAGGACTGGAATCCCAGCAAATTAACAATACGATCAGCCCGTAGACCGCTAGTCCGAGTCTCCAAAAGCGCAACAATCGACGGATTAGCAGACGAGCGAATCCTGCGAAGATGGTCATGAAAAGAGAAGCCCGCGGCTCCTTGAATATTCCAAAATAGTAAATTAACCATAATAACAAAAGATGGAAAGAATAGACCTAATCAACCAACATGGTGTTGGTAGGCTCAGGAGTAACCCTTCCCCCGTCACGAAGCATAGCCGACGATTTATCGGCATTAACATCGGGATCTTTCTGCGGTCCACCATCATCCCGGTTATTAACCACTGCATCATTTACCGGGGAGGATTCAAAGTGTTGAGCTTCCGCTTGAATAGTGTCTAGTCGACTCGTTGCCGATTTAACCCAATCCGACAATAACGGCATAGAAGGTAGTCGGTCCATTTTCTTCCTCCCCCGTGACTGGGGTTTAACAAGATTTTTACTGCTCTTTTGGACACCTTGCACGCGCACTTTACTATGTTTTTGCGTCGCATGGACCTTACGTCCATCATTTATAATGGAGATCGCATAATGATTCGAACCCAGAATTTCGCTGCTATGTTCAACCACCGTCGGTTTCACCCCTAGGATAGTTGGTGAGATATTCCACTCCACTTGCTTACTATTCAACCTTTCCTTCGGTGTACTCGGACGGCCAGCTGAATCCTTAGCATTCGCCGTAGAAGAGCCACCTTGAGCACCATCGTCCACTTTGAAAATCTGGGAAGCAGCAGCTTCCGTAGGGGCTTCCTCTACCACAACTTGTTTCCCCTTAATTTCACGCAAAGTAGATGGGTGGATAGGATCTCCACTCCCACTTGCCTCATGAACCGTCTCCAAATTCTCAAGGTTTTGAAGCACATTGAACCGAGAGTGAGTATTACCACCACCACCACTCTTACCCGAAAAACCATTCTCACCCGTCTTCCGCGGCCTACGCTTTCTACTTTTAGCAACCATCCACGGACCATAGAGATCAGCGTGCTCTACTTCCAGCGTGGGACTCGTCAGAGAATCCATTGTTTCCTTCGATTTTTCCACAACTTTACTAGCGCAAAAATCCATTGTATGTCCATACACCCCACAGTGATAACAAATCAGATGTAAACCTTCATATTCAATTTTCTGAATAAAATTATCAATACCGATACAGGGTAGTAAAGGCTTAGACAAGTCAACCAGAACAGCTAGACGAGCGAACTTACCCCACTCGCCAGCAACCGTATTATAATCAATTCTGATAACTTTACCAATTACCTTAGCAATGCGGCGAAATAGACTCTTCGAGTAGTAGCGAAAAGGCAGACCCGGTAACCGAACCCAAACCACAACCTGAGATGGATAGGCCTTCGTGGTCGAAAAGTCCTTACTCCATGGTTGCACCGTGAGGTAACTCCCAAAAATAGTCCATGGACCAGTAGTTAGGACACGAATGTAATCCTCTTCCTTTTCCAGCTTAACCAGAAAAAATTCATTCTCTAAATCAATCAGCTGAAACCGACCATCTAACTGCCATAACGATTGAATCCTATTCCAGAGGACGCGGTAACTGATAGAACGGCCAAGAAATTTAACAACCAACGCCTTCTCCATGGTGCGATCAACTAGTTCATGGACTCTCTCGGAAAATTTAATGGTCGGGTATAGTCCACCTAGACTAACAGTCACATCCTCATCACGTACGATAACCTCCGCCTCAGAAACACTCGAGAAAACCGGTCCCTTACCCTCACTAGAACCTTTTAGGGCACTAGTATAAGACTTCAATGCCGCCGGCACGGTAGGCTCCTCATCAACACTCATGTTCACAGCAGCAGATCCGGAATTTGTATTACCACCGACATCAAACATAGGATTTCCAACCACCTTCATACCATCCGGAACCATCACGTCCACCCGCTGCTTGCCGTCCATACCCATGCTCGAAACTTCATTACCGTTCGCCCCCACAGTCCCTTCAATCCCATGCAGAGGAGAGACCGGAAGCGACAGCCCCGAACCGGCAGGCATACCCGCCACTAACCCTAATTTCCTCGCGTCACCAGTCCCCTCATCAAGTACTATCACACCCTTCTCATCGAGAACGCCTCTTTCAAGTCCCGAAGGACGCCCGACAGAATCAGAGAAACCCAGCGACGCCGGCGAAGCCCCGCCAACGTTCGGGTTTTGATTTTCAGAGTTTCCCAAAACTTCCGACTTTCTCGGAGACATAGCATAAAAGTATAAGTATCGATTAGAGTTTTTGATAATATTTTATGTTAGTTTTTTCGTGTTTTTTACAAGTATCAATACTTATTTCATAAGTATTGATAATTTTCCAAAAACTTAAAATGTTATAAAAAAAAGGGTAAAGTACACAGACGGTCACTGAACTTTGGTAAAAAAAACAAAATGGTAACCAAACTTTCAAAAATCACAAAATGGCAATTAAACTTTATGTTTTATAACAAAATGGTAACTAGACGTTAAATGCCGTTAAGTGACTGTTATAAAATTTGATATAATAACACATTTAGTCCTTCATATTTATACATTCAATCAATTTAATCCTAATTCGAAACAATTCATTAAATTTAGCCCTCGTAATTTATGCATTCTTTCAATTTGGCCCTAAAGCAAAATTCCAAAGTATGGTAACATGATAAATAATTACAATTAAATTTTTATAGGTACTCGAAAACTCGACTCGACTCGAATCGAAAAAATTTCAAATAAAGTTTGAGTTGTAAAATATGACGCGTCAACTCGAATAACTCAAAATTTTTTTACTCAACTCGATCGAACGCTTATCTCTATCTTAAGATATGACGCGTCAACTCGAATAACTTGAAATATTTGAATATTATAAATCTTTTTCTTTTAAATCGAATATTTTTTTTTTGATAAATATGTGGCCTCGTTAAAACCCCCCTCATATCTTAAGTCGAGGATCGACCATCAGACAGCGGAAGGGGGAAAAGAGTGCCGGTGTATTCATTATTAAAAAGTCCTCTTACAAAATGAGTTTATTACAACCAAACCAATTAAAGTAGCAGCTGCATGAAGAAGTAATAGAATTGAAAGCCATAGAGCCATATCAGCCTATACCCTCATTCGCCAATTTGTCCGCCTCCGTATTCCTCACCCGGGGGATAAATGAAAATACGAAGCCCCTTGAATTTCCAAGCTCCTTAATCTCCTGCACCAATGCTTGGAACATAGTCGGACAGGAAGGCACGTTGTTGATCCATGCTAGCGCCATTGAGCAATCGCTTTCGACAATCGGACGACCCTCCCTACAAATAGGATTATCAATGAACAACATCAACCCCCTGCGTATGGCCAGCAACTCAGCTAGAATCGGGGAACCACCGCCACACACTTCCGAAAAGCTGAAAATTACTGTCCCCGACTGCCCTCGAGCCAGACCACCTACGCCCCCCTTACTCTGATCCGTCAACATTGCCCCGTCCACGTTTAATTTGATGAAACCAGTCGGTGGAGGGAGCCAACCCCCCTCAACATTCTTATTCGGCTTTCGTCCCAGTAGCCCATCAGCCACCCGAAGATCACTAAAAAGAGCATCTCTTGAAACCTGCAACTTCGGATGGTTTGCCAAAAACCAGAAAACCAACTGATTCTTAATGATGAACATGATTTGGGATGTATCAACCTTGCATCCCCTAAATACAATCTCGTTACGAAAAAGCCACAGTGACCACATAACTGCAGCTGGTATATAGAACCAGATTGAAGGGCTCTGTTTGATAGGGGCCTTGAAAAACCACGACTTCAGCACCTCTTTTACATTACCAGGTAAAATGATGTCAACACCCCACCATCTCGCTGCCTTCTCCCAAACATCCACAGCCACCTTGCACTCAACAAGAAGATGTACCACCGTCTCGGGAAAAGCCGCACACATAGGGCAAAGAACATCCTGTAACCCTCCCACCTTTCGCTTCACCAATTCACATTTTACTGCAATTCTCTCAAGTACCGCCTGCCAGACAAAGAACTCCACCCTTGGAGGAGCCAAACCATTCCAAACGCATGTCTTCCAAAACTTATCATTAGGATACGGAGTTTGACATAGTTTATAATAAGAGCTAACTGAAAACACGCCATCACTAGATCCTCTCCACGCAACACAGTCCCGAGAAAGGCCGTTCGAGTGAAAACTATTGAGTGTATTTGTAAAGGACACCCACTGATCGATCTCCCAATCAAAGAGATTTCTACGAAGTTGTACCTCCCAAATCCAATTTGAATTGACTCTCCTACCGAATTCTGAAATTTTCCCATTTCGATTTCTTGCCAACACAAAGATGCGCGGGAATGATGTTTGTAAGGGGGCTTCGCCGATCCACATATCCGACCAAAAGAGAATCGTTGAACCATCACCTACCTGTAGCACCATATTATTTCTCATTGTTTCCCCACACACATCCTTAGCCCCTGCCGAATTCACAATGCCCTCCCATTGCCAAGATGCTAGTCGATGTGGTTTATCTTCCACGTAAAGAGAAGCAAAATCAATATTATACTTGCAGCAAATAATCTCTTTCCAAGGACTGTCTATATCCGAGGCAAGCTTCCAAATCCATTTGCCCAATAAAGCCTTGTTCTGCAATGCAATATTCCTAATGTTTAGGCCCCCCGTTCAAATGGCAAGCAAGTAGAATTCCAGTTAACCCAATGCAACTTTTTTTTGTCCTCCTCATCTCCCCACAGAAATCCAGCCATAATGCTATTAATCTTTCTAATAACTCCCGCCGGAGTGACGATAAGACTGACCTTATTAAGATTAGACGGCCACTAAAAGATAATTGCTTAGATTTCCATGAAGCAGGGTGGACGAAGAATTTGTCTATGATAGGATCCCAAAGAGCAGCTGAATTGCTTTTAGCACCCAGTGGTAAACCCAAGTAAACCGTTGGAAACAATCCTCTCGCACACTTAATCTTCCCAGCCCATGTCGATAATAAATGGTCGTCTATATGAATTCCAAATAAACTACTCTTCTTCATATTCAGTCTGAGTCCCGATGCAAGTTCAAAAACTCTAAGGATTCTTCTGACATTCTCTACTTCTCTAAGTGAAGGGCCACAAAATATGGTCAAATCATCCGTAAATTGCAGGTGACTAAGATTGAAGAAGTTCTCGCCTCTTCCTATTTTCCAACCCAAAAACAGCCCCGAAGATTCACCTTTTTCGATCATCCGATGAAGAGCTTCTCCGACAATATTGAATAAGAGAGGTGAAAGGGAACAACCCTGCCGCAGACCTTTTTTAACCGAGAAATGCGGACTAGGTGTCCCATTTATCAACACTGAAATAGACGCGGTTGATACGCACTGAAAAATCCATCTACACCACTCGTCTCCAAAGCCCATATATTTAAGGATTTTCATCAAAAACAACCAGTCCACCGAATCATAAGCCCTTTGAAAGTCGATTTTGAACATTGCACCTTTCAGCCCCAACTTCCTTATGTACTCTATCCCTTCATTTGCGATAAAGGAGCAGTCCGTGATGTAACGCCCGGGAATAAAGGCGAATTGAGTTTTGCTAATGATGGAGTCCATTACACCTCTTAGTCTAATGGACAAGACCTTCGATAGAATCATATAAAGACCCCAACCAAACTAATTGGGCGAAAATCCTCAATAGAAGTCGGATTGCTCTTCTTGGAAATTAGAGCTATGAAAGAGTGGTTAACCTCTTTCTCCCACTGCTTGCCCTCAAAGAAATCCTGGAAAAATTGCATTATATCCATTTTCAACAGCTGCCAATATTTCTGAAAGAAGCCCATATTTATACCGTCCGGCCCCGGTGCACGAGAGCCATCAAAAGACGACACAGCAGTCCATACTTCCTCTTCGGAAAACGCCACTTCGAGGGATGATGCTTGGACTTCGCTCAGCTTCATAAATTGGATGTCCCAATCCTCCACCTCCAACGTATTGCTATAATTAAAGGTCTCCAAAAAGTGCTTATGAATAATGTTATTTATCTCCGCAGCATTTGAAATCCTCACCCCATTGTGTTCAAGCATAAAAATGGCATTCGACTTGTGTCTCATTGATGCAACCGAGTGGAAAAACATCGTATTACGATCTCCTTCCCGGAACCACCTTAGTCGTGAGTGTTGGAGCCAAATACTCTCCTCCCTACGCAAAAGGCACCACAGATTGTCCTTTAAGGATACTAGTTCCGATTTATCCGCTATAGTTGCCGAGCCCGCAATAAGCTTAGACTCAATGGAAGCAATTTGTTTTTCCAATTCTTTTAAATTCCCAGGCGAGCACAGCTTCTTCGAAGCTGCCCAATTCTTTACAGCTCCTTTCACCATTTTTAACAGATTGCAAGCACCCTTCTCCGCTCTTCCACGGTGAAACTTACCGATCTTTTGTTCCAGCATGTCGTCAAAACCCTCTTCCTCCATGACATAGTTATAAAGCCTAAACGGTCTGAATGTTTTGCATTGCTTTAAAGTTTCCAAGCATATAGCATTATGGTCCAAGATTACCTTCGACAGTAGTAGCTGATTCAAGCTCGGAAACCCCTGAAAAAAATCGCCGTCCACCAAGAATCTGTCGAGTCTCACAAATGAAGGAGGGTCTCTGTTATTCGACCATGTAAACTCTCCCCCTATAAGCGGCAAATTAATAAGTTTCGCCTCCTGAATGAAAGATCTGAAATCCTCCATTGCCGAAAAATTCCAAGACTTCCCAAGTTTATCTTCAACCCCTGTGATGGCATTAAAATCGCAACCAATGCACCACGCAACCTTGTGCCTCCTCATGACTTCCAATATCTCTCTAAAGAAGATCTTCCTAACCACGTCAACATTAGGCCCATAGACATTAACCAATCCACAAACCATCGAATTACCCCTGAACCTGCCTATAATCACTATAAATCTGCTCGAAATAAAGGAATCCAATTTCTCAAAGCTTCCCACGTCCCACATACTAAGCACACCGCCTGCCGACCCATCCGCAGGAGCATTCGCATATTCAAAACATTTATCACATCCCATGCGCCTCAGCAACTGCTTGGATATATCCCCAATTTTCGTTTCTTGAATGAAAATCACCTGAGGTTTCTTCTCTTTTACCAAATTGCGAACAACCCTAGCCTTTTCTCTCCTCCCTAACCCTCTAATGTTCCAAGTTATTATTCTAAGATCCATAAATTGTTTGATTATTACCCGATTCAGCAACTATCCACTAGGGTCAATGACGCCCCTCCAATTCCCTAATTTTCTCTACCACTAACTCTTTACCGCCCTTGAATGTTATCCCTAACACTTTGCTGACTCCCCAAACATGCAAGGCCTCTTCTATATAGCTGAGGTGAACTGAACCTCCTGTATTCAATGAATCCTTACTAACAGTCCCATGCTCCCCTTCTACAGAATCACGCACCTGACGGCGAATTATCCTCCGATGACTAGCCTGGAAGAAATCACACTCCCTTATTCCAGATGCTGCTGCGAGACCGAGAGAAGGAATATCTTCTTTATTCGCTCGAATATCTAGAGGAGAAGGTCGATGATCCTCCGGCTGCTGAGATTTTCTGGCAACATTGCACCTATCGGGGGTATCTTGTACGATATCTTGAGACCAAGAGAAAGAGGGATTTGAATTAACGGTACCCTGAAAATTGGACGAGTTTATGTCCACTGCCTGACCCTCTCCCTCTTGATTGCTAGCATTAACCATATTGGCTTCCAACTGCGAATGGGCCCGACTAGATTGGGGACCCAACACATCCATATCTGATGGTCCATTGGCCTGATAGACTCTAACTAGAGGTTCCTGCAGAGCCTCAGCGGAAGAATGAACATCCTCCAAACTGAGACCGTTAGTCCGACTGTCACGTGGGACCCGGATTCCTGCATTATACTCAGCCTCATAATTTGCATTCAATACCTTGTCGCTGGGAACATTCCCCTGCTGGACTCCCGACAAACCGTTGGTATTCACCCCATGCAAGAAATCCTCACTAGACCCTTCATGATCCCTTGTCAGAATATTCGCCGGAAAGTCTTGTCTGTCATACCGATCCCCCGCCCCATCCCCTTGAAAATCACTATATTCTTCATCCACTTGCTCCCCGAAACTAGCGTCCCCCCCCCCCGAACCAGCAATCCGAAGACCAGTCCCCAATGCTTACCTTAACTTGAAACTTCTGGCCATTAGCAAGAAAGCTTATGGACTTTGGAACAACGAACTGATTGGGCGCCCTTATTAGAAACCTTACAGATGATAAATCCAGTTTGCGAGCGGTAGCTTCGCTAATTTCAACTAACTTCCCCCATTTATTTGCTAAAATGGAGAAGAAATCCATCAACCAACAATGCAAAGGAACTCCATCAAGCTTTACCGGCACATACATGCATGGAATACCACTGATCATGACCTCTTCTTCAATATGCGAAAACCAAAAGGACAGCTCCCCCCTTTTACCCTGCCAAGCTTCTGCCTTATCTTCCAATGAGTTAAAAGTGACCAAGCATGCTTCCTGCATACAGCCCCACTTTGCAATACTCACCATCATTCCATCACTGGCAAGGGCCTTTTGCACAAATTCGATATCAAAACCAGGTTTAAGAATGCCCATGACTGAGTTGTTAATCCATTCCAGATTCACCTGTGGATCTTGCGGAATCTCCCCACTGTCCTCTGTATCATCCTCGCCCCCAAATAGCCCTTGCTCCTGAGGTAGGTCTTGTTCCGAAAGAGGCGTCAATAGTAACGCTTCTTTGAAAGACCTTCCATCCTTCTGTCTAAAGGGAGTAGGAGCACACCGTTTGGCATGCATACCGTTGTGTGTAGCCTGCGCTTGTCTCCCTTCTAGTTGGTTTGCTATCCGATGACCCCTTTTAAATCTAGAAACGGAGACACTAACCATTCTGCCATCTATCATGGAGTTGTTAACTCTCTCAATCGCCCTTTTCATTCCTCCTTCTTGAGCAAAGTGAATGAAGGCAAAGGTACAATCCCAATACTTTGGCTTCTGGTTGACTAAGGGAATGAACACTCGAACAACTTCACCAAACGCCCAAAGAACTCACGCAAAGTTCCCCTTAAACCCTTCTACTGAGGTTGTCCACAAAAATGATCCATTCTGCCGATTCTGCATGAACCTTCTTCCTCCATTGCCTGTCGAAACCTTTCGCCTCCTCTCTTGGCCTTTCCATTTGATTCATCAATTAACCCCTTTTCTTTAGTAGTTTGTTGATAAAAAATCGAATATTTTTTAAAATAGAATATTTAATATTTTCATATTTAAATCACATTGATTATTTAATAACAACTTTAAATATTCGATTTAAAAGAAAAAAAATTGATTTAAAATATTCGAATATTTAATTAAATTTTTATAGGAACTCGAAAACTCGACTCGAATCGAAAAAAATTCAAATAAAGTTTGAGTTGTAAAATATGACGCGTAAACTCGAATAACTCGAAATTTTTTGACTCGACTCGATCGAACGCTCACCTCTATCTTAAGATATGACGCGTCAACTCGAAATATTCGAATATTTTAAATCATTTTTTCTTTTAAATTGAATATTTTTTAAAATAGAATATTTAATATTTTCATATTCAAATCACATCGAATATTTAATAACTACTTTAAATATTCAATCTAATTTAAAAATATTCGATTTAAAAGAAAAATTTGATTTAAAATATTTGAATAATTAATTAAATTTTTACAGGAACTCGAAAACTCGACTCGATTCGAATCGAAAAAATTTCAAATAAAGTTTGAGTTGTAAAATATGATGCGTCAACTCGGATAACTCGAAATTTTTTGACTCGACTCGATCGAACGCTCACCTCTATCTTAAGATATGACGCATCAACTCGAATAACTCAAAATATTAGAATATTTTAAATCGATTTTTCTTTGAAATCACATTGAATATTTAATAACTACTTTAAATATTCGATTTAATTTAAAAATATTCGATTTACAAGAAAAAATTGATTTAAAATATTCGAATATTAAATAAATATTTAAAGTAGTTATTAAATATTCGAATATTTAAAAGAAAAATATTTGAATATTTTAAATCATTTTTTTCTTTTAAATTGAATATTTTTAAATTAAATTGAATATTTAAAGCAGTTATTAAATATTCGATGTGATTTAAATATGAAAATGTTGAATATTCTATTTTAAAAAATATTCGATTTAAAAGGAAAAATGAATTAAAATATTCGAATATTTCAAGTTATTTGAGTTGACGCGTCATATTTTACAACTCAAACTTTATTTGAAATTTTTTCGATTCGAGTCGAGTCGAGTTTTCGAGTTCCTATAAAAATTTAATTGTAATTATTTATCATGTTACCATACTTTGGAATTTTGCTTTAAGGACCAAATTGAAAGAATGTGTAAATAACAAGGGCTAAATTTAGTGAATTGTTTCGAATTATGACTAAATTGATTGAATGTATAAATATGAAGGACTAAATGTGTTATTATACCAAAGTTTATAACAGTCACTTAACGGCATTTAACGTCTAGTTACCATTTTGTTATAAAACATAAATTTTAATTGTCATTTTGTGATTTTTGAAAGTTTGGTTACCATTTTATTTTTTTTACCAAAATTCAGTGACCGTTTGTGTACTTTACCCTAAAAAAAACTAAGTATCGTTACTTACAAAATAAGTATCGATATTTGTCCAAAAATATAAAAAAAAATTAACTTAAAAATTATCAAAATTTCTAATATTTTAAATTTTTGAACAAATTTTAAAACTTGTCCTATTTTAGCCAAAGCGAGAACTACCCAAACTCATCACTCATCAGCAATCAATGGCTTGATCCTGGGGCGCGTGGCTCTAAAAGAGTCGGCTTTTGAGTTTTGACAACTGAAAAGGGTTTTCATAAAGAGTTTGAGGAGAAAACAACAAAAACTGGCCATGTAAGCGTTGGGCCTTACCAGCTGTAGCTTTAATTATTAAATAACACTTTTTTGTTGCTTAATCCTCTTTCCCACGAAGCTTATCTCTCTCACTGCTATAATTAAGCAATGAATTTAGAATTACTTAATTAACATAAAAAATTTGAAAACAAAAATATGAAATACAGAGAATATCATAAATGCCCATGAAATGGCAGGAAAACCTTCAGCAAAGTCTCGTGACCTAGGGGAATTATTGCCTGCTCTGTGATCACCACGGATTTAGTCCATCTCACTTGCTTGTAGGGTCTCATCACTATGATTTATTCTTTCCCACCGACGTTTCTATGTATACCTGTTTAAAACGGTATCGACTAGAAATTAAACCATAGGCTCGGCTCGCCACGTCATTCATGGTCTCAACCAATAAAAAATATTTATTTTATTAATTTTTTTCCATATCATCTTTTTACCAAGTAAATCTACAATTGGTAAAAAGTGTTTTTTAGTTTAATTTACAGTAAATCTGAGTGAAAATTCAATCGGTAAAAAATGACATGGATAAAATTAATGAAATGGATACTTTTTATTGGTTGGGACCATGGATGACGTGGTGAGTCGGGCCTATGATATAATTTCTCGGTATCGACAATGGTTCGATGCAATGACAAAATACATTATTTTTTTGGTAAAAACATATGGTTTCATATATAGAGAATCATACACGAGAGTGTTATTACAAGCCTCATTAAAAATTTCTCTAAGCCTAAATAAAAGAAAAGAGTACGAGTGATAACACAATTAAAAAAGTTCAAACAAGCAATCCAAACTAAAGCTGAAAAAAAGAAAGACAACTAGCACCACAAAGAATTACACCACCTAATCTTCAACATTTGGCCAATCTTGCTACAAGAGATGAGAGAGCGTTGATGGGGGAGCGTGAAAAAAACACAGGGTCAATCATATTGAAAACGACTAGTTGAGTGCAAGCATCCGTAACCCGGGTACCATCGCAGTGAACAAGTTGTACCTGAATCACCTAAGGCCGCGGCCAAAGCTCAAACAAGGGACTGTGCATGATGTGTAATCTGGTGTAGTTGTAACGAAGGACTCGAACCGTTTTCAAACTATCAAGCTCCAGAATAACACGTTGGAACCTTGCTTCACATGCATAAACAAGGCCAATATAGGCTTCCCAAACTTTCGCATCCACAATCGAACAAATACCAATGAACTTGGCAAAACCAAAACGCCATAACCCATTTCTATCTCACGCTACACCCCACAAGAAGCACAATCATCCAACTCACGATGTGCACCATCGGTATTGACTTTAACCCACGAAGCCCGCGGGGGACCATTACGATGGTCTGCAGGTGACAACGAGGGTGATAACCCGAGACGCCCGACTCTCCTATTGTGCCCGAACTGTTAATTCTACGAGATTCATGCTTCTCACTAGGGGTGATAACGAGCAGAGCTGAGCCTAGCCAGACTTAGCTCAGAAACAGTACTATTAAGCTCGTCGAGCTCAAAATTTTAGGCTTGAGCTCGGCTCAGAAACAATACTATTGGGCTCGACTCGGGCTCAAAGCTCGTCAGGCTCGTCTCAGCTCGAAATGGACAATTTTGCTATAGTTTTTTTATAAAGATTGGGCCTCATTAAAAGCCCCTTTTATAACCAACACTAAAACGAAATTCAATGTCAGGAAAGGGGAAAAGAGCGCCCAAAAATTAGATTAATCCAAATAACCAAGAAATATTCTTACAATACAAACACATAATAATAGAAAATACAAAATCAAACAACAACCAACTAAGGAAAATGCCCAAATTATTTTAGTTAATTTGCTTTTAGTGAATTTCCCCTAATTTATTTTATATATTATTTTTCTTTTGTTAAACATATTACTTTTAGTGCAATGTAGCATATAATATATATATATATATAATTATTTCAAGGTTGTTCACGAGCTTTTTGATTCGAGCTTGGGTCAACTCGGCTCGACGTGTTAAGGTCTCGAGCCTGAGTTGAGCTCACTCGAGTTGAGCTTTGATCGAGCCAAGCCCGAATAGCTTGCAAGCCGGTCAAGCTCATTATCACCCCTACTTCTCGTGATCACCCCATGGCCATCTTCAACTGGAGATTCAAATACCACTCCATTCCTGTCAAGCCATAAATTCCACAAGATGAAACCGAAAAGTACATCCCAATTCCCAGTAGATAACGAAAATTGAGAACCAACCGATAGATTTATCGATACCCGATCACACAACTCCATATTCAAGAACAGTCCCAATTTGTCTAGACGAATTAATTCTTTCCAAACAAGCATTGCAAGGGGACAATTTCGAAGAATGTGATCGATGCTTTCGATTGTAGCCCCGCAAAGAACACAACTATCATCACTAGTAAGGTGCCGACGCATGTGCTCCTCATTTGTCACAACTATGCACCGGACCACTTGAACCCATACATCTCACCTTATAGGCTAACTTTATAGTAAATCCCAAGTCCCTAGATCCTTGCCAACCAATGGAATCGTGAACTTGTAGCTGAGTCGGACCTTTAACATCCACAATGCACAACAAGATTTCCCATGACACTAGATGCTCGAACAAGATCCACATTCATTCTCCTGCATTGTCTACCATCCGAGCAACCGGGACACGTGCAAGAGATGATATTAAACCGAATTTTATGTGGCAAACCAAATGACCCACTTCCTCAATCCAATTATCGTGCAAAAAATCTATATCCGGGTCGGAACCAATCATCCAACGAATGTTATTACGGGCATCATTCCAAACCACACTTAGGCCCTTCCAAAAACGAGAACAATTAGAGTTACAGAGAACCAACGAAATACCCTCACTACACTTATGCTTCTCACAAATAAACCAAACCCATAAAGCATTTTTTCGAGTAAGTAAATTGAATGCAAGCTTCATAAGAAAAGCTTCATTCTATTTATCCATTTCACTATACTTATACTTCTCATGAATAAGTCGGACCCATAAAGCATTTTTCCTAGTAAGTAAATTGAATGCAAGCTTCATAAAAATGCTTCATTTTGTTTATCCATTTTACGAAATCTCAAGTCGCCTTCTGGAATAGATTGACACATCGTATCCCAATTGACAAGATGAATCCCTCTTGTTGCTGATGTAATACCCCACACAAAACGTCGTATCAAACGTTCCAAATCCATACATGTACGTTTCGAAAGAACCGTAGTTTGCATAGCATAGAGAGGTATAGCCACAAGCACTAATTTAGTAAGGGTAATCTGTCCTTCTCACGATTGGCACTTTTCCTTCCATCCACTTAGCTTACGTTGCAACATATGAACTAAATACTGATACGAAGCCGAGGTAACTCGTCTATGTAATAAAGGAACACCAAGATAATTCCCTAAATCATCCACCTTTAGGAATCCAAAACCACCACTGATGTTTTGTCGCATCTCAAAAGGAATATTCTTAGAAAAGAAAATTGTGGTCTTAGTAGCACTTACTTTATAGCCTGATACCTGACAAAACTTCTCTAACACCGAGCGTACAACTGTCATCTGATCAACAGATGCTTCAGTGAATAAAATCATATCGTTTGCAAAAAATAAATGGGATATAATAGGCCCATTCCCCGTAACCTGGAACGGTGTCCACCTTCCCCAATCAATAGCCATCTGAATTCCTTGAGCTAGTCTCTTCATGCACAACAAAAAAAGATAAGGCAACAGCGGATCCCCTTGTCGAATTCCACAAGAAGGCTTAAACAAATCAGTCAATGAGCCATTACATAGTATTTGTGTTGATACTGTAGATACACATTGCATGATCAAAGACCGTACAGAATTCGGAATATCGATATCAGAAAGGGTATCATCAATGAAGTCTCACTCTAATCTATCATACGCTTTCTCCAATTCAATCTTAAGATCCATCCAACCTCGTTTACCAGATTTATTCTGCATCGAGTGAACCATCTCATGTGTAATAACAATGTTATCCGTAATAGATCTGCCCGAAATGAAACTAGTTTGATTTTCTGACACCTAAGAAGATAAAAGAGGCTTTATCTGGTTAAATAAAATTTTTGAAATTGACTTATAAAGCAGTCTACACAAATTGATCGGTCTAAACTGACTCATCGACTCCGACAATGAGACCTTTGGCAACAACACAAGCAACGCGCGATTAAGATGTTTAGGGATGAGACCAGTCTGAAATATATGAAGGATAAAATTACAAACTGAATCACCCACGATGCCCCAATTCTTCTAAAAAAAACCCGCATTCAACCCATCAACACCAGGTTCTGTGGAAGGCCCTATATAAAAAATAGCAGTCCGTACCTCATCCCTTGTATTCGGTAACCTAATGGCTTCCTTGGATGCTTGCGGCACCTGCGGAAAATTGCCTTTAGCCATCGACCTTGGTCGTGTTAAAGAATTAGTACTAAAAAGTTGGGGATAAAATGTCAATGCTATGCGAGTAAGCTTATCATTATCCCGACACCACGAACCATCCTCCCGCCTGAGAGTCGAAATTCTATTAGCCCAGCGTCGAGCCATAACAGAGGCATGAAAGAGCTGGGTCTTCCGATCACCATGCAACACCCAATTCGCATATGCCTTTTGTCTCCACAAAGTATCTTCTTGTGTCATCACCTCATCAAGTTTCAATTTTAATTTATCTAATAAAGATACTCAAGACGATGAATGTCAGGTTAAAAGAGCCTTGTCAATGCCCCGTATCTGCGCCCAAAGATGTTTTTTCCATTCACCAATGTGTTCAAAAAAATTTTGTTCCAAGAACCATTACTCATATTAAATTTAGCAAGATTAACCTCAAGAGCGCCTCCACCAGTCCATATCGATTCAAGGAGCTCTCAGAAATTCGGATGGGATTGCCAAGCATTAATAAAACGGAACTGTCTATTACCTCTAGAACTATCATCCTCTAGTGAAGAAATAAGTAAAGGACGATGATCTGAACTCAGTCTATCAAGGTGAGTAACAAAAGCATCCACAAAAATAAACTTTATTGCGCATTCACAAGACATTGATCAAGTCGTTGGTATAAGTTCCAACGGTTCCACGTCAATGGAGGCCCATGAAAATCAAGATCTAACAACCCCAAATTACTAATAAAATCAGCAAACGCTCAGCTTCTCGTAGCATTCTACGCTGCCCCCAACTCGTTCATCTACATATAAAAGCACATTAAAATCACCTCCTAAAATCTAAGGAATATTCTCACCTGGATTAAGGTTCTCAAGTTGCCGCCACAAGAACTTGCGCTTTGCACTAGTCGGACTAGCATAGACAACGGTAATCTAAAACTGAAATATACCCCTCGCATCAAACACTCTACTATTAATAAATTGGTTAGAGACTTGTAACAGATCAACAAAAATCCAAGTTTAGAGTTCGAAAACCCAAGTTTATATATGACTATGTACGCACCACGACCAGTCACATGGGGCTCAAATAAAGCCACCATACTCAACTTGTGCTCACGAACAAAAGTTATGAAGTGCCTTTTAAAAGTCAGGCTGGCAGCACACTAACAATTCCACAACATAAAATTAATCATTAAAACAAAGGATAAACTACTTCATTGACCACCATACTTTTGAAAAAATGTGATTTGACCATATCATTTTTTCTAAGCAATTAAACCACCAAACTATTTAAATGGTATCAATGTAACCACCAGTCGTTAGAGGTTAACAGTAGGGTGATGTGATAGTAAAAAATATGGGTATAATTACACATTTGGTCCTAATTTAATTAATTAATTTTCCCCCTTCCGATAAGGTGGTGACACGTGTCACTTGATTGGAGAAGGAAATTTGAAAGTAAAGAAATTGAGACTAGGGGGATTCAAACCAGAGCTACCTTGGTGGAAAGAAACTATTCTTGCCAGTTGCCACTAGGCCAAGCTTACTTTTGGGATATGAAGTGCCACATATAATATATGTGTTATATAGTTATTAATGCCTGTAAAAATTAAAAGTAACAAAATTGGGGTTGGGGGGATTCGGACCAAGGCTCCCTTGGTAAAAAGACACATATGCTTGCCATTAGGCCAAGCTTACTTTTGTGATATTAAGTACAACATATAATATGTGTTATATTACTGTTAATACCTGGAAAATGGAGAAAATGCGATTTTAGAGAACTCGAACACAACATACTTATGATGGATAAAAACATCTAACTCAATTAAATAAATCTAATAATTAAATTAAAGTTAACAATATTTTGTATATATTTTAAATTATAGTTCGGGCACGATTTAAAATAAAAAATTTAAAATTATATTAAATTCATTTAGCGAATCTAAACTCACGAACATAATATAATATAATTTTAATTTTTTATTGAATTAGAAATCTCAACTTCCTTCAGAACCAAATAAGTTCAATTTCAAAATCTCAACTTCCTTCAGAACACTCGGACCCGCACCATTACTAGCAACCTTAGTCAAATCCTTCGACACTGTTTTACCTACAACACACGCTTCCTTGGAATTACCACACACTTCATATGTATAACAAACCTGATGTAACCCTTCATACTCCAACTTCTGAATCGTGTCATCAATGCGAATACAAGATGGCAATGGTTTGTTCAAGTCAACAAGAACCGTTAACGGAGCAAACTTACCCATCCTCTTAGCATCAGTATTGTAGTTAATTATGACCACTCTACTAATCAAAGCAGCAATATGACGGAACAAAGCTTTTGAGTAATATCTATACAACAACCCCGGTAATTTAATTCAAACCATCACTTGCAAAGGATGTTTCTCTGGAGTCGTGAATGATTTACTCCACGACTGCACAGTTAAATGGCTACCATAGATAGTTCATGGCCCATGTGTGAGCACTTCACTATAATCCCTCTCGCTAGAAAAGTGCACCATAAAGTAATTAGTATCAAGATCAATAAATTGAATCTATCTCACCGGCTTCCATAGCGTATTAGCACGATCCACCAAAGCTTTATACCCAATTTTTTCTACCCAATAGTCGCACTATAATTGCATTGTGCATATTCCTACCAATCTGGTCATGTACCCGATCCCAAAACTATATAGTCGAAATAGCCCCCTCAAAGTTCATGATGATATCTCTAGCCATAATGACGACTTCATCCTCCACGAAACCTACAGTTGCACCTAAACCCGACATAATTTTCTTACCCTCAGCAACCTTACTAGCATAAGTGCTTTTACCAGCGCCCGGCTGAGCTGCATCCACTGCACCATCACCTTCTACAGTCGTCGGCATACCCATTGTATGCCTTGCGCGACATCAACAACCACGTTATCTGCCTCTATAACAATAGACTCATCCTGCACGGTACCATCAAAATCATTATGGCCCTTCTTAAACGTACGTTGTATGTCCAGCGGAATTACCTCTGGTGGTCGTCCACCAGAGTTTTTGTAGAGGTTAGGGCTCAGCGGCACGAGAGGGTTTCCTTGCGTTGAGAGCATTAGGGTTTTTACTATGTATCTTACATATCAAAGTACATTACTTTTTTAAAAAGAAAACTCAGATTTAAATTTAGAAGATGATATTGTTGAGAGAAATGAGGGAAGAACCACAAATCTCTAACATAAATCATAAAATAGACATGTATTATATAATACAATACATGTTTAAAACGGTTGTGTCACTGCATCAGAAGTACTGGTATTAGGTTACATTGAAATGAAGAGGCTAAAATATATGGGCCGATGGTAAATAAGTTGAAGCTGAACCAATTGACTCGCACCTTTATTCTTACGCTTCGTTCGGTGCCGCTGATAAAACTCTAGTTTGGGTTAAGAAGCTATGTTTTAAGGAGAAGCTGAAATTTTCAACTTCTCTAAAATCTGCATTTAAGACTAAAATCATCGCAAAAGTTGGGCGACAAAAGCCAAAAACTAGGTGTTCAACAAAGCTTCTCCAAAAGCTAGATAGAGAAGCAACGCTTAATGAAACCTCAGTGTATTTGTACCTAGCTTCACGCTGCCATTCTCAAAGATATGAAAAAGATTTTAACCTTAAACTCATCTAATTCTAAACCTAATTTGCAGGGCTTGGGTGTCCAAGATTCTAGCATGCTCATATTTGGTCCTACTTCCATGATTTGCAACTAGTTTTTTCTTTAGCATCCTGGTCTTTCTTTCTTCGGTTTCAATAGGTTTTTAAACAACATCACTTAAACTGTTTTTTAACTACATGTTTCTAAATTATCGGTTGACTAATCCAGACTAGGTATTGCATAGGCTCGTTATGGGGGCGTCCCTTGCAACCTAATTGCTCCATTCACACAAAGTCATAATTCAAACCTTTGTTCTTACTCAAGGAGTCTAATACCTCATCCCACTAAACCAATCGGTTGTTGGTAAACTTAAACTGTTTTAATACTTAATAAGCATTTTTAAAAAAATAAAAGAGATTTTAATGAAAATTTTTAAAAAATAAATTTTAATGAAAATTTTAGAAATTTGAAGGGTAAGATGTTAATTATCAAATTTTAAAAAATAAATTTTATGATATAATTATTCTTCAACGCCTAAAAAATATAATTTATTGTTAATCTTCTTAAATTTTAAAAAATATTTTTTAAAAAATATTGTTGAATTTCATTAATACCATTTATCTATATTTAGATATGTGAGTGTATAAAAAGATTTCTATAAATTCAACCTAAAATTATACCATATCGACATGCACCAGAACTTAGTACTTACAATGTAAGATCTTCCTTAGCACTAAAACCAAGTTGTTATTGGCCATTGATGGGAACTTATAGATAATGATTACTACTACTCAGTAGAGTAGATGGTTAAGGTTGCAATATAATCTTTACCACCCTGGGGTGACAATGCCTATTACCTAATGAATCGATTATAAAGCAATGGGATTGCAATCAAGCATCGACCTAGGGTGGTTGGCGGGGCGGTCGCCCCTACTAAAAACTTAAAATTTCTATACAACTTAGAAAAAAATTAGAATTTTTTTATGCATTTTATTTTGAAAATTTATTTTTGCCTCCTGAAAATTTATAAGTTCGCCCCCTAAAAATTTATAGATTCACCCCTAATCCAAAGTCATGCGTTCGTCCCTAAATTTGTAAAATAATATTTAACAAAAAAATAGTTTGATTTGTAACTTTTATCTGACATTTTAATCAGTAACAGAACTTAGTGTTATTTATTGAATAAATCATTTAAAAGTGTAAATTTAGAGGACTAATAATATAAATTATACTATATTTTTAAGAGACAAAAATATAATTTTACCATGACTTCAACTTCAATTTTTAAAATTTTTTTTGGAGGGTCGTGGTTACCACAAGTGTCTCTTGAGTACCGCCACTTATCTCAATCAATTCGATGAAACGTCCATAAGTTTAATAACCAAAAGGCGACGTCTCTATAAATTGTTTTATAGAAACGGCGTTGCTATTTTTAAACTACTCAATTTATGATTTAGAGTTTAGAGTTTATGGATTTATAATTTAAGATTTATGGTTAGAATTTACGTTTTAAAATTTAGAGTTTAGAGATAGGGTTTAGGTTGTAAGGTAACATGATTAAGGATTTATGTTTTAACCCATAAACCCTAAATTTTAACCCAAATCTGAAATTCTATCAACAACCCCTAAATTCAAAACTACTACACTTAACCCTTATAACTTAAACCCTAAATAGAGTCCCTAAACCCCTAAAACTAAGGCAGTTGTGTAAACAAAATTTCCACAAACGCTTGTGCATGTAATAATTACCCTTTTAAAAATATTTTTCTAAAAAATATATGAACGCAAAAAACACAAACAAAACAAAAATATGGTGTTTATTATTACTATTATTATTAGGGTAATTATTTCATGCACAACTGCTTTAGTCTTATGGTTTATAGACTCTGTTTAATATTAAGGGTTTAAATGTAGTAGTTTTGAATTTAGTGGTTGTGGATATACTTTTGAGTTTAGGGTTTATAGGTTAAAACCTAAATCTCTAACTATGTTACCCTAAAACCTAAACATAACCTTAAACCCTAAGGTGTAACATTGAAATTTAAATTATATACTCTTACATTAAAACCCATAAACTTTACACTTTAAACCCTAAAATTAAGGTGCTTGTGGAAACAAAAAAATTCACCGTATGTGTATATAACAATCGAGGGGAAAGAGCTACATACATTTGTGTACAATTGTATGAGTTTTATGCACTTTCATGTTATTTACCATTAATATTTGAACGATTCAACTATTGTATTATGCAAATCATTTGATATTTTTATTATATCGATCTAAAATAGTGTATCTGATACATACGGAAGATTTACAAAAATATTGCAGTTGCATTCTATTATTTTTCAATCTATTGAAGTTGTCAGATTATTTTCGGAAATATTGTGAATTGAACAGTAGAATGTGAAGTCGGACTCTGGTGAATCTCGAATTTGAAATTAAAAAAAAACAGTGAAGTCGGATTCTAATGAATCCGGTTTTAAAAAAATAGGGTGAAGTCGGATTCTAATGAATCCGATTTTGAGAAGAAAAAAACAAAAAAAGGGTGAAGTCAGATTCTAATGAATCCGGTTTTGAAAAGAAAAAAAATAAAAAAATAGGTGAAGTCGGATTGTAATGAATCCGATTTTGGGGAAAAATCCCTTATGTCTAAACCATTTGAATCCGACTTTGGGGCACAGACTTTGGGAGTCAAAGGCTGCAAAATGGCATGCATGAGAGGGGCATGCATGAGACTGAAAGCTGCAAAAAGAGAGGGACATGTATGAGAGGGTAGTGTAATTAGGAATGGGGGATAGAATGGTGGAATTTAATTGGGTAGGTATAGGTTTAGGTTACTGTTTATTTTTGGGAAGAGTGGGAAGCAGATTAATTTTTTGGGAGTGGTGGATGTGATTTTTGAATGATAATGGGTTTATATTATTTTAAAATGTATAGGGGTAGAGGTTAAAAATTTATAGTTGTTAGATAGGCAGAAATATGGGTAGTATAAGGGATAAAAAATTTATTTATTTGTTAAATAGTTAAGTTAAGGTTGAAGGAAAGTTACGATTGAAGGAGTAGAAGAAGAAGAAGATAAAGAAAGTAGTGAGAAGAAAAGATTGTAAGTATATTCGAATTTTTTAGAGTTTTTTTTGGTAATTTTTTTTGTTATTTTGTAAGTAGATTCGAATTTTTAAATTTGATAATTTCTTCAGTTTGGTATTTAATTTTGTTATTTTGTATGTTTCATATATTTTAAATTTTTTCATGTAGTTTATTTGAGTTACTTCGAATTTGGATTGGACAAATGGTATATTTTTTCATGTAGTTTTTTTATGTAGTTTATTTGAGTTAGTTTGGTAGTTTTAAATTTTAATTTCAGTTTATTTTGTAAGTTGATTTACTATGTTAGAAAAAAATATATTCGAAATATATTTATTTTTTTATTTTATTATGAGCATTTTGATTTAGTATGTTTTATTTCGATCATGCAGAGAAAATGAGCAACAACAAATTTATGGTGATTGTTCATTACAATGGACAAATGGTGAAAACTGATGTTGGGGTTGTATTTGATTGTGAAAGTAGTACGAAGATGAGATTCGAGAAAGAAATCATGCTTCGAGAAATGAAGGAGAAAATATCACAGAAAATTAGAAAAGAGATTCATGGTTTACGTTACCGATCGATGACATGTGACAATCCGGTCAGATATTGTGCAATCACTCTCCAAGATGATGATATTTCTTTGATGATCGCAGAGCATGATTCTATGGGAATTCGATATATCGAGTTGTTTGCCGAGGTGCGTGATGTTCCCGGCCCATCTACAAATGTAGTTGGAGAATCGGCTCAAATGAACTTTGGTGATGAGATTGATATGCCCGGAGGCAGTTTTGTAGCAATGTTGACAAGTGGGACATCAAATACATTTCATGAAGTCGGGCCTTCAACATATGCTTCATCACACGGGCCGAGTGTTGATCCTGCTGTTGAAGCTGGTATGGAACCCTCACGAGGTCGATGGGGAGAATCACTTGCCGATTTCAGCGAAGATGAAGATATTGGGGATCTCGATTTGTTCCCTGATGATGTTGGTGTAGCCCCTGATTTTGGTGTTGGCGAATTTGTTTCGTCCGGGGGCGACATTACATTTTATGAACCTCCTTCTCACATGAGTTCGGTGAATTTTGATGCAATGAGAGCGCCTGAATTCTCAGATTTGGCCTGATTAACCTCGAGTCAACACAGTGAATTATATGTTAAGGTTCAATTTGATGACAAGAATGAAGCTATATTGGCAGTGAAAGAGTACAGCATCAAGAACCACGTGGACTACTTTGTCGCAGAATCCAGCACGATGACCTTCTTTGCCAAATGTGTGAAATACAGACAAGAGTGCAATTGGAAGATCCGAGTGACAAAGCTGCAGAGGTCAAATCGTTAGGAGGTCACAAAGTATAATGGTGTTCACACATGTTTACGAACTTCCATTAACCAAGACCACCGAAAATTGGACTCCAACGTAATATGCTGTCACATAATGAAGTTGGTTGAAGCAAATCCACGGGTTACAATTTCAACGATTCAGGCAAGCATTGCGCAGCAATTTGAATACCAAATAAAATACAAGAAGGCCTGGCGTGCAAGGGATAAGGTAATGGACTTGGTGTACGGTGATTACGATAAGTCGTACAACGAGCTACCGGCTTTATTACTAGCACTGACACATTTTCTCCCGGGCACCATAGTGAGGTATCAAACCAAGGATGCAAAAGACCGAGAAGGACAAATTGTTGAAGGTTATAAATTTTTTCATCGACTTTTCTGGGCGTTCAAGCCTGCTATCGAAGGCTTTCCCTATTGCAAACGTATGATACAAGTCGATGGCACATGGTTGTACGGGAGATACTCTCATATATTGTTGGTTGATGTTACGCAAGATGGTGACGACAACATCTTCCCGATTGCATTTGCAATTGTTGAGCAGGATAGGGCGAAAGCTTGGAATTTCTTTTTGACGAATTTACGTGAGCATGTCATCAAAGAAGATGGGATATGCATTATATCCGATCGAGGGACGGGTATCAAAGCAGCAATTAGTCGAGACGGAAGTCGTTGGACACCACCGAACGCATACCCTGCCTACTATATTCGTCATATCAGTAAGAACTGCTATGAGCGGTTCAAAAATCCTTATCTTCGCAGTGAGATTGAAACCATGGGTAAGCATCGTTTTCAAACTAAATTATATTTGCATATGTATTTATTTATTTATGTTTGATTCTAATAATACTATGACACAGGATATCTACTAACGCAACCACATTTTGAGAGGAAGATGGAAAATTTAAAGAAGTACGGCGAGCAGGTTTGGAGTTGGGAAAATGAAATCGAGAGGGAAAGATGGGCCCGATCATATGACAAAGGTGGTAGACGATACTGGCAAATGACTACCAACCTTGTGGAGTGCATAAATGGAGTACTAAAAGAATCACGTCATCTCCCAATAGCAAGCCTGGTGAAAGAGACATATTATAGGTTGGCGAAAGTTTGGGTAGTTAAAGGAAAGGAAATTGAGGCCTTATTAAATAGGGACCAAAGGTGGGCTCCTGCTCTTGTGAAGAAAATGACAGAGAACATGATGAAAGCAACGTTGCTACAGGTTCACAGCTTCGACCGAACTAATCAGATATTTGATGTTGTTGGTGCCAGACGCAACAACGAAGCAGCGCACTCAAATGTATTTCGAGTCTATTTCAGACATAGTTGGTGTGATTGTGGAGCATTCCAAGCATGGCGATATCCATGCATTCATGCAATTGCATCGTGTATGCATGTAGGGGTTGACCCGTACAATTCTTTTGATGAATGCTTCGATCTCCGTAGAATGGTCAATATTTACAGAAGTGAGTTCCCACTGATTGCAAATTCAATTTATTGGTCGTCGGTAGAGCATGAAAAATGGTTACGGGATCCTACACTCCGTAGATCTCCAAGTGGTCGACCTAGATCGACTCGCATATATACCAGTATGGATCTTCATTTTAGGGAGAAGGGACAGCGGAAGATATGCGCTATATGTAGGGCCGAAGGACATTCCAGATCAAACTGTCCAAATGAACCAAGATTCGTGTCAATGCCTCGGTGATTTCCAATGTTTGTATTTGAAAAAATTTATGTTATGTTATGTTGTGTTAATGTTGTGTTGTGTTGTGTTGTGAAACAATTCAATTTAATCACTTAATTTAAATTGTTCTAATATAATCATTAAGTCGAAAAATTATTTTTCTTTTAAATTGTTAGATATAAAATACAAATAAAAAACTTATTCAAACATTAAATTTTAACATAATCCACTAAAGTTATCAACTACTTGAAATAAAAAAGCTAACAATGCTTATGTCCACCCGTACCACACCCCGGTGGATGATGAGACCGATCGGGATTGCGTCGACGACAATGCTGAAGTTGCTGCTCTTCATCGACATCATTATCGTTCTCGGTTCCAATTGGCCTACCTGTGAAGAACAAGGATTGATGTGGTGTTTGTTGAACACAGGGGGTCTTAAAATTTGGTTGATACAGATACATATGGATTGATCCTTGAGGAACACTGGACGTGGCAGTCATCATCGGCGAAATGGCATCGTAGGGGTTGGCCACAAGAGGTGTAAAAAAATCCATGTTCTCGCTCAAGTTCGTGTAGTTGGGTGTCTGTGGCGAAATAAACTCGGGTCTGTATAAATTAGGATCATTAAACCCTACATTACCTGAAGAGCTCCCTCCTACATTACCTAAATAGCTCGAGCTCACTGGTGGATATATAAATGTAGCAGGCTGAACAAATCTTATATTATCCGAGTATCTCGGGGCCACTTCCGATTGTACACAAGTAGAAGTCGGTTCTTTTTCCCATATAGCCCTTGGTGGGGCCACTGGTGGCTCCCATGTCGTTGGCCAACCCGTAGGGTCTCTACTACCAATCTGTTGCCTCTGTGATGAGCTTGTTGTAGCCTTCGATGATTTAGTTTTGCCTCCATATTTTTTTCAGAAACTTTCGCATTCCTCCCGTTCAGACTTATTTGTTAAGTACGACATTCCATGACTACGATAGTAGATCATGTACTCTGAACTCTCGAAATCAAAATCGTCTTCTTCCATTGGACGACGTTCTGGCAACGATGAAGCTCTGTTGTTCCACAAAGCAATATACTCACTATGTTTGACTTCTCAATCTGTATCTGGCCTGCCACGTCCATCATAGGCATGAAGATAGTAATGATCACGTGGAATGCACGGAATAGGCTGGTGGAAGCCAAATTGCCTTAACACTCTATCTGCAAAGTGGAACTCTACAGTAGAGAAATGGATCAACGGTGTAACACTACACCATAAAAGTGAATCATTCGTCAAATATTCTGGTACAAATATATGGTCATCTTCGTAAGCCTTCCAAATAAACTGCAAAAACTAATGGTTTAAAATAATACATTTAACTAACTAAGATGTAAAAAACACATTTAACGTCAAAAAGTATTTTCCATTCATATACCTGCTCTTGACAGTGGGAATCAATAAGAGATCTACAAACTCTAACGTTGTTGTGCGCCAACCCCGTCTCATGTTTCTCCTCGCACCATCTGCATACAAATCACAATATATTTAAATAACAAGTTAATTTAATTAATTTACAGATTCAACTAAAAATAAAGATATATATATTTACCTTGCAACGCCAGGAAACTGCACATGTGTTCGAGTAAGTGGTGTAAAAAAAGGTAGTCGTTGTCAAGCCCACACTTGCAACAATAACAGGCAACCACCAATACCGCCTACCCTCTGACCCTTTTGCAGTAAAGCGCCTTTGCACAACTCGCGATACAAGCACGCTAATATAGCTGATCCCCAACTATATTGACAATCAGGTTCCCAAGGAGTATCCAAAAAAACGAAGATACCATACATTGACCATATTGCCAGATTTATCCGGCATCAGTATACCTCCGATCATCTGTAGGATATATGCTCGACTGACCATATTAATTTCTTCAACTATATTATACTTAGAGAGTTGAAATTCTCTCTCTAGCCAACTCATTTTCACACGAGACCCTTTCACGTCACTTCCATAGGGTTCCTTCCCAAGGAACCTTTGACAAATTTCATCCGTTTAGCCTACGGTACGCTCGACCACTGGCTTCCCGTTTATTGGGACCCCAATAAGATAAACCACGTCCTCGAGGGTGATCGTACATTCTCCGCAAGGCATATGGAAGGTATGCGTTTCAGGTCTCCAACGCTCAATTAAAGCAGTAATCAATCCAGGCACCAACTTGTACCCACGAAGGAACGTGGCATGATAAAATCCCGCGATATATAAAAAATTGTCGATTCTGTGGTCTAGGGGTTTGTCTACCATGCACAAATGATGTTTAAATGTTTCCTCCGCATCCTGTAAATAACACATTATTTAAACATAATGGATCACAAAAAAAACACAAAAGTGTCATATTTCGTAATGAAACAATTTTTAAAAAATTATACCAGCTCATCAACTCTAAGGCTAGTAATGTGTCGATTCTGTAAATGCAACAATGGAGCTTGCTCAGCCATCCTACATGACAAATAAGAAAATATTAGTAAACCGAGACTAAATCTACTACATTAAAAATAACAATTAAAATAAATGTCGTATTTGCTTATTGTCTATTAAATCATCAATTTAACGTTTTATTCAATCACATATAAATAAATATAATTAAATTAACGAACTTAAATAAAATAATAAAATCTATCCACCTATTTTTCTATATTCTCAAAACAAATGTATTTTCCCGTTTCTTCTCTTATATTCAAACATTTTTTTCTATATTCTCAATATCTCTCCACCTATTTAACACAAAAATATTTAAACTATATTTTCTTCTCATATCTTCACCTATTTAACACAAAACTTTCAAATTACATTCTCTCAAAATAACATAAAAAATTCAAGGAACTTCAAAATAAAAATTAAAAAAAATTAACGAATTTAAAGTGAACAATATACAACAAAATATTTCTCAAATCCCCACCTATTTAACAAAATATTCAAACAACAACTTCAAATTTAATCAAACAAACAACTTAACTTACTATATTCTCTTCAACCGCCTATTTAACACAAAAAAATTTAGACTTTAACTTAAAAACACAAATATCCGATTTTCGTAATTATTATAAAATAAAATATACAAAAAAACAAATTACAAAAAATAATACTTACTCATAATAATAAGAATAAATTATAAAAATAAAACACGTACTTTAATAAAATTCTTCAAATCTTCAAATCTTCCTCCTCCTCTTCTTCTTCTTCAAAATATTTTCTCCCACTATCTACCTTCAACCCACCCCTTTTAACCTCAAAAAAATTAAATTTCAACCACACATACCACCTACCCAATTAAATTCCACCATTTATCCAACCAATTATTTTCCCCTGCCACCCTGTGACCCTCCTTCAAATTTTTTTGCAAAGCTTGCCCCCTCAATGCATGCATTTTTCTGCCAGCCCGTGCCCCCATACAATGCCAGCCCGTGAAGAGGTCAAAGTCGGATCCACTTGGCTCCAACTTTAGCCAAAGTCGGATTCACTTGGCCTCGCATTCTGCCCCACTCTGCCACCCATAGAGACGCCAAAGTCGGATCCACTTGGCCAGGACTTTAGGGGAGCCAAAGTCGGATCCTAATGGATCCGTTTTTTTTCTTTTCATATTCGGTCCCAACTAAATCCGACTTCTATTACACTATTCAAAGTGGAATATTCTTGGAAACAATCTACCCAGTACAATAGAGTGGGAAATAAAAAACCCACCACAATTCTTTTGAGAATATTCCGATACATATTTAACGGTTGAAAAGGTTTTATAATAAATAAATAATTAAATATTTTTTAATTTATTTTGACTTATGTGATCTAAAATGATTAGCATAAAAACTCAACGGTTCAATTATTAAAATGTTAATCTATAAAAACTTATAAAACTATGTACAGTACAATTCGTTTAAATTTATATTAGTACGAATAACTAAAGTATAAGTGTTCTTTGATAAGTGTTGTTTAAACATGTCAGTTAATTATTTGGTATATATAATTTGCCTACATCATAAACGAACTTTTTAATTTTGATATCAAATGTTTAAGTATGTCCGATTTCATGTTCTTCCGTATATTTTGTTAACGATAATGTCAATTGAGCTAAATTTAATCGGTAAGTCATTTCAAGTTATTAACATTTTTTCTTATGATGTGTCATTCTGCCAAGTCATTTTAAGTTGTTTATCACCAGTCTAATAATTTTCATCTACAGAGGGGTCATTTTGACCTAAAGTGAAACGTTAAAGGCTAAGTTGCTTTAAAAAATATGGGGCCAAAGTGACTATTCAGTCAAATGTTAGGGCTATTTTTTGGCATTATGCCTAATTTTAATTCTTTGTTTTTTTATTAAGCGGAGAAATAATTATATTTTCAAAGCAAATGTTGAGATTTAAACTCATATAAAATAAGACAACATGAACATTGTTGACTACTCGACCAACTAATGCATCTTTGACTCTTCGTTCTTTTATCCAAAAAAAATTGTTGCCTTTTCATTTATTTTCAATTTACATTCATACAATTGATTGTAACATAGATGGTATTTTAATTTAAGTTATTAACATTTATTAATTGCAAAACTTATTGATATTTAATTGGATATAAATTTGACAATGATCTCAAATGTCATATATTCAATATGATCCATAAATATAATATATTTCGAAAATGTGATCCATATATAAATTTAAACTTTTGAACAATAAATTATTGTGACGGAGACACTGTTGGAGGGACCACTATTCTAAAATTTTGAATTTATTTTTTCATTTATAAAATCTATATATAAAATGATTTAATGACCTTTTACATTCAAACTCTAATTCCGCCATTGGTTGCTTAAAGTAAGGATTAGCCAATCAGACCTTACTTTTATTAGCAAAAGTTGAAGTGCTAAAATTTTGAGTTTTCATGTTTGAGTTTATTAAGAGTAAATTTATGTATTTATAATTTTTTTGTTGTCTTTCCATTTTTAGGGCTTCGTCCTCACTAATTCGGATCGACATGCGTCGTACAACCTAGGAGAGGAGAAAGATAAACTTTGTTCCTATTAGGTTTTGAACCCACAATCTAGAAAAAGTGGAGGATATCAATTGAAAATTTTAACCTCTTACTCTAGAAATTGTTTGATAAATATATTTCAACTATTAGTTATTCCTTTATTCTATACAAAACTGATGTGATTATAATTATATGAATGCATTAATGTAGTTACAATTTCATTTGTGTCTTATGCTAATTGAACTAATTGTTCTAACATGAAAATAATTGTTATTGTACGGTTTGTACCTAAAAATGTAAAGTGAGGATTACTTTTAATGGGATAGACCAAATTTTTAGGGACTTTTCTAGTATGCGGCCGTCTAATATACGGCTAAGAAACGGCGTTACTGGAAACATTATAAGATATATAATGTATCCGGTAAAGCGCTACCAGATATTTGATATGAAATGATGTATCCGGTAAAAAACATGAAAAAAATGAAAAAAAAAATGGTAACCGGCAAATTTAAGTTATCGGTCAAAGATAACAAAATCGGTAAAATTACCTATTTTATTGATCTGAATATCAATATATTCGGTAGCGCTTACCTATTTTGTTATTAAAGTTTAAGCTGATGGGGCTTTCGAAAGTATCTATACTTTTTTAAAAGTATCCATACTTTTTTAAAAAAGATAACAAAATCGGTAAAATTACCTATTTTATTGATCCAAATATCAATATATTCGGTAGCGCTTACCTATTTTGTCATTAAAGTTTAAGCTGATGGGGCCTTCGAAAGTATCTACTTTTTCAAAAGTATCCATACTTATTTTGTTGATAAGAGTATCAACATATTCGGTAGTATTAAAGTATCGATACTTTTTTGTTGATACTTTTTTAAAAGTATCGATACTTTCGAGCCACATTGCAACCGGTTACATTGCTTTTTAAAAAAGTATCGATACTTTTAAAAAACTATGGATACTTTCGAAGTATCAACAAAATAGGTAATTTTACCGAATATATTGATACTCTTATCAACAAAATAGGTAATTCTACCGAATATGTTGATACTCTTATCAACAAAATAGGTAATTTTACCGAATATGTTGATACTCTTATCAATAAAATAGGTAATTTTACCGAATATGTTATGTTTACCGGTCACCTTTCTAACCGGTTACGCCGTATATTAGCCGTATATTAACCGCCTTATCGTAGAACTACCCATTTTTTAGCCATTCAACTTTTTTTTATGTTCTTTGATCACACAATTTAAAAAAAATCAATTTCATCACTCAATTTTCAAATTTTTATCACTCAACCATTAAGTCTTTGACATTATTTAA
Organism: Hibiscus tridactylites; assembly: GCA_958450335.1. Taxonomy (NCBI): domain Eukaryota; kingdom Viridiplantae; phylum Streptophyta; class Magnoliopsida; order Malvales; family Malvaceae; genus Hibiscus; species Hibiscus tridactylites. The sequence continues at coordinate 62,017,764 of OY288287.1, read as the reverse complement.
AGGTTTTTGGGGTAAATTTATGTAAAAAAAAAAGAAATATTGAACTTTCCCCTCAAATACAGATTTTCAAACTCCCTTTTGATTCAACGGTGTTGAAGTATTTTATTCCAAATCCGAAAAGGTGTAGAGGTCGAGAAGGAGAAGAGAAGTAATATATCTTGATTTTATATTGTTTGATGATAGATATTGAATCGAGCTAAGATAATTAGTGGCAGATGATAATGGGCCCAGTGGGGATCCTTGTCCCCCACAATTTTGGAAAATCAAAAGCTAGTCCTTTAATTTTTTAAGTTTTAATCTGGCACTTTAATTTTTTAAATATTTTTATTGTGTTTCAAAATATTTGAATATTTTTTAATTAAGTCTCTCCTAATTTTTCAAGTTATATTTAAGTATTTCTTTTTTGAAACTTTTAGTTTAGACCTCTATGAATTTTGTATTTCGGTGGTGCAGCACTCTAGGGCAGACGAATGGACGATGTTCATTGATAATCTCAGTCGGCGAGTTTCACGTGCAGCGTTAGGTGAGTTATGTAACCATCATGGTAAGGTCCTTAGAGTTTACATTCCGTTTCGGAATCTCAAACCCAAATATAGAGATTCTACGTTTGCCTTTGTAACCTTGGCTTCAAAGATGGACATGCTCAATGCTATTGAAAGGTTAAATCAATCAAGAGTAGATGGCCGAGTGATATCAGTCTCAAGGGCTCGGTTTCCTCGGCAACCGGGGGTCTACAGGTCATATACACAACAACTGGAGATAGAGAGGACATTCGTGAGGGGGAAGAATCCGGGGAGAGTCCCAACGTCCACAGGAGTGTAGACAAATCATATAAAGAGGTATTATCTAATCCGGCGCCGAAGGTTCAGACAAGGGAGGCAAACAACACTGCTCAGGGATATGAACAGGAGGCCAATAACCCCTTACCTGGGCGGAAAAACTTTTTTCTACCCAAAAGCGAAACAACATGGCTCAAATCCTGTTTGGCAGGGGTAATCAAAGCAGACTTTGAACAGGAATTTGTTCAACGTGCCCTCCTTAACGATGGCATTGAGGTACAAGTTGTCAAATGGGGTGTGGATAATGCCTCTTCGGTGATAAAATTCAAGAATGAGGCGGAACTAGATATGGCTTGGAATAACAAGAAGAATTATCGTACTGGTTCGACTGTTTAGGGCCTCTTTTAATCAATGGCGTTCCGTTCTATTATGTAAAGGTGGCCCTGACCGGTGTTCCTCTTGCCTGTTGGCACGAGAACTTTTTTGAGGAACTTGGGAAAAGATGGGGTGTTCATAAAAACTTGTGATGAAACTATCAGGAAGGATCGACTCGATAAGGCTTTCTTGGTCATTCGCATGGCAAACTCCTCATCACTTCCGGAGTCAATTTCGCCGTCCTCCTTCGGGGTTTCGTACAAAATAAAAATCGAACTGGTCGACTGTCAGAATGAAAAGATGGAGTCGGTGAGAGGAGAGACAGATCGAAACTTTGTCGGTCAATGGAATGAATCGGAGTCTTCAGACGGCGGTAGTGACGGCGATAAGGACCTTCGACATTCCTCCTGGGAGTTTGGAGAGGACAAGAGCAGTGGGGACAATGTTCCTCGGGACCAGGAACGTCCGTTTGTTTCTCCAGGTGTGATTAATGTAAACTCCAATGGTATGGAAAACGTGCGTGATTTAGATGAAAACCCATTTGCCAGCGAGGCGGTTCGGGTTGAACAATGGGTCGAGTCTCCAAGGGACGCGGGTCAAAATTTCATGGGCCAAGATTTTCCCGAGCCCATTTTGGTATCATCACCTAGTAGGGAGCCGAATCTGATTACGGCTAATGGGCCTTCGGTCAGCCTAAATAGTCACAATAAGGACAGCCCCCGTAGTTTGTCTAAATCTTTAAACAATTCTTCCGGCTTTGTTCCTGACAGTTTCGAGAATGTCGATCTGGCCTTGCCATCCCCTTTTCCGGAGAATATCCATAATAATGTCGCGCTCACACAAATCTCGGGTCCGATTAATTTCTTCCGGTCCAGCTCTAGAAGATTGATGAGAAGACGGGTTAGGGACTCGGTGGAAGGGTCACTTCCATTAGACGATAACCGCGCAGAGAGGGGCTTGTCGGACAGTATGGATTCGATGAAAGGAATTGAAGCGGAGTCAGTTTGGGCCATCAGCAACCTTCTTGAGATAACTTTCAGTGGTGGGAGAGAAGCGGTTTTCCGGAAGGTACGCGAACTGGAAAAGGGTTCAGGCTGTTTAGCCTGAGTATGGTTGTCCCTGGGGTTTCTAGTTTTTTTATATGGATCTTAGTATCATCACTTGGAATATTATGGGTTGTAGCAGAAAGGAAAAAAGGAGGGTCTTGAAAATTCTTATCAATAAGCATCGCCCAGTTATCATGTTTTTACAGGAAACCAAAGTGGAGGCTTTGTCGGAATTTGAAGTTAAGAGGCTATGGTACAATTCAGAGTCTGATTTCGTCTTCGCCCCTGCGTCGGGGACTGCCGGTGGGTTACTCAGTATCTGGAACTCGGATTTTCTTCATGTATCGGAGAAATTCGTCGCGCCAAGGTATATAGTAATTATTGGTGTATGTAAGAAAAGTGGAATTACTTGCGGCTTTCTTAATATATATGGACCATCGGTCGATGCGGAGAAGGAGGGTTTTTTGACCAATTTGCTAGACTTTGTTCTCTCAAAGAAGATCCCCTGGTGTTTAGGGGGAGATTTCAATCTCATATTAGGTAAAGAGGAGAAACAGGGACTATCGTTTAATCACTCGATGATAACAGCTTTCAGGAATTTTGCTAATGCTGCTGGAGTAAGAGACCTCCCCCTTATGGGAGGAAGATACACATGGTGTAACAATCGCGAAATCGCCACATTCGTACGCTTGGAAAGGTTCCTACTATCTCTAGACTTTGAATTAATTTTCCCAGGCTTGGTTCAAAAACTAATAGCTAAATCCCTCTCGGATCATAACGCGGTATCGCTGACATCGAACAAGTTGAATTGGGGACCTAAACCGTTTAGGTGTTTTAATTACTAGCTAAATGAAGAAGGCTTTGATGAGATGGTGTTGAAGTCATTCGAATCCTACAAGAAAAATTGCCGGGATCCGAAAATAGGTGGCATCCTTAAAGGTATCAAAGTCTCGGCTAAATAGTGGTCAAAGCATTTCAGGAAGTTGAAGGTCTTGAACTCTGCTGTGTTGGAAGAACAGATTGATTTCTTAGAGAAGAAGATACAGTGTGGTGCAGTTTCAGGGGAGGAACATGGGAAACTAAAAAAGCTTCGATTTGATCTATGACAACAATATCGCAGAGAGGAAAGTGAACTCCTCCAAAAATCCAGATTACGCTGGTATGTCGAAGGTGACAAAAATTCCAAATTTTTTCATCAGACAATACAGGCAAGGAGGGGTGTGAATGCCATTCCCTGTATTTCGGTTGGGAGTGAAGTTCTTACTGACCCTGTCTTGGTCAAAGAAGCAGTAAAAAACCATTTCCAGTCTGCTTACAACTCTATTTCGGCAATCAAAGTTCAAAATCTGAAGTTGGGTTTTCGGAAATTATCGCCTGTTCAAGCAGAGGTATTGCAGTGCAAGTTTGCGGAAGAGGAAGTTCGAGCAGCGCTATTTTCTTCAGACGGTAGTCGTGCCCCGGGGCCGGAGGGTTCAACTTCAACTTTTTCAAAAAGTACTGGAAGTTACTAAAGGGGATACTATGTCTTTTTTTGAAGATTTTTATAAAGGCAAAAGATGGGAGGATGGTGTCAATCATACCTTCATAACGCTCATACCCAAAGTCAAGAATCCAGTGTCACTTGAAGAGTATCGACCAATTTGTTTAGTGGGAGGGATGTACAAGATTATCTCGAAAGTTTTGGCTCGTCGACTGAGCTCTATTATGGACATTGTAGTGGGGGATACACAATTCGCGTTTATTCAGGGGAGGCAGATTCTGGACTGCAGTTTAGTGGCTAACGAAATAATAGACATCGTGTCCAAATCCGGGAGGGAAGGTATAGCTTTTAAAACAGATTTTCATAAAGCTTATGATTCGGTAAGTTGGTCCTTTTTAGACTTGGTTCTTATTGAAATGGGGTTCGGCTCTCGATGGCGCGAGTGGATAGCAAAATGTATCTCAACAGTATCTATCTCGGTGTTAGTAAATGGGTCCCCATCCGATGCCTTCAAGATATCCAAGGGTTTGAGACAAGGGTGTTCCTTGTCACCCCTTCTCTTTAACCTTGTGGGTGAAGCATTGAGTTTGATGCTTAAGAAAGCCATGGATAAGCAAGTGTTTTCTGGTTTGGCGGTAAAAAATCATAGCGAGCAAGTCGTAGTTTCACACCTCCAGTTTGCCGATGACTTGCTAATTTTCTATGAGGGCAATGAGGAGCAATTATTTAATGTGAAATGTGTATTAAGGGTCTTTGAGCTTGCATCCGGTCTCAAGCTAAATCTAAAGAAATGCAGGGACTTTGGTATTAATGTGCAAGAGGACCTTGTGTTACAATGGGCGTCCAACATAGGATGTATAAAAGGAGTTTTCCCGTCGGATTACCTGGGTTTGCCATTGGGGTCGAAAAGGAATTCAGCTTCCTTATGGGATCCAGTGGTGAACAAGTTCCTGAAGAAATTAGGGGGATGGTCTTCGAAATATCTATCCATTGGGGGAAGACTAACCATGATAAAATTCGTCCTCTGTTCTTTACCGGTTTATTACTTGTCCCTTTTCAAGATGCCGGCCTCGATAAGTACTCGTCTCAGTAAAATAATGGCAGCTTTTCTATAGGGAGATAGTGAGAATAAGGCGAGAATACACTGGATGAATTGGACCCATGTTTGTCGTCCGTTGAACCAGGGCGGTCTGGGGGTACCCGATCTAAATCTCTTGAACAGATCCTTGTTAGGGAAATGGGTGGTTAGATATGGCAATGAGCCTGACAGTTTGTGGAAGAAAGTCATCGACTCTAGAGCATTGGATACTTCGGCCTCGATCTTTCCGGGCCTTTCGCGGCCGAAAAGGCACTCTTGGCAGTGGCAGAATATCATTAAAAACTTCTCCGCGGAAGACAGTTTCGGCAGCACCTTTCGTGAGAACTTGTCCATTCGTGTGGGCAACGGAAAACGCGTAAAATTCTGGCAAGACTCTTGGATTAGCGATGTTACGCTAAAGGAATGCTTCCCTAGGATCTTTGCATTAGCAGTGAATAAAACCGGTTATGTGTGTGAATTTGGCACAAAAATCAACTCGTTGTGGACATGGGAGATTCGCTTAAGAAGAGAATGTTTCAATTGGGAAAAACTACAGTGGAATGCACTCTTATCGCTTCTTAATGACTTTAAATCAAGCTCATTCGAGTGTGATGGTTTAAATTGGCGACGGGTTAGTGACGGCATTTTTTCGGTTAAATCTTTACGTAGTGCTATTTACGATAAAGACATGGGCGATCCATTTTGGGAGAAGAACATCTGGATTGGAATTGCACCCCCGAAAGTAGAGGTTTTTGTCTGGTCAGTATGTTGGGGTAGACTTCCGGTGAAGGCGGAACTTCTCAAGCGTGGCGTAAAGAACATCGTAAGTCTTTCTTATCCTTTTTGCAACTCTAATCTGGAAACTGTTGGGCACCTTTTTATTGAATGTTATGGTGTGTGGAAACTATGGGCGATGTATTGCAATTTGGCGAATATGATGGTTGCTCTTCCTAAAGACCCTAGGATCCTCTTAGAACTATGGGGAGAATGGTGCTCGTATAAGGGTAGGGAGTGAATGAGAATGGTCTCCTTCGCAATACTGTGGTCGGTCTGGTTATTTAGAAATGAAATTTCCTTCAATCAGAAGAAGATAGATTGGATTCAGTTGGAAAATTTGGTGCGTTTAAGGTTGGCTTTCTAGCAAAAGGCGAAACATCCAGAATGTCCCATTCCCTTCGATAGTCTAATACAGGACATTTCCCTTATATCTTCATGGTCTAGGTCGAAACCGAGAAATAAGGAAAGGTGTGCATGGTCTCCTCCACCAGTAGGTTACTTGAAGTTGAACACTGACGGGGCTTGTGTCGAATCTGCTGGAGTAAGAAAAGGTGGTATAGGGGGTTTATTAAGGAATGGGGACGGCGAAACCATCCTACATTTCTCGATCTCGGTTGGGTCTGATCCCCCCGCGTGGATAGAGCTACAAGCTCTACATCATGGTGTGAAAAATGTTCTTTGAATCTCCATGGTCTCAGTACCATCGACTGGTTGCGGAAGTGGACTGTAAAACAGTTGCCGACTGGTGCTTAAATCAGGGGAACCCCCCGGAGCCAAGCCGTGCGATGGTGTCATACCTACGGAAACAGATAGCTACTATGGGCATGTGCGTAAGGTGGATCCCAAGGAGTGGCAACGTGGAGGCTGATCGGCTTGCCAAATTAGGAATGGAATAGCAGCCTGGCGTTGTTGCTTTCCTTTACTTTTGAATGCAGGTTTTTTCTTTGTTTTTAATATGTTGTAAAAGACAAGGGTTGTTGAGTAATAAAAGTAGTGGGACACTCTTTTCCCCTTCACTAGGAAGGGGTTTTTAATGAGGCCCTTTTGATCTTTCAAAAAAAGAAAAAAAGAAAATCAAATTAAAAAAAGTGAAGAAGAGATAACAAAAATAAAAGATTAGTTGTTTCAATTTTTAATTGAATTTTGCCGATTTAAATAGATCTCTCAAATTATGTTGTCAAAATTAGCCTTTAAAAATTACGTTGCAGAAAATGACCAACGACTACTGAACAATGGTGGAAAAGGAGGTTGGCCACATAGTAGAAGAATGTTAAAAGTTTACGGCCGTGTTTGGCAATTAGCGGATAGCGGATTACATTAGCTGATTGCATTAGCTGATTTGACTAGTGGGTTGTATTAGCTGATTGTATAAAAGTGTTTGGTAAAATTAACTGATAGCTGATAGCTGTTAGATTATTTAAACAAGTAAAATGACATATAAGGACATGATTATATTAAATACTTGTTTGGATAATTTATTAGTTATCAATATTTTGTATCTAATTAATATTAATTATATCTATAAAATTATTTTTAATATAACTTTTCTAAACATATTTGAATGATTTATATATTAGTTTATTATTTATAAAATTATTTTAATATAATTTAATTAATTAATTAATTTAAATACACATATAAATATGTGATAATAAAAAAAGTAAATAGTATTAGCTTATAAATATGGTGAGAAAATATTTAATTTAGGTTATTTTGAGATTTTTGGTAACTTGTAAAGGTAAAAGAGTCTTTACAACTATAATATCAAACATCTAATCTCAAAAAGCTCCTATTATAAGCTTTTTTAAAATTAGCAGTTTTATCCCAATCCGCTCTTTCAATCGGCTATTTACCAAACAACAATATTAGTAGATTTGACTAATCAAACTTCTAATTATGTCTCAAACCTTTAATTTTTACCTAAATCTCTCTTTACCAAACAAGCCTACGTTAATTTTAGAAATAAAAGACCCGAAAATACAACATTTTAGTGCTGACATTAACACTTAGCGATCGAGTAATAAAAAGAACAAAAATTTGAAATTTAAATGTTGTAATTGAATTTTTTAAGTTGAGTGAATGAACAAAATCGAATAAAAAAATGGATGAGTCTATCACATGCGACGAACATTGATAAACACAACTAACGATGAACAACGATGAACACCATTAATTTTTTTAAAATTTTAAAAATCTAAAGGACTAAAATTATAATTAAAATTATCTCTTTAAAAAATAAAAATAAAATTTAATAGTTACTTTATAATATTTTTAATAGGTTAGAATCAAATATACCCAATTATCATAAACCCTAACAAAATCAATCTCTTAAAAAAATATAAACCAGTTTATAATTTTTTAATAGATTAGAATTTGTTAGGGTTTAGGTTTAGGAGAGTTGGGTATATTTGATTCTAATCTATTAAAAAAATTATAAATTGATTTCTATTTTTTTAAGAGATTGATTTTGTGAGGATTTAGGAGAATTGGGTATATTTGATTCTAACCTATTAAAAAATATTATAAAGTAACTATTAAATTTGATTTTTATTTTTTAAGAGATCATTTTAATTATAATTTTAGTATTTAAATTTTTATTTTTTAAAAAATTAATGGTGTTCATCGTTAATGGTGTTCATCAATATTGTCGCCTGTTATAGAATTTTCCTTAAAAAAATAGTTTACCCGTTTTAATTTTATGGCAATTTCGTTTTAAAAAAGACATGTCAATACTAAAATATACTTTCCGTGAACGCTATTGAATATTTAGGGTAAAATTCTTTAATTACACACATTAAAATTGACTATGCCACCTTACCTAATTTGAAATTGGCTAGTGAATACCACAATTACATTGCACCGTACACCATAATTTATATTCGCAAACGCAGATGGTTACAAATATATATGAATATACACTATATTGTACACTAGTTAAAAAATATTTACATTATATTTTTGGCTTAACAATTAAATAAGTACTCAAACTATACTATTTTTTTTTCCAGTTAGGTGCCTAAACTTTATTTTGGGCCAAATAGGTGCCTAATGTTTTTAACGTTACTCAAATAAGTGTCCCGCCGTTACTATCCGTTAATTTTCATCGTTAACTTTCGTTATCTGACACGTGTCATCTTCTTAAAATTTTGAAATTATATTTAAAAATAAATAAAAATTAATAAAACAAAATAACCTCAAATTTCACAAAATAGCCCCAAAATTTCAAATCCCTAAAACTCAAAACTTAAATTCCGATTTAACCCAATTTCGCCGTCGATTGCCACGCCACCACCCATCACATTCGTTGTCAAAAATTGACCGACGCCGTACGAAACGTTGAATAATTTATTCGAATGATTCACGATGAACGACGACATAACGAACGATGAATGATGTGTGAGTCGTTCGGCGAGGGGAAGACGTTTCATTCCGACGTCGGAAATGCAAACGCCGGTGGCAGTAGCCGGATTTGGAGGCTATTTAAAAATTTCAAGACATTTTAAAACAATTGATTTATATTTTTAAAAAATAAAATTCAAAAAATATTAAATACTTCCACGTGTATTATTTTCATTGGATAACAACAAAAAATTGTTAACTTAATCGGATCACAGAAAAAACGTTAAACACTTAATCAGCCTAAAACAAAATTTAAATACCTATATGAAAAAAAGTAGTTTAAACACTTATTTAAATGTTAAGTCTATATTTTTTATATGGAGTATATTTTGTGTATCGTAAAATTGTGAACAACTGCGTTACATACGTAAAAAAGGAAATATTGTGGGACAAAAGAAGCATCTGATATTTTTTGGCATCAAATCATTTGGGTCCCACAAACCGTAGCAAAGATGAAACTGCAGGGTAGGGAACCGCACGTAATTCCAAACCCAACAGACGAGACCATCATTACATTTACCAAATGACCGCCCCTCCATTTCGATTTTGCAAGAACCGGACAGGATACGTTCAAGACTCTACTCTGACCTCCTCCTACGTGTCAACCTGTTCCTTCGTAATTACATCCCCAAATCTAGGTCTTCTTCGGAATTTCCTCTCATTTTAACACAAAACGCTTAATTCCCTTTAATTACATTTACACCCTCCCCCCATTTAACCAAAACAAAAATTAAAACTTAAAAGACCATAAAGACCATCCCCAACTAGGCGGAGGGAAGACGAAGAAAAGGAGAGGAAAAACAAAGCCGCTTTTCATAAACACAGCAAACGAGAGGTTTAATCTCTCCTCCTCCTCCTCCTCCTTCTTCAAGGAAAATACTTTCAAAAATCTTTGCCAACGGACTTTAAGCGTTTTCCTTTTCCTTTGTTTATTGCTTTGGAATTCTTTTGTATTGTAAATCATTTACAACAATAGTGAATAGACCTTTTCCAATAGTTTTCTCGCTTGAGTTTGGCATTGAATGATTATTTTTCGACGCCTTGGGAGTAGATCGAGAAGCAACACAAGTTTCTGATCCGGTCAATCTCGGTCAAAGGATAGAAAATATGGTAATTTATTTCTGCTATCTTTGGATTTCCTTCTTCTTCTTGCATTTCATTTCTCGTGTTATTATTATTTTTTCTAGCTTTGGACGGTATTGATTTGAAGGAATTGTTTGGTAATTTGTGGAGTTGTAGTTGACTGATCTGAACTTTAGCTGAAGCTAGCTATTGTTTTTGTTTTTTTCGTCCATTAATCTTCGTGGTTTACTTAGATCCGTGTTTTAGGGTTTTAATTGTCTTGGTTTGCTATGGTAGTTGAATATTGCCATTGACTAGAACTTGAGGTAGTACATTATGTTCTATGTACGATTTAGTTTTGAGTTTGGTTTTACGAGTTTGTGTTGGTAGTTGGTTGAGTATTGCCTTCAATGTTGGGGGTGTTATTTGTCTGATGGTTTATCTCCGTTGATGAAACTAGCTTAGAGTGTGGAAAGTATGATGCCTTTTCTGTTTTATATGATATGGAAGCCATTAAATTGGATTGTGCCTTTTCTGTTTTTATTGGCGGGTATTGGATGGGTCACATAACTGCCAAAATCCCTTCATTTACATTCAAATGGTTTTCAAACAAGAAATAGAGTTTATGTCACTTTGATCTTAATCTTTTTCATTGTATCAGTAATGAAGTTGGAAGGGTGACCTAGCAGCCTCCTTTTGCTAGTGAACTTTTTACATGTTTTCTGCACTATATGCATGGTTTCATGAAAAGTCTTTTTGAGACTGAAAGTCAGAACTTATCTATGTGTGGTTGCCTTAATGCTTGAATCCCGACTAAAAGGTGGCTATACGGATAATTTCAATTTAATCGTTAAGTCCTGGGTTCTCTTGGCTTTTGTAGGTTGCCACAACCAGTCTTGTGGTTGGATCTCTTGTCTGGGTGGAGGATTCTGACATTGCTTGGATAGATGGTGAAGTTGTGGGGGTTAATGGTGAAGATATTAAAGTCCTGTGCACTTCAGGGAAGACAGTGAGTTGTTTCTGTAAAATCTAAATGGATTATTTTATGCGCACGTGAATCTCAGTTACTTATACTTTGGTGAAAACTGGTTGACAATTTGCTGTTTTATTGCGACAATCATGTTCATATGGCTTAAAATTTTCTTCCCCTCCCCCTTTTACATGCCAAGCAGTTAGTATGATATTATGGAAATCCATTGAGAACGTAGAAGGCTTGGATGAGCTGGTTGCTTAATTTTACTTTCCCATGCTTTTGCAACAGATTGTTGTCAAAGCTTCAAATGTCTATCCTAAAGATGCTGAGGCCCCACCTTGTGGAGTTGATGATATGACAAAGCTGGCTTACTTGCATGAACCGGGAGTCCTGCAGAATTTAAAATCGAGATATGATATGAATGAAATATATGTAAGATTTCAAGCAAATGTTCACCTTCTTCTTTCTGTGTGTGGGTTTTCTTTTGTGTTTTTCTTCGTTTTTCTTTGATCGAATTGATGTATTTGCTTTCTTTGTGGTATATGGCATTGATTTTTGTTGGTGACGTCTTTATGTTTCATCATGTTCTCGAACTAACTAATAAAAGGAGGCAATTCCGGAATGATGCCTTCAGGCATATACTGTAATGTATCAATTGCTGCATATTTGATGCATGTTTTGCTTTTTTTGTGATGTATTGCATCTATTAATGTGGGTGAAATAATTTTGTTGCATCAAATTTCAAAATTTGCTGACAAAAAGAGATAATTGTCTTGAATGGTGCTTCCAGACGTATACGGGAAATATATTGATTGCTGTAAACCCATTCAGAAAACTACCTCATCTTTATGATAGCCATATGATGGCTCAATATAAAGGGGCAGCCTTTGGTGAGTTGAGTCCACACCCCTTTGCTGTAGCAGATGCTGCTTACAGGTACCCTGCTATTCTGACTAGAAGTTCATTTTGTATGATAACTTGTTTTTTGACAATGAAAATTGCCGTCCCTGTTAATGCAGGCTAATGATCAATGAGGGTATAAGCCAGTCGATTTTGGTTAGTGGTGAAAGTGGGGCTGGAAAAACAGAAAGTACAAAATTGCTTATGCGGTATCTTGCTTACATGGGGGGTAGAGCTGCTTCTGAAGGAAGATCAGTTGAGCAGCAAGTTCTAGAGGTAAACGTGGCAGTGAATTTTGATCTTTGTGACCAAGTCTAATGTTGATAGTTTGAATGTACCATCCTAGCAACTGTGTTCAACAACATTTGTTTTTGATTTGAATTAATCTGCAGTCCAACCCTGTTTTAGAAGCATTTGGTAATGCAAAGACTGTCAGGAACAATAACTCAAGGTAATAATATTTATTATCAAGTTTAACATACTGCATGTACGGTAGATTCTACATCAAAATCATCGGTTTATAATCATTATTTTGAATGATGTAGTCGTTTTGGTAAGTTTGTGGAGATTCAATTTGATCGGGGTGGAAGGATTTCAGGAGCTGCAATCAGAACTTATTTGCTAGAAAGATCACGTGTTTGTCAAGTGTCTGACCCAGAGAGAAATTATCACTGTTTCTACATGCTTTGTGCCGCACCACCAGAGGTGAGTGACTTTTGATTGCTTATAAAGTATTTGATACAATATGTTCTTGTATTCATTCCCTCAAAAAGCGTTCTTCATCTTTAGATTTATAAGCTATGGATCATGAGATTATCTTAAGTTGTGGACTTGCGTATCTTTCACATTAATCAATGAATAAATAGATTGGGTAGGATGAGAATTGACTACTGGCATTACGTGTCATTTCGGCGAGAAAAGGTTATTAGAACTCTCTAAGATAGCAAGATTATGGGATCAATTGTGTCCTTATGATGCGCTTGCTGACATGTGTCTTACGAATATAAATTTAATCTCTACTATCTGGGTTCAAAGTGTGGCTCCTAGTTCACTTTTTTTTATGTAACCAAATAACTTGGATTCAAAACCGTGTTGGTGTATCATATCTATTATTTTCCAAGTTTGATGTCTAATGATTTTGTATTGGATTTCGTGGCATCTCGGACGTTCATAGCTTGTTATGGTAGTGGTATAGAGGACCCAATATGAGGGAGTTCTTGAAAGCTCTTTTTAGCAGTTTGCTCAATTTATCTTGATTATGAAAGAGCAGGAAAATCTTGGACCTACAATTTTTTCACTTGTGGATTGATGTGCTGTTTGTGAGTACAATTTAAATCTTTGGAGAAAGAGAACAAATTTTCATATCTGAGATTGTAATGCTTCAGATTGTCAATTCTCGTACTTTTGAATTTTTGTTTCCTCCTGTCCTGCTTTTCATTCTCTTTTAATTTTCAGGATATTGAGCGGTACAAATTAGGAAACCCAAGAACGTTTCACTATCTGAACCAATCTAATTGCTATGAGTTGGATGGACTTGATGATTCTAAGGAATATATTGCAACAAGGAAGGCAATGGATGTTGTTGGAATAAGTTCTGACGAGCAGGTATGTTAATGAAACATTATCCTGTGAGATTATCCTTAAGCATAATGTTTTCTAAACTTTGTCCTATTGGTTGTTGCTTCCGCCATTTTTCAGGATGCGATATTCCGGGTTGTGGCGGCAATTCTCCATCTTGGGAACATTGAATTTGCTAAAGGAAAGGAAATGGACTCATCAGTACCCAAAGATGAAAAATCTCGATTCCATCTGAGGACTGCTGCTGAGCTTTTCATGTAAGTGTACAATTTACGGACTTGCACTAACATAGGCTGAAAGACATTTCTTTGATATTTGTTCATTTTTATCTGTTGTTGCATGAGAGAAAGAGAGCATGTTTAATCCCCAGTTTTATATAGGTGCGATGAGAAGTTACTGGAAGATTCTTTGTGTAAGCGCGTTATTGTAACTCGTGATGAAACCATTACTAAATGGCTGGATCCGGCATCTGCTGCTCTTAGTAGAGATGCTTTGGCTAAAATTGTGTACTCGAGGTTGTTTGACTGGTATGGTTCACTTCTTCTGTCCGATTAGAAACACTTCAGAGTTGACTCTGCTTATTATTTGTTTTTTTTTTCTTTCTGTTTTGGACATTTATTCCTGACAATGTTTTTTAAATTTCCACAGGATCGTGGATACGATCAATAGTTCAATTGGTCAAGATCCTGACTCAAAGTTCTTAATTGGGGTGCTGGATATTTATGGATTTGAGAGTTTCAAGACTAACAGGTGCTTAACCGGTATGCCTGTTGTTTTCATAATTGACCGAAGTTGGTTTTTTAAAACCAATGAATAGAAATGGAAGTTGTCTCATGAGACACAGTTAATACTTTTGACATTCATTTATTATTTGACAATAAAAGAAGCAGTGTTTTGAGAGACCTAATCCCATTGTTAAGGCATGGTAAAGGTGGTTCATTTGGATGTTCTGCACATAAGTATTTCTCTTTTGATTTAATGCAGCTTTGGCCTGAGATGCATTTACTCTCAGTATTAAGTATTAACCCTCAACAAACTAATTTCTATTGATGGATCTGATGGTTTTTGGCAATGAAGTTTCATTTTTTTTGTAGTGGTCAAGATAGTTTTCTCTAGAGCTTTAGGATATAGGGCATTCATTGCCTTAACATGTACGAGTGCAGTTTACTTTCTCTGTTAATAATTGCTTAGCTATATGCTGCTTGTCACCCTTAAATTAAAATCACATTTTCCTGACTGTCATGCTATGCTTGTCTTGTCACCAAATATTTCTTTCTGAAGTATTTAATTCGTTTGGACATATGTAATTGGCTATGCTGTATATTTGTCCCAATGTTCCTAGTTTCTCAGAGCATCTGTTGCATCGAACATTGTTCATGGGTTTGGACTGCAGCATATAAATCTAAGTCCCATTGGCATTTGTTCTGTATGCTATTTTTCTAAGGCATGTTTAGAATTGTTAAATTTTCACGTCTAATTTTGTTTTTTTGGTCCCCTGTTCTTTGTAACTTGCAAGTGCCTGTGTTTTTTGTTTTTTTGTGGAATTTGATTTTTCCTTTTGATAATTTTAACCAAAGCAAACATGTCAATTGGTTGACTGGAGGTTTAAAATCAGTTTCCTAGCTATGTATCTTTTTTATTTTGAAATTTGGCCCTTATGTTACTTTTAGTTATGGGGTTTTTGATGTCATAGCTTCTGCTAAGTGTGGAATGAAAGGTTATGCTGTTTGATTCTGTAGGTTTGGATGAGCAACTTGAAATTAAATAATTTGTTGAGCTTGTTATCTTTCTCCTCATGAATATGTTTTAGTTGTGTGATATATGTCTTTCAAGAGTTTTACGATGAATTCCTAAATTGATGTGATGGGGCGCATAAGTACAGTAGTGTCGTTTGAATGATGGAGTTTAATATCTGGCATCAAGGCTATTATAATCATGATAAGACCTGTACACTAATATCTGGGTTGTAAATCATGTTGGCATTGTCACTGCTGCTGTCATCAAGAGAGAAGAGGTTTGGTATTGATTGTGCATAGTTCCATAGAGACTTCACGGAATGATAGTTCTCATTGTGCTTCTTATTTTGGATTCTATAATATATAAAGTTAATCATGATTAAAATTAATGAGTGACCTTTTGGATGCTTGCCTTCTGTTTATCTGATGTTTGATGTACTACTTTCTTTGCAGTTTTGAGCAATTCTGCATTAACTTGACAAATGAGAAATTGCAGCAGCATTTCAACCAGGTTTGTTTACTAAAGACGTATCCACCTCATGCTTAACATTTCTCTTTTTTTGTTCTATAGTTTGTGACACCTAAAATATTCTGCCTCAGCACGTCTTCAAAATGGAGCAAGAAGAGTATACGAAAGAAGAAATTAATTGGAGCTACATTGAATTTGTTGATAATCAGGATATTCTGGATCTCATTGAAAAGGTCTGTTGAATCTATCTCTCCAGAATTTGGCTGGTCTTTTACAGATTGGTTTAGTATTGTATCATATACTCCTCCAATATTCACACTCATAAAATCCAATCTCTGCGAAACTCTGGAGTTGGTTTTGTGTTATTGGCTGTAAATCTCTATTAAAAGAAATTTGTATTATGGCACATCTGCTTGAACCGTACATTCACGCTTGTCACTCTTTTCTCACTCCCTTACATTTTTGTCTAAGTTATCTCAGTTCTAGTTGCATCCATTTTTAGCGTTCTTTGTTTCCACGTAACATGTTTAGGATGGATGTTAATGACGAATAATCTATCTAATGTTGTGGTTATTTACAAGATCTTTTAGTCATCTCCTTGACAAATGAAGTTACCCTGATGTTTGATAATCCAAATGCCAAAAACTTTCTATACTTCATGTTGGATGTTGCTTAAATGATGTAGTGTTATTTTCATGCTATATAGAAGATAATGTGCCAACTGCTAAGGGCAACCTTGACGCTTTATTCTTGTTGAAAAATTTATAACATGAGCAAAAATCTGACCCATCAATTGTGATTTAAAATGACCAGCTTGAAAAACAAGAGAAGAAGTTTGGGGAAGAATGATGAGATAAGAGTCTAGGCGGGAGATGGATGAATTGTCAGATGTGGAAATAGTTATAAATAAGCTTAGCCACTATCTATAGTCTAAGCATAAAACAAAACTAGTCACTTATAACTAGACTAAATGATATTAATTCCTTTTTTCTCTGACATGTCTTAGATGAGTTTCTTGGGTAAGCAAAGTATAAGTAATGCTTGCTTCAAGCTAGCTGCTTGAAAATGATAGAGGAGTAACAGTTCAGTTGATTAATACTTAAATTATATAAATACTTTAAGTACTGTGCAACAATAATTTCCTTTTTATATCCAATCATTAGTTTGAGCCTTGCATTAGTATCATCCTTGTTCGATGTTGGTATTGATTTATTAATTATCATTGTACTTTGACAATTTCTGGTGCAAACTTCTTTGAGTACTCTTGTGCCTTTAATCCCTGTTATTGCTGTGCTTGAGAAACTACCTTTGTTCTTCTTAAGAATTTCTCTTTTGGGTGTTTCTGGTGCTCTCTCATTTCTCTCTCTTCCTTTCCTGTGGTCACAAAGAAATATTTTCTTGTTCTATTTTTTTAATTTGTTTTTTTCCAACATTCTTGCCAATCATATTCTTAGACTTGGGTGGGTTTTGTTTAATCACATCAGTGAATCAAAAGTGTTAGATGGTCCAAACTGTTATTTGGGTGTTATGTGTTTTTCATTTTTCCTGTTCTTGTTTTGCAGAAACCAGGTGGCATAATTGCTCTTCTAGATGAGGCTTGGTAAGATGTAGCTTGCATTTACTTGTTTTTTGACGTTTCAAAATCCGGCTAAAGTTTCTATCAGCTACCTAAATATTGTTTATAAATTATATCCTACTGTTGTGTGATGTTGATGAACTTTTTCCTCTCTTGTATGTTCCCCTTTTAAATTTTAAAAGCATGTTTCCGAGATCAACGCATGAAACATTTGCCCAGAAGCTGTATCAGACTTTTAAAAACCATAAGCGGTTCAGCAAGCCCAAATTGTCTCGTAGCGACTTCACAATTTGCCATTATGCTGGTGATGTATGTTTGCTTTCACTTTGTAATAAATTCGTGTCATAGAACAAAACCAATAAGTTAGGTTAATGGATTTTTCTTAATGTTCTTTTTCAGGTCACTTATCAAACAGAGTTGTTCCTGGACAAGAACAAAGATTATGTTGTAGCTGAACATCAGTCCCTTTTGAGTGCTTCAAAATGTTCCTTTGTTTCTGGTTTATTTCCACCTTCAGCTGAGGAATCTTCCAAATCGTCAAAATTCTCATCAATAGGTTCTCGATTTAAGGTGTGCTAGTGTTTCTGTTTCTAAAATGCACATTATTACCTTTCCCCCTAGTCTAATGGACTATGAATGCACTTTTTGTATTACACAGCAACAATTACAAGCATTACTTGAAACCCTCAGTTCCACTGAGCCGCATTACATACGTTGTGTAAAGCCCAATAATCTTCTTAAGCCATCAATATTTGAGAATAAGAATGTTCTGCAACAACTTCGGTGTGGGGTAAGAATGATTTACGAGGTTGAACTGATGCATATTTGGTGTTTAATTAGAACTACTTTCCCACTTATCCACATTATTTGTCTCACTTCAGGGAGTTATGGAGGCAATCAGGATTAGCTGTGCTGGATATCCTACTAGAAAACAATTTGATGAATTTGTAGACCGATTTGGCCTCCTCGCACCTGAAGTTTTGGATGGAAGGTACAGTTTATAATTTTCTTTGCTCTCAAGAGGTTTCTTCCAAACTGTACCCTGACCCATTCATTATTCATGTTAGTTCTGACGAGGTTGCTGCATGCAAAAAGCTTCTAGAGAAGGTTGGACTTCAAGGCTATCAGGTAAATATCTGATGGACATTCAAACAGTCTCTTAGTATATTGAGTTTCCTTCCATTAGTACCAGTTTTTTTTTTTTTTTTGTGAGTGTGTGTGTATCGATAGCATACATCATGCAAAATCCCTTGTCATCAAGACGTCACTAAAAGCTAGCAGACACTTATGCAACAGGAAGTTATTTAAGTATTTATGTTTAGCCTTTGTCTTATGGCGACTCACAAAAAGAGGAGATTCAACTTAACTCATCTGTCGAAAGATCTAATTGGTGTAGACGTTAACTTGTTATTGGGTAAACATCTCAAGTTTGGATTTGCTAGGAAACAACTCCGAAAACTCCCCCTCTCCCCCCTAGTGCACTTGAAAAATTCCTGGACGCTAGCAACTACACTTGTCGCATGCAGATCCGACTTTTTGGCTTTCAAGCCATAAACTTGATGTTATAAGTGCTCGATATTGTCTAATTTTATTGGCATTTTAATATATTGCTTGAAGATGTTAGCATCGTGTAGCATACATGCATATGGAACAGGCACCCTCCAGGTGTGAGTTCATTCATTGCTTTTGAACAAATTGTATATGCATCCACTTGTTTCATGATTGTTTACTCAAGTGTTTTATGCTTCTATATGGTTTGATTTTGGGAGAGATCGCACTGATGCCATTTTATTTTTGGCAGATTGGTAAGACGAAGGTTTTTCTCAGGGCTGGTCAAATGGCTGAACTAGATACCCGTAGGATTGAAGTCTTAGGAAGATCTGCTAGCATTATCCAGAGGAAAATTCGTTCTTATTTAGCTCGCAGAAGTTTCGTTATGCTTCGCCTATCTGCATTGCAGATTCAATCTGTCTGCAGAGGTATTTATTCTTGATAATACATTTCTGGGTTTAGCAGTTGTAAATTAACTAAATTTACTATTTATTAAGGCATTCTTATTATGTGTGTATGTTTATAGTTTCCCCCCCTGCTAATTTCAGGACAACTTGCTCGCAAAGTTTACGAAGGTATGAGAAGAGAAGCAGCCAGTTTGAGGATCCAGAGAGATTTGCGTATGCATCTTGCTAGGAAAGCTTATAAAAAATTGTTTTCTTCTGCTGTTTCCATTCAAACTGGCATGCGGGGGATGGTTGCTCGCAATGAACTACACTTCAGAAGGCAGACCAGAGCAGCAATTATGATTCAGGTAGGTCAAGGATTTTAAATTGTTCTGTTATCATACTGCATCTATGTTGATGTTTTGAAAATTGTTTTACCTTTCCAATTTTGGTTTCAGTGGTTGAACCTCTTTTTTTTTTTAAAGTTATTTAAAAACAAAAACTTGGAATGACTTTTATTGTACTTAACAGAGTCAATGTCGCAAGTACTTCGCCCGGTTGCATTATCTGAAGTTGAAGAAAGCAGTAATTGCAACACAATGTGCATGGAGAGGAAAACTTGCTCGCAAAGAACTGCGGAATCTTAAGATGGTATATTTTGTTCTTTCCATCAAACTTTTTATTTATAAATTGTTGTCAACCATCTTTTAGATCTTTGAAAATGGGTGGCATTTGGTACAATTGTGTTTTGTGCTCCCCTTCTTTGCTTAAAATTGAAATCAGAGCACTAAAAAGTTTCAGCTTTTCTATGATATATTTTTAGGGTTATTTTTATTTTTTTCATCCAGGCTTTTGCTTGGTTGGGTTGGAAAAATGGAAAAGGAGGGAAGGGAAAATGGAAAGAAAATAAATTTTGAGTGTTCTTGGTTGGAAAGAAAGTGAGGGGAAAGAAAATGAGGGATGATCATTTTCCATTTGTAAAAATAAATAATTCCAAACTTGAAAGGAAAAGAGAAGATGAAATGTGGGAGTGATGCGAGTTAGTTCGAAATATGAATTTTTCAAAGCTTCATTTTCTTTCCTCCCATTTTTCAACTCTACCAAGCAATGAATGTAAAGAAAATACAATTTTCTTCGAATTTTTCCATCCTTCCTACGAAGCACACCAATAAGATAAAAGTCTATTCAAGATTCTTATGCTCTAGAGAATCAAAAACCAAATATCTATGGTCTTACCATCCTTGACATATTTATTTCTTTATTTATGCATCTCTCTGTTTTTTGTTATTCTTTTATTTGCAGGCTGCTAGGGAAACTGGAGCTTTGCAAGCTGCAAAGAACAAACTAGAAAAGCAGGTTGAGGAACTGACATGGAGGCTACAGCTGGAGAAACGAATGAGGGTAAGCTCATGATAATAAGTTAATTGTATAGCTAGTTTCTTTCTTTTCTTTTGTTGCAGGCGTTTCTTTTTCTCTGTTTGTGTGTTGTATCTGGTAAAACATAGCTAATCCATTAGAGGCAAGGATATGCAGAACAGAGGCATTGTGTGCTTTCTAGTTGGTTTGTATCAAAACATTGTGTTTTTTATTTGATGTGCTTTGTTACAGAGAAAGGACATTGATTTTTATGCCTATCTCATGCTTTAAATATTGTAGGTTATGAGGTTGTCAGTTGTATTCGACTTCCCATCTTGAATTAGCTGCTTTAGATAAATAACTTATTATATTTGCATTTATTGTAATGTATTCTTATGTTATCCCTGTCTGTATTTCCAGCCAGCCACTTTTGGATTTTATTTCAGATTAAAAATGTATTCCATTTAAATTTAGTTTTAAATTATAGTTTCCTGTCTTACTCTGTAGGTTGACATGGAAGAGGCTAAAACACAAGAAAATGCAAAGCTACAGTCTGCTTTGCAAGACATACAACTTCAGTTTAAAGAAACCAAAGATTTGCTTGCTAAGGAACGTGAGGCTGCCAAAAAGGTAGCTGAGATAGTCCCTATATTTCAGGAGGTTCCGGTGATGGATCCAGTAATGCTTGAGAAGCTTACAAATGAGAATGAAAAACTGAAGGTAAGGAGGCTGTCTAATATCTGTATTTGCATAAAGATATAGTGAATGTGCGATAATCTAAGGGTATCTTGGGGTTCTTTTACAGAACACTTATTTCATAATTATATTCCTCGTTGATTATCTACAGGCAATGGTGAGTTCATTGGAAAAGAAAATTGATGAAACAGAGAAAAAGTTTGAAGAGACAAGCAAGATAAGCGAAGATAGGTTGAAACAAGCTTTGGATGCAGAATCAAAAATAGTTCAGTTGAAGACTGTTATGCACAGGTTAGTTTGTGCCCTTGCTGAAAAAGTATTTTGAGATAAATTCGTTCGGTTAACTACCAGAATCTGGGATAGAGCTCATTTGCATGCGTCTGTGTTTATTCATTTCTCCCCCCGGTTTTTTTCCTGGTTATCATTGCTTCTTTGTTAGCAGTCTTGAAGAAAAGATTTCAGACATTGAATCTGAAAACCAAGTTTTGAGGCAGCAAACCCTGTTAAACTCACCTGTTAAGAAGACTTCACAGCTTCCACCAATTCCAGTTTTTCTGGTAAACTATAGCATTATTTTGTTATTATCCTGTTTCATCAGTCATTATGTTGATGCTTCCTATTATTCTTTTTCTTTGAAATTTTGCAGAATTTGGAAAATGGGCACCATGTGGATGAATTGAATAAATCAAATGTATGCTACATATCATTTTAATACTTCTGATCATACTTTTCTAGATTTTGTAGCGTGACCATTGGCAAGAGTTGTTACCACAGGAACCACAGAGTGCGACTCCAGTGAAGGTTGGTGCAGAAACTGATGGCAAACTGCGAAGATCCAATCTTGAACGTCAGCACGTATGTTTTCCAAGAATTGATTTTTGCGTCTTCAAGCCTTTTCTTTTTTGCAGTGTGTCAGTTATATTTTCTGCCATTCTCTCAACAGGAGAACGTTGATGCACTGATCGATTGTGTTTCAAAAGATATTGGGTTCAGTCAAGGAAAACCTGTTGCCGCTTTTACCATATATAAATGTCTTCTCCACTGGAAATCTTTTGAAGCTGAAAGGACCAATGTGTTTGATCGTCTTATTCAGATGATTGGTTCTGCAATTGAGGTAATTGATTGTATGATTCAGTCTTGTCGGTGGAGTAATTTCAGGCAGTGTCATCTGCTTCATTTTCTTTTATCATTCAACATTTTCTGCTAATTTTAACCTTGTCTAATTCTTCATTAATTCATCATAATAATCTCATTTTCCGAATGAAGTCCTTGTAAGGTCAGGAGTTGTTCTTGTGTCCTACAAGTCATGTGACCTGACTTGAAGTTTTTGCTGCATATTTTTCTTCCCTTTGATTGCCTGCTTTAATAATTGTAAAATAGTTTCTTTAGAAGACCACACTTGTTTCTGAATTGTACTTGGCATTTTTATGTACTTCCTGCTTGCTATAGTAGAACAAGCTTAAATGCATGATTCATGAGTGAAGAATGACACTTCTTTTATTTTAGAATGAAGAAAACAATGGTCATATGGCTTATTGGTTGTCCAACACATCAGCGTTATTGTTCTTGCTCCAAAAAAGCCTTAAAGCTGCTGGTTCAAGTGGTGCAACTCCAAGTCGGAAGCCAACTGCTGCAACCTCCCTTTTTGGAAGGATGGCAATGGTATTTGAAATTCTTATTTTCCCCCACTGAGTATATCATTTTTAAGGAAGTATAAGACTATTCTTCACATTCATTTCTCTCTTAACTCAGGGTTTCCGCTCGTCTGCTTCCAACAACCTTGCTGCGACGGCTGCACTAGTAGTTCGCCAAGTAGAGGCCAAATATCCTGCTTTACTTTTCAAACAGCAACTTGCAGCATATGTGGAAAAGATCTATGGAATCATCAGGGACAGCTTGAAGAAAGAGTTATCATCTTTGCTTTCTCTATGCATCCAGGTATTTAGTGATTCAGTTAGTTTCTGTTCAACAATTTGAATCTGTATCTTGCAGCTATACTTAATCTTGATCCCTTTGTTTGTTTAATTCATCTTGCTGACTGTTAGGCACCGAGAACATCTAAGGGAAGTGCACTACGATCTGGGCGGTCCTTTGCCAAAGATTCTCCTTCAACTCACTGGCAGAACATTATTGATAGTTTCAACACCCTCCTAAGCACTTTGAAAGAAAATTTTGTAAGGGACCTAATATTTTCATTCCAACTTGCCTTCATAAACTTTGATTGCCTCTGTCAATCTTGATTTTCTGTTAAATGCGGAGGTTTTTACAGTTAATTGGTTTTCAGGTGCCTTCTGTTCTTATCCAGAAGATCTTTACTCAAACATTTTCATACATTAATGTACAATTGTTTAATAGGTAGGTTTTGTTTATTGTTCTTTGCAGTTTTAATTCAAATGGTTTGGTTATATTGACATTTTTATTTTTATCATTTTCCAGCCTTCTTCTACGACGTGAGTGTTGTACATTTAGCAATGGAGAATATGTTAAGGCTGGATTAGCTGAGTTAGAGCTCTGGTGTTGCCAAGCAAAAGAAGAGGTAACTTTTTTTGTTGTAGTTTTCATGTGTTTATATACGGAGTTGTTGCTACGTAAGTTTGCTGGACTATTTGCTTAGTTTAGACCCATAACTATGTTGATGCTTTACCTTCACTTTTAATTGTATTGCAGTATGCAGGGTCATCATGGGATGAACTTAAGCACATAAGGCAGGCTGTTGGATTCTTGGTATGTCGAGGCATGCGTTGGCATTATAGAGTGTTCTTGGTTGTTTTTCATTATAGAGTGTTACCAAATAATGAGAATAGGTGGTTTGAGAAGTATAGCAACCAGATTTACCAGGAGCATTTGTTTTCTTGCACAATGTGGTTCTTCAACTATCTTTGGATCATGCTTGTCAATCTATTCAAATTTGTTCCCTTGACCTGTGAAATCATTGTTGTACTGATTTGTATGTGCTGAAGTAGTGGTGCTTTGCGCGGAATATTGTTTCCTGATTAGCAGTCTTCTTATTATGCTGACTTTTATTAAAACCTGATAACAGGTTATACATCAGAAGTACAGAATTTCTTATGATGAAATTACAAACGATCTCTGTCCTGTAAGTCCTCTCTCACTCTCCCTCCAATTCTAACCTATTTTCTGATACTATCTGACATGTAACGATTGGTTTGGTCAGATTCTTAGTGTACAGCAGTTGTACAGAATATGTACTCTGTACTGGGATGACAACTACAATACTCGAAGTGTTGCTCCAAATGTAAGTTTTGTGTGGCATATGATGTTTGAGAAATCAGATACGATATATTAGCAACCTGCACTCTTTTACAGGTTATATCCAGCATGAGGATACTAATGACAGAGGATTCCAACGATGCTGCTAGCAATTCCTTTTTATTGGATGACAATTCCAGGTAAGTTCTTACCTTATGCACCACTAGTAATCTGTGAATGAGAATGTTAATCCGGGAAGAGTTCAGTTACAGTGGGCGTAGTATGAAAGATTTGATTACAGCTTAAGCTTTGTTGAATGCTGAGCATAGGATAGAGAAACAAACTAATTCAGCCTTCTTAATACAACACAGCATCCCCTTCTCTGTTGATGACCTTTCCAATTCGCTCCAAGAGAAAGACTTCTTGGAAGTCAAACCAGCAGAGGAACTTGTTGAGAATCCAGCCTTCCAATTTTTACACGACTAAGGCATAGGAAGCTTAAATATACTGTCTCCTTTTTCAAGTCGAGGTCAGCAACGGGGGAACTTGCAAACACTATTGCCGACTCAACACATGTAAATTCAATTCATTTACCCCTCTTGATATATATATATACATCTATCTTCTGTGAATTGTTCTATTGATTATCATTAGTATTATTTTTTTTTACATTCAAATTGTAAAAACCGACATTGTTGAGTCGGAGGTACAAATTTGTTTAGTCGATTTGTTTTTTTTATTAGTCTATTCTTCTGCCATAAGGAGGCAGTTTTTTTAGGTGGAAGTTAAGGTGTAATGAAGAGTGGCATTATAGTTGGGGGGCTGAGATATGGATCCCAGTCCCAGTTTTTTGATGTAAAAAGAAACCCACTTTGGACATACAACATATATAGTAAAAATATTTAAGGTTGTTTTTTTCCTTGGTGAATGTACTTTCAGTTTCGATGTAAAATCTAGATTGTATGATTTTTATTGTGGGTTTTATCCGTGTTCCTTGATGTTTTTGAACATTAAAAATCTCCATTTTCATGATGTGGATGAATTTTTATGACTTATACTACTGTCATTAACAAACACAGAAAGCTACCATTGTCTTGTATGGCAGATAATTAGTACAAACTTTAAGAACATGTCATTTTGATACTTGAATTTCTCTATTTTATTTATGTTTTTTCATATTCCAATTTGAACTTATTTTTCTTGCATTGATAATTCTTTGTAACGATGTTAATTTATATAATTTTACAAATTTTTAAATGTTTAATTATTTTTATAAAGGGTTAGGATTCGATAAAATTTTCAAGTTTTACAATTATTGGAAGAGCGAAAATTAATCATACATTTATAATTTTATGATTCTATATGTTCCCTTGTGCTTTTGCCAACGTGGTATAGTCAGTGTTATGTTATAAAAAGTATCAATGCGGACAAAACGCTTAGATATTAATATGGACAAAAATTAGATATCCAATAAGGATAAAAGAAATTAGGGTAAATTCTAAATTTTATCAACTTTCTTCTCATTTCTATTTTGTCATTAATATTTAATTTTTTTTGTTCATATTTTGGTCACTCTGTTGTTAAATACTTAACGTTATTATAAGTGGGTGTTTATCTTTTGAAAAATATAAAATAGCTTCAAAATTATCTTTATTTCTCGTGAAAAAACCTTTAGTCTCGAATTATTTTTAATTTTTAGATTATGGAGAATCTTTTTGTAAATTCTAACAACGAAGAGGTGGAAAAGGAAGAAACGAGATGTACCTAATTCTATATTTATCGACGATAAAATATCGTAGATGAGAGTGATTTGGGGGTTTGCAAGTTTTAGGGTTTATGTTCGGGTTTGTCATTTTTAAAGTGGTTTGAGAAAATTTAAATTGATATAGGGATAAAATACAATGAGATGAGTTTGTTGGTGTCTCGGAGAAAATATTGAAGACTGGTAACTCCAATACCCGCATGAGACAAAGATAAAAGTGTAAGACTTTTATTTTTGAAGAAAAAAGATAAAAAAAATGATGTGAATGACATGTAGTTGTTGTATTAGCAATAAGCAACCTAGATCAACACATGTGATTAGCATGTCACCGGTCCATTTTTAATTTAATTCTTGAGTGATTAAAATAAGAGCAAATTAAAAATTTAATGATTAAATTAATTTTTTTAGCTTTCATGACTAAAATAAATTGTGAGAAAATTTTTGAAACATATAAATCTTTAAACGGCTCCTATTAAGAACCATGGTTATTGGCACAACCATAGAGGCATTAAGGTAAATTAGGGATGTCATTTGTTCCTTCCCGGCGTCTAATTCTCTGTACGAAGACCTTGATAGTCCAATCGAGATATTCTATAGCCATCACGTCGTAATCGTGTTAGCTGTCCTTTCTCGTGAATTGTAGTTCAAATATGGAGTGAGGCTAGGGTAATTTTAAATAAAAAATTCCTTTTAAATATTTAATTAGAAGAATAATCTAATGTCAGCATTATTTAAAAAAAATTATCCCAAATTCTCAGGCAAATTTGTTTTTTATAGGACGCGAGTTTAAAATTTATTTTTTATAAAATGCGAGTTTCGTGCTGAGTAAGTTGATAAAAAAAAATTAATCTACTGCGTTTTTAACATATAACTCACTTTTTATAGGACACAGATTCATAACTTACTTTTTTAGAACGCGAGTTTAAAACTCGTTTATTGTAAAACACGAATTCGCTTTACGCGGACTAAAAGAGAATGTTTTTTTTAAATAATGCTGGCAGAGTATCATGCTTCTAATTAAATATTTAAAAGAGATTTTTGATTTAAAATGCCTGAGGCTAGATTGGGTGTTTTGGTAGTGGGACTGCTGTTGGGTGATTTTTGGTTTGTGTAATTGGGTTGTATTGTAACAGGTAGGATTTGGGTGTTGTAAATTTGGATCTAGGTAGGTAAGTTGGGTTAGAGTTTTAGGTATGTTGTCCAAGAGAAAAGTTGAGGGAGAGTTTATATACAATAATCTAATTTAAGGTTAAAAAATAAATTTTATTGTCGAAAAAATACGAAAAAAGACTAAAATATTATAAAAAATAAAATATTTCAAGTTGTTTGGACATGTTTTTAAACTTGTTAATTTTAAGCTTAAATTAGATTGTTGTATTAAAAAGTCACCCAAGTCGAAGTTTGTTTTCGGAAAGAGTAGTTGAATTTTGTTTTTGTCAAGACTTTCATGGGATTTGCACAAGTAGGTTTACTTCCATAGCTGTTTGGAACTTTTCTCGAAGAAAGTCACTGAGATGTAGTGTTTTTTGTGTTTTTACGACATGAAACTTTAAAATTTTATCATGGAATAATCAGTTTCGACATAATTTTTACACAATATAAACATTGCGGGATTTTTGAGATTTTTTTGAAGACATGAATTATTCATCGGACAACGAGATTAGAACATGAATTTTTTTGTGTTTTAACCGTATGTTGAATTGATGGTTTATTTTCTTCGTTCAATGGTTGATTCTTGTCTTTTTTCCTTGTGTTTTATTGTTAACAGATTGTGTGATTAATTCAGGAGAAAACTACATAAATAGTACCTATTTATTTCTGCCTTACTGTTTTAGTACCCACCTATTTTTTTTAGGTAAAATGATATCTAACATTACATTTTTTGTCTGTTTTAGTACCTGACCGTTAAAAACAAACGAAAATGACGTGGCTTATTTTTAATTAGGATAATAACAATTCTAGTCCCCAAAACTTATATATTTCTATCAATTTGGTCCAAACTCTGTTAATTTAATAATTATCTTAAATATTTGGTTAAAACTATAAATCTCCATATTATTTCTTCTTCTAGCCCTTTTTTCCTTGAGCCACCATCAACCCTAACTCAAGATTTCATTCAAATTCGATAGAAGTCTAAGGTGGAGAACCGTGTGAAAATTGTCTCAATCCATTGCGATAGCTCAAAGAATTTCAAAGTTACACCAAAAAGCCTTGGAAGTTGCATATCGATGTGCAGAACTTTAGAAGTGAATAAATACTAAATTCTATATATTTTTTGAAAATTTGACAAAATGGAAAATGAAAATGAGATTTAGAGTTTATAATAATGTTGTCACTACAAATAGGAATCATTCTTTCAAAACGCTACTGTTTAGGAAATGGGGTGATGCTAAAAATGCTTTAGGTCCACATGGCTTTGAACCCCCGACCAACCTTTTCAACTTCTATACAGGATTTTGCTGCTACAAGTATCGAATTTCCTCATTTATTTGCACTATTTTGCAAATGGTCCCTAATAATAGCTCGTTACTACGATTGTTTTTCTCACATCTGCAGGAAATTCATGTAGCAATGCTCGCTTGTTTTCGCACATCAAGCTTATAAATGATGAAATTGCTCAAGGGAAAAAGAGGGGTTAGGGTTTTTGGGATGTAGAAAGAAAGAAAAAGGACATTTGCAGTTTAAACCCAAACATTTAAGATAATGATTAAATTGATAGAATTATGACCAAATTGATAGAAATGTATAAGTTTTGGGGACTAGAACTGTTATTATCCCAATTAAAAATAAGCCATGTCATCATCTTTGTTTGTTTTTAACGGTCGGGTACCAAAACAGAACAAAAACCTAACGTTAGATATCATTTTGCCCAAAAAAATATGTGGGGTACTAAAACAGTAACACGAGAATAGGTATGATACTATTTATGTAGTTTCCCTTAATTTATAGACTAGATTTCTTATTTCACTTTGTCTTATGTATATGAACTAATTGTGGTATTCATTAATCCAAAGTTTTATATTGGCTCTGTTTGGCAATTAGCTGATAGCGGATTATATTAGCTGATTTGACTAGCGGATTGTATTAGTTTGATTATTTAAATAAGCAAAATGACATATAAGGACATAATTATATTTAATACTTGTTTGAATACTTTATCAGTTATTAATATTTTGTATCTAATAAATATTAATTAGATTTGTAAAAATTATTTTTTAATGTAAATTTCCTAAACATATTTGAAAGATTTATATATTAATTTATTATTTATATAATTATTAAATTTTTTATATGCACATATAAATATGCGATAATAAAAAATAGAATTAACTTATAAATGTCACCATATAAATTAGTAGTAACAAAAAGTAAGTCCAATATTTAATATGTTATTATTTATATTAAAAATATTATTATTTAATTTAGGTTATTTGAAATTTTTTGATAATTGTTAAGGGTAAAAGAGTCATTACAACTCTAATATCAAAATTCTAATCTCAAAAAGCTCATATTATGAGCTTTTTCAAAATTAGCTTTTTCAACCCAATCCGCTATTTACCAAACATTAATATTAGCGGATTTGATTAGTCAAACCTCTAATTATACCTCAAACCTTTAATTTTTACCCAAACCGCTATTTACCAAACATGCCATTCTATAAAATAAAATGAGATTTGTAAATTTTATAAATTTGAGCTTTCTATTCTACATGGATATTTTTTTTCTTCATAAATTCAAATAATTAATTTAAGCTAATATTAATTCCCGTCCACAAATGTTTGTACCAAAAAAATTAAAAGCAAGAAGCCCTTCAAAGTTTGAAATTTGTTAACCCAACATCCAATCAATAGCCAATTGAATTACACGCACAATGAAGAAGACTTGTATTCAACTTTTAAATTCATACGATCTCAAAAAAAAATTAAATTCATAAAATTCTAGATTCGATTTTTACCTTTTTCTTTAAAAGAAATAAATTAATAATATTTTTAATAGTCATGAAAATTAATAATATTTTTAACCTCTAATTTAATTAATTTCAGTATTCAATCGTAATCATAATTAATATTTATATTGTCCTTTTTATATAAATTCGAATCCCGACATAAAAATGTAATATTTTTCTCTTAAATAAAAAAACCCTACTTGTAAAAAGAAAATCCATCGGTTACCCATTGATTGAATAAATGAAAGGGAATTAGTTGGGGAAGAACATGGAAGTTTGGTGCAACAAAATTTTTCAAATGATGGAAAAATCTCATCATCTTTGACCAAACCAATTGTCTCGTCGTCATTTAATACTAATACTACTAATAAATGTATAATTTCAAAGGTTTTTTAGTTATCCTCTCGATTCAACAAGATTTTATTCTAGCTAATTCGCACCGACATGCGTCGCACATTTACTTTTTATGGGTGAATCTTCCAATAAATTTTTTTTGTATACACAAAGCTTCAAACTCGAGACATGCTTAAGTGATGTCATGCTTCTTACTACTTAGATCAACACTATTAGTGATTTCAAAGGTTTTTTCTTCCATGTGGTCTCATGTGTTCTATTGCTATTTATAATTATTATTTAATATGTTACCGTTATTATAGTTAAGAGTTTAGTTAGTTGGAGTATATTTTATTATGCTTTGATTTTGAAACATACATGAACCCAGATTGACTGTAATCTGGTGGAAGCAGAAGTAATTAAGTATTTTTAATTACAACCCATTTCTTATCACATGGTATGGTCTTAAGGATTAATTAATTAATTAATTAATTAATTAAAAATTGGAGGGTTAACTTATGATCACTCTCAAAACCTTCAGCTCCCTTGGATAAAGCTCGTGTCACGTGTCACATGCAAGAAAAAAAACAATGCACTATCAATTCGATGGTTGACATTAAAGAAATGTCAAAAGTTTAATATTGATGTTAGAGTTGCGCGTTTGATCGAGTCGATTCGAGTTAATTTTTTTGACTTATTCGAGTTTGCAAGTCCTATTTTACGATTCAAACTTTATTTAGAATTTTTTCGAGTCGAGTCGAGTTTATAAAATTCGAGTCGAGTTTCGATTTTCTATACAAATTTAATTGTACATATATATTTCTTTGTATATATATACGTCTAGACGTTGCACATATTGATTCCAATTTCAATGGCTTTTTATATACATATATATTTCTTCATATTTTTACATGTGATATACATAGCATAATAGACATAATTGATAGAATCGACTTGAACTTAAAAATTGATCAACTAATTAATAAAAATTTCGAGTTATTCGAATTTCTATTTCATAACTCAAACTTTATTTGAAATTTTTCCGAGTAGAGTCGAGTTTATGAAATTACGAGTCGAGTCAAAATGAGTCGGTTTTTTCGCCTCAAGTCAAGTCGAATAATTTGGATTTTTTAGTCGAGTCTAGTTTTGTCCACCCATAATTGATGTTATGAATAGAATAAATTAAGTTAAGAGAGTCGTTCCATTAATAGACCTATGTAATATTTATTCAGATTAGTTAATTAATGGATTAGGTACCAATGATTTAAAAAAACATTATTGCATTTAGGCTTTACGAAATTGATAAAATAATATGAATATTTATGGGGAATTGAACTCTATACCTCCTTCCCTCGAACAATTTTTTCTCTTTTAATATATACTGGATTGTGTGTCACTTGTTCAACGAGGAAGAAAACATATTTTTAATTTTTTTTAGGTAATTATTCAATGCACATGCGGTGGAAATAATAAATTTTCACAAACGCTTCAGTTCTAGGGTTTAAAAATTCTGTTTAGGCTTTAATGTTTAAGGGTTTAAGTGTTGGTTTAAGTGTATGAGTTTTGAGTTTAGGGTGTGGTAAGAATTTATGATTTAAGGTTAAATTTTAGGGTTTATAGGTTTAAATCTAAATCTCTAACTATATTACCCTAAAACCTAAACACTAACATCTAGACCCTAAATTCTAAACTCTTATACTTAAACAATTACACCCTAAACCCTAAAACTAAAGCGATTGTGATTTTTTTTTACCGTCGGTGCCCGAGATATTAAAAAATAATGGATATTATTTTTTTAAAATGAAAGGGATGTGATTTTTTTAACAATAATAATAATAAATAATAATGAGTAGTTATAGAGATGTTTAACCTCATATTCTTTTTCTTTTTAAATTTAATGGGACAAGATTGTTCTTTTTTCCTTGTATTTTTTCAATTGAGCTGAAGTCTACTTTACTCATGATATCAAACTTAGTTAAGAAGTTTATAACAATATAGATATTATTAAGGGTAAATTACACCATATACCATTCAACTATGACCATTGACTCGAAAATGTCACTGGACTTTTAAAAAGATCAAAACTAACACTGAACTTTTATATATGACTAAAAATATCACTCCACCATTAACTTTTAACATTCAGTTAAGCCAAAACGACATCATTTTGGTGTGGCACTTTTGAAGTTTAATTTAGCCCAAAATGATATCGTTTTCCTGGAGGAAAAATATTAAAAACATGCGCTTGAAGGGTTTTAAACCCATGACCTTTAGAAAAAAAGTGAAGTTTTAACCACTAAACCAACATAATATTATATAATGTTTTACCACAAATATTATATATCTCAAACTACTTGAGATTAATTCAAATTATTTTATGAAATAAGTAATATTAATATATAAATAATATATTTTATATTATTTATATATATAACAATATGTATAATAAAAATGTATTATTTTTATTTTTTATATAATATTTATAATATAAATATATTATCTAAAAAACCCCAAAATATTCATCAAAATAATATATAAAAACTTTAAACCTTAAATCTTAAACCTTAAACTACAAAGTTTAAACCTCAAACCCTAAACCCTATGGTTTGAGGTCTGAGATTTATGTCTTTTATATATTATTTAAAATATAAATATATTATTTTTATGATTTTTTATTTTTTAAATAATATATTTTTATTGATATATGTGTACTATTTTATTTATATATTAAAATTATTTATAGTATTACTTTTTTATATAAAATAATTTGGTTTGAACCAAATTGATAAGTTCATATAATTTAAATAATTTATTTTTATTTTTATATTGTTTATATATTATTTATAATATAAATATATTATTTAAAAAGCACAAAATATTTATAAAATTAATATATAAAAACCCTTAAACCCTAAATCCTAAACTCTAAAGTTTAAGGTTTAAGTTTGAGGCTTAAGGTTTGTGGGTTAACAATATAGGGTTTAAGGTTTTCAATATATTATTAATAATATAAATATATTATTTTTATGAATATTTTAGATTTTTTTAAAAATATTATATTTATATTGTTAATAATACATAAAAATAATATATTTTTATTTATATATATTGATATATATACATGCAAATAATATATATTTATATATTAATATTATTTATAGTATTATTTATTTCATAAAATAATTTAAATTAATCTTAGCTAGTTTGAGATATTATATACTTGTGGTAAAACTTTATATAATGTTATGTTGGTTCAGTGTTAAGACTTAGTGTTGAGATGATCAAATGATGGCTAATCACCAAGATGGGGGTGAATTAGTTGAATAAAAATTGAAGGGTGCAAATGAAAAATTTAAAAATGAAGACAAGGCAATTTTATAGTGGTTCAAGCTTCGAACAAGCTCTACATCCACTAACTCAGCACCATACTGAGGATTTCAACAATTTACTAACTTGAATTCGTCCCCTCTTAACGGCTTAGGAGGAAACCTTACAAATCGACCAATCTCTCTACCCAAAAATTGATCCAATATCACTCTTTTACAAAGGAAGATAAGCAAACTTTGATTGTACCTCTCAAAGGATAATTGTTTACCCATTTACACATAAACACTCCTCAAATTCTAAAAAGATTTACAATGAAAAGTTTCAAATGAGTTGGGTACAAGAATTTGACACTAAAGGCACAAGGGTTTGGATTGAATGCTTTGATGTTGTTTGAAGGTTCAATAGTAGTTGTTGTAGCTTTTGAGACTTGTTTTTTATACTCTTGCATTGATTTCTAGCCGTTGGGCTGTAATTTTTCGCAACAAATGCTTCTTAACTGCTAACCGTATCGATACTCTTCGAGGGCGTATCGGTACCTGTCTTAAAGAAGAAAGAGTCGTTGTGACTGAAAAACAAAGCGTATCGATACTCTAGAAGGGTGTATCGGTACAGTCTTAAGGGGCGTATCGATACGATAAGTCGTATCGATACTTTTTTTGCTCACTGGAATCCTAAATTGTGTTTTGATAAAACGCGTATCGGTACGCTCCCATTACGTATCGATACGGTCCAACGATCATTTAAAATTTATGATTCCATTAACTAACAAGCCAACGTTCGAATAATATATGTGAAGATTTTGCAATGGTCAACATATCATATCGATACGGTGACATACCGTATCTGTACGCTATAGCATTAGAAATATTTTTATATGAAAAATAGTATTGATACGGTCCTGATGCGTATTGATACGCTATAGCTTAAAATCTTACCTAGATGAATATCGTATCAATACGGGGTTAAATCGTATCGGTACGCTATGGTCGACTAAAATTTCAGTATTGAAAATCCGCATCGACACGCTAGAGGGTATCGATATGCCTGAGCATTTTGTTGAAGTTTTGCTTGAAAACACTTGAAAAGACTTAGAAAATTTGAACTCTTTTAATATGTTTTGACTTGAAAGAGTACTAGGTTCAAAAAAGCTTGTCAATTGGTGAGTTTTTGAAATACTTAAAAATTTATTATTTTTGCAATCAAGTCCCAAAAGTTACTTGTTATATCAAAATCAATTTTGGTTTTACAATTTCCCCTTTTTGATATAGTAAAACCAACTATAAATTTTTAAGTTTTGAAAATTTTGAAAAGCTTACTCCCCTTTAGTTTAAGATAAGTTTTCAAAAAATTGGTTTTCAAAGATTGACTCTTACACTTCTCCTCCTTTTTGTTAGATCAAACATAATCAATGCATAAAATAAGGATAATAAACATGAGGCACAATGTAAAGCATAAATAAGCAATGCAATATTATTAAACAATAAAATCCAAAGCAAATTAAGTGCAAACATAATTCCAAACTCATCCTAAAAACATAAATCAGAGCATAGGTTCTTAAAACAAAATATAAATAGGTGCATAAACTAAAAAAACTAAATGATATGCCACGATGTGCAAAAATACTCGTCCCCACCATCGTCTTCATCCTCGTCCTCTTCATCCTCATAATCTTGACTTGGTTGAGGTTTCTGAGTGTGGTTAAGCCAAGCACCATGGAATGCGGTGAGAGAGACACCCATAGAATTTTGTTGAAGTCCAATGGCCTTGAATTGATCCTCCAAAGATGTGAAGCGGGTATCAAGGCCCTTGACTCGATCTTCCAATGATGTGAAGTGAGTATCAATGGAGGAAAAACTGGTTTCCATGTTGTTGAATTTCTCATTAAGAAACGTCATAAGAGTATTCATGGAGGATTGAGCAATAGGAGCACCTTGAGGGCCTTGTGGAGCTTCCACTTGAACATCTTGGCGAGGAGCTCTAGAAACACGAACCCATTCATTGTTGAGGTAGGCAAAGTGAGCACGGGTAAGGGAACACTCATCTATAGGTAGGCCAAAGGGCTGGGATAGTCATGGGAACAATCTATCTTAAGGGAGTGAAACAAATGACTCAAGGCCGTCGAATAGTAAAGAGATTTGACTTGGTCGGTGTGACAGTGTTGAACAAGATAGACAATATCGGCAAACATAATTTGACAAAGATTAAGGCGTTTACCCTCACGAAAACACCTAAGCCAAAAGTCATCAACTTGACAAATAGTTGAAAATTTTTCACCCGATGGACGAATAAACCAAGAAATTATAAGATGAAGTATATGGTCTTGGGCATTTAAAACATTGACAGAACCAAAAGGACCATAACCCAAAGATTTTTCATCATCAATCCCAATATTCTCAAAACCAAAAGCTTGACAAAGAACATTTTGATCAATTCTAAAAGTTGTGCCCATAAGATAAGATTCAATGGCAACAACATGTTCTCTTTTAACATCATGAATGCATTTGACATTGGAAAAAAAGACTATAACTAAATTTCGATATAAAATTGGAGATAGGCTCAAAAAGTTCATAAGTTTCCATCTTCTAAACAAACTAAATTTAAAAACGGGATTGAGACGACACTTTCTTCTCTAAGAGTAAAACCTTGGAATAGCTTGTAACGTGACAAATACGAAGGGTTTGGAAAACTATTTTGGATTATGAAAGGGAGGTTTGGTTTAGGATTACCCTCATCATCTTCGATAGGATCGAAAGATGTAGAGGCTAAATATCGTTTTACTCTCTTTTAGGGTGCCATAATTAGGAATGGCAAATGGGCGAGGCGAGTGTGGATACCCCCTCCTCTATCCCCATTCCCACCTAAAATTTTCATATTCACCACCCACTCACCACCCACGACGGGTGCAATTTTCAAATCCATACCCGCCCACGTAGGTATATTCTCAAATCCATCCCCACACCCACCACCCAACTAGATACCTATTACCCATCTCGTACCCGTCTGTACCCACCTACCTGGCAGCAACCATATCACATAAAACATAAATTCAAGAACAATCATAATTCATAAACATAAATTCAAGTCCGATCATAAAATATCATAAACAAACAAACTAAAGTCTTAAGTACATAAAACAAACCAAAGTCTTAAGTACATAAAGCAAACCAAAGCCTTAAATACATAAATGAGAAACGCATAATAGTTTTGTTCTTTAGTCCAACATTCTGAAATTTCAGTGAATGCTTGTCAAACACCGGTTATGTTAGTATGGCAATCATCCTTTATGTCCTCAAACTGAGAACACTCCATTTTGAATTCACCACAACTACATATGTAATAAAAGACAAAACTAATATAAATTAGTAACTAAACTTTAATAAGATAATTAAGCACAATTTCACATATTAACATAAACTAAAAAAATATTTTTACCTTTAATATCAGCCCAAAGCCAATTCTGAGCACACATTAATGCTTCAATCATCTCCGAAAGTAGTCGACTACGATGAGGACCAATTACTCATCCACTCGTGCTGAATGCAGATTATGATGGGACAGTAGAGATAGGAATGCTCAAAATATCCCTTGCTACTCAGATGATCTGATGACAAATCGGTGGTGGAGGCAGGAGGAGGCCGACGACACCACCACGAACACATAACACATTACGAAATTAAACAACAAGAGAGTACATCGAAGAACAATCATACAAAGAACTAAATCACCGCAAAAATTACAAGATAAAATAAAACTAGCACACGAATCTTGAATCAGATGCGGTAAAAAGAAACAAATCCATACAATAAACTTTCAAAATCATACCTCTGCCAAGAGAAGAAGATTTGATGAACGTATCTTTTCTTTTCCTGAGTTGAACAAATCCTTTTTTTTTTGGCTTTTTTGGTTCTTACTTGGTTTTGATCTCACCACGAAGGAAGATTAAGAACGAGAAAGTGATATCTTAAATTTTTGTTGAACAAATCTTTTCTTTTCCTGAGTTGAACGACAACAATGGGTAAAGATTGTTTTTACTTAAATCTTGGTTAAATGACAAGTAATATCCTATAAAATTTTAGGATTTATAGAATAGTTTGTGAAATTACATCTAAATTCATAATGGTCCAAACTTTAATATGACGGGTAGCATGCGGGGAAGACGGGTGCGGGGTGGGTAGAGTATGGTCTTAAATCCACCATCTACCCACTACCCGCGGCGGGTATGACTTTTTACATCAACACCCGCCCACTACCCACCGAACTCATACCCATCACCACCCCAACTGGGGTGGGTGCAGTGCGAAATCCGCGAAATTGTACCTGTCTGTCATCCTTAGCCATAATCCTAAAATCATCAAAACAATTCGAACATGTATGCAATTATCATCAATTTCAATCCAAAGATAAATTGTAATAATTCAAGGTATTGATAAAAATACTATATTTTATAGTTTAAAAATATAAAAAAATTGGTTAAAAAGTTTTGAAAAAAATAGATTATAAAAATATACGATATAAATTTATATTCAAATAAAAAAATTTCGGATTTTGAAGATTTTGTAAAAACTTGAAAACTCATACTATATGTATATGTTCTATACAAAATTCTATTAAAGACAACCATTAAAATTGAACGAAAATTAAAAAGTGAAGAAAATAAGATTTATACCTTGAATGGGGAAATTTGGATGAACAAAGGATGAATGATGCCCAAATTTCTTGCAAAGCTTGAGCCTTGATGTGTTGATGAAAAACCTCAATTGATTTTAAGTTTGATGTGAAAAATTTGAGGGATTTATGGGATTTTTATAGTGTGTTGCAGTTAGGGTTTTTAGAGAAAAAGAGGGGAAGTTTAATGTAAAAGGATTTCTTATTTAAATGCTCGTTTTTAACTTTCTGCCGACACCGTATCGGTACGCTTGTAGAGCGCATTGATATGCGTTGCTCTAATTTTAAATTAATTTTTAACACCGTATCGATACGTGAGACCGTATCGATACAGTTTGACCTGTATCACTTCCCATTGACGAACCTGTATGGATATGCATGTAACCGTATCAATACGTCATTACCAGAAAATGCATTTTGGACAATTTTAAGTCCAAAAATTTAACTTTGAACGACCCTAAATGCATGTGAATGATATATGAGCAAGATTTAATGACTAAAAATGATGCATGCTCCCCCTAACAACAAGCATGGATGCAAAAGGAGGCAAATCAAGATAAGCATGAGCATCAATTAATTTCAAGCACATTTTTGGTCATTTGGGACCTAAAAGGGTCAAGAAAGGCTAGTTAAATCTAACTCTCTCCTAAGGGTCCAAAATTCTCTTTATCTAAAGGTTTGATAAATATATCCGCTAATTGGTTCAAGATATCAACATATTCTAGAACTACATAATTTTTCAAGACATGATCTCTAATGAAATGATGTATAATTTCTATATGTTTGGTTCTAGAGTGTTAGATGAGATTCTTAGTGAGACAAATGACACTAGTATTGTCACACTTAAGGGATATGATATCTACTTGAACACCATAATCTAAGAGTTGTTGTTTCATCCAAAGGACTTGAGCACAACAACTACCTAAGGATATGCACTTCGCTTCGGTGGTAGATAAGGCTATGCTATTTTGTTTCTTAGAGAACCAAGATACGAGCACACTACCTAAGAATTGACATGTTCCAGAGATACTTTTCCTATCTATCTGACATCCCCCACAATCCGCATCGGAGAAGGCATGAAGGTCAAAGGAGGAGTCTCTAGGATACCAAAGACCTAAACAAGGTGTATCTCTAAGGTATCTAAAGATTCTCTTAATGGTAACTAGGTATGGTTCTCTAAGATTAGCTTGAAACCTAGCACACAAGCAAACTCTAAACATGATATCGGGTCTACTTACGATAAGGTAAAACAAAGATCCATTCGTAGAACGATAAAACTTAGAATCAACACACTTACCCCCTTCATCCTTGTCAAGCTTAATTGATGAGCTCATAGGAGTGGCTTGAGGCTTTACGTTCTCTAAGCCAAACTTCTTAAGCATATCCTTGATGTATTTAGCTTGATTTATGAAGGTGTCATCTTTTCTTTGCTTGATTTGGAGCCCCAAGAAAAATGAGAGCTCTCCCTTCATGTTTATCTAAAATTCACCTTGCATTAACTTAGAAAATTCTTGGCAATAAAATTCATTAGTAGAACCAAAAATAATATCATCAACATATATTTAAACTACTAAAATGTCATTACCATATCTTTTAATGAAAAGTGTAGTATCCACCTTGCCTTTTTTAAAACCTTTTTCAATTAAAAAGTTTGAAAATTTCATACCAAGCTCTAGGAGCTTGTTTCAAACCGTATAAAGCTTTTGTTAATTTAAAAACATAGTTTGGAAAGTTTGGATCTTCAAAACCGGGTGATTGTTCAACATACACTTCTTCATTTATAAAACCATTTAGAAAAGCATTTTTTACATCCATTTGAAAAGGCTTGAAATCATGATAGCATGCAAATGCAAGAAGCATCCTAATAGCTTCCATTCTAGCTACAAGTGCATATGTTTCATCAAAATCAATTCCCTCTTCTTGAGTGTAACCTTGAACAACAAGCCTAGCCTTGTTTCTCACTATGTTACCACTCTCATCTAGTTTGTTTCTAAATACCCACTTACTTCCTATAGTAGATTGATTACTAGGCCTATCAACTAATGTACATACTTTACTTCTCTCAAATTGATTAAGTTCCTCTTGCATAGCCAAAATACAAAAATCATCTTTTAATGCTTCTTTGATATTTTTAGGCTCTATGCATGAGATAAATACAACATGATTAATAAGTTTGAGAGAGGATCTAGTAGTTACCCCCTTGGATGGATCACCTAAGATTTCACTACCTTTTACATAGTTGAACTCCTTTGGGTATGTCACCTTCTTTTCCTCAAGAGCCAAGTCCTTCAAGGCTTCAAAAGGGTGATCTTGTAATTCTTCTTCTTTAGTTGGAATCTCATCCACCTTTGATGTTTATCCTCCACCAATGGCTTCAATGATCCCTATATCATCATCATCACAAGATTCCTTTCTCGGAAGAAGGTTATCATAAAAAACATGTATAGAATCTTCAATAACCAAAGTTCTTTTATTAAATACTCGGTAGGCTTTAGAGTTTAGGGAATAACCCAAAAAAATCATTACTTTTAGCATCAAATTTACTTAAGTTGTCTTTTCCATTGTTTAAAACAAAACTTTTACAACCAAAAAGGTGGAAATAGCTAATGTTAGGTTTTTTGGATTTCAAAATCTCATAAGGTGTTTTCTTTAAAATAGACCTAATCATTACTCTATTAATAATATAACAAGTCGTATTAGTGGCTTCCTCCCAAAAATACTTAGGTAAATTATTTTCACAAAGCATTATCCTAGCCATCTCTTCTAAAGTTCTATTTTCCCTCTCAACTACCCCATTTTGTTGAGGAATGCGAGGAGCCGAAAAATTATGGCTAATACCGTTTTCATTACAAAAACCTTCAAAACTCATATTTTGAAACTCAGTTCCATGATCACTTCTAATATGTGAAATTTTAAGATCAAGATCATTTTGGGTAATTTTTGTAAATGTAATAAAATTTTCAAAAGCCTCATCCTTAGTACTTAAGAATAGAACCTAAGTGTATCTAGAAAAGTCATCTACTAATACAAATGCATATGACTTGCCACCCAAGCTCATAGTTCTAATAGGCCCAAATAAATCCATGTGGATTAGTTGTAATACCCTACTAGTTGAAACATCATTAATGGGTTTAAATGAGGTTCTCTTTTGTTTACCCTTAGCACAAGCATTGAATATTTTATCTAATGAAAATTTTAGTTTGGGTAAACCTCTAACTAGATTTTGGGAACCCAATTTTTCTAAAACTCTTTTGCTAGCATGCCCTAGTTTCCTATGCCACAACCATGCATCATTCTCATCGTGTGCAACTAAACATGTATGGGATGAATGTATGTCATCTAAATGCACCATATAAATATTTCCTATGCGATGACAAATGAGCATTAATTTATTTGTTTAATTGTTCACAATTTTACACCCTTTTGTATCAAAATGAACATCAAAACCTTTATCACAAAGTTGACTAATGCTCAAAAGATTATGTTTAAGACCATTGACAAGTAATACATTTTCAATGAGAATGGATGAGAGATTACCAATAGAGCCAATACCCTCAATATAGCCTTTGGAGTTGTCACCGAAAGTCACCACTCCACCATGCTTTGTCTTGAGCTCTATGAATCTACTCTTGTCTCCGGTCATGTGTCTTGAGCATCCACTATCAAGGTACCATGTGTTTTGACTTGAAGCTTTGGCCTTGTAGCAATACTTTCCCTACAAACATAGATTAGTTCTTTGATTTTGGTACCCAAACCTTTTTGGGTCCACAAGTGTTAGCTCCCAAAAGCTTGGTTCCCTTAGGAATCCAAGAAGCAATTGCATTTACATTATTAGAAACAATGAGTTCCTTAGGAACTCATACACTCATAACTCTTTTAACTTTGGATTCCTTTTGAAAACCTCTTTGTTTGAGGTAAAATGGTTTTCTCTTAACATATTGTGTTTTTGAAGAATTTCCCTTTTCAAGAGCAAGTTTTCTAATAGTAAGAGAATTTTTTTAGATTATCCACTTCCTTTGTGTGATAATCTTGAAAATCGGAAAGAAGATTTTCAACATCATGTTTTTTATTTTTAAGCTCATTTGAAAGATTTATCAAATATAAAACATTCTTTTCCAATTCAGAATTGGTTTTTGAAAGAGACTCATTTTGAGATTTCAAATCGGAAATGATTTTCTTGTTTTTCAAAATATACTCTTTATATTTTCCAACCAATTCATCATAAACATTTTGTAACTCATCATATTCATCATATAATTCATCATAAGTAAGAGATGAGTTAGAGTTTACAGTGTGATCCTCCTCAAAGGCCATGTGGCAGAGATTGGCCACTTCCTTCTCTTCCTCGGATGACTCCTCGTCAATCCAAGTTTTCATTTGAGCCTTGAGCTTGTTCTTCTTCCCAAAGCTCTTCTTTCTCAATTGAGGGCAATCGGTTCAGATATGGTTGGGCTTCTTGCACTCATAACAAATGAGTTGATCATTTTATTCCTTTTTCCCTTTATTCTTGAAGTCCCTTATTCTATTGAATTTTCTTCCTCGATTGGACTTCATGAATCGAATGAATCGTTTGGCCAACATGGCCATCTCTTCGTCCTCATCCTCACTAGAACCGCTTTCGTTATATAACGTCTTGAGTGCGATTCCTAGCTTCTTCTTTTCAACCTCTTTTTTCTCTTCCTTCTTCTTCTCTTCTTCTCTCCCTTGCTTCATAATCTCATAGGTGAGTAGATATCCAACAAAGGCGTCTAACTTTAGAATCTTCAAATCTCGAGCTTTGATGACAGCCGTCCTCTTGCCTTCCCAGGACTCTCGAAGAGAGTAGAGTAGCTTCCAGACTAGCTTATTTTCGGGAATAACTTCATCGAATTTGTTGAGTGTGTAAAAGTTCTATTATTTACACCCTATTTAACCCATATTTCTGCTGTATTCAAGCATAATTCATTGCATTTAGGTTGGATTTCTGTTAAACATCACAAATATATTAAATGGCACAGTTTCTACTGAAATTGGTTGTTTTTTGCAGGTTGCTGTTGTAGCAGATGGAGAAGTAGGCGCTGGGCAGTGAAACAGAAAAGCTGGAACTGGATGAGCAGTCGAAGAGGACGATGCTGCCATGGCCGCCGTCGTGACAACCAAGGACGACAACAGTTTTAAGGAGAAGAAGCAAAGTGGGCCTCGACAGAAAGAGAAAATTAAGCCCGTCTGTCATGGAACACCCTTATATTTTTCCAAGTCCTAGATCAGAATGAAGGCCAAGCCCAAAGTTCAAGGAAGAAACTCCAAGCAAGAAGGAAGGACAAATTAAAGATATATTCTAGAGTTGTACTTTAACTTAAACTTGTATTCTTGCCATATTAGAAAACTTGAACCCAAGGCCTATATAAAGGTATGTAATTCGACCTAGGAGAGAACATCACCTATCTCTAGCCTTCTTCCTGTTGCGTGTAAAAATGTCTATCGCAATTGAGTGCAAGTGTACACGTCGCAAGTAATAAAGTGATACTAGAGTATCGGATATCGTCTCCACAGGGACTGGGCTAACCCTTTCCTTCGCTATCTGCACAAGGGAAAAAGAATAGATTAAGATATTTGTCACGAAAATAATGAAGTAAACGTAAATAAAAGAATAAAGATATCAAGATAGAGAGAATGGGCTGGTATTGAATTGCTCAGTAGTGCAGGTATTGCAGATTTTAGGAAATCAAGTTCTGTCGTTGCGCCCGTCGCGGCAGCACCTGTCGCGGCAGCACCTGTCGCGGCAGCACCTGTCGCGGCAGCAGTCCGTTGATCGTCGCGGCAGCAAACACACCAACTCTGTACGTTCAAGTTTGGCAAGAATCCCAGAATTGCCTTGGCCTATCCCTAGGT
The DNA here is from genome assembly GCA_958450335.1 of Hibiscus tridactylites. Classification (NCBI taxonomy): domain Eukaryota; kingdom Viridiplantae; phylum Streptophyta; class Magnoliopsida; order Malvales; family Malvaceae; genus Hibiscus; species Hibiscus tridactylites. The sequence goes on along the minus strand of OY288287.1, from coordinate 61,973,433 downwards.
CCAAGTCTGTCGATGATCACGTCTTGATGATACCTCCCGACATGAATCGAAGGATGAACACCGATGTGTATGAATTCTTCTTTAGCCACTTAACCTCGCCCTATCCATAGGTACGAGATAGTTCAACTATAAACTAGAGAACTTGCTCTTATTTCTTTCCTATACTTAACTATCCCGATGCTAAGTAAATAGATAACCTCACAATGCTCTCCCGATGCTCTTGCAAGATATTAATAACCAAAATAAGAGAACTTGAAGTTTATTTTAGTGAACTGAAAATTCCTAAAACAAAACAACCCTTGCAACTATTGCAACTACTTTACAAATCAACCCGTGGCCCTAGGGGGGTTTTAGAACTTATAGACGACGGGTAAACGGCGGAGGGTTTTTGGTTGTCGGTTTAAGGGGAAATCGGCTATGGGTTATGAGATGTATCCCCTAGGTTAAAATACATGCCCTTATATAAGCTTTGGGCTCAAGTTATCTAAGTTAACAAGGATTACAACTTTAATTAAAAGTATGATTCTAATAAAGACTTAATCTCCAAGGAATCTACTTTCCAGCCATCCTCCTTGTTTCTTGGGATTTTCTCTCCTTGAGCTTTGGGCTTGACATATCTTTTGATCCGGGGCTTGGAAAAATATTTGGTTTTCACACGACAGACGAGCAGAATTTTCTCTATCTATCGAGGTCCACTTTGCTTTTTCTCCACTAATTTGTTGTCGTCCTCTGCTGTCACGGCAGCACCATGGCAGCATCATCCTCTTTGTCTACTTGTTCAGTTAAGCTCTTCTGCTTATCTACCCTGCGCCCGCCTTCACCATCTACGACGACGACAATATGCCAAAAACAACCATTTTTAGTAGAATCTGTGCCTTTTATATATTTGTGATGTTTTGCTGTAAACTACCCTAAATGCAATGAAATGATGCTTGAATGCAGCGGAAATATGGGTTAAAAAGGGTGTAAATAATAGAACTTTTACACACTCAACACTTCCTAAAACCCTAGCTGTTTTCCCCTTCTCAACATGTTCTAAATTCCCCTTAGGGCCAGGGGTTGATTTGTAAAGTAGTTGCAAGGGTTGCTTTTGTTTTAGGAATTTTCAGTTCAATAAAATAAACTTCAAGTTCTCTTATTCTGGTTATTAATATCTTGCAAGAGTATCGGGAGAGCATTGCGAGGTTATCTATTTACTTAATATCGGGAGAGTTAAGTATACGAAAGGAATAAGTGCGAGTTCTCTATTTTATAGTTGAACTATCTCAGACCTAGGGATAGGACGAGGTTAAGTGGCTAAAGAAGAATTCAACAACATCAGTGTTCATCTTTCGATTCACGTCGGGAGGTATCATCAAAGACATGTTCATCGACAGACTTGGACCTAGGAATAGGCCAAGGCATAGCAGGGATTCTTGCCAAGCTTGAAGTACAGAGTTGTGTGATCGCTGCCGCGACAAGCAACAGACTGCCGCCGCGACAGGTGCTGCCGCGACGGGGACGACGACAGAGCAGATATTCCTAGACTTAGCAATACCTACACTACTGAGCAATTCAATACCAGCCCATTCTCTCTATCTTGATTCTATCACCCTTTTATCTAAGTATTCTTTATTATTTTCGTGACAATATCTTAAACTATTCTTTTTACTCTCGTGCAATAATTCAAGGTGAAGCTATTAGCCCAGTCCCTGTGGAGACGATATCCGACACTTCAATATCACTTTACTACTTGCGTCGTGTACACTTTCACTACATTACGATAGACTATTTTACACGCAACAAGTTTTTGGCGCCATTGCCGGGGACTGGAAACATAACTTTACCCTACTTTTTACTGCATTCTTTTTATTTTTCTGTTTTATTTTGGATTGTTCAAACTTGTGCTTTTCACAAGGTTTCTTGTTTATGCGCAGATCGAGACGAGGACATGAACCTGAGTATCCATTAGATCCTGAAATAGAATGTTCGTGCAATCTTAGGAAACCGACTTCGCCACGTACTAGCCAGAAACGAATACCTTGAAGAACAGTTAGAAGCCATGAACAACCAAAGGAATCCTCAGGATAATAACAATCCTGTCGGAGATGGAGTGATCGATCCACCTGTCGTCGAACCTCCTGTTGCTGTCGTACGCCGGTCGTGCCGATACTACATGCTTAATGACCATGTAGAACTAGAAACCACCCTGCCAGATGTAGATGTTGACAACTTTGAGCTGAAACCTATTATGTTTAGCATGATCAACAACGCTTGCCAATTTAGTGGTGCTGCTACAGAGGATGCCAGGGAGCATATGAAAATGTTCCAAGAAATCTGTGGTTCGTTTAGACTACCAGGAGTTAATCCGGAGATACTGAGGCTTTAGTTATTTCCTTATTCATTGAGGGACAAGGCAAAGACTTGGTGGAATAAACTTACGTCGGGTTCAATTAGAACTTGGGCAGATTTAACTCGTGAATTCTTATCTCGTTTTAATTCTTCACACTTATCTGAGCGATTACGTAATGAAATTGCTACTTTTCAACAGGAAGATGACGAGCCAATGCACGAGGCCTGGGACAGATTTACCACTCTTCTAAGGAACTGCCCGATACATGGATTCCCTGTTTGGAACCAGGTAACAAAATTTGATAATGCTGTCAATTTACAAACTCATATTAGAATTGATTCAGCAGCAAACGAATTACTGCTGGAGAAAGACCCAGATGAGGCAATGACAATATTGAAAAATCTGGCGAAGAATGAGGAACAGTTTTCGACAGCAAGAAGAGGGGGTAAACGGGTTCTAGCTGTAAAGGATTATGAGGCCGACAGCACACTAAAAACACATATTGCATATCTCACTAAGGCAATGAAAAAGCTCCTGAACGAAGATTCACAGCCTGTATATGCTGCTGAAGAGGTATGCGAAATTTGTGAAAGAAATCACAGTTCAGAGGAATGTCCAATACAGTTAGAAGAAGGAAAGTATGTTGGGAACTACAATAAGCAGAATTATAACTATAATCCCAACTGGAGGAAGGATTCCAAGTTCTCTTGGAGCAATCCCAATAATGCTCTGAATCCTCAAGCACATAATAATCAGAACCAGGGAGGACCTAGATTGCTTACTCGATAGCAACCATAGCAGCAGCAGCAACAGCCACCAGCTGCCACAAATAGTATATTGGAACAGACTCTGGCTACATTTATGTCTCAAACAGGAACCTACATTGAGAACATGAATCACTTTGTCAAGAAGACAGAAACTTTCATGGACAAAACAGAGATGCGGATGACCAATCATGAAGCTACTCTGAAATCGTTGGAGACACAGATGGGTCAAGTTTCCCAGCATATTAAACCAAGGCAGAATGGAGGATTTCCTAGCGATACTGAAAACGCTAGACAGCCCACACATGTACAGTGCAAAGCTATCACTACTAGGAGTGGGAAGAAACTACCAGGGCCGGAGAAGGAAGATGAATCGGTTAAGAAACCAAACTTGGATTCACCTGCCGAGGAAGCTGCCCCGACAAGTAACAAACAGCTTGCTGCCGATGAACATGTCACGACAACAGAAGGGACAGAGGAGAAAGATGATGAACCTAAACCTCCTCAGATCCGTATGCAATGGGAAGGACGTATTGCTGATTATCGTCCTCCACCTTCTTTTTCTCAACGGTTACAGAAATTGAAACAAGAATCACAGCTTAAAAATATTTATGATATTTTTAAGCAGGTTCATATCAACATTCCGCTGTTAGATGCCGTTATGGAGATGCCCGGTTATGCCAAATTTCTCAAGGAAGCCATGTCAAATAAATTCAGACTTGAGGAATTTGAGACGGTTAAGATGACAGAAGGATGCATGAGTATTCTACACAAGCATCCACCCCAGAAGAAGAAGGATCCTGGGAGCTTCATCATACCATGCGTAATCGGAGACAAATTTGTGGGTAAGGCACTTTGTGATCTTGATGCTAGTATAAATTTAATGCCCAAATCTGTTTTTCAGAAATTAGGTATTGGAAAAGCTCGGCCCACAACAGTAATTCTGCAGCTGGCAGACCGCTCTTACGTTCATCCAGAAGGAAAAATTGAAGATATTCTGGTAAGGGTGGATAAGTTTATTTTTCCTACTGACTTTCTTGTCTTAGATTGTGAAGCAGATGAAAATGCACCAATCATCCTGGGGCGACCCTTTTTAGCCACGGGAAGATCACTGATTGATGTGGAAAAAAGGAGAACTCACCATGAGAGTAAACGATCAAGAAATAAAGTTGAATGTTCTCCAAGCAATGAAGCATGCTGATGCAGAAGAAGAATGCAAGGCTATCACTGAAGTTACCCTTGACCAACCCTGCATCAGGTCGGGCTGCCACGACATCAAAATTGGTCATTGCCTCGACAACCACTTAGAAGACTGTCATGACAGCACCGACGACAGCAACTCATCAGAATCTGATACTGAAGATCAGGAGGAGGTAAATTGGATAGGCAATCATCCAGGTAAGTTATTCGAGCCTTTAAACTATACCTCGGATAACCATGTAATTCAAAAGCCATCAACTGTTGAGCCCTCTGTTATAGATCTTAAGCCCCTGTCAAGGCAGCTAAAATATGTTTTCCTTGGTTTAAATGATACGTTGCCCGTAATCATCTCTTCTAAGTTGATGCAGGAACAGGAACAACAATTAATAGGGATGTGGCAGCAGCACAAAAATGCTATTGGATAGACGATAACTCATATTCAAGGCATTAGTCCGGCATTATGTATACATAAAATTCTTTTAGAAGATGATCATAAGCCGACTATTGATGCACAAAGGCGTCTGAACCACGCTATGAAAGAAGTGGTGCTAAAAGAGATAATCAAATGGCTAGATGCTAGAATAATCTACGCCATCTCGGACAACAAATGAGTGAGCCTGATGCAGTGCATCCCAAAGAAAGGAGGAATGACCGTGGTAACCAATGAAGACAATGAGCTAATCCCAACCAGGACTGTGACCGGTTGGAGGGTTTATATGGACTACCGGAAGCTTAACAAAGCTACCCGGAAGGACCACTTCCCTTTACTCTTTATTGATCAAATGCTTGATAGATTAGCAGATAAACCTTACTATTGTTTTCTTGATGGTTACTCAGGTTACAATCAAATAGCCATCGCACCAGAAGATCAAGAAAAGACGACGTTCACATGCCCGTACGGAACTTATGCTTTTAGGAGGATGCCATTCGGACTTTGCAATGCATCAGCCACCTTTCAAAGGTGCATGATGGCAATATTCTCTGATATGGTGGAGGATTTCCTAGAAATATTCATGGATGACTTTTCAGTCTTTGGAGACAACTTTGAAAGCTACCTAGGCAACCTAAAGAAGGTGCTCGAGAGATGTGAAAAAGCAAACTTGGTTTTGAACTGGGAAAAGTGTCACTTCATGGTAGATGAAGGGATAGTCCTTGGCCATAAAATTAGCTGTCGTGGCATAGAAGTCGACAGAGCTAAGATAGAAGTGATCGAAAAGCTGCCGCCACCCACCACAGTGAAGAGAATCAGAAGTTTCTTAGGACATGTTGGTTTTTATCGAAGGTTTATTGCGAACTTTTCAAAGATCACCAAGCCCCTATGCCATCTTCTGGAGCAGAACCGACCCCTCAACTTTAACGCTGAATGTACTGAGGCATTCAAGGTTCTGAAAGGAAAGCTGGTAACATCCCCAATAGTACAGCCACCAGATTGGACACTGCCATTTGAGATCATGTGTGATGCTAGTGACTATGCTGTCGGGGCAGCACTTGGGCAGCAGAGAGATAAAATTTTTCATGTCATATACTATGCCAGCAAAACACTAAACGACGCCCAAGTGAACTACACCACCATAGAGAATGAACTATTAGCTGTGGTATTCTCCATTGACAAGTTTCGTTCTTATATACTTGGAACGAAAGTCATAGTCCAAACAGACCACTCTACATTAAAGTATATGTTCACCAAAAAAGACGCAAAGCCTCGACTGATACGTTGGATTCTACTACTGCAAGAGTTCGACCTTAAAATCAAGGACAAAAGGGGGACAAAGAATCAAGTGGCAGATCACTTGTCAAGGTTGGAGAAGGGAAAGAGTCTACCGGCAGACGAAACACACATATTGGAGACCTTCCCTGATGAGAAGCTTTTTGCTGCCACAATCACTGTCGCGACAGCCATGGCGGCAGGTAAGTCTTCTGAACTCCCCTGGTATGCTGATTTCGTTAATTTTTTAGTTAGCAAAATAATTCCTCCTGACCTTAATTATCAAGCTAGGAAGAGGTTCCAAAATGATGTTAAGCATTATTATTGGGACGAACCTCTTTTTCTCAAAATCTGCCTTGATTAGGTTATAAGGAGATGCGTACCACAAGATGAACAGGAAGATATACTTCATCACTGTCATGCTTCATAGTATGAAGGACACCTGGGAGGCAACAAAACTACTGCCAAGGTTTTTCAGTCAAGATTCTATTGGCCGTCACTGTATAAAGATGCTCAAATCTTCTACAAGAGTTGTGACAAGTGTCAATTGATGGGAAACATCTCAAGGAGACACGAGATGCCGCTGTAGAATATTCTTGAAGTTGAGATCTTCGACGTTTGGGGGATAGATTTCATGGGACCATTCCCATCTTCATGTGGGAACTTATATATCCTAATGGCAGTAGATTATGTGTCTAAGTGGGTTGAAGCAATCGCCACGCAGAAAAATGATGCCAAAACGGTCTAAAGGTTTTTATATAAAAACATTTTTTTCCAGATTCGGCATCCCTAAGGTGATCATTAGTGATGAAGGGAGGCATTTTGACAACAGGGTTATAGCTGTTGCCTTGAAAAAGTATGGTGTCAAACATCGGATTGCAACATCATACCCCCCTCAGACCAATGGACAAGCTGAAATATCCAACAGGGAGGTCAAGAACATTCGTGAAAAGATGGTTAAGCCAACTCAGAAAGATTGGTCTCTACACCTCAATGATGCATTATGGGCCTACAGGACAGCTTTCAAAACTCCATTGGGAATGTCTCCTTATCAACTGATTTACGAGAAAACGTGCCATTTACCTGTCAAGATAGAGCACAGAGCTTACTGGCAATCAAGGTAGTTAATATGGACTTGGAAAAGGCAGGGCAGAAAAGGCTACTTGATCTGAACGAAATTGAAGAAATTAGGACAATGGCCTATGACAATGCAAGAATCTACAAGGACAAAACTAAGAAGTGGCATGACAAGAAGTTGCTGCCACGACAGTTCTGCGCAGGGCAGCTTGTGTTGCTTTTTAACTCTAGGTTGAAGCTCTTCCCAGGGAAGCTGAAATCTAGATGGTCTGGCCCATTCCAAGTGGTTCAGGTTTTTCCCCATGGTGTCATCACGATCAGATCTTTAAAAGACGGGCACCAATTCAAAGTCAACGGACATCGATTGAAGCATTATCAGGGGACTGAAACCCCGAGGATGCAGGAAGTGGTTAATTTAGAAGATGCCCCACCTGACATCCCTAATTTAACCTAAATTTTATTTTTAATTATTTTTATTATTTATTATTTATATATATTAGGAAATCAGTTTTATTTTATTTTTTAAGAAATAATGTTTTTATTTTTATTGTTTTTTAGGAAATAAAGGAGACAAGAAGAAAATGAGAAGTGAATTCACCCCAACATCCTTCCATCAGCCCAAAAAAGCCAAAATTTTGGAGCCTGTCATTACAGCTGCCGTGACAGACGCAGAAAATACAGGCTGTCGACACGCTGTCGCGACAGACACGCAAACGCGTAACAGATGCGCAACAGACACGTTAGAAACCGTGTAACAGCTAGCCCCGTTATTCGTGCATGCCGTTACAGCTCCAACGGGCAGCAAACTCTTCTCTATATAAACCTCGTTTTACTATTCATTTTCACTCACTTCTACTCTTCTTACTTGCTTCCTCTAGAAATTTTTACTTGCTTTCATTTTTATTCTTACAACCCTTGCAACCATGTCTTCCAAAAACACCCGTAGGAGTGCTGCCTCAGGCTCCACCCCAATAGCATCAACCCCACGATCTTTCCAGATACGAGACATGTGGCAGGAGAAGGGATTTACCTACACTTCCAAGGAGGGGAATTTGGGACTGCAGCCGTTCATTGCTAGAAAAATCAAGGCCATGCAGTGGCAGATCTTTGTAGAACAACCAGAGGAGATGAACGTATCTCTAGTCCGAGATTTCTATGCTGCCATCAATAGCAGAACCATGACAGCAGTCACCGTGAGAGGGAGAGAGGTGCCCTTCGAAGCTAGAATACATCAACACTCTCTACGGATTTTACGTGGGCAGCAACGACGATGGCCACCAGCGATTTATGAACAGCTTAGACCCTGCTGCCTATGATGCTGTCATGGCAGAGCTCACGGAAGAAGATACTTCGTGGAACACAAATCCTAAGAACCCGAGGACGGTGAAGAGAACTCAACTTCTCCTGGAGGCTAAACTGTAGAACGCTTTCATCAAAAAGCGAATCATGCCATCCTCGCACAATACCACTGTCGATCAACCCAGGTTAGCCCTCATTCATTCTATTTTGCATGAGAGGCCTATTAATGTGGACAACTACATCCGAGAAAGTATTTTGGAGTGTGCACACCGGCCGACAGGACCACTCTACCTACCCTACCTCATTACAGCCCTTTGTCGCGGCCATCATGTACCTAAAGCTGCCATCGATCTAAGAATCCAAGGGAAGTGATGGACCGAAAAAAATATACTCAGCTTGATAGAACTGACTGCTGCCACCCCGCTGTCATCTTTCGACCCCACTGCCACGACAGTAGAGACGACAGAACCAACAGACACTAAACCTGCTGCCACGGAAGCTAGGCAGCCCGCAGCAGCAGCAGCTCCGGCCGATACCTCCTCCCAGATTCTTGCTGCCATACAGAAGATGAAGGAACGACAGCTCGGCCTTATGAGCTTCATCAGTGATTTCACTACAGCCACGGTACAATTCATTCAAACTTCTCTAAATTTCCATGATGTTGTATTTCTTGCCTTCCCTTCCCATTATTTTGCTGCACCCACCCTTGCCCATACCCCTACACCTGCTACCACACCCAAGACACCGTCTACAGCATCCACACCGACCCCTGCCACGACAGTTGCAGGCAGCAACCGTGCAGCTGATACCTTTGCCCGTAGAACAAAGAGAAGAATACCCTCGGAAGAACTCGATGCATTTATAGCCGGGTTCTCCTCTTTTTCCATTTGGGAGGAAAGCGACAACGAACCCTCTGTTAAGAGGAATCTATCCAAAGAGTTCACACCGGTCAAGCGACAGAAGACGATGGCAGATAAGAACGAAAAGGATAGCGGCAACAGCAGTGACAACGGTGACAACAGCAACAACTCGGAGGTACAGGTAGTGGAGAAACCCCCTCACATCTCCCCTACTAGAATTCAACCTCCAAGGGAGGCCAAAACGAAGAACACATCTGCCTCCCCCATCCGCCAGCCAGTTAAGAAAGCCCCTGCCCGCCGACAAATCCGCCTTAGCAGCAGCAGCGACGACAACACATAAAATTTAAGCTTCTTACCTTATTTTGATGTATGCCTCTATATATTTTGTGATGTACTTTTCTTTTCTTCTATTTTTTCATTTGCATTGAGGGCAATGTAACCCTTGAGTTTGGGGGTGGCATCCCTCCATTAATGGAGTCTTATTTAGTTTTAAAATTCTGTCTTTAATTAGTTTATTTTTGCTCAAAAAAATTGAAAACTGAAAATTTTGGCTTAAGTCTTTGAACTGAACTTACCTGTCGTGACAGCTCTGTCGTGGCAGTGCCTTTAAGATAGTTTTAGGCGCAGTTTAGAGCCTTTCTATAGTTCTGAAACTTAAACACTATTTGTGACTGTTATACTGCCTAGAACTCTACTAGTTAACTAGAATAGGAAGCTTAGCACTTGAATAGCCCCTAGAGGTGCCTAACACTGGCTATAGGAAAAGAAGTTTAGCAAAATAGACTCAATACCTAGAGGTGCCCGAAACTGGCTCTAGGAAGTTTATTTAGAGGTGCCCGAAACCAGCTCTAGTGAAACTTAAGCTTAAAAAAAATCGAGTCTAAACAAAAAAAATCAAAGGAGCATAAGAAGTGCCTTCAAAAAGATAAACTTTGGCATAAAAATTCAAGTTAGAGGCTGAAATATTCTAGTGAAACTAAGGGAGTCTTGTCATATAATTGTTCACAAGCATGCACACACTACACGAGGACTATAGCAAGATTATGGACGAATCCTAAATTATCCGACAAGGTGCTGCCGTCAATAGAGAAAGAATGGAGGGTGAGGGAAAATTCACTGTTTTAAGCCAAAACAAAAATATTTATTTTTCTTTTAGGTCTGAATTGCTTGAGGGCAAGCAAAAACTTGAGTTTGGGGGTGTGTTGAGTGTGTAAAAGTTCTATTATTTACACCTTATTTAACCCATATTTCTGCTGCATTCAAGCATAATTCATTGCATTTAGGTTAGATTTCAGTTAAACATCACAAATATATTAAATGGCACAGTTTCTACTAAAATTAGTTGTTTTTTGCAGGTTGTTGCAGTAGCAGATGGAGAAGCAGACGTTGGGCAGTGAAACAGAAAAGCTGGAACTAGATGAGCAGTTGAGGAGGATGATGTTGCCATGGCCGCCGCAATGACAGCCAAGGACGACAACAGTTTTGAGGAGAAGAAGCAAAGTGGGCATCGACAGAAAGAGAAAATTAAGCCCGTCTGTCGTGGAACACCCATATATTTTTCCAAGTCCTAGATCAGAATGAAAGCCAAGCCCAAAGTTCAAGGAAGAAATTCCAAGCAAGAAGGAAGGACGAATTAAAGATATATTCTCTGAAGATTTAGTCTTTAATAGAGTTGTACTTTAATTTAAAGAAGGAAGGGCGAAATAAAGGCATGTAATTCGACCTAGGAGAGAACATCACCTATCTCTAGCCTTCTTCCCAAAACCCTAGCCGTTTTCCCCTTCTCAACATGTTCTAAATTCCCCTTAGGGCCACGAGTTGATTTGTAAAGTAGTTGCAAGGGTTGCTTTTGTTTTAGGAATTTTGAGTTCAATAAAATAAACTTCAAGTTCTCTTATTCTGGTTATTAATATCTTGCAAGAGTATCGGGAGAGCATTGCGAGGTTATCTATTTACTTAATATCGAGAGAGTTAAGTATACTAAAGGAATAAGTGCGAGTTCTCTAGTTTATAATTAAACTATCTCGGACCTAGGGATAGGATGAGGTTAAGTGGCTAAAGAAGAATTCAACAACATCGGTGTTCATCCTTCGATTCACGCTGGGAGGTATCATCAAAGACGTGTTCATCGACATACTTGGACCTAAGGACAGACCAAGGCACAACAAGGATTCTTGCCAAGCTTGAAGTACAGAGTTGTGTGATCGCTGCTGCGACAAGTAACAGACTGCCGCCGCGACGGGGACGATGACAGAGCATATATTCCTAGACTTAGCAATACCTACACTACTGAGCAATTCAATACCAGCCCATTCTCTCTATCTTGATTCTATCACTCTTTTATCTAAGTATTCTTTATTATTTTCGTGACAATATCTTAAACTATTCTTTTTACTCTCGTGCAATAACTCAAGGTGAAGCTATTAGCCAGTCCTTGTGGAGACGATATCTGATACTTCAGTATCACTTTACTACTTGCGTCGTGTACACTTGCACTACATTGCGATAGACTATTTTACACGCAACAGAAGCCTTTTAGTCTATTGACAATGACCGAGAATCGATCAAACATCTTGGAGACACTTTCATCTGCTTTCATTTTGAAGTTTTCATAACTCAAATTGAGCAACTCGATCCTTTTCTCCTTGGCGTCATTTGTTCCTTCATATGTAGTCTCTAAAGTGTCCCACACTTCTTTAGCACTTTCGATTGAAGACACCTTTGAGTATAGTTGGGACCGAGAGCACAAAAGATTATGTGCAAGGCTTTGTCGTTGACTTGCAAACATCTTATATCTTCATCGGTCATTTCGGCTTTGGTCTTCGAAACAAGCCTCCATTCACCATCTCTCTTCATTAGAATTGTAGGACCGTCTTATACCACGTCCCACGCCATGTAGTTGTTTGATTTGATGTAGAGTCACATCTGGTTCTTCAAATAAGGATAGTTATCCCCATTGAAGAATGATGGTTTGGTGATGCATATAGACTCGTAGATGTTTTGGCCGGAGGTGGATGCCATAGCAAGATGTCGATTGAACTACACTTGATCAAACTCTTCCAAGATCTACTCAAGAGGGTGTTAATCATTCCAATGAGAGTAGCTCTGATACCAATTATTGAGTTGATCAAATGATGGTTAATCACCAAGAGAGAGGTGAATTGGTAGAATAAAAATTGAAGGGTGCAAATGGAAAATTTAAAAATAAAGACAAGGCAATTTTAGAGTGGTTCAAGCTTCGAACAAGCTCTACATCCACTACCTCAGCACTCTACTGAGGATTTCAACAATTTACTAACTTGAATTCATCCCCTTTTTACGGCTTAGGAGGAAACCTTACAAATCGATTAATCTATCTACCTAAAGATTGATCCAATATCACTCTTTTACAAAGGAAGATGGGAAAACTTTGATTGTACCTCTCAAAGGCTAATTGTTTACCCAATTACACATAAATACTCCCCAAACTCTAAAAAGATTTACAATGAAAAGTTTCAAATAAATTGGGTACAAGAATTTGACACTAAAGGCACAAGGGTTTGGATTGAATGCTTTGATGTTGCTTGGAGGTTCAATAGTAGTTGTTGTAGCTTTTGAGACTTGTTTTTATACCCTTGCATTGATTTCTAGCCGTTTGGGTAGTTGAGGTCATTAATCTAGCCGTTGGGCGGCAATTTCCCGCAATAAATGCTCCTCAACTACTAACTGTATCGATAATCTTCGAGGGTGTATCGGTACCTGTCTCAAAGAAGAAAGAGCCATTTTGACTGAAATACAAAGCGTATCGGTACTCTAGAAGGGCGTATCAGTACGGTCTTAAGGAGTGTATCGATACGATAAGCTGTATCGATACGTTTTTTGCTCACTGGAATCTTGAATTGTGTTTTGATAAAATGCGTATCGGTATGCTCCCTTTGCGTACCAATACGGTCCAACGACCATTTAAAATTTAGGATTTCAATAACTGACAAGCCAACGTTCGAATAATAATTGTGAAGATTTTGCAATGGTTAGCATATCGTATCGATACTGTAACATACCGTATCGGTACGCTATAACATTAGAAATATTTTTATATGAAAAATAGTATCGATACAGTCCTGATACGTATCGATACGTTATAGCTTAAAGTCTTACCTAGATGAATATCATATCGATACGGGGTTAAACCGTATCGGTGCGCTATGGTCGATTAAAATTACAGTGTTGAAAATCTGTATCGATACGCTAGAGGGTATCGATATGCCTAAGCATTTTGTTGAAGTTTGGCTTGAAAGCACTTGAAAAGAATTAGAAAATTTGAACCCTTTTAATATGTCTTGACTTGAAAGAGTACTAGGTTCAAAAAGGCTTGTAATTGGTGAGTTTTTGAAATACTTAAAAATTTATTATTTTGCAATTAACTCCTTAAAGTTATTTGTTATATCAAAATCAATTTTGGTTTACACTTAGCATTTTTATTTGGAGGTTCAAGGTTCAAAACCCTCTAAGCTCATGGTTTTAATATTTTTTTCTTCCAGCAAAACGACATCGTTTTGGGCTAAACTAGGCTTCAAAACAGCCGCACAAAAACAACATTGTTTTGACTTAGCAAGGGCATTAAGAGTTAACGGATGAGTGGTATTTTCGAGTCACATATTAAATTTTGATGTTAGTTTTGAACTTTTTTAAAGTTCGGTGGCATTTTCGAGTTAGGAGCCATAATTGAGTGGTATGTGGTGTAGTTTACCCTATTATTACTTATCTCTCTTGAGTTTGGTCTCACGAGGCCAATTGGATAAAAAAATACATAAATTTAAAATTATGTCATAAATAATATATATTTAAAAGGTTATAATAATTATTTTTAAACATACAATTTAAGTTATTTCTTAACTCACTCAAACCTTTTTAAGCCAGTTTAGCACGACTTTCAAAAAATAATTTTAAAAGTGTTGTGAGAAAGTAATTTTGAAAAGTTAATTGTAGGTTTTAGTGTTTGACATAGCTGTCAAAAAATAATTTTAAAAAGATAAAATGTCTATTTTAGACATTATATTGTAAAGTAAACAAAAATGAACGCAAATGATGTTAAATTCATTATCATAAAATTTATTAATATTATTATATCTGAAAAAATTCAACTTAAATAATAAAAATATAAAAACCATAACAATTCATTAGTAATCTTTTATATATAAACTATAAACTGTTATGAATATTTATCTATGTGGATGTCTATCATGATTAAAACTTTATCAAAGGAGTTTGATTTATTTATTATTAGGAATATTGTCTCTATGAATTAGAGTTTAATGTATTATGTACTTCTTATGCCTATAAATAGATGATTCATTGAAGACATTGTATACAATTCTATATTTGAGAATAATACAAATCTCCCTCTTTCTCTTTCATCTCTTTGATCTTTTATTCTTGTTCGTTGTTCTTCGTTATTTTATTCACAACACGTTATCAGCACGAGACTCTAATCAACTGAGGTCTTCATCGTTATAATTCAAAAGAAGTTATCGGGAAGAATTCGATTATAGAATAAACCAAAGATAAGTTTTTTTTTTCTCCTTATTTTTTTAGTTACCGGTTGTCTTTCTCTTTATATTTTAACTTTGTTTTAATTTTTGAAAATTTTGGAAGTATGTTTGATTTTATTCGAACATTGGAAAGAGATAAATTTATGGCTTCTCACAAACCAAAAGACGAATCGACAGAGACGAAGAGGTTGTGTTTGGTGTAAATTACGTGTGTTTTCTCTTGTTCCTAAAAGGCTTAATTAGCAATATGCTTATTCATACTTTTACTTATATGATTATATTTGATATTTTTCATATTATTATTTATGTCATTTTATTTGGTAAAAGTTAATATTTTTAACCGTGTTTTGAGTTTTACATGATATGCTTAAATGGCTTGGAAAGAGATGTGATATAAAGGGACTATGAGAAGCTATCTCGGTCATATGCTATGTCTCCATTGTCCACGAGAGAAAAATCAATATCGGTAAATTTTAGTTTTATTTTTATTCTTTATATTATTATTTTAAAGTGCGATAAATCATGATGATTTTGAATTTACAAGAAGATTATTATAAAGTCTATATTTGCTCGAAAGTAATATTTCTTCTTCGTTGAAAAACTTGACCATAGACTTCTCCCAATTTTAAGTTACGAAAATTCTTCTTGATCCAAAAAGTTTTATGGGAGGCATTCCTTGAAGTGAATGCAAAGCATGATGTTTATTCCATGCGATTATCCATAATGGGGCATTCCCTGAAGTGAATGCAAGCATGATATTTATTCCATGCAACTATCAATGATGGGGCATTCCCTGAAGTGAAGGCAAGCATGATGTTTATTCCATGCGATTATTGGATCTGTTTCATTCCCTGAAGTGAATGCAAACATGGTAAATCATTATTCAGTTAGAGACATAATTTCGATATAATCCAAGTATAATTGGCTGGACATCCCGTTCTGCGAGGCTACTGGTTTCAAAGGAGGTTTTTAAAGGACCTTGTGGACAGGTTTAACAATGCAACGTACGAGGATTAAATCTTTGTTCTCTGTGATAAGGATATGTGAAAAAGGTTTCAAAGGCTCACTGGCTCTACTCCATTCCCTGAAGTGAATGTAAGATTATATTATGGAAGAAATAAAAAATCACATTAAAAGTTGTGGTCGTGGTCGAGGCTATGAATATACACATGAAAAATATAGTCGTTTTAAGAATACTTTTACCCACTGGTAGCGAAGTTATAAGGATGACAAGAGTGATAAAGAACATTCTAAGGATGTGAAATCTTTTTACCAATGTATTGTTATAAACCATTGGTTTCTTACTTGTCAAACGCCAAAGTATTATGGACTTTATCCATAATCATGAATGATAAATGAAATAAAATATAAACAAAATTTATTTATGGCGAAAATAATTATGGCGTTATTGATCCAACTCGATTGGATATTGTTAATTTTCTCATAACCCTTGAAGGGAATAATTTACCATTTATTTTATTTCCCTTATAACCTCTAACAGGAATAATTGAATTTTTTTATTTTTTATTTTTTTATGTTAATTCATTTTATTTATTATTTATTTATGTTAGTTTGCTTTATGTTTATTTATTTCACACATTATTTATTTACGCTTTATGTTAATTTATTATTTGAAGAATATGATTACTTCCGGAATATAATATACAATGAATTGTGGCTATTTATGCCTAGAATTGTGGCTATTTATGCCTAGCAGATAATGCAAGTACTCATATTGTACTCAAGCATAAGAAATATTTTTCCCATTTAAATGCAAGAGGAAATATGAGTAATATTTCTCAAAGTACTAAAATATCAATGCTTCGGAAGAGCACTTGAAAGTTTATCTCTGATAGATAATCGGCTTGATATGATGTGTTATATTTTATATTTTTCATTCCTCGAAGTGAATGATACAAAGTACATATTTTCATTACCTGAAGAAATGAAACAAAGCACATTTTGAAAGGTGCATAATTATGCATTTCTCGATTAAAATGCAAGGGAATAATGTGAGTACTATATCCAGAAGTACTAATATCACAAAAGGCTCTGGTTGAGCAAATATGTTATTGTCAAATGGAACTTTATTCCTTATTCACAGTGCGTTATACTCGTCAAAGTCATAAAGAGAATAATATGAGTTCACAAACTATCCCTTTGGGAATTATAGATAACACATGTTATCAATTGGCATTTGAAATAAGTCAATATGGATATAAGTTTTGGTAGCCAAAAAGTCAGTTGAAAGCTCTAGAAAAGCTATATATTGCTACCAAAAGATAATTTCAATTGAAAGCTCCGAAAGAGCTAAATATATTCCTATTTAAAGGATCAATTTTGATGGTCGTACTAGACATGTACAAGTAAGATTGAATTATATGTTATGGTAAACAAGAAGTTTACAAATTCAGAGATATATACACACATATATATAGTTGGCATGATCGGTTAGACCATCCTGATCAACAATGGTGCAGAAATTATTGAGATTTACATGCACATGTATTAAAAGAACCTGTAGTTCTTGTGGTGCTTATTCTCAAAGGAATGGATTAAATTCCACTTATTAAAGAACATGAAGTTCTTGTGTTGCTTCAGGGAATTGATTAAATTCCACTTACTAAAAGAACATGAAGTTCTTGTGTTGTTTGTTCTCAAAGGATATAGATGATCCCACTTACCAAAAGAATTAGAACTTAAAGTTCTTGTACTGAAGTTAAGACTGTATGTCTTGCATGTCTGAACGAAATATGGGCTCATATATCCACAAATGTGGAAAGTTTTATATGATTTTAGTAGATGCATCTACATTGTTTTATCGACTTACAACCAGAAGTTTGTGAGATTGATTCTAAAAAGATTCAGATTATGCAGTTAGACTATCCGTCTTGAAAAGCTAGTGGGTTTATATTTTAGGCTATATCAGTTGTTACAAAGCTTATTGATTATGAAAAATATAGTTTAGCAAAATTTTAATTAGATGCCTCTTATTTAATAGCTAAACTATGAGAACAAAAAAAGTTATTATTTATATGGTGTCTCCATATAGCAACACTTATACGCATCAAGCCAACGAGTTATAATAAACTCCCCGTTATGATTGGTTTTTGGTCAGAAACCATACGTTTTCCATTTTATGATTTTTGAATGTGCGATATGAATTGCTCCATCACAACGCACAAAATGGGTAAATAAAAATGGTTGAGAATATATATTGAGTATGAGTCTCCTTTTATGTTTAAATTCTTAAACATTAATTGGAGAATCATTTATGAAATGATTTTTCTCAACATCATAGGGAGATAATAATCAGCTGGATAGAGAAAAATGAATTATCATTATCTAGATCCTCGTATATGAACTAGAAGTTCATAAGATAATTCATGTTATTACATGTCAACTGTCAGACATATTTACTGACCCAATGAGAGTAATTAAGTCTCATATATCAGCTGAAATGCTCTAAGTTTAAATTACATGTTAGAGCGAGAGAATGTAAATCATGCCTGAATCATGATAGTTGAAATGGTTCCAATGATCAAAATTCTCGTAAATAGAAAGTAATATGAGATGGTCATATATTGGAGGCGGGTGCTCCTGAAGAGACCCAAGACATAAAAAATAATAAAACTCTATAAGAGTTTCAGGTACCTGAAATAAAGATTGAAATCTTGAAGAGATCTCGATGAGTTATGTCATTACGAGAATGGAACCAGAAAATTGGAAAGTTGTCGACAACGATTTTACAAACAATTTTACATAAAATACTTCTATAGAAGTAAAGAAAGAAATCGAGGATCTTGTATAAAATCTATCCAGAAGTATAAATATTGAATTGGCCAATGTTTAAAGACGCTTTGAACTTCTAAAATAGAAGTATTTGGACCAGCAGTCCAAACACCTAAAGGTGTAATGCAAGTGAGGCACAAATAAGTAGTCGTAAACATGACTTGAACTATAATTTATGAAAAGTTTTAATTACTTCATGGTGGATGCAATTACTTTGGCAGTTTTGAAAATTTTACATGCGTCTAATTATTTGTGGATCCATATTTATCCTTGCAGGATCTAAAATGATATATGCATTTGGAAATTTCTGAAGAAATTTATTTATACATGTCTCATGAATATTTTTGCGCATTTGGTATAATCGCCTTAGTGAATACTAATTGAGAAAATATTATAAGAATGATCAGATTTCCTTATGTATTTTATAAAGGAGTTTGGATCAAGATCCATTATGATAATTTTAGAACTCCTAAAGAGCTTCAAATTGGAAACTCATGAAGTACTTTCAATACAAGTACTTGAATCTTGACATCAAGTTTATCTCGACCTGAAGATCGAGCATTTTTATATATTTCTTTTGTCTATGAATAGACATAAGCTGAAAGAATCTTAAAGAAGATTCAATGTGAATAGAGCATATCTATTGAGTATCTCAATAGTTGTAAGATTGTTGGATGTGAATAAAGATAATTATATCTTTTCTTGGTCTTGAAGCACTATATATTAGTTGGTCAAGAAATATCTATGAATATACAAAGATCATTACATTTAGATCTTCAAACATTCGTTGATGCCTCCTCAAATGTCGTAGAAATAATTGTTATGCACGAGGCAAGTCAAAAAATGTGTTTGGCTAAGACTATTGACCCAACATATCCAAAAGATATGTGGATTTACTTTTACAAGATATGATAAAAGCTATCTTGTGTGAAGATAACACAAGATGTATATCTCAGTTTGAAAGTGGATACATCATGGACCATATTACTCCAAAGTTTTATCCCTCACGATCTTTAGAAAAATGATATTCAAGATTAAATTATGAAGATTCAAAGATCTTCTGTGATGTTTGCATGAGGGGGAGTAAATACGCGTTGCACTCTTTTTCCCTTAACCGAGGTTTTGTCCCAATGGGTTTTCCTGGTAAGGTTTTTAATGAGGCAACATGTTATGCGTATCAAAGATGTGTGTACTCTTTTTCCTTCACTAATTTTTTTCCCACTGGGTTTTTATCTTAGTAAGGTTTTAACGAGACACATTATCTTCATAGACATCCAAGGGGGAGTGTTATAAATATTTATCTATGTGGATGTCTATCATGATTAAAACTTTATCAAAGGAGTTTGATTTATTTATTATTAGGAATATTATCTCTATGAATTAGAGTTTAATGTATTATGTACTTCTTATGCCTATAAATAGATGATTCATTGAAGTCATTGTATACAATTCTATATTTGAGAATAATACAAATCTCCCTCTTTCTCTCTCATCTCTTTGATCTTTTATTCTTATTCGTTGTTCTTCGTTATTTTATTCACAACATAAACTTTAAATATTTCTAAATAATTAATATAAAATTTTGAATTAAATATAAAAATTTAGCCTCTAAAATCTAAATTATACATTTTTTATATTATTATAATATAACTAAATATTAGTTTAATATAATAATTATAATCATATTTAATGTTATTTTAATATATTAATATTAATGTTAGTGTTAATAATTAAGGGTAAAAAATAACTTCAGACCTAAAAATGACTTTCCACCCCAAAAGCTAGAAACCTTAGCTCTTGAGGTTGGGTGAAAAATCACTTTTTTTAAGTGATTTTTCACACCAATTTAGAAGTGTTTAGCATTGTTTATATGTGAAAAATAATTTTTTTTCAAACAAATTTTTTTAAGGCATATCAAAAGGACCCTTAATTTTTTTAATGTACATGAATTTCTCGTTTCATTTTTTTTATTTTCTCGCTATTTTAATTCATATATTTCTAGGGTAATTGTTCTATACACAAGCGCTTGTGGAAACTTTTTTACACAAGCGCCTTAGTTTTAGGGGTTAGGGACTTCGTTTAGGGTTTAAAATTTAGGGGTATAAGTGTAGTAGTTTTGAATTTAGGGTTTGTTGATAGAATTTTGGGTTTAGGGTTAAAATTTAGGGTTTATAGGTTAAAACCTAAATCCACACCCATATTACCCTAAAACTAAACCCTAACCCTAAACCCTAAATTCTAACCCTAATTCCTAAATTCTAAACATGAACCCTAAATTCTAAACCTTTACACTAAAACCCCTAAACTCTAAACCCTATACACTAACCCTAAACCCTATAATTGAGGCGCTTGTGGAAATTAAAACTTTCCACCGCCAGTGTATAGGATATTAATCCATATTTCTATACTTGAGGGACGAGTACTACTATTTCTAAGAACATGAACAAAGCTAAGAATTTTTTTAGGCACCAACAGTAAATTATAAATTTTAAAAAATTAAGCACGAACCAACTTGCCTCAGTGGTTAAGGGAACAGTTGTTGTTCCTAGAGGTCAAGGGTTCGAGCACCAGTAGTTGCAGCAGGGTGATTGAGCGTTCATTGTTAAATGGTTGAGAGTATATTTAGGACAAATACTACTTGTAATCACTTTAACTTTTATAAAAAAAATTAAAATATAATTTTACCTTTTTTAGGGGTATTAGAATTTTGAAATTTTATTGTAACACCCGGGTTTAGGGGCCGGGTGAAAATAATATTAAAATATTACTCGGGTCCGGTTTTATAATTTAAATAAATTAAATAATGGTTCGGGTTTCGTTTTCAAATTAATTAATTTGATGTTGACTAAATTTTGGAATTTAAAACCCCAAGTGACCATGGGAAGCATGCCCTTGTGAATAACCAATTTCATTAAGGGCAAATGAGTCATTGGGCTTTTAACTTAAGACAAAATAAACCAAAAACCCCATCTCTTCACTTTCTTCTTCTCCCTTCATTTTCAAAATATCAGACAAACCTCCCCAAGCCATTGGAGCTACTGTTCCATCATCTCCCTTCTTCATTTCAACTCCGTTTTGAAAGGTAAGAGTACTTTTGACTTCTCCTCATCATCCCCATCCTAAAAGTACCATTCATTTTCGTTTTCATGAAGTTTTGAGAAAATAGAAACTTTGAAAATCTTGATTAAAAATGGTGTCTTTATGTCGCAAAGTTAAATGTTTTGATTTAATATGATTAGTAATGAAGTATAGAGACCAAATGATACTACATATATGAATTTCGGGTGTTTTGGACCAATTTTCGGAATTTGTCTTGAGGGGGTTTTGGAGGGTTTTTAAAGTATGTTTCGAGGCTGTTTAAGGTTGGATTTCGGGGGCTGTAGGTAGTATGATATATGAGGATCATTTTGGGTGCAATTGAGGCTTATTTGGGTGCTTGAAATAAGAGTTTTCGGTGGGTCAAGTGGGCTGCTCGAAAATCCTGTTTTTGGTCTTGCTTTGAGTGTTGAATGCTTGGTAATGATAATCCGGGTTAGTTTCGAAGACAAGATATTGATTGTGGATGTTTTGTTTGTGTTTGGGATTGATTAGAGTCAAGTTTGGGCATCGATGAAGCATCGGAAGTGAATCCGGAGAATTGAAGGTTGTTGCTTGCGTGGTCTTGAGCTTGGAAGCTTAGGTGAGTGGTTAATGTTTTAAATTGATTTCAAAGGTTGGTTCTAGCATGTGGAGGTGAAAATGTTTTCAAGTAAGGTTTTGGTTCAAAGATGGTTTTGAAAGAATTTAGATTTGGCTTGAAAGTGAATTAAACTCAAGAGTAAGTTGTTGTGGATTGCCTCTTTGATTTCCCCTTTTTCCATTTGTTTTCATTAATTGTGGTGATGTTTTGTTAAGCATGAAATTTAAATAATTTGGGAAGGAGTATGATTGCTTAATGTTATATCGTTGATCATGTATGATTGTATTAATGATGTTGTTGACATGCCTTGAAAGGTGTGAGTAAGTTGGTGCAAGTTGTGCACGAAAATGGTGAGTAAGACCATTTGTGATTGGTAAGATTCCAAGTAGTAAGTGATGCCTTAATTGTGGATTTTGTTATATCTTGTGTTGGTTGTGCATGATATAGTGAGTACATGTTGCATGATTGTGACCGTATGTTGTGTTGCATGGTTGGTGTCGAACCTCACGTGATAGTTGTCGTTGCTCCGGTGATGTGTAGTCCCACCGGTAGCAAGTGGTATAAGACTCCGGTGATGTGTAGTCCCGCCGGTAGTGACTAGTAGAAGAGTACTTTGATGTGTAGTCCCATTGGAAAACTACTAGTCGGAACGGTGATGTGTAGTCCCACCGTGTGTGTTTTGGTTATGCTTGTGCATGCCATGTAATGTTCATGTTGTATCTCACTATATCATTGTCTTCATATTGTCTTGCTTTAATCTAGGATTATGTCCTCACGTATACTATGAGGTGTAATGCTATGATAAATGCCTATGTTGTTGACCTTTGGTTGAACTCGTATGATAGTAGAAGGATTAGGTAGTTGGATGATTTGTATGCGTTGACTTTTACTTTTAAAGAAAGCTTGAACCCTGCATTGTCGTAGTTATGTTTTAGAGCTCCGCTCACTAAGCTTTATGCTTACGCTCTCCTTTTTCCGACAATGCAGATCTTTAGCTTGGAGTTAGCAAGGAGCAAGATAAGGGCGTCCAAGCGTGTGGTGGTTTGCTCAAGTATGATTTAACTAAATAATGTAATAGTCTAGCAATGGGAAATGCTACGTGTCTTAGGAGCTTGTATCTAGACTCCTATGTGTTGGCTTATGGTTGTTAATGCCTAACGTTGATGTTTGAATTAATTATGGATTGTAAGCATGTAATGCCTTGATGATTGTTGGTGTGTATGATGGCATGCTTTAGGGTGCTTAGGTTGCCTTATGTATGTTTGCAAACCTCTTGTGTTTGACTTGTGGCTTTATGGCCATTTGAGCCTTCATGTATGCTTATTTTTGTCAATATTGCTCATTGAATTGAATGCTATGTATGAAAGCTTTAATCCATGTTTGAATGACACCCGTGGCTTATTTATGTGTGCTTGCATGTTGGTATACGCTTAGGTGAGTCGAGAAATGCATGAAGGGTCGTGTTGGGGCCGTTTTAGTTGAGTTTGTGGTGTTGCAGTGCAGGGGGTATCGATACCCCTGGTTAGGGTATCGATACTCTCTCACCCAAATGTCCCAGTTTTTGCCTAGGGTATCGATACCCTTAGGGTATCGATACCCCCCAAAGTTTCTGTAATCTGGGTTTGGGAGTTAGATTGGAGCGTATCGATACGGGGTCCCGAGTATCGATACGGGTCAAATCTGTTGACCAAGGAGGGTTGATCGAGGAAGAGGGTATCGATACCCCTGGTAAGGGTATCGATACGGTCTTCACATGTTGACTTCTTGGGTTGACCTAGAAAGGGGGGGTATCGATACCCCTGATTAGGGTATCGATACTGCCTGCCTTATAAGCTTAAAATTGACTGTTTATGCGTGGCTGTGATTCGAATGTGTTTTTCCTTTGAACGTTTTCCGCTGTTGTGAATCACATAGGACTTAATATTCATCTAGGCAAGATTTTTATAAAAAGAAAAAATAGGGTTGCTAACCGAGGGGGAATCCTTTGGGTTTCGCTTCGGTTTTCCCCGTGTAGCTCACTCGGACCGGTCATCCGGCCAGACCGGGACGAGGGGTTACATTTATTATCCAAACAAAATGCAGCAAGCTGCTTGCAGTAAATCTACCAAGGGATCCCAAACTGTACAAGGATAACCAATTCCTCACACAATTTAATATTTACTCTATCATTCATCTCTATATATTAAGGGGTAAAATTTTAATACACAGGTTGTGTAAATTTTTTTACACAAACAAACATATTTATACTATAAATTTTAAATCCCAAATTCTTAACCATAAACCTTATTAACTAAATCCTAAACTCTAGACCTTATACTATAAATTCTAAACACTAACATTAAATTTTAAACTTTAAAACATAAACCCCTAAACTAAACACATAACCTCTCAAACTAAAAGGCTTGTGTAATTAGTTTACACAACATGTATATCAAAGTTTTTTTCCCTTGTTTTAGTATACAATTTCATAAATTTTAAAAAGATTAAATTAAAATTTTATCATTTAAGGAATAATAATATTTTAAAGGAAAATGAGGAAAACTAAGGGTTAATTAACTTAATTAGGTTTAATAATCCGTGATTACTTACCATGGAAGTGGAGAGGGCTTAGGGACGTGGGAATGTGCATGAATCTTTCATTGATTTCTAAAACAACCACGTTCCCTACATTTTCATATTCCTCTGCTACAGCCTTGAGATTCTCCACCATTAATTCAAGGTTGATTTTAGGGTTTAAAAATCATTTTTTAACACCAGGATCTAACCTATTGACTAACAAATTCGAATCAGGTACCGTAGAGACTCGTTATGAGAATGACATTCTCAACTCAATTTGTTTCATTCATAACGTTAAAATATAAACATTTAACTTTACTTAAAAGGTCTAATGTCTCATCACACTAGACCAACTAATTGTTGGTTCAAAAACTGAGTATTTAATCATAATAAATGTTCAAATTGTGCAATAAACAATTTACTAAGAGGAACAGTTCCACATGCAAACCTTTGGTTGTGCCAGGTGCAATGCCCCTAACATGTTCTTACCCTAAAAACATATAGAGACAAAACAAATCAATGCTAAATTATGTTTCAAACATTAGGAGATAGATTACTTCAATTTTAATTAATTTCATAAATTATCTTACCGATCTCATCAACCAATTGAATAGGTTTTGGTTTTCTATTTTATTAATTCAATTCATCAACTAGTCCATACGTCTATTAAATATTTATAGATAAAAAATAATTAATGTTATTATGAACTAATTAATTCTGTGTTTTTATATGATTAGAGGATTTGTAATTTAAATGCTAGATTTTACTACAAGAAGCAATTGTATCATCAACCACCTTCAACCTCCAACATTGCAACTTATATCAACAACTATCAAAGTAAATCTCTCCTAACACAAAAATACCATACAAAAGAATCATTCATTATTATTTTAAGTGCCAATCATTTTAACTAAGATTTTTGTTCTTCTCATATCTAGAGAAACCCAAAACACATGTAAGAAAATATTCTCACATAAATTAATTAATTGGTGATAAAATTTGTCTTGTCTTATTGAAATTTACGAGTGAGAGATTTAGTGGTCAAATGAGATGAAAACAAAACAAAGAAAAATAATAGGTAGGTTTTTTTTAATATAAGAAGATCTTCTAAATCTTTCTAAGCTTTTATATCCTATTTAATGTAAACTACATAATTTAAAATAGAAAAAAGGTATGTTGCGGGGATGGAGGTTTTAATTTGAACAAAATTCGTAAATTTTTGTGTGTTCTATTTATATGTTTTATTAATAATTGTATGAGACATGCATTGATGGTTATTTTTTTATATTTTATTAATAATACACGTGGCATAAAATTATTAGTGAACATATAAAGGGCATAAAAAAGAAGTGGACAAATTCTATTCGTGTTAAGGGAGGAGTGGTCCATCGGACCGGACCCACTTATTTTTTTTACTTTTTGTAACCCCCTCGTCCCGGTCTGGCCGGATGACCGGTCTGAGTAGGCTACACGGGGAAAATCGAAGCGAACCCCGTTAAGATTCCCCCTCGGATAGCAACCCTAAAAAAATTTCTTTCATTTTAATCTTGTCTAAATGCAACGTTATATCCTAAATGGGACACGACAGCGGAAATACAAGCAACATAAACACGACCATCCAAATCAACACCTTCAAAACAGTCCATCTTTCATAATTAAGCAGGTCGTATCGATACTCTAAGAGAGGGTATCGATACGCCTTGACCAAGGTCAACCTTTTCAGTCAACACATGAATACCGTATCGATACAACCCTTGAGTGTATCAATACGCCCCTCCCAGTCAACATCTCGTGGTCAACGAGATGAACCCGTACTGATACGCTAAGACACCGTACCGATATGCTAATAACTCACCAAAATCTCATAATTCCAGTGAGCTAAAACCGTATCGATACGCCCCCGTGTATCGATACGCCCAGTCAAAACTGAGTCCTGCAGGCAAGACCGTATCGATACAGCCCTTAGGCGTACCGATACGCCATGCTCTGCAATTCTCCAATTTCAGCAAAGATCAACAAGACTCACACTCTAAAGGCATATTGGGACTCTTCTAGCCACATACGACCATTCGTGCAACATACTACAACCATGAGTTAACATGTAAAGCAATTAGGATGAACAATTACACATATACATCATGGCATTCACATAAGGGATGAATTTAGCATATATGGGCATACTTAAGAGTTCAAAAAGCCATAAGGCACAAGTTATCACATATGGGGTTTGCATACACAACCAAACAACATGAACCATCTAAGGCATGGCCTCGTCATCATAAGCATTCATCAAGACATGCATGGTTTACAAATACAAGCCAAAACATGAACATCAACAACACTTATGAGTCATACATCGCTCATACAAAAACATAGTAGCCTCATTGCTAAACTACCACTTTAATTATTAAAATCATACTTGAGCAACTACTCTTGGAAAGCCCCTTCGCCTTGCTCCTTGTTAACACCACGCTAATGATCTGCATTGTTGAAAATGAGAGCGTAAGCTAGAAGCTTAGTGAGGATGCTCTAAAATCAAAAACAACAACAATGCAGGGTCCAAGCATGCAAATCCCTAACATCATACACAACATACATAGGCACCTCATAACAACCTAGCTAGTATTTCAAGAGTCATAAATATGGCATCTCACATCATATTAAACTCAACAATATAAATCAATTATCTCAACATCATAATCATAAGAGCAATTTCATTGGCCACTATTAGTTTACTCGGATGTGCGGATTTACTCTCGACAATAACATTACCTCGATGGGATTACACTCATCACCGGACCTTGCATGGGTGGGATTCCACTCATCACCACATACCCTACGAATGGGATTCCACTCATCATCACGTATAATATAAGTAAATTTCCGGTGGAATATTACATCACCGTACTCCTCATTGATGACTCAACGCCATCAAGGCCACGAGCGTTTTGACTCAAATGTGTGCACGCTAATCCTAATGATCGATCATTTACACCCGGTAAGTTAACTAGTGCCAATCTCTTTAAATCACATCACATTAATCATCATTCATATTATTCAACTATTATCATACACCACAATGTATATACATTCAAGGTCAACACATACTATGCAAGATCAAGATAAGCATTAGGAAATCAAAGCTCATTAACAAACAAGAAATCAAACTACCAATTTAACTTCTACCTTGGAATGGTCTACCAAACTCATTCCAATACCTCCATTACACACACTTGAACCAAATTTAAAACAAATTTAAATTTTTACTCATCACCCTTCCTTAGCAAACCAAGCAAGCAAGTCAAGCCTCCTCAATTCCCGGATTCGATCTCGATGCTTCCCCGATGTTTCTTCTTGTTTCTCACCAATCAAAACACAATCATTACTCACCAATTCGATGCTAAATTCAGTCACAAACTCCAACCCATAAACACAAGCCATACTTCACCAATTTCAAACCCAATTAATCACAAAATTCCCATTTTCGTGCTTCCCCAATACCCATCTGAAAACTATGATTTCTAACACCCAAATGGCATCTAAAAGGTCCCAGAATACTTCTCTAGTAACCCTATACCATCAACCCTTCAACCCAACCCTAAAACACACCAAAAACCCAATTTTAGACACTTCAAAAATTGCCCCAAAGACCCACTTCGGGTTTTCACCCAAATCCTACCATTTCAAGATATTAAGTGTATTTGGATGAGATTAAGCCAAAAACACAACTCAACAAATCAACCACAATTGAAAAATCCATTAAAAACATTAAAAATTCAAACTTTCATCAAACTTGAAAATTACAAAAATGGGTAGCTTTGAAATCTAAGACCATGTAAATGAAAAGGATGATGAGGAGAATTCAAATGTGAAATTACCTTCAAAAATGCCCTTGAGTTGATGGAGAAATCAAATGAAATAGTAAATAGGGGTTTGAGAGGATTTTGGGTTCATTTTCACGTTGGGTAGGAGAAAGGGGGAAGACAACTTTATTTTTTTGTTGTTCCTTTTTGATTCAAAAAGGTTGTCATCCACTTTTCATTTTATTTACAAAAATGCCACCTTAAAATTGTTAAATCTCATTTAACTCATAATTAAGGCCTAATTAGATTAAACCAATTTTTTTTAATGGCTCGAATCAAACACACACCTAACTCCTAACCCCAAAACACATGTGTTACACTTTTATTATGAATATTTTTTTTAAATAAATTAATTATAAATTTGTTTCTTTACTTTTTGAAATATTTATGTTTGTTCCCCAACCTCAGTTTTAACTCAATGGATGATATATTGTATGCAGTCATATAGATTTGTTGATGGTATTTTCCTTTTGTTGTTTAAATGAAATTAATTTGATTTATTTTTTAAAAATTTCTCATGCTGCCACGTAACCCTTAATATTTTATCTTGCATTTTTTAATATACCTTGCAATTTATTAAATGTGTAACCCCTAAACCTGGCCTGAAAGAAAAGACCGAATTTAGAAAGTCATGTTTAAAAACTTAATCTTCAAAAAATTTAATTTTAGAAATTATACTTTAACTTAAAATAAAATAATAATGATTTAATAAATATCTTATAGTAAATAAAAATAAAAATATCATAATAAATATTAGAGTGTTTATATAAAATCTCAAAAATAAAATCACAGTAAAAGAATTCTAGAAAAATAATCTCAAAACATATTTATTCTCAAAGTATGAAATTACATCAATGTCTCAAAATAATAAATAATAATCTAAATAATTAAAAATAGTTTCGTACTGAATAATAAAATAACCGGATAAAATATGAGATCCTCCAAGTACTGATTCGCCTATGGTCTGAGTATCTAAAAGAAAGAGTAAGGAGGGTAAGCTAAAGAGCTTAGTGTGTCTCTAAAGTGCAAGAAAACCATAACTATAAAATACAGTAATATTTTCTTAAAATCCTTTAAAAACCATAACACAAATATCACATTCACAATGCAATGCACCTAACTACAACCGCCATAAAAAGATGTAGGTTCCCCAGAACCCCTCACTACAACGTCACCAATCGATATGTGATAAAATTCACTACTTCCTCCGTACAAATCTCAACCCATGCTCATACATACATGATGATTAAAAATCAAATTTCATAAACCTGGTTCCATAAATGTGATATTCCATAAACATACTTCATAAACCATAGTCCATAAATTTATAAATCATAGACCCCGTAAATTCGATGTTTTATAAATCAAATATTTCATAAGTTATAATTAAAACACGTTTTGAAAATCGTATGCACGTTATGTTAACCATACAAGTCATAATACATATAAATAATCACATAAGGGGTAAAACACCAACACTTAGAAAAATAATATATAATTTATTTATAGCATCGGAAGAAACACACCTCGCAACAAGAAAACTCTAACGACGAACAAAGGGCGGTTGCGGCTTCGATGTAAGGTGATGGCATCGTCAACCCGAGAGGAATTCATAAAACATAGAAATAACTAAGAGCGACGACACTTTAAAACTTAAGGCTTAGGTTTATTTCTTTACATATAACTATGACTATATATATAGTTGAGCGGTGGTAATCTAAACAAATTAGATTTAGAATATAATAATAATAATAATAATAATAATAATAATAATAATAATAATAATAATAATTTAAGTTGAAAAAGGAGAGTCAATTCAGCCGTGAGAAAAAAGGAATTAAAATTCAATTTGAATTTAAAATGTTGAAGAGAATAAATTAAACAATTTAAAAAAAAGAGACCGATGAGTTTTAAAGAGAATTGAAATTTAGTTTGATAAAAAGGTTATTTATGGAGTCAGTCTTTAAACTTTTAAGAAATTTCGTATTAACTTTTAAGTTTGATAAAAAAAATTATTTAGTCTCTCATAAAAAAAAGTAGGGTTCTGAATTAAAAATTCTCAATTGTTAGTGTTTTCAATTAAAGATTTCAAAATTAAGTTTCTAAATTAGAAAATTTTCAAATCTAAAATTTAGAATTTAAGTGTAATTTTTGGGTGTTACAAAATGCATGTAATTGAATTTTGCATTTGACTACTGAAACTTATATGTTTTCATCCCCATATTATTTTTCTATGAGAATGATCATTAACATTATATTTCTTTTTCTGTTTTGATCACTAACCGTTAGTTTTGACCAATGATTTAATGCATTTAGTGACATGGTATGGTATATATTACTTTTTACTCAAACCCCTGCTAATTAATTAATTAATTAAAATAAAACAAGACTTTTTTTGAACTGGCCTTGCATGTCCGGCGAGTTCAATTAAATTTTATTAAAAAATAATTGTCGGAACTCGTCTAGCATGTACGATGAGTGTCCTATAAGAGTACTATCATGAGAAATAATCTACTCCGGGTGCTACTTTGGGAATTTTTTTTTGTTTGTTTTGGAAATGATGCTATTTTGGGTAATAGGCCTTAAGACGAGCTGCCAAGGAAAGCAACACAAAAAGCACAAGTACAACCAAATCGGGTTATATCCACCAGATGCTATATCAAATGACTTGGAACTACGTTGCTCTATTGACACCACTTTAGTCAAGGTATCCACTATACTATTTGCCTTATCAAAAACTACACCCGATAATACCATACATGCTTCATCAATCTTCTGATTGTTGCTCGCTGAAATGTTTTTATGTTATTTGTTTTCTAGAAAATTATATTTTCTATTTTCTTGTAATTCTATTTTCTATATATTTTATTTGCTTTTAATATTTTTAATGTTGTAAATATTAATCGAGGAAGAATATTAAAATCTACTTTATTGATAAATTATTTTATAGACTCTTCACGTTATATATGATTCTCGCCCACCTATAGCAAGATGTTAGGGAAAATAAATAAGCTTGAATGATTAATCTATAAAGAATGACCACATAGAAAAATATGAAGTGAGTGACTATAATTGATGGTGATCATAAATGATATTATGAGAATTATTCTTAGAATAATTTATGAAATGAAATCAATAAAGAAGAAAATTTGTTAATCCAATTATCAAGTTATAAAGTAAGAAACCATAGCAGATTAGTTATTAGCATAATGAGTTTCTCATCTTACTCATTCTCTTTATCATCCTTCCCAAATAAAATCTTAGAGTTTATCCCCCCCCCCCCCCCCCCCCAAAAAAAAAAAAATGAAATTTTGGGTAATCTAATTTAAATACAATGTAGTATCTTAGTTCGATTTTAAATTTAGATAAACTTACACACACTTATAGACTACGCTACTCAAGCCCGAGTCACTTAAGAGGAACAACACCACCCTTTACCAATGGGAAAACTCAATGATATGATACAATTAAGTTATAATAAATTTAAAATAATCCATACAATAAAATTTAAACCTGTGTTGTTTAAAATTTTGTAAATCTTCAATTTATCATTAACCGAACCTCTTAGTGGCATAGGGAAGTTACTTTTACACTCAATGATATGATTCAATTAAGTTATAATAAATTTAAAATAATCCATACAATAAAATTTAAACCTGTGTTGTTTAAAATTTTGTAAATCTTCAATTTATCATTAACCGAACCTCTTAGTGGCATAGGGAAGTTACTTTTATAAATATATAGTTAATTATTTTAATATAAATATTATTTTTAAATATATATGAATGGTAACAATGAATGTATAAAAATTAAAGTAGTGAAATTTAAAGAGTGGTCTTAGTGATAAATAGTGTTGTTTTTTACTTAGATAATTTAAATTTGAATACTTTAAATCTAAATTTAAATAACTTAAATATTATCTTGTATCCTAATTGAATGATTAAAAAAATGGAAAGCAGTGGGTGGCATGAGTATGCATAAATAGTTTATACATAGGAATATGAGAGAGAGAAAGGGAGATACCAAGTTCTAACAAATAACAATTATGGAAATTAGAACTTCTTGCAATCTTTTGGGGCCCTCTCTTAATCATGAATTTAACCTAACCTTTTGGAATTTAATTAATTAATTAATACTATATTCTTCAACTTAATATAAATAAAATAAAGGTATACATTTAGTTACAATTTTCTAGTTTTAGTGAGTTGTTGAATTAGCTATACAATTTAATATTTGTAATGATTGATTTTATTTGTAATTATTATTATCCTGGTTGAAATTAAGTCGTTCACCTCCGAACTGATTTTTTGGGTAAATTATTGTAACTTAAAGAATAAATATATAAGTTTTCCTACTTGCAAGGGAGGACGATAATGGGATAGAACGAGAAATTTTATTATGGGTCATTCTCGCCACGTTATTCGTGAGACCAACTAATAAAAATCACTCATTTTATTATTTTTTCCATGTTATATTTTTATCAAGTGAATCTTCACTTGGTAAAAATTGATTTGCAGTAAATATGAGTGAAGATTCACTTGGTAAAAATATGACATAGAAAAAAATAAGATGAGTGATTTTATTGGTTGGTCTCATAGATGACGTGACGGGAATGACTCATGATATAATTTCTCGGCCAGAAGGGAACCGGCTCCTCCAAAAATTTAGAAAACTAACCTTTAGTCATTTTTAAAAATTTAATTTGATACATTTAAAAATTTTGTAAATTCTTACTATGTTTCAAATTGTTTTAATATTTTTTTTGGTTATATGCATGCTCGTCTTACGGTCCATGTTCGGGGTGCGAAGCTACCCCTCCTAACCCAACTCAACCATGTTATCTTTAAGGTTCGAAATCACGTCCTCTCCTTGGGAGTGCAATGTGCCTAACTAATACAATACACCCAACACTTGCAGGGGCGGATCTAGAAATATAAATTTGGTAGTTCACTAACCGATAATTTAACTAAAGCAAAATTTCAAAAAAAAAAAGAGATAGTATAATTTAACTTAACTTGAAGTAAACCTAAATCTAACTAAATTAAAATTTGAAGTAAACCTAAATTTAACTAAAGCAAAATTTCAAAAATAAAATTAAGAAAAAATTGGGGGGAAAGAAAATATATATGTACCTGATTAGTGATCATAAAACTTGAAAGAAATTAAGAGAAATTTGGATGAATGGAAGAAAAAAAAATTTGGAGAGAAAACGATGGAAGCTTTTTTTTTTAGAGAATGAGAATTGGGGAAAGTGAAAATTCTAGAGAAGTTAAATAAGTTTTTTATGAAAAAAAATTAAATTACAGAATCATCCTTGTTGTGTAAAAGTAATTAACTATTTAGGGGAAGTTATGTGGGAAATTGGGTAATAAAACAACTTTCAAAATAAATAAATAAAGTTATTAAAAGAATTTTTGTTTACCATAAATGGGAAATAAATAAAGTTATTAAAAGTTATGTGGGAAATTGGGAGTTCACGTGTGCTGCTGTAAAGCAATAATTAAGGTAAAAGTAATTTTTTTTTTGCAAATAAGCAATAAAACGGGTTGACTTTTCCCTAAAAAAATCATAGCTTTAATAAGCAATTATAGAACGGAATAAAGGTAAAAGTAAATTTTTTTTTTATAATTAATGGTAGTGCACTTGCACTACCTTGCACAATTACAAATCCGCCCCTGAACACTTGCTCGTAAAACAACTCATTGTTTGAATATATTTAATTATTACTCCTAATTTTTTAAAAAGTTCTTATCAAGTCTCACAATTTTTAAATTTTCTATTTAGTCCCTCAAATTTTTAAAAATTTCAAATTAAAGCTTTCAAGATTTTTAAAATTTTTAATTTGGACCTTCAATTTTTAAAAAATAAATTCCAAATTAAATTACCAAAATCCACCCTTGCCTGCTGGGTTGACCTATTAAAGAAAGCTGTGGACTTTAGACTTATGGAGACCACCAATTATGTGTGCACGTTTAGGCTCATAATGCTCAAACTTTTATGTTGTGTTTTACGCATGAAAGTTCATGGAGTTTTTACTAACTCTTCCTCTAATTATATTATTCACAACCTTTTGTTACTTATTTCTATTTCATATAGATCTTAACATGCATTAAATAGGCAGAATATATATTACCTAAATACAAAACCACATCTTTACTTTCAATTGCATAAATGCATCTTATTTTCAGTCTTATGTTTGCATCATTTAATTTAAGCATTCATCTCCATTTATGTATTATACATACTAATCAGCCCATATACTATTTATATGATACAATACTTATAGTATTTAGTGTTTTTCTTTGTATGACACATTTCTCACGGCTCAAGGGATTGGTGATTAGCTCGGTTCCAGCTCATGACTTCAGAATGAGCTCAAAACAACACCAATGTGATTTAAGGCCCTACAAGCACCGGATCAGCTCCAAAACACTCCTATGGCACAAAGATAGCTCAAGGACACTAAAGGACCAACTCAACCAGCTAGGAGCAGCTCGGATCAAGCTCAAATCAGTGACAAAGTTTAGCTAGCTCAGCTCAAGCCTAGCTCGTCCAGCTCAACTCAAGCTCAGCTATCACTCCCAGATCAATCACCCAGCTAGCTAGTGTCACTACCTAGCTAGCTAAGCATGAAAGGGTGCCTATGCAATCATTCAGCCATGAAACCTTCCTAAGGAGACTCTCCATCATTGGCGCCATTTTGAAGGGACACAAGGCTACCGAATAAGCATTGATAAGCTATCAAAGGCTTTTCAAGCCTTATCATACCAATTTGGCAAGAGAGAAAAGGCATGAAGCCTAACGGAAGCATTACCTAACCTTTGTATAAG
Organism: Hibiscus tridactylites; assembly: GCA_958450335.1. NCBI lineage: Eukaryota > Viridiplantae > Streptophyta > Magnoliopsida > Malvales > Malvaceae > Hibiscus > Hibiscus tridactylites. The sequence goes on along the minus strand of OY288287.1, from coordinate 61,937,945 downwards.
TCTTTTCGGCCACCCCCTACAACTATAAATATGCATTCATTTTGTATTTTGTAATACCATTCAGAATTTATAAAATACATTTTGTGAGTTTTTCTCTCCATCTTATTCTTTTAAGAACTTCTAGACTTATTAAATCATTCTATTGATTTGTGGCATCCATATCTCCATTTTATACTTTAATTGTTGGTTTCTTTAACCAATCGGACTAAGTTCTATCCTACCACCCTCAAACACAACTTCAAGAACGGGTTTATACTTGTTAGTATAAGTTCTTTCTTTTTTGTTACTTTGAATACTATTTCATCACCATCCATTCATTCTTTCCTTCCCATTTCCTTCACCAGCCGAACACCTTATTTTCTTCACCCAATCCTTTCATTATTCTTCCTTTCTCTTCTCCAACACAACCTTACACTTCCACAACCATACTCTATCAATTCCTTCTTCATCTTTTTATCATATTTCAACAAGAAGACATTCATGAATACAAGGCTTGCTTGCATTCTAGATCTGGGCAATCAAAGCTTCTCTCGACAATTTTAATTGGAGAGTTGGAGCACATCAGATGGTAATCAGAGCAAAAGGAGAATCAAGTAAACCCTTATCTTTATTTCTTCAAGTCTGATAAAAAAAGAGAAAGCAATTTAGAATTTCCTTACATCAAAATACAAGCATTCTAAATTAGATCAAAAAAAAAGAAAGAAGAAAATCAGAATTCAAGAAGGGTGAAATTAGAAGCACAAACGTCCAAGCAACCAACTCGGAGAAGTTCCTCAAGTTTGATTGCTCACGACCAGTTTGTAAGTCTAGTTTTGTGGTAACAATTATGTTTTCTTTATATACTTTTTCATTTCTTTCTTTCAATTTATCTTCTCTTACATATTAATCCCTAAACTTTTTCTTTTCTTCTTTTAAACTCCTTCTTTCTTTTCAATTATATACCTAACCTTTGTTTTGCAGCCCAAACACCATAATATCATAGAATATTTGACAGGTTTTAGTTAGTTCTTTCAAGAACTTGAGCCGAGAGAATTGAGTGGAAATGCAAGAGAGTGGTGATCATAGAAAGGAAAATAAAAGCCAAAATTCCCAGAGCTTAAACACGAGCGAAGTTGAGTGTCATCTTCTCTTTTATTTGGAGTGAACGTGAGAATTTTGTGTGTGAATTGGTGAGGTCCTAACTTTCCTTTATTTTTACTTTAATTATGTCTCAACATTCAGGAGAAAACAATAGGGAAGAAAGACAAGCCCAAAATCTCTAAACCCAAGCATTGATCCAAGAAATGCAAAGGCTTCTACGTGCTGAGTTAGCGCCTATTCATGAAAGAATGGATCGGCTTGAAGGATCACAAAGAGAAAACCGAAGCATTAGAGGCTGTGAGAGGCAGAACCGGCCAAGGCAACACATGCAACATGAAATTGTGGATGAAAGTGATGTTGAAGATGTTGTAATCAATTAGAAGTATTGCGAGATACTGTGGCCAGTTAGATGACAACCTCAGAAGCATTCGAGTCAATAACCCTCCTTTTCAAGGCAAAACGGATCTAAAAGCATATTTGGAGTGGGAAAAGCAAGGTAGAACACATTTTCGAATGTCATAACTACTCCGAGCAAAAAAAGGTCTGTTTGGCAGCTATGGAATTTGTGGATTATGCCCTCGTGTGGTGGGAACAATTAAAGAGCACTAGGAGACGCAATGGTGAACGACCAATCAGCACATGGCATGAGATGAAAGGTATTTTGAGGCGACAATTTGTACTTAATCATTATCACCGTGATCTTTTTTACAAGTTACAGAACATTAAGCAAGGCAACCGGAGCGTAGAAGACTACTATAAGGACATGGAAATTGCCATGATCTGTGCCGATGTTGAAGAAGATCGAGAAGCCTCCATGGCTAGATTCCTAGCAGGATTGAATCGGGAGATCGCCAATGTGGTGGAATTGCAGCATTACATTAAAGTGGAAGAAATGGTACATATGGCTATCAAGGTTGAAAGGCAACAACACATAAAATCTACATCCAGAAGTGTCACCAATTATGCCCCTAAATGGAATCCAAACACCCCTCGGAAGGCCACCCCTTTTCAAGCCAAAGAACAAGTCGAGACCTTCAAAACAAAGCCCATTGTGGCGGAAAATGCTCGAGGTAAGCAAGTTGAACTTCCTACTCGGTCCTGAGAGATTAAGTGCTTGAAATGTCTAGGACATGGTCACATTGCTAGCCAATGTCCAAACAAAAACACCATGCTCCTAGTGGACAATGGAGAAGTTACATCTGACCAAGAGGAAGGATTTCATAAAGAATTCGAGCAAGAAGAAGATGAGATTACCCATGCAGTTGATGGCAAACTTATGGTGGCTAAAAGACTTCTAAATACGCAAATGACAACAGAAGACGAACAACGGGAAACCATATTTCACACCCGATGCTATGTTAACGAAAAGGTGTCTTTTATGATCATTGATGGTGGGAGTTGCACAAATGTGGCAAGCACACTTATGGTAGACAAATTGGTCCTAAAGACTCTAAAACATCCAGCACCATACAAACTTCAGTGGTTGAACGATTCCGGAGAATTGAAGGTCACCAAACAGGTTCTCATCCCTTTCTCCATTGGTTCTTACAAGGATGATGTTTTGTGTGATGTTGTACCTATGCACGCTGGCCATATATTACTTGGGAGGCAATGGCAATATGACCGAAGAACCATGCATGATTGTTTTACCAATCGGTTCATATTCAAGCATGGGGGAAAGAAGATAGTTCTTACGCCTATGACTCCTAAACAAGCGCAACATGATCAAAGTCTCATGAAACAAAGCGTGGAAGCTTGGAAGCAAGAGAATGCTCAAGCAAAGCTTAAAGAGAAATGATCAAATGAGGAAAATGCTTCGAACAACGTTGAAATTATTAGGGAATGTCTTTTGGCACTCCCTATGATCAAATCTGATTTTTCTAACCACAAACAAGTAATTTTTTCTTCTTTCTCTTTTCAGGATAACAAGGCGAAATTTGAGAAAAATGCACACTAGAATTATATCATTCTCGTAGCAAGGAGATGTCCAAAATCAAGACCTTTCAATTTGAGGATAAATCGCTCAAAAGAATGAGGGGATGATGTGTGCACGTTTAGTCTCATAATGCTTAAATTTTTATGTTGTATTTTACACATGAAAGTTTAGAGAGTTTTTACCAACTCTTCCTCTATTTATATTCTTTATAACCTTTTGTTACTTATTTATACCCATGCATCTAGGTACGTAGGTATATGTCATTATGTTAAAGCGTTATTTATATACTTTGCATTTTATTTCATATGGATCTTAACATACATTAAATAGGCAGCATATATATTACCTAGATACAAAACCACATCTTTACTTTCCATGGCATAATAATCCTTATATTTATGCATCTTATTTTCAATCTTATATTTGCATCATTTAATTTAAGCATTCATCTCTATTTATGCATTATACATAATAACCAGTCCATATACTATTTATATGATACAATACTTATAATATTTGGTGTTTTTCTTTGTAGGACACATTTCTCACAGCTCAGGGGATTGGTGGTTAGCTCGGTTCTAGCTCAAGACTTCAGAATGAGCTCAAAATAGCACCAATTTGATTTAAGGCCCTACAAGCATCAGATCAGCCCCAAAACACTCCTATGGCACAAGGATAGCTTGAGGACACTAAAGGACCAGCTCAACCAGCTAGAAGCAGCTTGGAACAAGCTCAAATCAGTGACAAAGTTTAGCTAGCTCAGCTCAAGCCTAGCTCGTCCAGCTCAAGCCTAGCTCGTCCAGCTCAACTCAAGCTCAGCTATCACTCCCAGATCCATCACCCAGCTAGCTAGCTAAGCATGAAAGGGTGCCTATGCAATCATTCGGCCATGAAACCTTTCTAAGGAGACTCTCCATCATTGGCGCCATTTTGAAGGGATACAAGGCTATCAAATAAGCATTGATAAGCTGTCAAAGGCTTTTCAAGCCTTATCATACCAATTTGGCAAGAGAGAAAAGGCATGAAGCCTAACCGAAGCATTACCTAACCTTTGTACAATCCTTTTCGGCCACCCCCTACAGCTATAAATATGCATTTATTTTGCATTTTGTAACACTATTCCGAATTTATAAAATATATTTTGTGAGTTTTTCTCTCAATCTTGTTCTTTTAAGAACTTCTAGACTTATCAAATAATTTCATTGATTTGTGGCGTCACTATCTCCATTTTATACTTTAGATTGTTGGTTTCTTTAACCACTCGGTCTAAGTTTTATCCTCCCACCCTCAAAGACAACTTCAAGAACGGGTTTATACTTGTTAGTATAAGTTATTTCTTTTTGTTACTTTGAATACTATTTTATCACCATCCATTCATTCTTTCCTTCCCATTTTCTTCACCAGTCGAACACCTTATTTCCTTCATTCAGTCCTTTCATTGTTCTTCCTTTCTCTTCTCCAACACAACCTTACACTTCTGCATCCATACTCTATCAATTCCTTCTTCATCTTTTTATCATATTTCAACAAGAAGACGTTCGTGAATACAAGGCTTCCTTGCGTTCTAGATTTGGGCAATCAAAACTTCTCTCGACAACTTCAATTGGAGAGTTGGAGTGCATCAACCAAACTTTGTAATGATCAAGTAGAAAACCAATATATATATATATATATATATATATATATATATAATGAAAAAATACCATACCATACAAATAATTTCATAATTGACAAAAAATGCTATACAAATATTTTTCATATAAAACAAAAAAAAAACTATAGAAATAATGGCAACAAAAGAAGGTCTTCCCTATACAAAATGATTGATAAAATCTATTACTTAGAGAAGGATATATGTTTGGGAATTGGGACTGTATATATAAATAATGAATAAAAATGGGTGTATTTGGGGAAGAACAAAACTCTAAAACTTTGCAAGAAAGAAAGAAAGGGGATGTAACGGTTGTATTATAAAATAGGATATTATATGGGACGGACTTAGGATCAAATGTTGGGAGGGGTAAGAATTTATTAAGCCTTTAAATTTAAAAATTGAGTAAAAAAATACTTTATTTATTTAATATTTAAATTAAAAATGACCTAAAATGCTATTATACTCTATCTCTAAATTATTATATATAATATGTGCATAATAAAGATTAAAATAGTAATTAAAGAGCAAGTAGTTAGCCACTGAAATTTGATCCATCACCTTCACTCTAATATAACGTGCTCTCTCAATCATTACTCATTGGTTCTCAATTGCTTCATATATATAATAATATACGTATTTTTATAGTAGCCGAAAAGTCAGAATGCATGCATATAATACATATGCGGCTACAGAATATTAAAGAAAATAGATCAAAGATGGAGTAAGGCTAGATAGCGATAGAGATAAAATTGTTTGATTTTTTTTTACAATGATAACTGAATTTTATTAAAAAATTATAGAAGATATCATAAATATTACGCACTCAGAAAGGGAGAATAATGGAGATTAATCTATTAGAATCTTATACAAAAATTTAAAAGCACAAAGAAAAATAAATATTTTTATAAAAATTAATATACAGTCAAAATTTAGAAATTTTTCTGAATCAGACACATTATAAAATAAAAAGGGAGTGGTAAATTATACCATAATGAACTTTATGGGTTTGGGGCCCTTTTTGGTTTAATATATTTATTGGTTTAATATATTAATTATGCATTCCAAATTGTCAATCTTCATCTTTTCATCACGCGTGATAAACTATACCATAATGAACTTTATGGGTTTGGGGCCTTTTTTTAATTTAGATTTTATTTTTTATAATAACGCTGGCATATATATATATATATATATATATATATATATATATATATATATATATATATATATATATACCAGAAATGCAATAACAAAGTTCATTGCGGACTGCCCGGGAAAAAATATAAGTATTAACTGAAATCCTTGGGACCAGTCTATAAATCATGTGTAGGTTCTTTGATGTTTTAGATTGAGACTCTCGGGTTTTTAATATTTTTATGTTCATCTTACAATTTTGACCTTTAATTAAGGAATTGAATCAAGTAAGTTTCTTTTCAATATTGACCATTAAATCTTGACAAATTTTTTTATAGATATTATTAACACATGATACTTCTATAAGGTTGCATTTACAGCTTTTTTTATAAAAAAATATTTTTCATAGATTTTCAAGTTTTTTTAGAATTTTGAAGAATTTTTTAAATAAAATAAAAAAAAATTAAAAATGTCAAGTGTAAACATTGTGGCACGCCACACTGCACCAACAGATTAAAAAAATTGTTAAGATTTAATGATTAAAATTGGTCAAATGGCTTACTTGATTCAATTTCTTAGTTAAATGATTTAGTTAATTTAATTTTTTGGTTCAAAGACTTAATTAGGTGAAAAAATCAGAACTTTGAAGAATTTTTTAAATAAAATAAAAAATTGAAAATGTCAAGTGTAAACACTGTGGCACGCCACACTGCACCAACATATTAAAAAAATTGTTAAGATTTAATGATCGAAATTGGTCAAATAGTTTAATTGATTCAATTTTTTGGTTAAATAATTTAGTTAATTTAATTTTTTAGTTCAAAGACTTAATTAGGTGAAAAAAATCAGAACTTAATTTATTTTTTGGTCCAAAAGTTTAAGGACTCTTTAACCTTGAACCAAAACAAAAACGTTAGCCGGTGACGATGGAACAATGTCATGCAGTGCAAGGCTGTTCACTTTGGTGTTAGAGAGGCTATGGAATATGGATTACCGAAAGAAATAAAATTTCAATAACATAAGAGAGGTTTGACTTTTAGTTTAATCGGTTAACTCAACTCATCTAGAATCTATATTATATATAAACTCATTAAAAATAATTTTATTCCATACTTTATTTTTAATTTAATAAACCAAACCATTTTTTTTTGCTCATTCCCTTGTGTCCTGGTGGCAAAGGTAGATGTTTATCATCTCTTTGGGACCCGGGTTCGAGCACCAGTAATGCATGTTGTGTGTGCCGTCTTTGAAAAGACTAAAAAAGTTAAACAGAGGTTACCCTTGCATCACACCAGCATATTCAAAAAAAAAATATACCGAACCATTTTATAAAATAAATTTATAAAATTATTTTAGAACCCTACTTTTCTAAAATTATCTCTTAAAATTCATTTTTTTGAATGATTTTAACTTAAGAGAGGGGGAGAATTTTGCTCATACTAGGTCTTGAACCCATAACATAAAAAAGGTGTTCATCAAGAGCTTTAACCACTTGCTCTAGAGATTGTTAAATAAAATTTAAATTCTTAATTAAACAACTTTCTTGGTTAAAAATTAAACTATCAACAACATTTCAACTTTAAAAGAAATCTATACAATGTTTTTAAATATAATTATTCTCAGTGGGGGTTTTAGACAGGCGCGATAGGAGCGACCGCACAGGGCCCCCGAGAGAGAGGGGCCCCAAAAATAGAGAACTTAAATTAATATTTGTAAAAAATTATAAATTTATATATACAATTATGTGTATATATATACCAATTATCTAAAACTTAAAACAAGAAAAAAGAATGACACCTTTTAAGTAAGAATGTTTGATTTTCATGTGTTTATAAGTTGATTTTTTGTTGCTCAAGAGGATAATATAATAATATATTTCTACTAAGATATTTTTTTTTGAAGAAAAAAACTTATACGATCTCTTATTGGTTATAAATTAAGAGCCTCATTTTAATAAAATGTACAGGGCCCCCAAAATCTTTGAACGGCCCCTGATTATTCTCAATCTATATGGATTTTTTTTCATCCTATGGGTGTTACAGATTATAGTTTGTAATGAGAATAAAAGGTATACTTCTATATTTATATAGATTAGAAGCAACTTTAATATAAAATTCTAATGGATGCCGAATTAATAATAATAATAATAATAATAATAATAATGATAATGATAATAGTTTTAATTTAAACGAACAATAATGTATAACATTTTAAAAATATAAAATGAAATTAGAGATTATATAACAAGAGGTGAATGAAGAAAATCATTTACCATGCAACTAAACAACGCTACCCAAATTTTGAAACGAGACAAAGTTGCATGCTCTGGAATCATTTTCCTGTTGAAGAGAGAGATCAAGGTAGCCAGTATCATATAATAGGTGTACCGTTTTTCTTTAATACAAATATATATTTCAAGTCAGGGATGGACCGAAGAGAGTTAGATGAGTAGTCGTTGTCTTAAAATTTAAAATTTATATATAATTTTTTAAAAATAAAAGTTTTTAAAATTTATTAAAAATCTATTTTCGACCCTTAAAATTTTAGGCTTAAGGGTATAAGAAGCCCTCAAACTTTTGAAAAAAAAAATCAATCAAGCCCTTAATTTTTTTGCACTCAATTAAGCCCTTGAACTAAGAAATTTAATCAATTAAACCCTTTAACTAATTTTGACCAATAACTTTTTTACATTTTTTTGGATTTATTGGTGCAGTGTGTCGTGTCACAATGTTTCCACTTGACGTTTTCAGAATTTTTTTATTTTACTTAAAAAATCTTTAAAAGTTCTAAAAATTTCAAAAATATATATTATAAAATTTATAAAAAAAAATACAAATACAACATAATAGAACTGTAGTGTATTATGTGCCAGTAATATCTAAAAAAATGTTAAGATTTATTGGTCAAATGACTTAATTGATTAAATTTCTTGGTTTAAGGGCTTAATTGGGTGCAAAAAAAGTTTAGAGGCTTAATTAATTTTTTTTCAAAAGTTCAAGGTCTTCTTACACCTTTAAGCCAAAAATTTATAAGTTTGCCCCCTAAAATTTTATAAGTTCGTCTCACTAACATAAAGTTGTGCGTTCGTCTCTACTCTCTGTGGCAGAACTTGGTGAAAGAGTTTGAAGGGGCCAACTTAATTTTTTTATAAATAAAGGTTTTAATTGAAATTTTTGAAGAAATTATTTTTTCTTTCTTATCATCGATTACTTTTAAAGAATGAATTTTGAAGAGAAAATATTAATGAGAGTATAAAAGAATCGTGTAATCGATCATAAGAAAGAATTTGTAAAGAGTTGCAATTGTGAACAAATTAAATCAACATAAAGGTGAGGGACTAAATTACAAAAAAAAAAGGAAATTTGTTGTCAAAGTAAAAGTAATTATTTGTCCCCACACACACATATATATATATATGTTCTAAAGTAATTGATGGACATATAATTCAAATTTGGTAAAACAAAATGGACTTAAAACAAATGAAGAATTAGAGAAACAAAAAAAAATTTAAGACCAGATCACAAAACAATCAAATTACTTAAGTTAAGTAAAGACCAAAAGGATATAATTCTAATATTTCGTTTTTCTGGTTATTCAAAATTTTAAAATTTAAATTTGACTCACACTTAACATTCAAACAACGAGATCATATTGACTCGAACAATTTCAAATTAAAAAATATATTTTAATCAAATCGAATTTTATTCATCCCTAACCACGATAGAGACTAAAGAGGGATGATGAAAACTACGGCTGCCTACCAACCTTTATAACCATAAATAGTTTCCAACTCAAATCTTTTTCATATAAATGGCAAGGTTGTACTTTGACAGCCCTGAACTCCAATAAAGTACAACTACCTAAAAGAAAACCTAAACCCTAAAAAGCTTTCGTGGAATAGTCATCATCTCAATTCTCCAAGCGTTTTTTTTTTTCACCTCTTAGTTTTTCATAATTTTATCTTAACTAATTTAACGATTTAAGTTATATATATGGTTTTAGTGGATAAATCTTCCAAGAGAGATTTTCAATATATATAAGACATTGAATTCAAGATCTGTTTAAGCAATACATATTGCTTACTACTTGGGCTAATCTGGTGGTTCAATTGTTTTAATTCTTCGTTTGTTAATAATAGGACTATAGTAATTCTTCACATACCATGATACAATAATTGATATACAATCATGTGGAATCTCAAGCACATTTGATGTTGGCCATCAAAATCATTCATAACCAGATATTTCATCATTTAATAATTTCCTCCAAAAAAGCTATTACTAATATTAAAATGAAAGTTATATTCACATCTTTTTAATAATAAATAAAATTTATAAGAGAGATAGAGAATAAAATAATTCCCAAGAAAGAATATATTAATCCTTGAGCAATTATTTTAAACCAAAGTATTAATGTATTATAAGATGTATTAAAATATTGCATAAAATAACAAAAGGTTATGATTTGGAACTGACCCTTGGCCCTTGGGGAGCTATCACATGGTCTTTTCATGCCCACCCTCCCTTATTTAAGCACCCCATTTTCCCTTGAAACAAACAACATTCAATTCTCTCTTCCTTCACCATAAATTAAACAAACTTGTATTGCAATGGAGAATTTGTTTCGCCTTGTTGATCAAGACCAAGGTTTCTTTCAACGTAAATGCACTTTGGTCAATGGCCCGGTCATCGTCGGCGCCGGACCGTCGGGGCTAGCCACGGCCGCTTGTCTAAGGGAACAAGGGGTGCCCTGTGTGGTCCTCGAAAGAGCCGAATGCATCGCGTCGTTGTGGCAAAAACGCACCTACGATAGGCTAAAGCTTCATCTCCCTAAACAATTCTGCCAACTCCCTAAAATGCCTTTCCCTGAGGATTTCCCAGAGTACCCTACAAAGAGGCAGTTCATTGACTACCTTGAGTCATACGCTAGGCATTTCGATATCAACCCCAAGTTCAACGAGTGCGTGCAGTCGGCTAGGTACGACGAGACCAGTGGTTTCTGGAGGGTCAAGACCGTTGTGGCGAGTGGCTCGAACAAGACCGAGTTCGAATACATTTGCCGTTGGCTTGTGGTGGCCACAGGTGAAAATGCCGAGCGAGTGGTGCCTGATATTGACGGATTAAATGAGTTCGGGGGTGAAATTATCCATGCTTGTGATTACAAGTCCGGGGAAAAATTCCAGGGCAAGAAAGTGCTGGTCGTCGGCTGCGGCAACTCCGGCATGGAAGTTTCTCTTGATCTTTGCAACCACAATGCTTCACCTTCTATGGTGGTACGCAGCTCGGTAAGTCATCAAAACATTAAAAATACATTAACATATACTGCTCAAACACAAACATGATTCTAAGTTTCTCTGTTCATTCCAACAGGTTCATGTTTTGCCTAGAGAAATTTTTGGGAAATCAACGTTCGAATTAGCTTTTATGATGCTGAAATGGCTACCCATTTGGCTTGTCGACAAGGTGCTGTTGATTTTAGCCTGGTTGGTGTTCGGAAACATGGAGAAATATGGTCTGAAAAGGCCATCAATGGGTCCATTAGAACTGAAGAACAGTAACGGGAAAACCCCAGTACTTGACGTTGGTGCACTGGAGAAAATCAGATCAGGTGACATTAATGTAGTCCCTGGAATCAAGCGTTTCTCACGTGGACAAGTGGAGCTAATTAACGGCGAAAAGGTCGATATCGATTCGGTGGTGCTGGCCACCGGATACCGCAGCAACGTTCCTTATTGGCTTCAGGTGAGAAAATGTTGTAAAGAAGGAACACTCCTCTGTTTTGGATATACAATAATACAAATGAAGTAAACTTAACTTGTTTCTGGTTTTATGAACAGGAAGGTGAATTCTTCTGTAAAAATGGGTTACCAAAGGCTCAATTCCCGAATGGATGGAAAGGAAAGGGTGGATTGTACGCGGTTGGGTTCACAAGGAGAGGGCTCTCCGGTGCTTCCTCGGACGCCATGCAGATTGCTAAAGATATTGGCATGGCTTGGAAGCAGGAAACTAAGCAGCAAACAAAGAGGACTGTTGCTTGCCATAGACGATGCATTTCACAGTTCTAGATTTATTTGATCAGCAGATAGGAAATTATCTTTGATGTTTTATGTTAAAAAAAACTATACTATATACACTCTCAAAAAAAACACAGAAAAAACAAGTAGTACAGGCTGACAGAGCCCTCTCCAATGGCCCAAGTTTTGATTTTTTGTGGGCATTTTGTAAACTCAGAGGAAGATGAGGCTTTCATTCATTCTTTCTTTCTTTCATACTCTTTGTACTCACAATCATCAAATTATTCTTAGTATTTGTACTCACAATCATCAAATTATGACACTTTTTTTTTTTACATCCAGTGTTATTCAAGTAGTATCGGTTCATTTATCTTAATCATTTGATAATATACATACAACTTACAAACAAATTATTTGAACATGAATCTTTTAGGGATAACATTCTTTTTTCCACTGAGATCAGACCCGTTTCTGAAATTTTGGTGGCCTTAAGGCGAATAAAAAAATTGAGCCCCTAATTAGAATTTTAAACTACGATTGCGGTCGCGTTTTCGGCCATGTTGCGTTTATTGTGATTGCGGACATAACAGTTGCGGATATCGTGGTTTCAGACGATGTCGCTACCGTTATATAACAATTATTGTTGCGGTTGCGAGCTGTTATTTAAATTTGTGTCCCTGATATTAAGTATTAAAAAATTAAATTTTAAGAATATGTCCATAATAACAAGCATGAAAAAAATTTAGGCCTAAAAAAGACAATATAACATTAAACGCTATGACGGCTCCGGGTTTATCGGAAGGGAAGAACGCTAACCCTAATGAATCGCGATCTGGGATCGCCTCTGCGCCGGTCTTCTCGGCGACGACAGATAGGCCACCGGATCATAGTCGGAGCGTCCCGTTCCCGACTGTGGATTGGTCATCATGTTCCAAGGCGTGTGTTGATCCTGGCGGAGTCTTGGTCGAGAAAGAGACGAGTGACGAGGGCACTGTGGCATCATCATCGGATGCTGTTCCGGTGGATATGGAAGTTGTGGGAGAGGCTGAGGGTTCGACTCCGATGGTTATGGAGGAGCAGCGAACGGGGACAGAGGGTGCTAGGGTGGAGGATCCGGTGGCTGCGACTGGTGAGGGTGCTGGTTCAAAGCCATCCTTTCGTGATATGGTGGTGGGCAGTGCTGCTGCAACCAAGCCGCCAGCAGCCATACCAGACCTGGACGTGGACGTTGGTGAGGGGGATGTTGAAATTAGCTCGGTCGAAGGTACACCGGTGATCAAGTTTTCCAATCGTTTGCATGATCTAATTGATGCTAAATTAGCTAATTCCGTTGTAGTAAGATTATTAGGGCGTTCTATTGGTTTTGCTACTTTGGAATCTAGAATTAGATCGCTTTGGTGTCCGAAGGGGGATATTGCTTTGGTGGACCTGGATAATGATTATTATCTGGTACGTTTCGCGGATGCGGAAGATTATACGAAGGTTCTGATGGGTGGCCCGTGGCTAATTTATGGGAGCTATTTAACGGTGCAACCGTGGAGTAGAGAGTTTTCGACAGCGGCTGATCATCCGGACAAGATTATGGTTTGGGTAAGGCTTCCTGGTTTGCCGTATCGCTACTATACCAAAAGTTTATTTAGGATTATTGCTGGAGCAGTGGGGAAGATAGTTCGGATAGATTATAATACAACGGAGGGTAGACGGGGTAAGTTTGCAAGACTTGCGATTGTTGTGGATTTGAATGCACCTCTATCGTCGAGCATTATTATTGATGGTATCCGTCAGAGGATTGAATATGAAGGATTACCGACTATTTGCTATTCTTGTGGTTTGTATGGCCATGTTGAAGCGCTGTGCAAAGGTCACAAGGGTACGGACGCGAGTAAGGGGGATAGTGGGGTTATGGAGACAACAGCCATGGAACCTACTGAGAAGTATGGCCCATGGATGCAAGTTCAGGCTCGTAAGCCTTGGAAACAGCTTAATGGGAAAGGGGGAGGTAGCTCAGGTCCCGGTAAAATCTCGCTGGGGGGACGTTTCGCTGCTATTGCGATTAAGGAGGAGGCTGTAGGGGATGTGACAGGTTCAGCACCGACATCTGTGAAAGGTGCTGTCGGAACGAGTGACACAGTTACCTCCAAGACGTCCCCAACTTTGACGTCCTTGCCGTCGGGACGAGCGGCACAGTTGTCACCTGTTGCTGAAGGGGCGTCGAAGGGTAGAAGGCATGGGAAGGAACCTGTGGTGGCGAACGTTGTGTCGGAGTCAAGGGTTATGGCTAGCGCGCGAGGAGTGGGAAAGGTAAATGGGAATGTGATCGGTTCGGTGGAGAATAAAGGTGGGGATAAGGGTATGCGTAAGAAGGTGGCGGCCGCTGGACATGTTGTTTCAGTGCCGGTGTCGTTAAATTCAGGGAATCATACAGCTGTGAAAGTGGTTGATCGATCAAAGGCTTCGAGTGTGACAGTTTTGGATGGAAGTTCTAAGCCGAAAGATGGAGGTAAGAATCTGGGTGGGCCTGTCTTGGTGCGTAGGCTGTCCAAAACTAAAAATGCGGCGCGTGTGAGTCCGTATTCACAGCGAAAAAGACACCAGTGCAGCAAGAAAATAGGGATCCGAATTTTGTGAATATTGGTGAATGGGTTGCTGATGCATCAAATGAATTGGATGCAGCAAAGATGAGCAGGGTTGCGGGTGAAAGTGTCGGGCCGAAGGATGCCGTTGTTCGTGAGGAGGGGGTCAAGTGGCGTGATAACACGACATTTGATGTGGAACCGGTGCAGTTATAGGTTGTGAGGTCCGTCTTCTCCTTTTATTTTATTTTTTATGGTTAAAGCTCTTTTTTGGAATACTCAGGGTGCTCTTGACCCTGATTTTAATCGCTATTTGAGTTTGTTTATAAGGCAGTATGATCCGGATGTTGTGGTGCTGATGGAGCCTAGAATTAGTGGTAGGAAAGCCGATAGGTTTATTCGGCGACACCGCTTTTTACATTCTTATCGCGTGGAAGCTTTCGGTTTTTCTGGGGGTATTTGGCTTTTCTGGAATGATTTGGTGAGTTTGGATGTGATTGCCGTCTCTAGTCAGTTTATCCATTCGTTGTGTACTGATCGCAATTCAGGGGTTAAGAGCTTGGTCACGTGTGTGTATGCTAGTCCTGATCGGATGTGTCGTAATGGTTTGTGGGACATGTTGCGCGCTCTTGCACCGTCTTCTGACTTACCTTGGGTTATCGGCGATGATTTTAATGCCATTCTTGATCGTCGGGACATGTTTGGGGGCTCGTCGAGACGTTCAGGTGTGTGTCGCAAGTTTGGGGAGTTTATGCAGCAGGAGAACATGACTGATATGGGGTTTCAGGGGCCTCGTTTCACGTGGAAGCGTGGGAATTTGCAACAGCGTCTTGATCGTTGTGTTGCGAATGATGCATGGTGTGATACATGGCCGTTGGCTCGGGTTTTGCATCTCCCGCGTTTGGGGTCGGACCATAGGCCTTTGCTGTTATTGTTTGCGGCTTCGGACATGGCTAAATGCAAACCAAGCTTCAAATATCTTGTTGCGTGGCAGAGTGACACTTCTTTCCGTGATATGCTTGTTAAGGCCTGGAATGCCAATGGATCGATTGAATCGAATTTGGTGAATTTTCAGAATAGTGTTTCACATTGGAATCGTGCAAATTTTGGACACATTGGTCGTCGGAAAAAGAAGTTGTTGGCGCGTATTAAAGGGATTGAGGAAGCGGCGGAATTTTCTTCTAATGTTAGCCTTCATGATTTGGAGTTTGAGTTGAAGAAAGACCTTGATATTGTGATGAAGCAGGAGGAATTGTTGTGGTTTCAGCGCTCTCGTAGTCAGTGGCTCAAAGTTGGTGATAGAAACACAAAGTATTACCATCGTGCTACAACACAACGGCAGAGACGCAAGCTCCATACTATGATGAAGCTTGAGGATGGGAATTGGTGCGATAATGTTGAGCTGATTAAAGTTGGTGTGGTGCGTTTTTTCCAGCGTTTGTTTTCTAAGGAGGCGGGATCTCTTGCGGATTGGGAGCATAGGGGTCTTTTTTGCACTATCTCTAGCGGGGAAAAGGTGTTGCTTGAGAAGGATATTGATGCGGCGGAGGTCCGTGCTGCCGTCTTTTCTATGGACCCGTTGAAGGCGCCAGGGATTGATGGTATTCACGCGATGTTTTATCAGCAAAATTGGGATATTGTGGGGCCGCAAGTTGTTGACTTTGTACGTAATTGTTTTCATGGAAATCCCGTACCGCGTGAGTTTAATCGTACAGTCATTGTGTTGTTGCCTAAGGTTCAGGTGCCTGAGTCTTTTAGTCAGTTTCGTCCTATCAGCTTGTGTCCGGTTATTTACAAGGTGTTATCGAAGTGTGTTGTGAATAGGCTGAAGCCTTTCCTCCCGAGCTGGATTTCGCACAACCAAGTTAGTTTTGTACCGGGGCGATGTATTATGGATAATGTTGTTGTGGCGCAGGAAGCAATTCACTCTATGTGCAAAAAGAAAGGGCGTGTGGGTTGGATGGCGATTATGATCGATTTGGAAAAAACGTATGACAGGTTAGATTGGAATTTTATTGCGGATACGCTTAGTGATTTGGGTTTACCCCAAGGCCTCCGTCGGTTAATCATGGACTGCGTTACGTCCGTCTCTTCGCATGTTATGTGGAATGGTGAGCTAACTGAGCATTTTTACCCGTCTAGGGGTATCAGGCAGGGTGATCCTCTTTCGCCATACATTTTTGTTCTTTGTATGGAGCGTTTATCACAGCTGATCAATCTACAGGTTAATCAGGGGAAATGGGCCGAGGTTAGATTAAGTCGAAATGGCCCTGGTTTATCGCATTTGTTTTTTGCTGATGATGTGATTCTGTTTTCGGAAGCGTCAGTCTCTCAGATGGATGTTATTAGTCATGTGCTGAACGAGTTCTGTGCATCGTCCGGTCACAAGGTTAGTGCTGCTAAGACCCATATTTTTTTCTCCAAGAATACTGATAGTGCCTTACGGAGAGTCATTTCGGATGGTTTGGGTTTTTCTGAGGTGAGTAATCTGGGTAAATACCTAGGAATTCCTTTTTTGCATTCTAGAGTAACTACGACGACTTATGAGTATCTTGTGAATAAAGTGAAAAGTCACCTTGCATCTTGGCCAGTTCGTTCGTTATCTTTTGCAGGAAGGGTCACGTTAGCGAAGTCTGTTCTCCAAGCCATTCCTAGCTATACTATGCAGGCTTCCTGGTTACCTAAATATGTATGCTTGGAAATTGAAAAACTTATACGTTCTTTTGTGTGGGGTAGTACATCGGAACATAGAAGTATGCATTTGGTTCGTTGGGAGGAGATGCAGAAGCCGATCGACTATGGTGGTTTGGGTTTTCGGAATCTTGAAAATGTGAATTTTGCTTTTCTTATGAAGCTGGGTTTTCAACTTTTGCAAGATACTGATAAGTTGTGGGTCAGAATTTTGCGGGCGAAATATAAGTGGCAGGATACCTTACCTTCTAGTATTCATCGGCATAATTGCTCTCGCTTGTGGGCGGGCATTAGCCGGGTTTGGGAGGCGGTTAGACAGGGTGTGGTTTGGATTGTTCGTGATGGTAGGTCTGTTGATTTTTGGTATGATGTGTGGATTCCGGAGTTGGGTCCTTTGGCGTCATTTTCTCTGGATTCATCGCCACCATCTTCTTGTGTTGTTGCCGCGATGGTTAATAGCGTTGGTAGGTGGGATGTGGATTTGTTAAGGTTATTTCTTCCTGAGGATTGTGTCCTTAGAATTTCAACCTTTATTCCACCTTCGGATATGCTTGGTCCGGATCGGCTTGGTTGGAAGGGGGAGGCGAATTTTCTCTTTTCAGTTCGGTCTGCGTATAAATCTCTTAGCCAACAGTCTGAGGAACCGAACGTTGTGTGGAAATGCTTGTGGCGTTGTCCGGTACCGCAAAGGGTTCGATCCTTCCTTTGGCTTGCCTTCAAAGGGACGCTCCTTACAAATGAGGAACGTGTAAGACGACATATGGCATCCAACAATTGCTGTGATTGGTGTGGGAGGGATGTTGAGAGTGTACTGCATGTTCTGCGTGATTGTACACATGCTAGTCGCGTTTGGTTACAGCTGCGCAGTCCGGATGATTGGGGTGACTTTTGGACACAGTCTTGTGAGAGCTGGATTCATGCAAACATAACTGGGAAAGGTGTGTGTGGGGATGACAGTTGGAAGGTGTTGTTCGCGGTAGTGTGTTGGAAGTTGTGGTTGCGGAGGAATAGTAGATTATTTGATTGTGAGTGGGTTGAGAAGGCTGATTTTGTCGAGGAGGCCCGTAGGTTTGCTCAGCTCATTTTGGATGGCCGTGAGGAGCGTAGTAGAGTTGTGTTGAACCCGGCTCGGTCGGAGGGTGCGGTGATGCGTTGGGTGCCACCGGAACCGGGTTGGGTAAAGGTGAATGTTGATGCGGCAATGAACATTTCCAACGGTTTGGCAACGATAGGGGGGCTATCCGAGGCGACCAAGGCGAATGGTTGGTTGGTTTTCATCGTTTTTTAGGACGGTGTGACATTGTCACGGCTGAATTATGGGCAATTAAAGAAGGACTTGGTTATGCTCGGGAGTTTGGGTTTGATAAGGTTGTCATTGAGTCGGATTGTGCCGAGGCAGTTCGGATGGTGCAAGGTAGGGGGACTTCTAATAGAGAGAATGCGTTGCTTTCGGATATCAAAGAAAGATTGCGGGGGAATTGGGAAGTTGCGTTGAGACACATTGATCGTTCGGCAAACACTGTGGCCGATAGGATTGCGGCGAAATCGATGGACGGCGACTTTGCTGAGGAGTTGTTAACTGTTGAACCAGCAGATTTGCGACGATGGTTGGCCAACGATTGGATGCACAAGACGGTGATGGTGTAGTCCGGAGGAGCTGGGGTAAATGTGGGATGATGTTTTGTTTCGCCGGTTGTGGCGTTGATTATTGTGTTGTTCATTTGTAGCTACATTCGAGTGCACTCTTTTTCCTCCAATTAGGCTTAGGGAGGTTTTTTAACGAGGCACGAGAATGTAGCGAGTTCTCTTTTTAATCAAAAAAAAAATTTAGGCCTCTAATAATAAATATTGAAAAAATTAAATTTTAAGAAAGAGAGATTGAAATGTGAAGAACAAGAACAATACAAGGATTATCTATAGCTTTATTTGAAAATTTTATTCTTATTAAAAATAAAAATAAACTATTATTAAAATTTTAATAATTAACCTAAAACTTATACTAATTACAAACTAATAGTACTTTTTTATTTTTGCAGAAACAAAAAAAAAACTAACAGTACAATACGTGGTATTAGACAAGTTGTAATTTTGGTTAAATTGTATTTTAAAAAATAATTATTCAAAGTTTAAACGGTTATAAAAAGTTAATAATAAATTATTCAAAAATAATAATAATGATGTGGGCCTCATACAATCAATTTTATTTTAATTTCCAACCTGAAAGTCTTTATTTAACTTGCAGCGAGCCCTTAAATTTTTTTAAACTCACCCAAAGTCTTCGGCTAATATATTTGAGTGTGGACCTTAGGCAAGACGGGGTTATAAGTCGTCGCCCTTATTACCCCGACCTAGAAACAGCCCTGACCGAGACCACGTGAAAAGTTCAAATTCATGACTTTTTTAATATAGTAAGAAATTTGATCCTCCGAAAGTTATAGCAAAGCAAATCTAAAACTTAATTCAATTAGTTCATTTAATTATCTTAATTAATAACATTTTACATATTTAAGTATTTATAATATTGTTCTTGGTTTATAAATTATAAATGGTCAAGAATAGTTTCTTTAAGATGTGTGATATGAAATCAACATATGATTCATTGAGGATAAAATTTATCTGTTCGTTTTTGGTGCTCTTACATATGCCCAACACTAAAAAATAATACAAAATTAAATTCTAAGCCATAACCTTAAATTTTAAATTCTAAACCCTACACCATAAACCCTAAATTCCCTAAACCCTAACAACAACCCCTAACCCAAAATCCAAAACCCTAAAGTTAATTTTGAGCGTAGAGCATATGTAGGGACAACGAAAAGGGGTAGAAGATTTCTACCCGAATCATTCAACCTCGTAACCTAACGCCAACATTTTAACTTGAAGAAGCTAAAATTTTCCTGCAAGGAATTTGCCTCTTAACATTTGCTTGTGACAATAATTAGACTATAGAGGCGATCATTGCTTCCATCGATAATCCTTTTTCTATTCTCAAATTATGGTTTTTTATATACCAAAAAATTGGTAAAATTAACATTGATAAATAAAAGCGGACAACAACAAGAGTCAGAGAAGGTTCCGACTGTTAAAAATTAAAAAAAAAAAAAAAACAACTTTTGATCTCTTAAAATTTTTTAAATAATTAATTTGGTTTTTCCAAAAATTTAAATTTCACTTTTCGAATATTTTTAACTAGGTTGTCTTTTTCATTTTTATTTTCAAAAATTTTAAAATTTTTCTTTTAACCTTTTAACTTTTTTAACAGTTTTAAGCAGTCTTCGAACTGTTTCGTTAAAATTCACCCGTTCTGATGCATGAACCTAATTCCTTCAAAACGTTTCCATTTTCATCAATGATTGTGTGGTCTGTTTGCTTGGATTCTTGCTACTTGAGTCCTTGACCATGAGTTTTTAACAAATTAATTGATACATATCATATGCTTACAAATAACCCATAAAAAACATAGGGTAAAAAGACTCACTTGATTCCAATGTTTTTTAGATATGGAAGTTGTGTAGGACCCATGACCATAAGGCTCAATGGAATCCATCTCCCACCACCATTACCTTTTTTTTAAAAAAAAAATAATCTTTGTGGATAGCCAAGCTCCAAGATGGGGTATATACACATCACTATTCCCTTAAATATTATTTTCTTTCTCTTTTTCATTGACCAACTTACTGAAATAATCTAAGGCTTAACAAAATTCCAATGGCCTTGCACATGGATAAAGAAGAGCCTTCAATGCTTTTCATATGCTCTAAATTATAAATTAGTTCTGTAAAGCATATTCCAAACTTGAGGCTCTGAGAATTTAATTCAATGAGTTTTATTATCTCCTAATTATGAGTTGTTCAAATGTGCAAGGCAAACCACCATCATTTTGAGTTGATGCAATTAAGAAGTAGGCACGTAATTGTTAATTTGACTTTACTTCGGGGACAAATTTATCCCTTAAACCATAAAAAAAGTATTTTTATTAAAGAACTCATCATAAAATAAAATTTATCTAAGAAGACATTCTCAATCAGAGGCATTTATAATGAGAAAATCTTTTGTAACTAAAAGTAACCCCGACAAGCCTTAGGGTTAGCTGTATATTTTTCTCTCTAGTCTTAGTGTCGCTGCTCCTTTTATTCTTGTTTGAATATTGGCCGGCGGCGAAAACAACTTTAAGATTGGTTGTCCACCGCTGGTCACCTTTTTTATTTATTTATTTCAATTTTTTTTGTTTTTAGTTCTTTTAATTCAATAAATTTGTCTTCATGACACGCTTTCCTCTACCTTTTAGTATGTTTTTTTGCTTCTTAGCACGTTTTTCTGCCTCTTGACACGCTTTACTTTTTTTTTTTACTTTTCTATCAGGGTTGGATTTGATGTCGTCATGATTGATCAAGATGGTGCTCTTTTGATTATCCTCTTGATCTCCCTATTTTGGACCTCGAACTAGATATTAATGCAAGTTTAGTCACCGCTCTTGCTCGCGATTGAGTTGTGGTAATAAATGTGTTATCAATGTGCCCAAATTCTGTAATATGCATTTTTTAATGTCGTTTGTTAATGATTTTTACCTTTATCGTCGAGCTTTGGTGATGTTTTGTATTTACTTTGTTTCGAGTCTTTATTTAGTCATGTTTATGATCTAGAGACGTTAGTTTTCGTGTTTTTAAGATTATTTCGAAACTTGTTTGTTTACCTGCATTGTAAACTTTCATCTTAAATTTTTCTTTTATTAATAAAACTACCATACTCATTTTCAAAAAAAAAATCCCGACAGTACTTTCACTTAATGTGGTATTTGTAACTCCTATGTAGAGAGAGAATCTTCTTATCTCACGTTAAATTTTTTAGTTTTACACTAATTTATTCAATAATAACTCGTTAAATATATTTAAAATTCAAATTTATTAATAATTAAAAACAAAGGTTTACACTTTTAAATACATATTCATATCCAACCCTTATCACGAGACTAACCTAGTGTGTACTCGTTCTATGGTGGATAATAAAACAAAGCATCCTCATACGACAAAGCTTATGACAAGACAGAGAGCTTACAAAAAAATCCATGATTCCATGGACAGAAACAAAACATCTTGGTATTATCTGATATTCAAGCCGTAGCTTTTTCCCCCATACTACCCTGCTTTAAGTTCTCAAGGTCGAAGGCTGAGTTGAGCTTTTGGGAAAATCTTGCTACCATTCTGCATGAGAAATGACAAGAAACAATGGTTTAGAACTAAATTCACTGCACTTATTGCAGTCCATCAGCATCAATGGCCGAGAGTATAGTTAAGTTACCTTTCAGAAAACAAAAAAAAAAACTTTGAAAGGAGCAACTCGAGAGATCAATCGGTCCATGAAATAATAACAATAATGTTCATTGACTCATCTGCATTAAGTTGGAAACTTTGAAAACCAAGCCATGAATGGGGCCGTTTTGTCTTAACATTCCCCCCAAAAGAACATAGAGACAGCCCTCACTGGTTTGTTTTTCATTGCAGAAACTCATTGGTTTTACTTAAACCCTTGCCTGCATTAAAAGGCTGAAAACATTATCTGCATGTTTTTCAAACCCTTGTATTATGAACATCACTGATAACAACTGAAATTGCATGTTTCCGGTTCCCTATAATTTGGACATCACCACTGTTAACGACAGTGAAAATGACCACATGGAACGACTGCCAAAATCACTTTACAAGGGACCCCATCATCATCTTCATCTTGTACAGAAACATCATGGTCTGCGAATAGGATTATGTTCCTTCACATGTTAGTGTCCTCTACGGACTCGGGCGAGGTGGACCGAGAACGAGCAATGAGCATTGCTTAGAACATGCAAGTTATAGGGGAGAAATTATGAGAGTGTGTAGAATCTAGTGAATGGTTCAATCCATGTACAGCTTGACCTGTTTTTTTCTAATAATTAAATGGAATTGGCATCAAATTCAAAATTTTCTTGTAGATAAAAAGTCTAAGAGGATTTGCTCAACAATTGTAGTGATCTTTGCAATACTGATTTCTCAGCATACATTCTAGTGAATGGAAACTCGAAAGCATCGAGTCTGCAACTGCGATCGCGACGAGATCCTCCAGCTCGGTTGAGTTTGAAGGACCATAAACCAATATTCCAAGAAAACAGAACAAGAACATGGTTTTATGACAAAACTAGGGAACAAGCCGACCAAGATTGGAAAAGCCAAGTTGTCAAATGTCCCACCTGTGTTTTTTTCATCCTATATCCAGGGAAAGAGATAAGGACACAAAACAGGCAAAACTGGAGTTCCATGATAAGTTAGTCCAGATCCATATACAGTTATTTGAGTAGAATGATAGTGAAACATAGAGCTTTTAATGCACCCTATCTAGCTAAATATGTTCTAATGAGAAACTGACTTGACAAGCTTATCGGGACATCATAATATGCTGTGTTTCTGGTTTGATTGAGATTTATCAAGCAGGGGAAATTTCAAAAGTTTCAGACAAAAACAAGTGGAAAAAAGCTACATATTCAGATGTGATGGCTAAACTGCTGATGGATTCCATATATAAGAAAAACAAGAATGCTTTACAAAACAATCAATTTAGAGAACAATACAAGCCACTTCTTGAAATGAATAAAGTGAATCACTTCAAGAAGAGAGTCAAAGCAAATTAAGTTGCCTTGTATTGTCAACCCGCCCACATAATTCTCCACTTTACTCATTTAAGTACGTAAATAAAATTTGATATCAGTTTAGTGCCTAAAGTTGTCTTTTGCAATAGTCTATATTCAACCCATTTTTCAGTTAAAAGAGGTGACATGACAATAAAAAATCAACAGAAACCTGTGGTATTTGCAGAATATCACCCCAAAGATATATCAATACCAAAGCCATAATAAAAAGAAATTTTCAAACAATTCTCAACTTTTGTTTTTTTTAATATATAAGTTCTCAAAAATACAATGAAAAGTACCATAGAATAACCTTGATTTTATTCATTTTAATCCTTAATTTTTATTGTGCTTCTTTTTACCCTCAAACCTTTGTTTTTAATTAGATTAATTCAAATGTGACAGAACAACAATACCTTTAAGTTGACATCAACTATTTTATCATTTTATGTCACATCACATCATCAAAAATAATTAACATGTAGTTGCCGAAATGTTGATATCAACTTTTCTTTGTACAATTTCATTTGTTTTTTGAATTTCTGATAGATTGACAAAAAAAAAATCAATAGTTGATGTCAACCTTTTAATAAGGACAAAATAGCATTATTGTTCTATCATGTTTGAATCAATTTGGCGAAAAAATAAAAGTTCAAATGTCAAGAGAAAAAAAAAACTCCATAAAAATTAAAGGACTAAAATGAATATTCTGGTAAAGTTAAAGGGACAAAAAAGTCATACTGCCAATTTTTTCCCGAAGAATTTCCCAGTGACATTTCAATTTTGCAACAAATAATGGCTGTTACTATAAATTTCCGCTTTTTGATGAAAAAGGGGGGGGGGGGGGGGGGGGGAGTCAAGACTGCACTAAGTCTATAGTTTTTTTTTTTGAAGATAAATCCTTTCAATATCAGTCGGAACTTAGAAATTCGTTCTTCAAAATCATTAAAAACAAGATGCAGAAATGACACTTTGAACATTGCCCATAATCTACCCACACTACCTATATAAAGCACCGGACAAACACACAGTAACCAAGTGCAAGACACCGTGAGATCACTTGCAAAGCTGCTAGCGAGGACTCACCTTCAGAAAATTAAAGAGAGAATAAAATACATACAAACAAAGCCGATCATCATCATCACATACATATATTTTCCCAGAAACTCATGAATTGCTATACCCTACAGGTTTCAAGGTTTACAATGAGATACATGCAATAGTTTCATGGTTTCGACATACAATTGGAACGGAGGGAATATAGAGATATAAGTTGTCACAAATAAATGTAATCGAATGAAACATTTCTGTTTATAGAAAGTGGCATGCCTTTCAATAGGATCCAAAGTTATCATATCTGATCAGAGACGACTGACGAGCCAAATGAGCTATTTTTCCTTGCTTTTAGCATTAGCGTCTGACAGCAACGATTCCAGTTCTCCGTTTTCGTATAGTTCAACAGTATCTGCATCAGAATACGAATAGAGAGAATAACAAGTGAAATCTACTCACTTGGATTCTACAAATTATAGGGAATTACTAGAGTCAAAACTGAAGGAGTGATATTACAAAAGCAAAAGATTTTTTCTTTCCTAGTGGGAGTAAAGAATTATAAAATCCAGAGAATCTTAACGTGTTATTTCAGAAACCTAATTATGCCAATTCCTTTTAGCAGCTAGACAATCCATTTCCAGGTCTCATCTTAATGAATAGATCGTTCAAGAGATGAAAATGCATTAATACCTGTACAACCACCGATGTGTTTGCCCCCTGTGCGAAGCAGATAGAGATCAGAGCATTGTTATATCATTATATAACCAAGAATGCTTTAGAGATTAAAGAGAAGAGGATAACAGGCAAAATATAGCATGACAGAAACTGTACTCTTCATCAAATTAGAATTGAACAAAGTTCATTAACTTATCGTTCCAACTTCCAAGCAACAAATAAAATAAAGATGCCAACACGAGAATAAAATGACAGGCTGTTGGAGTATCCATCATTTTATGTTTTGAACAAGTTATTTCCCGGTGTGTTTGGAAAAACTCAGTTTGACCATTTAGTATGTGATGCTTGTGAGTATGCAAAACATACACGGAATTCTTATCCTTTACGAAATAACAGAAGTGTTGTTCCTTTTTCAACAATTCATTCTGGTGTTTGGGGGCCTAATCAAATTACTCTTTATCTGGTAACTGATAGTTTGACGTTTATTGATTGCTGCACTAGGATGACATAGATATATTTGTAAAATCTAAGGGTGGTGTATTTTTCTTGCTAACTTGGTGCAAAAGTGAAAATTCTGAGAATTGATAATGGGACATAATACAATTTTAATGCATATTTGGAGTCGCAAATAATAATCCATCAGACCACCTGTCCAGGAACTAATGCACATAATAGAATTGCAGAAAAGAACAAACATCTTTTGGAGGTTGCATATCTTATTAGAAAAACGCCACTTAAGGCTCTTGAATTCAGAAGTCTTTTAGAGACTTTGCTTGGGAGCAGGGAGTATACACTTTCTCCAAAGGTATTTAGTTGTGTTTGCTTTGTTCATACAAAGACTGCTGGAAAATTGGATCCTTGTGCTCTTAAATGTTTGCTTACTGGATATTCACCAACACAGAAAGGTTACAGGTGCTATCATCCTTCTTCCCGGAAGTATTTTGTTAGTGTGATTGTATGAATGTTACCTTCTGAGAAGACGAGTCATATTACAGTACAACTGCATCATCTCTTCAGGGGGAGAAAGAACGAGAAGAGACGATGCATGATCTTGTGGTTCTAGAGAACATTTCAAAAGAGAATGGTGTCCAAGTGGAGACAGAAGAGCATACGAGTAGACTGGATAGACCCCATTTAAGAAGATACTCATAATAGAAAAGAAGAAGCCATCATGCAGCCTACACCATTAATCCCTAACGATTTCAATTTACCTATTGCTTTAAGAAAAGTGCCAGGTCTTGTACTGAACATTCCATTTCAAACTTCATTTCCTATAGAGTAGAGCCTTTGCTTTGTCCTTGTCCTCTATGTCTATTCCAAAGGATTGCAGGGAGTTGCTCAATGATCTCAGAAGGGAGTCATGATTGAAGAGATGAAAGCTTTGGCAAAGAATGAGACTTGGGAGTTGGTTACACCATCAACAACGAAGAAACTAGTTGATTGCAAGAGGATTCTCACCGTGAAACACAAGGCAAATGAGTCAATCGAGAGGTACAAAGTCAGACTGCTAGCCAAAGTTTTCACTCAAACATCTGAGTAGACTATCAGGAGACTTTTTCTCCCATTGCAAAGACGAACACCATCAGAATTTTACTATCTTGCGCAGCCAATCTTGATTGGGATTTGCAACTGTTTGATTTGAAATATACCTTCCTACATTGTGACCTAGATGAAGCAGTCTATATGGAGATCCCTCCAAGCTTTGATGATGCAAAAACACGAGGAAAGGCATGTAGGTTAATAAAGGCCTTGTACGAGTTGAAACAATAGGGCAACGCTGATCATACCCTCTTCATAAAACATCATAAGGTCAAATCACTCTCCTAATAGCATATGCTGATGACATTGTAATGACAGGAGATGATAGAGAAGAGATGACCTGACTAAAAGGTAAATTAGCATGAGAATTTGAGATCAAAGCCTGTAAATTGCAATATTTTCGGGGGAATTGAAGTTGCAAGATCCGAAAAAGGAATCTTCATTTCTCAGTTCTCGACCCCTTAACAGAAACTGGTATGATGAGTTGCAAGAATGGTTAGTAGGAAGCCGTGGATAAAGGAAGATATTAGAGGTTAGTAGGAAGACTAATTTATCTCTCACATTCGAGACGAATATAGCATATGCAGTTAGCTTGGTGAGCCAATTTATGCATGATCCTCGAGAATCTCACATGCAAGTTGTTTTCCGCATTCTATGCTACTTGAAGCCTACTCCAAGAAAGAGACTTCTATTTCCCAAGCATGGTCATCTCCAGAAAGAAGCCTTTACATATGCAAACTGGGTTAGAACTTGGGATGATCAAAGGTCCACAACCGGATATTGCACTCTTGTGGGAGGAAATTTTGGTTACTTAGAGAAGCAAGAAATAGAATGCAGTTGCTCAATCGAGTGTTGAGGCAGAATACAGGGCAATGGCACAAGGAGTTTGTGAAGTTTTGCGGTTACGGAAACTACCGAAAGAACTAAGGTTGTCAAAAGAAAACAAAGTATCCTTGTATTGTGATAACAAAGCTACTATCAGTATTGTTCAAAATCCCGTTCAACATGATCGAACAAAACACATTGAGATCGACCAGCAATTCATCAAAGAAAAGCTTAACACAAGAACATTAAGCCTAGTTCACGTGACATCTGACAGACAACCAACAGACGTCTTCATCAAGAGACTCAATAACATAACTTATCACAATTTGGTCTTCAAGTTGGGCATGTGTGACAGTTTGCACCAACTTGAGGGGAAGTGTTTACCAAATTAAAATCTGAAATTTAGTGATTATGTTGGCAGACTTTTAGGCTAAATTAGGGTGTAATTAGGTTAACAATAAGATTATTTCACTAGATACTTTTTCCAATTCTTATACAAATACCCATTCATAGCTCAAAGCTGATACACACAAATGAGAAGAATTCTCTTATAGTTTTCTCCCGTTTCTAAAGTTAACACTCTTTCAAGAGTGTCTCACTACATCCATGTCTATTACCTTAAAAATTGAAATATCCATTGACGCGTAAGTCAAGTGTTAAGTTTCTTTTTTTTTAATATCATAGGGCTTGAACCCAGATCTTTGGTGCCAATATACAACAACTTTGCCACTTTAACTAAGATTATGTCTGCCCAAGTGCCAAGTTTTTAATTCAGCCATATCATGGAAATGTTTGAACAGTCATTAGTACTAACTAAGCTGCAATAATATGGTATGCCGCTTCTCTGCATGAAATTGACAAGCCAACATAAAACTAAAGGCAATTAGGTAACTACTATTCATATTGATTATCTAATAGACTATGATCAATTTGTGTTCTGGACCCTGGTTGTAAGTACCAATCTGACATCACAGAGTTACAAGTCATTTGTTCATAAAGACAGTAAATCGCAAAGATAATAAATGGACTAGTAAGGATATTACAAAGAAAAGCAATAAACCATTAAGCCATTCAGACCATTTTGCAGTCGATTTATTTCTAAATCTTTTAGGTAATGTCTAATGCTGGAAAACAATACTTACCAATAAAAACATTAGGGACAGTTCGTTGCCCAGTAAGCTGCTCCAGTACATTCTGCAGTTGGGATCCTTGGGAGCCTGAAAAAGATAAAACTCTTCAATATATGAAAGATAATATTAAGAAGCAAAGACTGCAAGGCCCAATTTAAGTTGTGACATTTAACCCTTGGCATCTGCATGTGAAAAATCCCATACTCGGCTTCTACTTCAGAGAAAGGTAACACTAAAAACAATCCAGAATCACTTATGTTTTTGAGAAATAAATGTTTTATGAACTTTATTTCCAGCTTCCAGCCTCAGAAGGTAGCATATGGTGATTAGTGATATACGGTAATTTAAGCTGTCATGTCCCAGATTGAACTCTTATGATTTTAAAATACCTGGACTTAAAACAAGTACTGCAATGATTAATTGATTAAAGTTTTCAAGGTTATCATGAAAATCCAAAAAAAAAAAATGATATGAATCCAAGGCTTTCATTATTTTGAAGGGTTTTTTCAGAAGCTACTGAATATCCACAAGTTTCCCTTAAATTTCAATTTGACTTAACCTAAAGAGTGAACTTAACCTCCCTGAAAATCTCCATTTTTGCAATTTGCTTCCATACCAAAATTTCATAGTTGATATTTTCTAAATTTGCAAGATTCAGTCCTCATTGTATTTGCTATTAAAAATTGAGGTTACGAATCAATCAACTCGGACAAGGCCAAAAAACAGAAATGGAGTCTCTGCTAATAGTAATAGTTCACTAGACAGAAGAAAGACGGCACAATGACAAGGACCACAAGGTTCCAAACAAGTCGAGCATTCAGCTATTTTCACTGAATCACCACTATCAAGACAAATTATTTCATCCAAACTGTATGCAAAAATGGAAAATAGCATGACTAAAACATTAGGCAATAATAACGAGTAAAAAAGGAAAAACATTTTATAGTATATATAGAGGGAGATAGGATCCGTTTACAGTGTAAAACTCTTTAAGTTTTACATGTTTTTTGGACCTTTGGATTATCACTTGAAAAAAAAGAATAAGGAGTTAATCTGAGCCATCCATTCCCTCTATCTAATGATCCAGAAAACGTATAAAACTTAAAGAGTTTTACATTGTGTAAGCTGATCCTAGCTCATTTATATATATATATATATATGGAAAAAACTTTGATGCACAAGCTGTGTAAACTAAAGTTTACACAAGCCCTTTAATTTTAGGGTTTAGGGTTTAGGGTTTTAGTTTAGGGTTTAGGGGTTTAGTATGTAAGGTATATAATTTAAGGTTTATGGGTAGAATTTAGAATTTAGAGTTTAGGATTTAGGGCTTAGGTTTTAGGTTGCTAGGGTTTGTGATTTAGATTTTAAATTTTATAAAAGGAATGTGTAAAAAAAATTTACACAGCTTGTGCATCAAAATAAAACCCTATATATATATAGGTTTTATTTTGATGCACAAGCTGTGTAAATTTTTTTTACACAATCCTACCCTAAAATTAAAGGGCTTGTGTAAACTAAAGTTTACACAGCTTGTGCATCAAAGTATTTTCCTATATATATATATGGAAAATACTTTGATGCACAAGCTGTGTAAACTTTAGTTTACACAAGCCCTTTAATTTTAGGGTTTAGGGTTTTATGTTAGGGTTTAGGGGTTTAGTATGTAGGGTATATAATTTAAGGTTTATGGTTAGAATTTAGAATTTAGAGTTTAGGGCTTAGGGTTTAGGTTGCTAGGGTTTGTGATTTAGATTTTAAATTTTATAAAAGGATTGTGTAAAAAAAATTTACACAGCTTGTGCATCAAAATAAAACACTATATATATATATATATATATAAAGGCTTAATACTAAAATAAGTGCCCAAACTATTATGTTTTCACCTTTTAACTGCCTAAATTATTTTTTGTTCCTTTTAGGTGCCAACTATCTCGTTTTCCCCTTTTAGATGACTAAACTATTTTTTGCCCCTTTTAAGAGCCCAATCTATTTTTTTAGTCAGAATAGATGCCGAAATTATTATTTTTTGGTCAAAATAGGTGCCTCAATTTGAGGTTAAAAGGGGCAAAAAAGAATGATAGTTTGGGCACAAAAATAGTTCTGGCACCTAAAAGGGAAAAAATAGTTTAGGCACTTAAAAAACAAAAACACAGTTTGGATAATTATTTTGACATTAAGCCTAAAAAAAACTAACCCAATTCATCCAGTTCAATAACGGAAGGCTCCACACCAAGTTTCTTGAACAAAGATTTCACCTCGGAAGAGTACCTGAAAATAATGAGCGAAAAGAAACCATATCAAATCTGTAAAAAAATGGTATAACAAATCACGAAAAATACTTTATTATTTAAAAAAAACGTGAAAATTAGGAGAATGGTGAGATTTGCACCCACGGGCACCAACTCTTGGAGTAAACAACAACAGGGTTATCAGCTACGGTCTTCTTAACACTCTCCTCCAGGTCGGAACCAGAAGAGGAAGCCATGCCTCGAATCGACATGGGTTTGGTTCGCTTCCTCAAGCCATTGTTGACCAGGCTCCAGCAGGTCGATGCTGAGGCTTTGTTTCTTTGAATATGAAGAAATTTGTTGCATGGAAGCTGGGAGAAAGACCCAGGACGGTTTAGAGGAACAAAGCTGAGTTTCGCCAGATGGGTTGCAACTGCCATTGTTTCTACAGTTTTAGCAGCGATATTCGATTCTTCTTTTTAAGAAAATTTGTCTTCTTTGCTTATTGTTTCGATCGGATATACAGTGGGCTGGGCTTTGTTATTTACTTGCAAAAGAAAAGGCAGAGAAAGTTGGGCTTCGAAGGGCAGAAAAATAGTTTAATTGTGATTTTTTCCCATTATTATGTTGAAATTTAGGATGTCCATCCCTTTATTTTTATAAGTTAGTAGGTCATTAGTTTCTATGGTTAGAGTAATCATACAAATTTATTAATGATTGAACATGTTTGTGTACTTAAATAATATTATGAAAGATGGATAAATCTCAAGTTTCAGTATAATAGAGACTAAAATCATAAATAAAAAATTCAGCAACCAATTAGTTTAGTGGATAAGACATTAAGTAAAGTTAAGAGTTTCAATTTTGATGTTATAAATTGAGTGAATTGTAAAGATAGTACATAATAAAATTATGCATTATTTGATCCAAAATAATCGGTCAATGGATCTAATATCGATAGTTATAAAAAAACGGGAGAAGTCAATACTAACATCTAAGACTAAGGGCCTGTTTTTGGTTGCTTTTAGTTAAAATAGGTTTTTTTGTTGCTTTTAAAATTAGCTTTTTCACTCAAATTAAAAAACTAGATTTTATAGCTTCTTGGGTGGAAAAACTAGTTTAAAAATAAAATTATTTTTTACCCTTGTTATTTAATTATAATTTATTGTTAAAATAATGTTTATGCATACATAATTGTAAAATAATATATAGTTTATAATATTTATATTGAGAATAAATTTATTTTATTTGTAATTTATTTTATATTTATTATTAATTTGTAAGTGGTATGTCCATATATAACCTACAATATACTTTATATTTTTAAATTAATTTTTTTCAAAAAATTAATTTTTTTATTATAATTGTAATTGATTTATTTCATATATCATTACATTAATTTTTTTTTTACTTTTCAATATCATGTCTAAAATAAACATTTTATCTACTCAAATCACTTTTTGGCATCAATAACAAACACTAATTAACTTTTTAAAACTACTTTTTAACTGCTAATTTAAAAATTACTTTTTTCACCACAATTTTTAAAAACAACCGCAAACTAAGCCTAAGACTAAGAGATTTGTGCTGCAATGATTTCCTCCCTCCGGGACTTGAAAAGAGTCAACATTTTATCACGGTCGGGAAGGTTGTCCTTGATCAGCGGCACCTGCTTAAAGTTTCCAGCCCACTCCTGCAACCGAGGGAACCTTTGGAGTCGTAGAAGTTCAACACCGGCTGCTTCGGCCAACACATCCAGCCAACAAGCGATCCATCCATAGGCTATGTCGGTTAATCCCAGCTTTTCACCCCCAAAGAACTTCTTATCCCCTACCCCATGCTCTTCAATAATTTTCACCACCTCTTCAGCTTCTTTCGTCGCCTTCACTTGCTCTTCTCCAGCAGTGTGAAAGAATCTGTAAAACACAGGAGCCTTTTCGCCATCCACACCAAATTTAGACGACTCAAAATGGGTTCTTAAAAAGAAAAAGAAAAAAACAGAGTTTTTCGTGTTTCGTATGGTTTACCTTATCTTCTCCGAACTTGATCCAGAAACGAGCCAAGGCCCTTTGATGAGGATCTTGAGGAAGCAAAGGGTTTTGGGGCCAAATCTCCTGGATGTATTCGAGTATAACAGTGGATTCTGCTATGGGTTTCCCAGCATGAAGCAGCACCGGGATCTTCTTGTGGATTGGATTATACTTAAGGAGCAATTCACTCTTGTTGGAAAGATCCTCTTCTATATACTCAAATTCCACCCCCTTGTATTTAAGAGCCCATAAAACTCTGTGACTAAATGGACTGCCCCAAGTTCCTAGTAACTTCAGTTCCTCCATTTTCTGACTCTGTTGTATGCTCTGTTATTCCAGTGCCAGGCCCTTATATGGCAGAATTGTTTCTTGCCCTCCACGTTCTTGCCTCAATACTGAAGTCAAAAGTTTGCTTTTTTATTGCAGTCATTTTGGACTAATTGTGTATAATCTGGCAAGTTGCTTAATACAAATAAAATATTATTTTTTTTAGTTGCCCTTTCGATTTTTCAGGGCCAGAGCATTGTCCGACTAATTTAAATAGACTCGTGGTACCAAGCTACTTATCATTTGGATAAAATCTCGTTAATAATACTTATTTTTTTGTAGTGTTAATGCAGTTTTTAACTGGATTAATTACCCCGTTAGTACATGGGGTTTTTTGTCCGCTTCCGTTACAAAGGGGTCTACATCAGCTTTCGTAACGGAAGCGGATAAATCCAAATTTTATGTATAAATTCGAAAATTTTATAACATTATATATGATATTAAAAAATTAGGTATAGCTCCTGTACCAAAGAATTCTGTTTTTTTCAGCAATGTTATCTGGAAAAGTTAGCCATCTACCTTTCTCATTGTTGCAGGTCTAGGACTCAAGATATAGCTTGGAAAATTATTTCGAAATCCTGTATCTTTCTTTATGTTCGCTAAAACGATAAAAAAAATTATTTGCTTCAAGCTGAAAGTCATTTTTTTTTTATTTTTCAATAGGAGCTGGAAATCAAATCCTATCACAACTTCGTGTTCAATTATTTATATTTAATTTTAAATAACATTTAAATTTACTTTTATTTCAATTTAAAATAAAATACACAAATAGTCGCTAAACTATCTTAAAAAATACAAAATGGCCATTAAACTTTCAAAAAACTATATTTTTTATTACAAAATGATCATTAAACTGTTAACTGTCATTAACATAGTGACGTATCAATTATGAAAATTTATATAATAAAACATTTATTCTTTAATATTTACACATTCAATCAATAAGGTTAAATTAAGACTTAATTAATCGATTTATTTATTTATACTCCAGAGTCCAGACCATGCTTTATGTTGAAAAACGTATTTATTTTTCCATCATTTTTGTGACCTCCTACGACCATAAACCATGAGTGCAGAAGCGACATAAAGTGCTATTATGTTGTTTAAAACACAA
Organism: Hibiscus tridactylites; assembly: GCA_958450335.1. Taxonomy (NCBI): domain Eukaryota; kingdom Viridiplantae; phylum Streptophyta; class Magnoliopsida; order Malvales; family Malvaceae; genus Hibiscus; species Hibiscus tridactylites. The sequence goes on along the minus strand of OY288287.1, from coordinate 61,903,288 downwards.
CTTGAGACAAGAAAACATGTTACCAGAACTGGAACAGAAACGCATTGTACAAGACAGAGCAAAGAACCATTGCATTTGCAGGGATCATACAAAATCTCATGTAGGAAGCCAACATAATTTTGAAATCTCCACTCAGATTATTACTTCAACAAACAAACTGAAAATACCATGAGCCACCAATAGTTGCCTAGAGAATATAACCCTATGCCACACATAGACATATTTCTCAAGATAATCATCCAGCTTTTGATTCTGATTTAGAATCTCCTCTTGTATGAGCCGTTTCTGTGCTTCTCGTATCACCCGAACAACATCCGCCACCGTGGTGGTGGTGGTGGTGGTGACCGTGGTGATGACTACTCTTCCCTTTCAACTGCTTCCGCATGTCATATGCATCCTCCCCATCCGCGTAATATTTCGCCTCCACGTCGTGTATCTTATAACCTAATGTTTGGGTATACAGATGAAACGCTGCCCTGTTACTCTTCCTCACATGGAGCGAAACATACTCGGCTCCAAACACCTGAATCACTTTGCATATTAGTATTGGAGAATATACATCTTCTTTCTTCCTGTCCGATCAATCTTGCAGTTAAGCTGATCAATAATTGCTATATATATTTAATAATCAGTTAATCACTAAAAGTAATTCTAACATAAGCATTCTATATAAAACAAAACCATTCAGTATTTCGTCAAGCAAAGATTAGATTTTTTTCAAGTTCTCTACTTCTCCTAAAACATTATTTACCTTTTGCTTCCAAAATATAATCAGGCAGAAACCGATCACTATCTAATTTATAAGTAAATATTTTAAAAAAATGGAAAGACCTGCTCCATGGCGGCTTGGGCGGCGGTCATGAGCTTAGTGGCGAGGCCAAGCTTGCGGTGGGTGCGGAGGACGGCGAGAGAGGTGATGTGGCCGTGGCACTCGTTGGTTTCGTCCTCCATCTTGGCGAGGACGTAACCGACGATGCGGCCGTTATAGTCCTCGGCGACGTAAAGGAGCTGAGGCCAAGAGAGGATGTGGTAGAAATAGTACTTCATCTGGTAATTCTCCGGAAGGCAAAGCAAGTTGCAAGCTTGCATCGCCAGTAGGTCGTCCATGGTGGCCTTGCGTATGCACACCATTGTTCCTGTTCCGCTGGATTTTTCCTCGCTTAATTTGGGAATTAGGGATTTCGAGTTTTTTGATCTTGGAGTTTTCTTCAGATACGGTGGTCTTTGATTGATAGTTGAGATTGGACGGCCACCGCCTTTGCTTTGTTAAGCTGAAAAACGTGGCCCAAAATATCAGTACTTGTGAGAACAAAATTTTAAGAAATAATGGGCTGGATTACAATTTAAAAACGTCACCCAAACGCTTGGTTACATATTTAGATTTTGCTTATGGCTTTTTGATAAGAACTACACGGATTTTTTATGATTAATGCTTATTTATTTCTAAAATTAGTTAATTACATAAATATCTCAATAAAATGTAATTAATTGTTATTTTTAAAAAAATGTGTCCTATTAATATAATGTGCTTAATGTAATTAATATTCATCTAAAATTGTTTAAATCCTTTAAGGTATAATTCAAGGTTTAGAGTTTATGGTTGTTATAATTTATGAGTTTATGAATTTGTAAACCCTAAATCTTAACACCCTAAACCATACACTAAACTCTAAACTATAAAATCGTAAACCTATAACCCATAAATCTTAAACTCTAGCTTAAATTCCAAACCTAAACACTAAAACCTAAATTTTTTAGGTAAATATATTAATTACATTAAACACACTAGTGGAACACAATTTTTTAAGAATGTAATTAATTACATTTTATTATGGTTTAGAGTTTGTGTGTTTATGAGTTTAGGGTTTATAAAACTCTAAAACCTAAATCATAAATCCATAAACCTCAAACTCTAAAACATAAAACCTAAACTTTTTTAGCTAAATATTAATTATATTAAATACACTAAATTAATGAAACACAACTTTTCAAGAATGTAATTATTATATAGGGTTTGGAGTTTATTGTATGATTTGTGATTTTATAAGTTTAAAATTTAAGGTACATAAAACTCTATACTATAAACTACGACACCCTAAACTATAAATACTAAACCCAACCCAATAAACCATAAACACAAAATTTTTAATAAAAATAACTTTTATTTCTATTAATAATGTAATTTTAATCTATATTGTAATATCTCACCGGTTCAAATCTCGGCATAAATATTAAAATTTTATAGGGTAAACTACATAAATGGTCCTCCGATTATGTTCCAATTATCTTTTGCATCCCCCAACTATTAGAAGTTACAAACTGGTCTCATAACTTAAAAAAGCAACAAATTGGTCCAACACCGTTAAAAATCTAACGCCTGGTGACGTGGCAGTTAATATAAAATGATACAATTATATAACTAGCCCTCAAGTTCTACAATTATCTTAATTTGATCCTAATTAGGACACTCGATTCATTCGTCCCACAATTCCTACACCACCGGCCGCCAGAGACGCCACCTTCTTCGGCGGGAGTTTCTTTAAGAGTTATAAATGGATGACATGAACCAAAACTCGAGCTCTGGGAGATTCCGCAAATGGTTCAAAAGGAAGCACAAGAACAAGCAAGAGCAAACTGATCCTTACTACGCCTGAGTGAACTTTCAGGTTTTTAAGTAATTTTCATCCACTTATTTCATCATTGGTTTTGTTGGATTTGCTCATTTTAATGGAATTTTTCTATTGGTTTGAGATTTAAATTCTGGATACATGTTTTTCTTGCAGATGAAGATGATGATTTCCTAGAAGATGTGTACATTAATTCGTTTGAGATGGATCCATGCACTTCAACTAATGAGTTAAGGTGAGTTTTAAAAGGCTTATTGTAGTTAAGGAAACAAAAAGGGGTTGAGAGATAAAATTAGCTAACTTTTTTTTTCGTGTTTCAGAATTTTTGTGGGAACTCGAAATGTTGCTGGAAGATCTCATATAGGAAGCTTGGCTGTTGATTTAGATGAGTGGATAAATCCTCATGATTCTGTTGGTATCTATGTTCTTGGGTACGAAACAAGAAAAAGAATATTAAGAATCATGTCATGTTATATAGTTTATTCGTAATAGAAAAGAGATCAGTAATTTGACAATATAAATTTGTTGACCTGCAGATTTGTACCATTAAAAACTCGAATCGTAATTGGAGCAGAAGATCCAACTGATACAACAATTGAAACATGTTAATAGGAAAAACACTTAATGAAAACTTTGGTGGCCCTTGGTTGAGTATCATTTTGAATCCAATCTCAAGTCACAATTACCAATATGTAAAAGTTCATGATTCAAAAAAAGAGAGCAAGTTTCAGTAGCATAGCTGATAGCTTGCGGATGAGAGGGAGGGTGAGAACTCAACGACATCAACAACTATTTTTCGGTGGCCGCAAATACAAGCTAATGACAAGCAAGAAAATGGTTGGAGTTTTTATTAGCGTGTGGATGAAGAAGGAATTGCTCAAGAAATACCGTGTTTCAAATGTGAAAGTTAGCTCAATGGCTTGTGGCGCATGTTAGCAACTCCCGCCGAGGAAGGTGGCGTTTCTGGCGGCCGGTGGTATAAGAATTGTGAGACGGAGAAATTGAGTGTCTTAATTAAGGTCAAATTAAGATAATTGTAGAATTTGAGGGCAATTTATGTAATTATATTATTTTATATTAACTGTCACGTCACCATGTATTAAATTTTTAACCGTATTGGACCAATGTTATTTTTTTAAGTTAAGAGACCAATTTGTAACTTCTGATAATTGAGAGATGTAAAAAATAATTAGAGTATAGTCGGGGACTATTTATGTAGTGTACCCAATTTTATATTTACAAAATTTTATATTTTTATACCTCTAAAAATGATCGTGACTTGTAGTGAACTCAAATTCGTAGTTAGGGTGTTCGATCCATCCTACTATAAAATATGAATTTGTATATTACTTAATGTTGTGTAAACATGAATATTATTTTCATAATAAGTTCAGTACAAGTTTTGTTTTACAACATCGCAATTATTCAAATCTGAGAAGTTTAAAGTTTGCTAGTGATGTTAATATTACGCACTTTAGATGGTTTGGGGGTAGAATCTTTGGGAACGACAATGGTGAGGACACCGTGTTCCACTTGGGCCTTGATCTGCTCCACCTTCACGTTCTCCGGCAATTCAATTTCCCGAGAAAATTCAGCTCTCCCCGTCCCTCTCTCCGCCACATGCCAAACACTTTCTTTGCCGCGGCTCTCCTCTTTAATGCCCTCCCCTTTTATTTGCATAATGTTCCCATCTCGTATCCCCACTTTTATGTCCTCTTTGCTGTATCCTGTATATGTACCAAATCAAACAGCAGCTTAGACTTTGGGTGCAGGAAATTGCTAAATCCACGCCTTAAAGAAAAGATTGAAACCTGGGACGTTGATCTTGAAGATGTGGGCAGTTGGGGTTTCGAGCCAATCCAAGAGGGCCGTTGATCCAGACCAATCACGGTAGAGCGGAGGGGTCCAAAAGAGGCGCCGGAAAGGGTGACCGAATATAACATCAGCCATTGCTTGTACTGCCTGAGATCTCAAACGTCGAATGCGTGGAGATGGAAGCGGGGTGGGGTGATAAATACGAGAGTGTTGAAGACTCGAGAATATCCGGAATGTTCTTGGGGATTGGGCTTATCCTTCCAGAATTTACCCCCGCATTTTCTAGCAGCACCTGTTTGTTACTTGTTAGTTTCTGGAATTATCAAAAGTGGATTAACTTCAAGTATCTAAATTATGTTTTTTATAATAGGTGTCTAAAGTAATTTGATTAAAATGTATTTAAAATTTTATTTTTAATTTGTTTTAAAGTTAACTGAAGTACCTACTTTAGTACCTAATTCAATGAAAAATAAAAAATTTAGACAATTATTTCAGCTAAAAATAAACTTTAACCACATATTTCAACCAAAAAATATTTTAGACATCTATTATAAAAAAACATAGTTTGGGCACTTATTTTGTAGTTAAGCCAAAAGTTTTTTGGTGCATACATTTGGCATAAAGCTAAAAAAATATTCATAATGTTTTTCTGAATAGTCATTTTAGCTCATATTCTTCTTTTAAGTAATTTAACTCTCAATTGGAAAATATGGAAGCTAAAAAAACCCTAAGATGAGCGTTGACCTTTCTCCTATTTCTCCGGAGATCGTTGGGGCATCTACGGCGGCGCGTTATTGCGATTCAAGCGGGCAGCCACCGGGAGGGGTGATTGACGGTCCCCTTCCAGTAGCGGTGGAGGAACAAAAACACGATGCGGATATGGAGGTTCAGCCAGCTGTGGAAGCGTCGGGAGGAATCGCTGGGTCGACTGTGGTAGCGGAAGACCTTGATGTCGACATGGTTGTTGTTGGGACGGAACAGTCGTCGCTAGCAGGAGCAGGCGATGAGGTTGGTGCAGGAGGGGTTAGTAAGAAGTCCTATGCTTCAATGGTTGCGGGATCGCCGACGGTAGGCGTTGGTACCGTGGCCAGTGTTGCGGATGATGGTTTGGAAGTATTGGATACGGACTTCGTGGTAGATCGTAGTGGTTTATTCCCTCGTATCTCTTTCTCGGAGCGAATTCATGCACGTATTGACGATAGCATGCAAAACACAATTATAGTTCGACCTCTTGGACGGACGATAGGTTTCAAGACTTTGGCTACTTGTGTGCATGCAATTTGGAAGACGGAAAAGAACTTTCAGGTTATTGACTTGGACAATAACTATTTTTTAGTGAAGTTTGAATCTGTAGATGATTATACTAAGGTACTTACGGGTGGTCCGTGGACTTTGTTTGGGTGTTACTTAACGGTGCAACCGTGGAGTAGGAGTTTTTCGACCACGGAAAAGCATCAGTCTCAGGTGGTTGTGTGGATTCGATTGTCGGGTCTTCCTTATCAGTATTATTCGAAGGCCTTGTTCACGAGGATTGCGGATGTTATTGGAAGGGTGATAAATATTGATTATAGCACGGCACTAGGTGAAATGGGACGATTCGCGAGACTTGCGGTGGTTGTCGATTTGAACAAGCCTCTTCTGTCTTGTATTGGGATTGACGGATTTGTTCAAAAGCTTGAATATGAGGGGCTTCACTTAATTTGTTTTAAATGTGGTTGATATGGACATTCCGTGGCTTCATGTGTGCATTCGACTGTTGATAGTGAGAATGTGGCAATGCTGACGGCGACGGATGCAAGTAGTAAGGACGCAGCTTCGAGTGTGGAAATAACGAAGGATGAGTTATTTGGCCCTTGGATGGTGGTTGAACGACCCCGACGTCGGGCACCTCGGGTGACTGGAGCTAGTGAAGGTGGTAATCAGGGTGAGCGCAGGGGGTCTCGGTTTAGGGTTTTGCAAGAGTTGCATGGGGATGATGGTGCTGTGGCTGGGGGGAAGTCTAAGTTAGTGATAGGGGGTAATGCGAATAGGGTGTTGGAGGACGTGCATGGAAAAAAACCGGTGGGCCATGCTAAGCTGAATTTGCGTCATGCTCCTAGGCAAGTGGTTGGGGTTAAAATTGTGGATGACGTTGGCGGTAAGGGTGCCGAGGGTGTGGGTCGGGACGTTGGAGGTAAGAGTGACGAGGTTACAGATTTAACCATGGCCGCAGGTGCGGGACATCGGGCGGATAAAGGCAAGGGCCTTGATGTAGGAGAGTCAGCTGTTAAGCAGCACGACGCAGGGAAGGTGCAGGAAATTCCGCGTAGCGTGTTGGCGATTAGCAGGGAGAATCCTAAGGTTGCTGTAGTGTCATCTCTGGTGGGTGTTGATTCCCAAGCCGTTCCATACACACCTGGTATCGTGTCGGGTTCCCATAGAGCGGTGTCCATAAAGGAAGGGCGAAATGACTTTAAATCGACGTCACGGTTTCGTCATGGCATTGGTTCGGGTAAGGCTGGGAGTTCGCTATTAGCGGTGCAACGCAAAAGTCTAAAGGTTTCGAAAAAGCAAGAAGCTAGAGTGCCTCCTCGCCCGGTTCTCACGGAATGGGTCTCGCCGCTTTCTTCGAAACTTGATCAGATACATGATACTGGACAGCAGCGTGGCCAAGTTGTGGATAATAGTGTGGGCGATCAACCGATGGACTTGGGTCGGATGGCCACTGATGGTGATGGCGGGAGCGTGGGGAAGGAAAATTGTCCACCTTCTCAGTAAGTTTATGTTTTTTTTTGGTGTTTCGCTTTTTTTGTTACAATGATTATTTTGTGCTGGAATACACAGGGCGCGGGAAGTGCTGAATTTCGACGCCACTTTAGAAACTTTTTTCGTTCTAACAATCCTCAGATTGTGGCTTTGTTTGAACCACATGTGAGTTACGGTGAAGCTGATAGAGTGATTCAGAGATTTGGGTATCCGAATTCTTTTCGGGTTGAGGCGCGGGGTTTTAGTGGTGGTGTGTGGTTGTTGTGGAGGGATGGGTTGGATGTGGAGATTTTGTCTATTTCCAATTAGTTTGTACATGGCAAAGCTCGTAAGGTTAGTTCTGATAATTGGTTCTTTTTCACTGCTGTATATGCCAGTCCTAATGCTTGTGTTAGGCGATATTTGTGGGATAAGTTAAAATGCCTTGATCCGGGGGTTGCAGAACCATGGGTGTTAGGTGGTGATTTTAATGCAATCCTCCGGAAAGAGGAACGATGTGGTGGCTCGAGCGATGTCTTGGGGACTAGCCCTCTTTTCCAAGATTTTATTGACAGTTTAGAGTTGACTTTAAAGGGGATGAGTATACTTGGTGTCGTGGTGATTTGTATCAGCGACTTGATCGATGTTTGGCAAATAACGCCTAGTTTATGGAGTTTCCGTTGTCGATAGTTATCCATTTAGATCGTATTGGTAGTGACCACTGTCCGCTCCTTATTAGACAGAATGGGGTTCAGATATATACCGGCGAGAGCCAGTTTCGTTTTTTAGCAGCATGGCAGGATCACCCTGGGTTTCGCGAGGTTCTTGAGGATTCTTGGGATGGGTTATCGTCAGCGGTTACCAATGTTCAAAACTTTCAGGAGGCGATGAAAAAATGGAATGTCGATGTGTTTGGGCATATATGGAAGAGGAAGAAGAGGATATTAGCACGTCTCAGGGGTATTGATAGAGCGTTGCAACGTTCACATTCGGCTTTTTTGATTGAGCTAAGGAGTAATTTGCGAGTTGAATTAGATATTATTCTGGAACAAGAAGAGACGTTGTGGTTCCAGAAATCCTGTAGTCAGTGGATTTTGCATGGGGATAGGAACACTCGGGTTTTTCATGCTTCCACGATGGCGCGATGACGTGCTAATCTTATTGTGGGGCTTAAGTCGAGTAACGGGGTTTGGATTACGGATCAGGACACTCTGTGCGCTGGGGCGATTGATTTCTACAGGAGGTTATTTACTGCTGATCCGAGCTGTGAGGGTCAGTACCATATCCGAGGGTTGTTTCTGCGGATGAGGGATGATGTGTGGCGGTCTCTATGTGCACCAGTAACGAACGCTGAAATTAGGGCGGCTATCTTTGATATGGATCCGTGGAAGGCTCCGGGGATTGATGGCTTGCATGCGGGGTTTTATCAGCTTAATTGGGATGTGGTGAGGGACAGTGTGTATCGTTGCTTACAAAGTGTGTTTTCAGGGGAATCGTTTCCGGAAGAGCTGAACATGACGATTATGGTGTTGATTCCAAAGGTTGTGGCTCCTGAGAACATGGGTCAGTTCTGATTTATCAATCTTTTTACGGTGCTTTATAAGGCTATTACTAAAGTGGTGGTGAATCGGATAAAGCCTTTTTTATCGGATTGGATTTCAGAGAATCAGACTAGCTTTGTTCCAGGGCGTGCTATTACGGATAATATCGTTATTTCCCAAGAGATTATTCACTCGATGTCCAGGAAAACAGGGAGGCGAGGATGGATGGCGTTGAAAATTGATTTGGAGAAGGCGTACGATAGATTGGAGTGGAGTTTTATTGACGATACTCTTAGTGATGTTGGGTTTCCTACTTCTATGCGGGAGCTGATTTTAAAGTGTGTTTCTAGTGTGTCGACACAAATTAGTTGGAATGGTTCATTGACAGATTCATTTTCGCCTTCTCGCGGTATCCGGCAAGGTGACCCCATCTCTCCATATTTATTTGTACTTTGTATGGAAAGGCTTAGTCAGGCGATTAAGCAGAAAGTGGAATCGGGTCACTGGAAGGGGTTTTGTACTTTTCGCCAGAGCCCAGTTATCTCGCATCTGATGTTTGCGGACGATATGGTGCTTTTTGCGGAGGCTTCGATGGAGCAGTTGGATGTTATTAGGGAGGTCCTGATTGAGTTCTGCAGATTTTCGGGTCTCAAGGTGAATGTGCAAAAATCTAGCATATTTTTTTTCTAAAAATGTCTCGAATGAGGTTCGTAGTTCTTTGAGCTCGGTGGTGGGTTTTTCGGAGGTTTCAGATCTTGGGCGTTATCTCGGTGTCCCCATGTTGCATAGACGTGTTTCTAGAGCTACCTATTTGTATATTATTCAAAAGGTGCGGGATAGATTATCTAGTTGGAAGGCGAAGTACTTGTCGTTTGCGGGTAGGATTACCCTTGCGAAGGCGGTGCTTTTGGCGATTCCTTATTATGCCATGCAATCAACCAAGCTACCAGTGGGTGTGTGTGAGGACATTGAACGGTTGATACGTAATTTTGTTTGGGGGAGTGCTGCTGATAAAAGTGGTGTACATTTGGTTAATTGGGACGAGTTGTGTAAACCTATGGAGGTAGGTGGTTTGGGCTTAAAAAAACTTAGAGATCAAAATGACGCGTTTCTCATGAAGATTGGTTTCAATTTAATTGATAAACGGGATCAGCTTTGGGTTCGGTTTTTACGTGCTAAATATAAGTGTGTGGAGATCGTACCGGTTTCGATTCGTAGGATTAGTTGTTCGCACCTATGGCGAGGAGTGTCGGCGATTTGGGATGATGTCCGTGAGGGTGTGATTTGGAGAGTTGGGCATAGGGAATACATTGATTTTTGGCGTGATGATTGGGTAAGTGGGGTTGGTCCGCTTGAGCGTGTTGTCTTACATTCGGGGCTGGTACCGAATTCTTTTACGCCTCTTAAGGAGATGACGACAAGAGAAGGGCAGTGGGATATTAATCGATTTAAACACGCTTTTGACGATGAGGTTATTGATAGGATCATGTCTATTAAGGCTCCATCGGGTGGTGATGTGGTTGATGCGCTTGGATGGCGGTGGAACGCAAACAAGTGCTTTACTGTGAAGTCGGCATATGCAACACATCAACAGCAAGGGGGTGTGTCGGACAGTGGCTTGTGGCGTCTGGTGCATCGATGGCAAGGCCAACAACGAATTAAAATGTTTTTATGGTTGGTATGTAACGACCAATTGTTGACAAATGAGGAGAGGGTTAGGAGGCATATGGCAGACTCGGCTGGTTGCTCGGTTTGCGGGGCAAGCGCGGAAAGTGTTAGTCATATCCTACGGGACTGTTCGATGGCAAAACAAGTATGGTCGAAGCTGGTGTCGGCTGCATATCATGGCTGGTTTTCTACTGGTTCGATGAAGGAGTGGATTGCCATTAACTTGCGGAATGAGTCGGCTGTATGGGGAGGGGATGATCGTTGGGACTTGATGTTTGGTATCGTGCTGTGGAATTTGTGGCTCGCACGAAACAATGCAGTTTTCAGGGGGGAAGCTCGAGACAGTGACGAGATTGTCGCACAGTGCCATCAGCTCGTGCAGGAAACTAAGCGTGCACTGGTGTCCCGTCGGATTATGGCGGTGCAGTAGGTGACAAAGCAGCAGCGCACTTGGGCACCACCGACAACCACGACATGGAAGCTCAATGTTGATGGAGCTTGTGATAGCTTGTCGGGGATGGCGTCTTGTGGCGGAGTGCTACGTGATGCAACCGGTACATGGAGAGGAGGCTTCTCGAAGTTCATTGGGCGTTGTAGTGCGGTGGATGCAGAGATGTGGGCGATTCATGAGGGATTGCGATATGCCTTGCTTTGTAATGTTGATGCCGTTATTGTGGAATCGGATTGCGTGGAGGTTGTCCGCATGTTGCAAAAGAACGATGGTACGGTAGGTCAAACTTTTATGTCGAGTGCGATTCGTTCTTTAAGTGGCTTGTTTAGGGCTTGCGATTTTCAGCATGTGTGCCGGGAGGCTAATAGAGTTGCGGATGCTTTGGCGAAATTGGGACCTTGGCAAGATTATGAGGCGATCCATTTTGGTTCTCCGCATGATGCAGTTTTGGGCATGTTGCACGATGACTTGCCTAGCTCGGATTAATTGCTTATGTTCTCAGTATGTTTCACATTGTTGTAATGCTATGGTGAGTACTCTTTTCCTCCATTTAGGTTAGGGAGGTTTTTAATGAGGCTCGCCATAGTATTTTACCCCATTGATTAATAAAAAAAAGTAATTTAACTCTCACGTTTTATTTTAGATCAAACTGACCTATTTGCATATAAAATTATTAGTCAACTAACAATAAATGACTTGAATGACGTGACAAATCTACATGACAATACACACTAACAAAGTAGTGTCATGTAGACAAAGATGATAACTTAAAAGAATGTCACATCAATTAAAAATTATTTTATAAAATTATTTTTTTACTGACATGTCATTCTATCAAGTCATTTATCGTTAATTAACTAACAATTTTTATCTGCAAAGGAGTCGTTTTCATTCAAAATAAACCATTGAAAGCAAAATTACTTCAAAAAATATGAGCTAAAATGACTATTCAGTCAAACGTTATAAACATTTTTTGACATTATGGCTTTACATTTCAAAAATATGTTTACTATTACATGCATCAGGCTTTTTTCTCAAAAAGATTATTAATTTCGCTATAAAAACTAAAATTCTAAATCTTAACTCTTAAATTTTAAATCTTAAACTCTAATCACTAACCCCTAAATACTAAATTTTAATTATAAACTTTAAATTCTAAATCATACAACTTAAATCCCTAAACTTTAAATTGAATTGATTTATAAAAAACTAATTTTCAACGGCCACGAATATATTTTCCCTTTAAAATGTAGATTATTTTATTTCTTTGAAAAGTATTTTTTAAATAATTTTATACTATTTTAAGATCAAATTTTATATTTTAATTTTTTTAATATTTTGCCTTATTATTATTATTATAATTATTATTATTATTACATTGGCTATTTTTTTATTCTATGCATGTCTGTCTTACGGTCCATGTTAGGGGTGCGTGGCTGCCCCTCCCAACAATGTCGTCTTCAAGGTTCGAACTCACGTCCTCTCTTTGGGAGTGCAATGTGCCTTACCAATGCACCCAACCCTTGTTGGTGGCTAATCTTTTTTTAATTTGAGTTCACTCGTGAACGAAATCATCCGAAAATTATAATTCTTATGTCAAACCATTAATTTTATTTTTAGGAATCCGTGCGTAGCACATTGATTCTACGTTAATATTAAATATTTTGCATGCGTTTATATATTCATTAAAATATATATTTTTATCTTATGTAAGTAATGTGAAATTATATCATTCGAATTCTTTAATATAGATAATTAAATTAAAAAAAACAATAATGTAACGTGATTATAGTGATAAAAGAATGTATGTATTTTTAGGGACTCTGTAACACCCGGGTTTGGGGCTCGGGTGAAAATAATATTAAAATAATATTTCGGTTTTTAGGTTCATAATTAAAATAATAAAATATTATTTGGGCTTCGCATTTTCAAAACAAACATTTTATGTTGGACTTAAATTGATTTAAAACTCAATTACCCATGGATTCTAGAGTTTATGAGATTGCCATCTCATTAATGGCAAAAGTGTAATTAAGTGGAGTTTCAAGTAAAAACCCTTTTTTGTTAAAATAGCTTTGTCATTTTCTTCCCCTCCCCCTCCAATTTCATTTTCACGACAATGAGAGAGAGAGCTCATCTCCCTTTCACTATTCCATCACCATTCTTCTTCATCTTGGGTGATTTTCGAAAGTTAAAACCATATTTGACTTACCCTTACCTTCCTCTTCATGTTGGTACCATTAGTTTTCAATAAAACCAAGTATTTTGTATTTTGGGTTTTTCAAATATTTTTTCAAAGGTTGAAGCTTTATGGATTTTTAACTAAGCTTTTGATTTATAGTTGTTAGATAAGTTGTTTGTAAACTATAAGGTCCAACATATATGAATTTTAAAGGATTTTATGAAGATTCTCAGATTTGGGTTTTATAGAAGTTTTAGGAGGGTTTAAAGGTTGGTTTTGGGGTTGTTATGTGTTGGAAATTGAGGGTTGATGTTAGTGTGTTGGTTAAGGGTTGTGTTGGGAGCTTTTAAGTGTGTTAAAAGGGTTGCAATCAAGAGTTTTGGACTGTGCTAAAGGGCTGCTTGGGATTGAGGTTTTAGGAGTTGTTCTTAGCTTGAAATCTTGTGTTTTGTGCTCGAATAGTGTTTCGGGTTTGCTACTTTGATTTGTGAACTGATTCGAGGTTGTTTTGATTGTGTTGAGATGATTAGAAGAAATAGTTTGTGTTGGTGAAGCCTCGGGAACAAATCCGGAATCGTTGGAAGCTTGATCGACTAGTGTGTTGAGCTTGGAATAGTCGATGAGTGGTTAAATGTTTTTAAATGGTTTTCAAGTGTTGGTTCAAGCATGTGGACTAGGTTGGGCTTGGTAGACCCACCTAGAGTTGGGATTAGAGTGGTAGCCTAATCTCAAGCTTTAGTTAGAGACTTTGGTTGAACTCTAATTGTTGTTTATGCCTCATGTTTAATTGTGATTATGGTGGCTATGTATATTGTGTTATACATGTATGTTGAGGCATGGTTTTGATGCATTGTGATATGAATGTGGATTGTGCATGATGGTGATCATGGTGAGTACGTGTTAAGCACAAAAGTTGTTATGAAATGATGTTGTGAATTGTGTTTAGTATTGGCACTAGTATGCTTGGGTACAATGATCGATCGTTAGGATGTTTAGTGTGCACACGCGAGTCAAATGCGCGCGTGGTCTTGGTGATCGTAGTCACCAAGATGGAGTACGAGTTCACCCGAAAATTCTTCTTATATATGTTAGTCGGTGATGAGTGTAATCCCATCGACGAGGCATGATGATGAGTGGAATCCCCTCCGCGTGAACGGTGATGAGTGTAATCCCACCGTAAGGTAATGGTTGTGTTGGATGTGAGTTCCAACGGTTATCCGCGTATTCGAGTCATAGCTAGGTGCCAATATGTATTGATATATGTGTTTACATATGAGGTGGATTTGGACTTGTTGAGCATGACATAATATTGAGTTTATGTTCATGCATCCTATTATATTTTTGGCTCTTGTGGTTCGAAGGTAAGAACATGCATTCTACCTTGGTTGTGCTTGTGCTTGGACCCTGCATTGTCGATGTTTGTTTTACGAGCTTACCCTTGTTGAATGTGTAAAAGTTCTATATTTTACCCCCTATTTAACCAATATTTCTACTGCATTCAAGCATAATTCATTGCATTTAGGATAGTTTTCATTCATACATCACAATTATATTAAATGGCACAGTTTCTGCTGAAATTGGTTGCTTTTGCAGGTAGTTGCTGTAGCAGATGAAGGGCAGTGGAGAAGCAGACGCTGGGCAGTGGAGAAGCAGAGCTGGAACTGGACAGCAGACGAGAAGGGCGATGCTGCCACGGCCGCTGCCGTGGCAGCCAAGGGCGACAACAATGGTGAAGGGAAAAAGTGAAGTGGACCTCGACAGAAAGAGGAAATTAAGCCGGTCTGTCGTGGAGCACTCTTATATTTTTCCGAACCCTAGATCAGAATGAAGGCCAAGCCCAAAGTTCAAGGAAGAAACTCCATGCAAGAAGGAATGGCGAATTAAAGACTTATGCTCTGAAGATTTAGTCTTTAATGGAGTTGTACTTTAATTTAAACTTGTATTCTTTCCATATTAGAAAACTTGAACCCAAGGCCTATATAAAGGCATGTAATTCGACCTAGGGAAGGATATCTTCCTCTCTAACTGTCTTCCCCTAAACCCTAGTCATTTTCCCCCTTCTCATCATGTTCTAAACTTCCACTAGGGCTAAGGGTTGATTCTGTAAAGTAGTTGCAAGGATTGCATTGTTTTAGGATTTTCTTCTGTTCAATAAAATAGACTTCAAGTTTGCTTATTCTGGTTTTCAACATCTTGCAAGAGTATCGGGAGAGCATTGTGAGATTACACATTTACTTAATATCGGGAGAGTTAAGTATACAAAAGCAATAAGTACGGGTTCTCCAGTTTATGGTTGAACTATCTCGGACCTAGGGATAGGACGAGGTTAAGTTGCTAAGGAAGAATTCAACAACTTCGGTGTTCATCCTTTGATTCACGCCGGGAGGTATCATCAAAGACGTGTTCATCGACAGACTTGGACCTAGGGATAGGCCAAGGCATAGCAGGGATTCTTGCCAAGCTTGAAGTGCTGAGTTGTGTGTTCGCTGCCGCGACAACAACAGATCGCTGCCGCAGCAGGTGCTGCCGCGACAGGCGCTACGACAGAACAAAGAAGTCTTAGACATTGCAAACACCTACACTACGGAGCAGATCAATACCACCCCATTCTTTACTCTGAATATTTTCATCTTTTATTTTCAATCTTCTTTATTCTCTTGTGACAACAATTAAACTATTTATTTTCCCTCTTGTGCAGCAATTCCAGGTTAAAGCTATTAGCCCAGTCCCTGTGGAGACGATATCCGATACTTACGTATCATTTTACTACTTGCGTCGTGTACACTTGCACTACATTGCGATAGACACTTTTACACGCAACAAGTTTTTGGCGCCGTTGCCGGGGATTGGCAACATATCTTTACCCTACCTTTTACTGCACTTCTTTTATTTTTCTGTTTTTACTTGGATTGTTCACCATGTACCTTTCACAAGGTCTTTTGTTTGCTTATGCGCAGATCTCAACGAGGAAAAGAACCTGAGCACCAGTTAGATCCTGAAATCGAACGAACATGCAATCTCAGGAAAAGAGTCCGCCTCCTTGTAGAAGGAAATGAATACCTTGAGGAACAATTAGAATCAATGGTGAGCGAAAGGCACGAAGAAAGAAGGAACAACCAAGGGGATCTCCGAGGTCCTGAAGATCCTGTCGGAGATGGAGGAAACGGACAGCCTGCCAATCCTCCTGCTACTATAGCACGCCGGTCATGCCGAGACTACATGATCAATGATCATGTGGAACTAGAGACCAACCTGCCAGACGTGTAAGCTGAAAATTTCGAGCTGAAACCTGTCATGTTCAGCATGATTAATAATGTTGGCCAATTTAGTGGTGCTGCTACAAAGGATGCTATGGAGCATCTGAAAACGTTCTAGGAAATCTGTGGTTCGTTTAGACTACTAGGAGTAAATCCGGAGATACTGAGGCTTCGGTTATTTCCTCATTCATTGAGGGACAGGGCGAAAACTTGGCGGAATAAACTAACGCCAGGTTCAATACGAACTTGGGCAGATTTAACTCATGAATTTTTGTCTCGTTTTAATCCTTCACATTTATCTGAGCGATTACGTAATGAAATTGCTACATTTCAACAGGAAGATGACGAGCCAATGCACGAGGCATGAGACAGATTTACCACTCTACTGAGGAACTGCCCAATGCATGGATTCCCCGTTTGGAACCAGGTAATTAAATTTTATAATGCTGCCAACTTACAGACTCGTATGAGAATTGATTCAGTAGTGAATGGATTGTTGTTGGACAAAGATCCAGATGAAGCAATGGTAGTATTGAAAAACCTGGCAAAGAACGAGGAACAATTCCCTACAGCAAGAAGAGAGGGTAAACGAGTACTAGCTGTGAAAGATTATGAGGCCGACAGTTCCCTAAAAACACAGGTGGCATATCTCACAAAGGCAGTGGAAAAGCTCTTGAAGAAAGATTCAAAACCTGTCTACTCTGCTGAAGAGGTATGTGAAACTTGCGATGAGAATCACAGTTCGGAAGATTGTCCGCTACAGTTAGAGGAAAGGATGTATGTTGGGAACTACAACAAACAGAACTACAATTCCAACAGCTACAATCCCAACTGGAGAAAGGATCCCAAATTTTCTTGGAGCAACCCTAACAATGCCCTGAATCCTCAAGCACAAAACACTCAAAATCAGGGGGACCTAGATTACTGACTCGACAACAACCGCAACAGTAGCCGCAACAGCCACCAGCTGCCACGACTAGTATATTGGAGCAGACCTTGGCTACGTTTATGTCTCAAACAGGAACTTACATTGAAAACAAGAATCACTTCGTCAAGAAGACTGAGTCATTCATGGATAAAACAAAGATGTAGATGACTAACCATGAAGCTACTCTGAAATCACTAGAGACACAGATGGGTCAGGTTTCCCAGAATATTAAACCAAGGCAGAATGGAGGATTCCCTAGCGATACTGAAAACGCTAGACAACCCACACATGAGTAGTGCAAAGCCATCACAACTAGGAGTGGGAAGAAATTACCAGGGCCAGAGAAGGAAGCTGAACCAGTTACGGAACCAACCCTTGAATCAACTGCCGAGAACGCTGCCCCGGCAGACGACAAACAGCCAGCTGCCGATGAACCTGTCACGACAGCAGAAGGGACATAGGAGAAGGATAAAGAACCTAAGCCTCCTCAGATCCGAATGCAGTGGGAAGGACGTATTGCAAATTATCGTCCTCCGCCTCCTTTTCCTCAGCGGTTACAAAAATTGAAACATGAATCCCAACTTAAGAAGATCTACGATATTTTTAAGCAGGTTCACATCAATATTCCGCTGTTAGATGCTATCAAGGAGATGCCTGGTTATGCCAAATTTCTCAAAGATGCCATGTCGAAGAAATCCAGACTTGGGGAATTTGAGACGGTTAAAATGACAGAGGGATGCATGACTATTCTACAAAAGCATCCACCCCAGAAAAAGAAGGATCCTAAGAGCTTCATAATACCGTGCATAATTGGAGACAAATTTGTGGGCAAGGCACTTTGTGATCTTGGTGCTTGTATAAATTTAATGCCCAAATCTGTGTTTCAGAAGTTAGGTATTGGAAAAGCTCGACCCACAACAGTCGTACTGCAGCTGGCAGACCGCTCTTACGTATATCCAGAATGGAAAATTGAAGATATTCTGGTAAGAGTGGATAAATTTATTTTTCCTGCTGACTTTCTTGTTCTAGATTGTGAAGCAGATGAGAATGCACCAATCATCCTGGGGCGACCCTTCTTAGCCACAGGAAGATCACTGATTGATGTAGAAAAGGGAGAACTCACTATGAGAGTAAACGATCAAGAAATCAAGTTGAACGTTCTCCAAGCAATAAAGCACGCTGATGCAGAAGAAGAATGCAAGGCTATCACTGAAGTTATCCTTGACCAACCCTGCATCAGGTCGGACTGCCATGACATCAAATTTGGCCACTGCCCCAGCAGCCATTTAGAAGACTGTCATGGCAACGACGATGACATCAGCTCCTCAGACTCTAACATATCTGATACTTAAGATCATGAGGAGGTAAACTGGATAGGCAATCGTCCAGGTAAGTTATTCGAGCCCTTAAACTATACCTCGAACGAACATATAGTCCAAAAGCCATCAACTGTAGAACCACATGTTTTAGATCTTAAGCCCCTGCCATGGCAGCTTAAATATGTTTTTCTTGGATTAAATGATACGTTGCCCGTAATCATCTCTTCCAAGCTGATGCAGGAACATGAACAACATCTGATAGGGATGCTGCAGCAGCACAAAAACGCTATTGGATGGACGATAGTTGATATCCAAGGCATTAGCCCGGCACTATGCTTGCATAAAATCCTTTTAGAGGATGATCACAAGCCGGCCATTTATGCTCATAGACGTTTGAATAATGCTATGCGAGAAGTGGTCCGAAAAGAAATTATCAAATGGCTAGATGCTGGGATAATTTATGCCATCTCGGATAGCAAGTGGGTGAGCCCGGTGCAGTGCGTTCCTACGAAAGGAGGAATAACCGTGGTGACCAACGAAGAAAACGAGTTAATCCCAACCAGGATTGTGACCGGTTGGAGGGTTTGTATGGACTACCGGAAGCTTAATAAAGCTACCTGGAAAGACCACTTTCCCCTTCCTTTTATTGATCAAATGCTTGATAGATTAGCGGGAAAGCCTTATTATTGTTTTCTTGATGGTTACTCAGGTTACAACCAAATAGCCATCGCACCGGAGGATCAAGAAAATACGACCTTCACTTGCCCGTACGGTACTTACGCTTTTAGGAGGATGCCATTTGGACTTTGCAACGCACCAGCAACTTTTTAGAGGTGTATGATGGCAATATTCTCCGACATGGTGGAGGACTTCCTGGAGATATTCATAAACGATTTCTCTGTCTTTGGAGACAATTTCGAAAGCTGCCTAGGCAACCTACAAAAAGTGCTCGAGAGATGCGAGAAGGCGAACTTGGTATTAAACTGGGAGAAATGTCACTTCATGGTGGATGAATGGATAGTCCTAAGCCACAAAGTAAGCTGCCGCGGCATAGAGGTCGACAGAGAAAAAATTGAGGTGATTGAAAAGCTGCTACCACCCACCACAGTCAAGGGAATTCGAAGTTTTTTAGGGCATGCTGGTTTCTATCGAAGGTTTATAGCCAATTTTTCGAAGATCACCAAGCCGTTATGCCATCTTTTAGAGCAGAACCGTCCCTTCGACTTCAACATTGAATGTACTGAGACATTCAGAATTCTGAAAGAAAAGCTGGTAACAGCCCCGATAGTACAGCCACCAGATTGGAAACTACCATTTGAGATCATGTGTGATGCTAGTGACTATGTTGTTGGGGCAGCACTTGGGCAGAGGAAGGACAAGCTCTTTCATGTTATATACTATGCCAGCAAAACACTGAACGACACCCAAGTAAACTACACCACAACGGAGAAGTAACTATTAGCTGTGGTGTTCTCGATTGACAAGTTTCGTTCATGCATACTTGGAACGAAGGTCATAGTCCACACAGACCACTCTGCATTAAAGTATTTGTTCGCCAAAAAAGATGCCAAGCCTAGACTGATACGTTGGATTCTGCTACTGCAAGAGTTCGACATTGAGATCAAGGACAAAAAGGGGACAAAGAACCAAGTTCCAGATCACTTGTCAAGATTGGAGAAGGGAAAGAATCTCTCAACAGACGAGACACACATATTAGAGACCTTCCCCGACGAGCAGCTATTTGCTGCCATAAGCACTGCCGCGACAGCCACGACGACATGTAAGTTTTCTGAACTCCCCTGGTATGCTGATTTCATTAATTATTTAGTTAGCGGAATAATTCCTCATGATCTTAACTATCAAGCTAGAAAGAGGTTCCAAAATGATGTTAAACATTATTATTGGGACGAACCTCTTCTTTTCAAAATGTGTGCAGATCAGATCATCAGAAGATGTGTACCACATGATGAGCAGGAAGCTGTGCTTCATCACTGCCATGCTTCACAATATGGAGGACACTTAGGTGGTAACAAAACTGCTGCCAAGGTTTTGTAGTCGGGATTTTATTGGCCATCAATGTTCAAGGATGCCCAGGCATTCTACAAAAGCTGTGATAAATGTCAACGGACCGGAAATATCTCAAGAAGACATGAGATGCCACTGCAAAACATTCTTGAAGTCAAGATCTTCGACGTTTGGGGGATTGATTTCATGAGACCCTTCCCAGCATCATGTGGGAACCTTTATATCCTCATGACAGTGGACTATATGTCCAAATGGGTTGAAGCAATCGCTACACAGAAAAACGATGCCAAGGCGGTTTAGAGGTTTTTGCATAAGAACATATTTTCCAGATTTGGCATCCCCAAGGCAATCATCAGTGATGAAGGGAGGCATTTTGATTATAGGGTTATAGCTGCTGCCTTAGAAAAGTATGGTGTCAAACATCGGATCGCAACAGCTTGCCACCCTCAAACCAATGGACAGGCTGAAATATCCAACAGAAAGGTAAAGAACATTCTTGAGAAGATGGTTAAGTCAACTCGAAAGGACTGGTCTCTACACCTCAACGATGCACTATGGGCCTACAGAACATCATTTAAAACTCCATTGGGAATGTCACCCTACCGGCTGATTTATGGAAAAACTTGCCATCTACCTGTTGAGATTGAGCATAGAGCATACTGGGCCATCAAGGCAGTGAATATGGACTTGGAAAAGATAGGACAGAAAAGGCTACTTGATTTGAATGAGATAGAAGAAATTCGAGCAATGGCCTATGACAACGCAAGGATTTACAAAGAAAAGACGAATAATTGGCATGACAAGAAGCTGCTACCACGACAGTTCTGCCCAGGGCAGTTTGTGTTGTTGTTCAACTCTAGGTGGAAACTCTTCCTAGGGAAGTTGAAATCTAGGTGGTCCGGCCCATTCCAAGTGGTGCAAGTTTTTCCTCATGGTGCCATCACGATCAAATCTTTAAAGGACGAGCACCAATTTAAAGTCAATGGACATAGATTAAAGCATTATCAGGGGACTGAAGCCCCAAGAATGCAGTAAGTGGTTACGTTAGGAAATGCCCCTCCTGGCATCCCTAATTTAACCTAATTTAATTTTATTAATTATTTATTATTTATATATATATATATTTATTAGGTAATTAGAATTATTTTATTTTTAGGAACTAAGTTTTTTATTTTTATTATTTTTAGGAAATAAAGGAGACAAGAAGAAGAGGAAAAGTGAATACAGCCCACCATTTTTCCATCAGCCCAAAAAGCCCAAACTAGGAGCCTGCTGTTACAGCTGCCGCGACAGACGCGGAAAATCCAGCCTGTCAACACGTTGTCGCAGCAGACACGCAACAGACGCGCAACAGACACAGAAACGCATGACAGATGCGTAAAAAACCGCATAACAGCTGGCCCCGTTATTCGCGCATGCCGTTACAGCTCCAACAGGCAGCAAACTCATCCTCTATATAAACCCCGTTTTACTATTCATTTTTCACTCACTCTTACTCTCTCTACTTGTTTCCTCTCTAGAATTTCATTTGCTTTCATCTTTTTCTACAGTTCCTTGCAATATGAGTACCAGAAACACTCGTCGTAGTGTTGCCTCAGGATCTGCCCCAGCAGCAGCCACTCCCAGCTCCTTCCAAGCCAGAGATATGTGGGAGGAGAAAGGCTTCATCTATACCACTCGAGTGGAGAACCTTGGGCTAAACCCTTTTATAGCCCGTAAGATCAGAGCCCTGCAGTGGCAGATGTTTGCCGAGCAGCTAGAAGAGATGAACGTCACTTTAGTCTAAGAATTTTATGCTGCCATCGACAGCAGGGAGGCAACAACAGTGACAGTTTGTGGGAATGAGGTACCTTTTGAGCCCGAATACATCAACACCCTTTATGGGTTCTATGTTGGCAGAAGGGAAGACGACCACCAGAGATTTGTGGAAAGCTTAGAGCCGGAAGATTATAATGTTGTCATGGCAGAACTCACCGATGAAGGCATCGAATGGAATACCGATCCTAAACATCCAAGGACGGTAAAACGAGTCCAACTCACTCCGGAAGCCAAGTTGTGGAACACATTTATCAAAAAGCGGATTATGCCCTCCTCGCACAACAACACGGTAGACCAACCAAGGTTAGCCCTCATCCATTCAATTCTAAATGAGAGGCCTATTAACGTTGGTAGATACGCTCGGGAGGGAATTTTGGATTGCGCGTACCGGCCCTCGAGACCACTCTTCTTCCCCTACCTCATAACAGCCCTCTGCCGTGGCCACAACGTACTTGAAGCTGCCGATGATTTGAGAGTCCGCGGAAAAGGATGGACGGAAAGGAACATCCTCAGCTTAATGGAGCTGAAAGCTGCCATGCCCCTGTCGTCCTTCGACCCCACTGTTGCGGCAGGTGAGCCGAAAGAGCCCACCCAGATAGAACCTGCCGCCACAGAACAAAGGCATGCCACTGCAGCAGCTCCCCCAGCAGACTCCTCAACACAAATCCTTGCTGCCCTGCAAAAAATGGAAGAACGAAAGTTGGGCCTGATGAGCTTCATTCGGGACTTCACAACAGCAACGGTACATTTCATTAAAACCAATCTTAATTTTCCTGATGTATTATTCCCTGCCTTCCCCGACCATTATTTTTCTGCCCCCACACCTGCCCATACCCCTACCCCTGCTGCCACACCGAGAACACCATCTGCCGCGTCCACCCTGACCCCGGCCACAACAGCTGCAGGCCTTAGCCACACTGCCACAACATCTGTCAGGGGAGCAAAGAGAAAAGAGCCCATGTCCGACCTCGACAGGTATATAGCTGGCTTCTCCTCCTCCGAAATTTGGGGGCATCCGATGACGAGCCTTCTGTCAAGAGGAACCTGTCCAAGGTGTTCACCTCGGTGAAACGACAGAAACCAGGTTCTGAAGTCGGACCATCCGAGCAAGGAAAATCTGACAGAGACAGCAGTAGTAGCAGCGACAGCAGCTCCTCCGAGGAGATTTAGGTATTGGAGAAACCACCCCATATCTCACCTACCCGAATCCAGCCTCCGAGAGAAGCTAAGAACAAGACCACCTCTGCCTCTCCCACCCACCTACCGGCACCGACAAGGAAAGTCACTGCCCGCCGGCAGATTCAGAACAGCAGCAGCAGCAGCGACGATGACAGTGCTTAAAAATTCAAGTTTCTTTTCTTATAATTGTTGTCTGCTATTTTGTTATATTTTTGATGTTGTTTTTATTTCTTTTGCTTTTTCATTCTGTCATTTGCATTGAGGGCAATGCAACCCTTGAGTTTGGGGGTGGCATCCCTCCATTAATGAAGTGTCTTTAAGTTTAGAAATTGTGTCTATTATTTAGTTTATTTTTGCTAAAAAATGATGAAAAAATGAAAATTTGGCTTAAGTCTTTGAACTGAACTTACCTGCCGTGACAGCCTCTATCGTGGCAATGCCTTGTAGGATAGTTTTAGGAGCAGTTTAGAGCCTTACTACAGTTCTGATTCTCAAACACCTTTTGTGACTCTTATACTGTCTAGAACTCTACTAGTAAACTAGAATAGGGAAAAGCTTAACACTTGAATCGCCTCTAGAGGTGCCTAACACCGGCTCTAGGAAAATAAGTTACAGAAAAATAGACTCAATTAAAAAATATTTCATAAAATTATTTTTTTACTGACATGTCATTCTATCAAGTCATTTCAAGTTATTTATCGTTAATTAACTAACAATTTTTATCTGCAAATGAGTCATTTTCATTCAAAGTAAACCATTGAAAGCTAAATTACTTCAAAAAATATGAGCTAAAATGACTATTCAGTCAAACGTTATAAACATTTTTTGACATTATGGCTTTACATTTCAAAAATATGTTTACTATTACATGTATCGGCTTTTTTCTCAAAAAGATTATTAATTTCGCTATAAAAAACTAAAATTCTAAATCTTAACTCTAAAATTTAAATCTTAAACAGTAATCACTAACCCCTAAATACTAAATTTTAATTATAAACTTTAAATTCTAAATCATAC
Source organism: Hibiscus tridactylites (assembly GCA_958450335.1). Taxonomy (NCBI): domain Eukaryota; kingdom Viridiplantae; phylum Streptophyta; class Magnoliopsida; order Malvales; family Malvaceae; genus Hibiscus; species Hibiscus tridactylites. The sequence goes on along the minus strand of OY288287.1, from coordinate 61,878,737 downwards.
AACTTAAATCCCTAAACTTTAAATTGAATTGATTTATAAAAAACTAATATTCAACGGCCACGGGAATATTTTCCCTTTAACATGTAGATTATTTTATTTCTTTGAAAAGTATTTTTTAAATAATTTTATAATATTTTAAGATTAAATGTTATATTTTAATTTTTTAATATTTTGCCTTATTATTATTATTATTATTATTATTATTATTATTATTATTATTATTATTATTATTATTATATTGGCTATTTTTTATTCTATACATGTCTGTCTTACGGTCCATGTTCGGGGTGCATGACTGCCCCTCTCAACAATGCCGTCTCCAAAGTTCGAACTCACGTCCTCTTTTTGGGAGTGCAATGTGCCTTACCAATGCACCCAACCCTTGTTGGTGGCTAATCTTTTTTTAATTTGAGTTCACTCGTGAACGAAATCATCCGAAAATTATAATTCTTATGTCAAACCATTAATTTTATTTTTAAGAATCCGTGCGTAGCACATTTTTTGATCAAATTGTATGCTTTTATTAATGATAAAAACATACGAGAAAAATTTTCATGTGCCTCGTTAAAAACCCCATAATCCTAGTTGGAGGAAAAGAGTACACATGGAAATTACAACACAAAAACTATAAAAAGCAAATATCAACCAAATTACGACCGAGCATGAGCTCTATCCTCATGACATAACCGCACAAGCTCCACCAGCATCCTTGGAAATTCCCGACAATCCAAAGAACCATCACGCATGAATTTTGCCAACCAATCCGCCACTCTATTCGCTTCTCTAAAAATATGCCTAATCCGAACATCCCAATCCCGTCGAAGAAGTTCCATAATTTTAAACCACAAGGGTCCATATGTGCCTCCGCTATCCTTATTATTTAGTAGCCGAACCGCCTCCAAATTATCAATATCAATCCGAACCTGCCGAAATTCAAGATACCAAGCATGGCGCAATCCCTCAAACACTCCCCACAACTCCGCTTCCATCACCGAACACATCCCAATCGGCTTCGCAAACCCAAACTCCCACACCCCTTCGCTATTACGTATAACACCACCACACGACGCAATGGAATCCGAGTGCGCCACGGCACCATCCACATTGAGCACCACAAAGCCCCCAGTCGGCAACTGCCACCGACGCTCCGCACCAACTAAATCCCCTGCAGCGCCACACCCACACACTCCAGCAGTAGGTTGCCCCTCGTCACTGCCAACACCAGCGTGCACAGCAGTACCGGCCTGCACGCCCAAACCAGCCCGCAAAGCAGCAGCACCACAAGCTTCCGCGGTCAAACGAGCACAAAGCTCTCCTCGCGTTTCACGCGCAACAAGCATAGGATCGAAAACAACACGATTCCTCGATGTCCATAAAACCCACAAAGCGACACCAAAGCTTATATGGCCCTCGTCTTCTTTTCGCGCAAAATATTCAGGAGAAAGGATATTTTTCTGAAACCAAACCCAAAAATCCAAGGCGAAAAATTCCACCCAATGCTCTTGCTTAACCAATCCCATCCAAACATCCATCGCCAATGGGCACCATCGGAAAATATGATCCAGAGACTCCACATCCGCACCATCGCCAATGGGCACATTGATTCTACATTAATATTAGATATTTTGCATGCGTTTATATATTCATTAAATAATATATTTTTATCTTATGTAAGTAATGTGAAATTATATCCTTCGAATTTTTTAATATAGATAATTAAATTTAAAAAAAACAATAATGTAACGTGATTATAGTGATAAAAGAATGTATGTATTTTTTAGGGACTCTGTAACACCCGGGTTTGGGGGTCGGGTGAAAATAATATTTCGGGTTTTGGGTTCATAATTAAAATAATAAAATATTATTTGGGCTTCGTATTTTCAAAACAAACATTTTATGTTGGACTTAAATTGATTTGAAACTCAATTTCCCATGGATTTTAGAGTTTATGAGATTGTTATCTCTTTAATGGCAAAAGTGTAATTAAGTGGACTTTCAAATTAAAACCCTTTTTTGTTAAAATAGCCTTGTCATCTTCTTCCCCTCCCCTCCAATTTCATTTTCACGACAAAGAGAGAGAGCTCTTATCGCTTTCACTATTCCATCACCATTCTTCTTCATCTTGAGTGATTTTCAAAAGGTAAAACCATATTTGACTTACCCTTACCTTCCTCTTCATGTTGGTACCATTAGTTTTCAATAAAACCAAGTATTTTGTATTTTGGGTTTTCAAAGATTTTGTCAAAGGTTGAAGCTTTCTGGATTTTTAACTAAGCTTTTGATTTATAGTTGTTAGATAAGTTGTTTGTAAACTATAAGGTCCAACATATATGAATTTTAAAGGGTTTTATGAAGATTCTCGGATTTGGGTTTTATAGGGGTTTTAGGAGGGTTTAAAGGTTGGTTTTGGGGTTGTTATGTGTTGGAAATTGAGGGCTGATGTTAGTGTGTTGGTTAAGGGTTGTGTTGGGAGCTTTTAAGTGTGTTAAAAGGGTTGAAATGAAGAGTTTTGGACTGTGCTAAAGGGCTGCTCGGGATTGAGGTTTTGAGAGTTGTTCTTAGCTTGAAATCTTGTGTTTTGTGCTAGAATAGTGTTTCGGGTTTGCTACTTTGATTTGTGAACTAATTCGAGGTTGTTTTGATTGTGTTGAGATGATTAGAAGCAAGAGTTTGTGTTGGTGAAGCCTCGGGAACAAATCCGGAATCGTTGGAAGCTTGATCAACTAGTGTGTTTAGTTTGGAATAGTCGGTGAGTGGTTAAATGTTTTTAAATGGTTTCAAGTGTTGGTTCCAGCATGTGGACTAGGTTGGGCTTGGTAGACCCACCTAGAGTTGGGATTAGAGTGGTAGCCTAATCCCAAGCTTTAGTTAGAGACTTTGGTTGAACTCTAATAGTTGTTTATGCCTCATGTTTAATTGTGATTATGGTGGCTATGTATATTGTGTTATACATGTATGTTGAGGCATGGTTTTCATGCATTATAATATGAATGTGGATTGTGCATGATGGTGATCATGGTGAGTACGTGCTAAGCAGGGAAGTTGTTATGAAATGATGTTGTGATTTGTGTTTAGTATTGGCATTAGTATGCTTGGGTACAATGATCGATCGTCAGGATGTTTAGTGTGCACACACGAGTCAAATGCGCGCGTGGTCTTGGTGATGGTAGTCACCAAGATGGAGTACGAGTTCGCCCGGAAATTCTTCTTATATATGTTAGTTGGTGATGAGTGGAATCTCATCGATGGGGCGTGAGGATGAGTGGAATCCCCTCCGCGTGAACGGTGATGAGTGTAATCTCACCGTAAGGTAATGGTTGTGTTGGATGTGAGTTCCAACGGTTATCCGCGTATTCGAGTCATAGCTAGGTGCCAATATGTATTGATATATGTGTTTACATATGAGGTGGATTTGGACTTGTTGAGCATGGCATAATATTGAGTTTATGTTCATGTATCCTATTATATTTTTGGCTCTTGTGGTTCGAAGGTAAGAACATGCATTCTACCTTGGTTGTGCTTGTGCTTGGACCCTGCATTGTAGAGGTTTGTTTTACGAGCTTACCCTTGTTGAGTGTGTAAAAGTTCTATATTTTACCCCCTATTTAACCAATATTTCTGTTGCATTCAAGCATAATTCATTGCATTTAGGATAGTTTTTATTCATACATCACAATTATATTAAATGGCACAGTTTCTACTGATATTGGTTGCTTTTGCAGGTAGCTGCTGTAGCAGATGAAGGGCAGTGGAGAAGTAGACGCTGGGCAGTGAAGAAGCAGAGCTGGAACTGGACAGCAGACGAGAAGGGCGATGCTGCCATGGCCGCTGCCATGGCAGCAATCGCGACAACAATGGTGAAGTGAAGAAGTGAAGTGGACCTCGACAGAAAGAGGAAATTAAGCCGGTCTGTCGTGGAGCACTCTTATATTTTTCCGAACCCTAGATCAGAATGAAGGCCAAGCCTAAAGTTCAAGGAAGAAACTCCAAGCAAGAAGGAAGGACGAATTAGAGACTTATGCTCTGAAGATTTAGTCTTTAATAGAGTTGTACTATAATTGAAACTTGTATTCTTGCAATATTAGAAAACTTGAACCCAAGGCCTATATAAAGGCATGAAATTCGACCTAGGGAAGGATATCTTCCTCTCTAGCCGTCTTCCCCTAAACCCTAGTCATTTTCCCCCTTCTCATCATGTTCTAAACTTCCCTTAGGGCTAAGGGTTGATTCTGTAAAGTAGTTACAAGGATTGCATTGTTTTAGGATTTTCTTCTGTTCAATAAAATAGACTTCAAGTTTGCTTATTCTGGTTTTCAACATCTTGCAAGAGTATCGGGAGAGCATTGTGAGATTACACATTTACTTAATATCGGGAGAGTTAAGTATACGAAAGGAATAAGTACGGGTTCTCCAGTTTATGGTTGAACTATCTCGGACCTAGGGATAGGATGAGGTTAAGTGGCTAAGGAAGAATTCAACAACTTCATTGTTCATCCTTCGATTCACGCCGGGAGGTATCATCAAAGACGTGTTCATCGACAGACTTGGACCTAGGGATAGGCCAAGGCATAGCAGGGATTCTTGCCAAACTGTAAGTGCTGAGTTGTGTGTTCGCTGCCACAACAACAACAGACCGCTGCCGCAGCAGGTGCTGCCGCGACAAGCGCTACGACAGAACAGAGAAGTCTTAGACATTGCAAACACCTGCACTACGAAGCAGATCAATATCGGCCCATTCTTTACTTTGAGTATTTTCATCTTTTATTTTCAATCTTCTTTATTCTCTCGTGACAACAATTAAACTATTTCTTTTCCCTCTTGTGCAGCAATTCCAGGTTAAAGCTATTAGCTCAGTCCTTGTGGAGACGATATCTGATACTTACGTATCACTTTACTACTTGCGTCGTGTACACTTGCACTACATTGCGATAGACACTTTTATACGCAACAACCCTCACTAAGTTTTATGCTTATGCTCTCTTTTGTTCGACAATGCAGATCCGTATTTCGTGGGTTGCTTGTGCAAGGAGAGGGCCTTCAAGTGTATTTGTGGTGATATCTTAGCTATCAAGTATGGACTTTTAAGTTATAAGATGTAATAGTCGAGCAATGAGATATGTATCGTTGTCTTGGGCTTTTGGGTGTATGTGGATGTTTGGTTTTAGGAGCATGTTAGACTCCTTTATATGTTAATGTTGGTTTGGCTTTTGGATGCCTTGTCTTGTTTGTAAACCATGTCTAAGTTGCTTACCTTGTATGTTGGCCTTGTGCCTTTATGGATGCCTAAGTGTATGTTCTTGTTGAAGCATGAATCTTAAATGCCATGTATGATTCTTATGTTGTTTTGATGGTCCTATGAATGTATGGTCTTTATATGTTTGAAGTGTGTTAAGCATGCTTGTAGTGTTTGGTTTTGCCTTAGGGTGTTGTATGTTGGTTGTTGGAAGGTTTTAGTTGTGTTTTGGGACATCCTTGTGCCTTAAACTAGCTAAAACCAATATGTAGACAGAGGGTGTATCGAAGCGGTTGGTCCTGTTTCGATACGGTCCCTTTGTTCTTGGCCAGGCGTTTCAATACGCTAAGGAACGTTTCGGTACGATTTTGCCACTAGAAATCTGAGATTTTGACGATAAATTAAAGTATCGAAACAGGTCTTGGCGTTTCGGAATGGTCTTTGTATCGTTGACCATAAGAAGTTGACCGCTGAGGGCATTTTGATACGGTCCACCCCCGTTTCGAAGCGGTCTCCTCGGTTTGACTTTGGCCAGTTGACCAAGTCAAGGCGTATCAGAACACCCAAAGGGTGTTCCGATACGGCATGTTGTTTAAGTTTAAAATGGTCTGTTTTGTTGGGTTGTTTGGTTGTTTACCTCATTGTTTCTTCCATTGTTGCTTTTCTCGCATATGACTTAATAATTCATCTAGACAAGATAGTAATAATAAAAAAGTTTTCTCGGATTGTTAACCGAAGTGGAGCCTTAACGGGTTTCGCCTCGGTTATCCCCATGTAACCCACTCAGACCGATCAAGCGTCCGGACCGGGATGAGGGGGTTACACTTGTTGGTATCAGAGTCTAAGGTTTCTGAGACCTTGGGCAGGTAAGTGAGGTAAGATAAGTTCTTGTATTGCAATTGCACGGTGTTTGCTTTCCATGTAAGCATGTTTGCTTGTTTGAGCGTGTATGTATGTTGTTTTGTTTGAAGCATGTTGTGTAGAGTCCCATTGCTTCTATTACATCGGAAAAAGGATTTTTAAGTGAGGAAACATACTTGAGCCACTTGGAACCCTTGCCTTGCTAACCCTATCTTTGTGTGTTTTTGTTGTGTTGTAGTTGTTATCTGTGAACGCGTATGTCGAGGCCTAGGGGTAGACCGAGGTTGGTTCGTCAGGAACCACGTGTTGCAGCTCCTGTTAATGAGCCGGTGGCTGGAGTGGAGGCTCATGTGGTAGAGCCTGCTGTTGGAGTTGGAGCTCCTCCACCACCTCCTCAGCCTGAAGTGGGAGGCGAGGCCGGAGCTGAGGGAGCGAGACCTCAGGTTGGTCAGGGTGGCCAAGGTCCTGCTGGAATAGATGTGGCTCTGCTTGTACAAGCTATAGCGGGAGCGTTTCAGGCCACAATTGCCGAAGCTCAGGCTACAGCTCATCCGAGAGGTGATGATACTAGTTTACCGTTAGAGAGGCTCCGTAGCCTAAGAGCAGAAGAGTTCAGAGGGTCTACACCTGAGAGATCCGAGTTGTGGTTGGAGAAGACAGTCTATATCTTAGCTCAGATGGGATGTGTGGGAGCTCGCAAGTTGGGTTGTGTGATTTCGTTGCTACAGGGTGATGCCTACACCTGGTGGGTCACCATTACTACTGGTGTGCCGGAGGCTGAGATTGGTTGGGATTTCTTTGAGTCCGTTTTCAAGAAGAGGTATTTGGGGCCGAGATATCTTGATGAGAAGAAACGAGAGTTCAAGGCTCTTGTTCAGGAAGATGCTTCATTGACTGACTATGAGATCCGTGTTGTCCGTTTGAGTCAGTATGCTCTAGAGTTGGTTCCTACTGAGAGGGACCGTTGTAACCGTTTCAGATATGGGCTTCATGAGAAAGTTAAGAGGTACACCTTAGCTTTAGATTATTCTGATTTTGATGTCTTGGTTGCTAGGGCCAAGGACATTGAGCATAACTTGGGGCTGACCAAGCGTTCAAGAGGATCTAGTTTTGGAAAGAGACATAACAACTTTGATCGTGGTGATGCCAAGAGGCATTGAGGTGGTGGACAACAGTTTGACCATAGGCGTGGCGGTGGCCACCATGGTAGAGGCCACCAGGGCCATAGAGCTGGAGGGCGTTTGCCCGAGTGCACTCGTTGTGGGAGACAACATTCCAGAGAGTGTTGGGGTAACTTCCATGCTTGTTGGAACTGTGGTTCGAGGGACCACTTCAGGAGAGAGTGTCCGCATCAGGCGGCACAAGCACCGAATCTTGCTCTGGCTCCTGCAAGAGCGATAGATTATCAGAGAGGCCATGGGCGCGGTCGTGGTTACTTCCAGCCTAGGACTGATGCACCTAGAATAGAGGCACAGAGGAACCTTGCTCATGTTGTGGTCGTACAACCAGAGGCCGGTGGACCAGCTAGAGTCTACGCTCAGAGAGAGGCGAGGAAGGACACGGATGTGATAACAGGTAATTTTGAGTTACAGTCTATGTCTTTGCTTTCCTTAGTTGATTCGGGTTCTACGCATTCCTACATTTTGAGTGAGCATGCAAAGAAGTTAGACATACATGTTGAGATCTTAGAAGTAGGTATGCATGTGACTAGTTCTTTCGGTGAGATCGTTGTTGTTAGACGGATGTATAGAAGGTGTCTGCTGAAGATTCAGGGTCATGTGTTTCCTGTTGATATGATGGAGCTTCCGTTCTATGGGTTTGACATTATTTTGGGTATGGACTGGTTAGTTGAGCACAGAGCTAGTGTAGATTTCGAGATGAAGAGGATTTCGTTGAAGCTTTTCGATGACTACGAGGTAGTAGCAGTAGGCGAGAACATTAAGTTCTTGTCGAATGTTGTGTCAGCTTTAGAGGCTCATAGATTGATGAATTCCGGTTGTAGTGCTTACTTAGCTTATGTGATGAATCCGAATATGAGTGAGGTCAGACTGAAAGACATCATAACAGTTTGTGACTTTCTGGATGTATTTCCAGAAGAGTTACCGGGTTTGCCTCCTGAAAGAGATGTGGAGTTTGTGATTGAGACTGTTTCAGGGTCTACTTCAGTTTCTATTGCTCTGTATCGTATGGCTCCGAAAGAGTTGAAGGAGTTGAAAAGTCATCTTCAGGAGTTATTAGACCGTGGTTTCATTAGGCCTAGTAGTTCGCCTTGGGGGTGCTCATGTGTTGTTTGTAAAGAAGAAAGATGGCAGCATGCGAATGTGTATTGACTACAGGCAGTTGAACCAGTTGACAGTAAAGAACAAGTATCTATTGCCTCGTATAGATGATATGTTTGATCAGTTGAGGGGTGCTTCAGTGTTTTCAAAGATAGATCTGATATCAGGGTACTATCAGTTGAAGGTGAAAGAGTGTGATGTTCTGAAGACAACATTTAGGACTAGATATGGTCACTATGAGTTCCTTGTGATGTCGTTTGGGCTCACGAATGCACCAGCAGCATTCATGGATATAATGAACAGAGTTTTCCGAGACTATCTAGACCAATTTGTAGTTGTTTTCATATATGACATCCTTGTGTACTCGAGATCAGAAGAAGAGCATGATGAGCACTTGAGACTTGTTTTGCAAAGATTGATGAGTAATCAGTTGTATGCTAAGCTTAGTAAATGTGAGTTCTGGATTCAAGAGGTTGTATTTCTTCGCCATGTAGTATCAGCTGAAGGTATCTGTGTTGATCCGACGAAGATTGAGGCAATTGTTGAGTGGTGTTGAGTGTGTAAAAGTTCTATTATTTACACCCTTTTTAACCCATATTTCTGCTATATTCAAGCATCATTGCATTGCATTTAGGTTAGTTTTCAATAAAACATCACAATTATATAAAAGGAACGGATTCTACTAAAAGATGGTGTATTTTGCAGGTAACTGTCATGGTTGACGATGAAGGCAGGCGCAGGGCAGATAAGCAGGAAAGCTGAACTGGACAAGCAGCTGAAGAAGACGAACCTGTCATGGACCTGTCATGACAGCATGGTGACAGCAACCTTATGAAGAGGAAAAGTAAAGTGGACCTCGATAGATAGAGAAAAATCTGCTCGTCTGTCGTGTGACAGCCAAATATTTTTCCAAGCCCCGGATCGAAAGATATGTCAAGCCAAAGCTCAAGGAGAAGAAATTCCTAAAAGCAAGGAGGCGGCTGGAAAGTAGGAGACTTTAGAGATTTAGTCTTTATTAGAATCTTACTTTTAATTAAAGTTGTAATCCTTGTTACCTTAGATAACTTGAGCCCAAAGCTTATATAAGGGCATAGATTTAACCTAGAAAGAAGACCCTGGATAACCGATTACCCCATAACCGAAACCAAACCCCTGCCGTCCACCCGTCACCGACATGTTCTAAACTCCACCTAGGGCTACAAGTTGTTTTGTAAAGTAGTTGCAAGGGTTGCTTTGTTTTAGGATTTTTCAAGTTCAATAAAATAAACTTCAAGTTCTTTTATCTTGGTTTTAATATCTTGCAAGAGCATCGGGAGAGCATTGTGAGGTTATCCATTTACTTAGCATCGGGAGAGTTAAGTATACGAAAGAGATAAGAGCGCGTTCTCTAGTTTACAGTTGAACCATCTCGTGCCTAGGGATAGGGCGAGGTTAAGTGGCTAAGGAAGAATTCATACACATCGGTGTTCATCCTTCGATTCACGCCGGGAGGTATCATCAAAGACGTGATCATCGACAGACTTGTGCCTAGGGATAGGGCAAGGCAGATCTGGGATTCTTGCCAAGCTTGAAGTACGGAGTTGGTGTGTTTGCTACCGCGACAGCCAACGGACAGCTGCCGCGACAGGTGCTGTCGGCGACAGGCGCGACGACAGGACTGGATTTCCTAAACTCTGCAATACCTGCACTACTGAGCAATTCAATACCAGCCCATTCTCTCTATCTTGATTTCTCTACTTTTATTTTCCAGTATTCTTCATTATTTTCGTGACAATATCTTAATCTACTCTTTTCCCCTTGTGCAGATAGTGAAGGAAAGGGTTAGCCCAGTCCCTGTGGAGACGATATCCGATACTCTAGTATCACTTTACTACTTGCGACGTGTACACTTGCACTACCATTGCGATAGACTATTTTACACGCAACAAGTGGAAACAACCTAAGTCAGTGACTAAGATTAGGAGTTTCCTAGGATTAGCTGGTTACTATAAGAGGTTCGTTGATGGTTTCTCTAGAGTAGCTGCTCTGTTGACTAATTTGTTGCAAAAAGGAGTGAAATTTAAGTGGTCAGATGCAAGAGAGAAGGCATTTGAGAAATTAAAAGAAGCTTTGACGAATGCTCCAGTGTTAGTACAACCAGTTTTAGGGAAAGAATTTGTGATCTATAGTGATGTTTCCTACATAGGTTTAGGTGGTGTTCTAATGCAAGAAAGAAGAGTTGTTGCCTATGCTTCGAGACAATTGAAGGTACATTAGAAGAACTATCCTACTCACGATATAGAGTTAGCCGCAGTTGTGTTTGCGTTGAAGATTTGGCGTCACTACTTGTATGGTGAGAAGTGCATAGTTTACACCGATCATAAGAGCTTGAAGTATTTGATGACTCAGAGAGAATTGAATTTGAGACAGAGAAGATGGCTTGAGTTGTTGAAAGACTATGATTTGACTATTGAGTACCATCCGGGTAAGGCAAATGTAGTAGTCGATGCTTTGAGAAGAAAAGTTGCAGTTGAGTTGCGAGCTATGTTTGCTAGATTGAGTGTATCCGGTGATGGTGGTTTGATCACAGAGTTGCAAGTGAAACCTTTTTTGATTCAGTTGATCGGAAAGAAACAGTTGCAAGATGTGTCTTTGGTTCCTCATGTTCAGGACAAAGCCGAAGGTAGACCGACCGAGTATAGCTTCAGTGGTGAGAATGTGTTGTGTTTCAGAGACAGAGTTGTAGTGCCAGAAGATGTTGATTTGAGACGTATGATTCTGAGCGAAGCACATTTGAGTCCTTTTTCGATGGATCCGGGTAGTACTAAGATGTACCGTGATTTGAAGAATGATTATTTTTGGGTTGGTTTGAAGAAGGATGTGGCCGAGTATGTGAGTCGTTGCATGGTTTGTCAGAGAGTAAAGGCAAAACATCAGGTTCCTTCAGGTTTGTTACAGCCTTTGAAGATTCCGGAATGGAAATGGGAGAGGATCACTATGGACTTTGTGTCGGGGTTACCGTTGTCTGCTTCGAAGAAGAATTATGTTTGGGTGATTGTTGATAGATTTACTAAGTGTGCCCACTTCTTAGTAGTGAACACTGCAGATTATTTAGACAAGTTGGCGAATTTGTACATTCGCGAGATTGTGAGACTTCACGGAGTTCTGAAGTCTATTGTGTCAGACAGAGATCCTTGGTTCACTTGGAGGTTCTGGAGTTGTTTGCATAGTGCCCTAGGTAGCCGTTTGCATTTCAGTACTTCTTATCATTCGCAGTCAGATGGACAATCAGAACGAGTGATATAGATTTTAGAGGATATGCTTCATTGTTGTGTGATTGACTTCCAGGGTTCTTGGGAGAAGCACTTGCCCTTAGTTGAGTTCGCTTACAACAACAGTTACCAGGCTAGTATACAGATGACTCCTTATGAGGCTTTGTATGGTAGACGATGTAGGACTCCGATCTGTTGGGCTGAAACAGGTCAGAAATTGTTACATATGCCAGATTTGCTTAAGAGGATTATTGAGATAGTGAAGTTGATTTGTGACCGTTTGAGAGCAGCTTCCGATCGACAGAAATCCTATGCAGATTTGAAGAGAAAAGAGATCGAGTTCTCAGTGGGTGAGAAAGTGTTTCTGAAAGTATTTCTCTGGAAGAAGGTAATGAGATTTGGCCGGAAAGGCAAGTTGAGTCTGAGGTTTATTGGTCCGTATGAGATAGTTGAGCGAATTGGGCCAGTAGCTTACCGTTTGAGATTGCCTTCAGAGTTAGAGAAGATCCATGATGTCTTTCATGTGTCGATGCTTAGGAGATATAGATCAGATTCATCTCATGTTATGCCCGTTGAGGAGATAGAGTTGAATCCGGATTTGTCTTACAATGAAGAACCAGTTGAGATACTTGCTTCTGATAGCAAGGTCTTGCATGGCAAGACCATAGAGTTGGTCAAGGTGTTGTGGAGACATAGAGGTGTGGAAGAGGCCACGTGGGAGAGGAAAGCTGATACGCTTGAGCAGTTTCCGTACTTGTTTCCGTCAGGTAATTTCAGGGACGAAATTCCTTAAGTGGGGGAGAGTTGCAACACCCAGGTTTGGGGGTCGGGTGTAAATAATATTAAAATAATATTTTAGGTTTCGAGTTCATAATTAAAATAATAAAATATTATTTGGGCTTCGTATTTTCAAAACAAACATTTTATGTTGGACTTAAATTGATTTGAAACCCAATTTCCCATGGATTTTAGAATTTATGAGATTGCCATCTCATTAATGGCAAAAGTGTAATTAAGTGGACTTTTAAATTAAAACCCCTTTTTGTTAAAATAGCCTTGTCATCTTCTTCCCCTCCCCTCCAATTTCATTTTCAGGACAAAGACAGAGAGCTCTTCTCCCTTTCACTATTCCATCACCATTCTTCTTCATCTTGGGTGATTTTCGAAAGGTAAAACCATATTTGACTTACCCTTACATTCCTCTTCATGTTGGTACGATTAGATTTCAATAAAACCAAGTGTTTTGTATTTTGGGTTTTTCAAAGATTTTGTCAAAGATTGAAGCTTTATGGATTTTTAACTAAGCTTTTGATTTATAGTTGTTAGATAAGTTGTTTCTAAACTATAAGGTCCAACATATATGAATTTTAAAGGGTTTTATGAAGATTCTCGGATTTGGGTTTTATAGGGGTTTTAGAAGGGCTTAAAGGTTAGTTTTGGGGTTGTTATGTGTTGGAAATTGAGGGCTGATGTTAGTGTGTTGGTTAAGGTTTGTGTTGGGAGCTTTTAAGTGTGTTAAAAGGGTTGAAATCAAGAGTTTTGGACTGTGCTAAAGGGCTGCTCGGGATTGGGGTTTTGGGAGTTGTTCTTAGCATGAAATCTTGTGCTTTGTGCTTGAATAATGTTCCGGGTTTGCTACTTTGATTTGTGAACTGATTCGAGGATTGTGTTGAGATGATTAGAAGCAAGAGTTTGTGTTGGTGAATCCTCGGGAACAAATCCGGAATCGTTGGAAGCTTGATCGACTAGTGTGTTGAGCTTGGAATATTCGGTGAGTGGTTAAATGTTTTTAAATGGTTTTCATGTGTTGGTTCAAGCATGTAGACTAGGTTGGGCTTGGTAGACCCACCTAGAGTTGGGATTAGAGTGGTATCCTAATCCCAAGCTTTAGTTAGAGACTTTGGTTGAACTCTAATTGTTGTTTATGCCTCATGTTTAACTGTGATTATGGTGGCTATGTATATTGTGTTATACATGTATGTTGAGGCATGGTTTTGATGCATTGTGATATGAATATGGATTGTGCATTATGGTGATCATGGTGAGTATGTGCTAAGCACGGGAGTTGTTATGAAATGATGTTGTGAATTGTGTTTAGTATTGGCACTAGTATGCTTGGGTACAATGATCGATCATTAGGATGTTTAGTGCGCACACGCGAGTCAAATGCGCGCGTGGTCTTGGTGATGGTAGTCATCAAGATGGAATATGAGTTCGCCCAGAAATTTTTCTTATATATGTTAGTCGGTGATGAGTGTAATCCCATCGACGGGGCGTGAGGATGAGTGGAATTCCCTTCGCGTGAACGGTAATGAGTGTAATCCCACCGTAAGGTAATGGTTGTGTTGGATGTGAGTTCCAACGATTATCCGCGTATTCGAGTCATAGCTAGGTGCCAATATGTATTGATATATGTGTTTACATATGAGGTGGATTTGGACTTGTTGAGCATGGCATAATATTGAGTTTATGTTCATGCATCCTATTATATTTTTGGCTCTTGTGGTTCGAAGGTAAGAACATGCATTCTACCTTGGTTGTGCTTGTGCTTGGACCCTGCATTATCGAGGTTTGTTTTACGAGCTTACCCTCACTAAGCTTTATGCTTATGCTCTCTTTTGTTCGACAATGCAAATCCGTAGTTCGTGGGTTGCTTGTGCAAGGAGATGGCATCCAAGTGTGTTTGTGGTGATATCTTAGCTATCAAGTATGGACTTTTAAGTTATAAGATGTAATAGTCAAGCAATGTGATATGTATCGTTGTCTTGGGCTTTTGGGTGTATGTGGATGTTTGGTTTTAGGAGCATGTTAGACTCATTTATATGTTAATGTTGGTTTGGCTTTTGGATGCCTTGTCTTGTTTGTAAATCATGTCTAAGTTGCTTACCTTGTATGTTGGCCTTGTGCCTTTATGGATGCCTAAGTGTATATTCATGTTGAAGCATGAATCTTAAATGCCATGTATGATTCTTATGTTGTTTTGATGGACCTTTGAATGTATGGTCTTTATATGTTTGAAGTGTGTTAAGCATGCTTGTAGTGTTTGGTTTTGCCTTAGGGTGTTGTGTGTTGGTTGTTGGAAGGTTTTAGTTGTGTTTTGGGACATCCTTGTGCCTTAAACCAGCTAAAACCAATCTGCAGACAGAGGGCGTATCGAAACGGTTGGTCTCGTTTCGATACGGTCCCTTTGTTCTTGGCCATGCATTTCGGTACGCTAAGGAACGTTTCGGTACGATTTTGCCACTGGAAATCTGAGATTTTGACGATAAATTGAAGTATCGAAACGAGTCTTGGCGTTTCGGAATGGTCTTTGTATCGTTGACCATGAGAAGTTGACCGTTGAGGGCGTTTCGATACGGTCCACCCTCGTTTCGAAACAATCTCCTCGGTTTGACTTTGGCCAGTTGACCAAGTCAAGGCGTATCGAAACGCCCCTTGGGCGTTCTGATACGGCCTGTTGTTTAATTTTAAAATGGGTTGTTTTGTTGGGCTGTTTGGTTGTTTACCTCATTGTTTCTTCCGCTGTTGCTTTTCTCACATAGGACTTAATAATCCATCTAGACAAGATAATAATAATGAAAAAGTTTTCTCGGATTGTTAACCGAAGTGGAGCCTTAACGGGTTTCGCCTCAGTTATCCCCGTGTAGCCCACTCGAACCGGTCAAGCGTCTGGACCAGGACGAGGGGGTTACAGACTCAGATTCAAGCAAGTAGTCTTTTGGTGCACGTGAGTTTATCTAAATTTAAAATCGGACTAAAATATTACCTTGTAATTGTATTAGAATGCTTAAAATAATAATAATAATAATAATAATAATAATAATAATAATAATAATCATGAACTTGCTTAAAGATAGGGGTGTAAATGAACAGAGCGTTCGACAAATCGTTCGTGAACCGTTCGTATAACGTTCATTTATTAAGCTAAATAAATGAGCATGAACAAAAATTATATGTTCCTTTAATAAATGAACGAACACAAACAGAGGTGTGTTTGGTTCATTTATGTTCATGAACAAGCTCGTTTATAGGCTCGTTTATAAGTTCATTTATAGGATGAAAATGCTTGTGGTTGAAAATGCTCCTTTATAAGATGGTTTACAGGTAAGTTTTATTTTGTTGCTTTTGTTTTATTTATTTATTGTTAATTTAGTTAACATTTCAGAACATATAAACGAACATGTTCGCGAACGAATAAATCAACTCGTTCGTGAAAACTTAAACGAACACGTTCGTGAACACTTAAGCGAACACGCCCGCGAACACTTAAGCAAACACGTTCGCGAACACTTAAACGAACACGTTCGTGAACACTAAACAAACGAACACGAACACCTTCAAAAATAAATAAGCGAACACGAACACAATATTAAAAATTTAAACGAACACGAACCGAACATGAACACTTTCAAAAATAAACAAACGAACACGAACATAGTCTTGTTCGTTCAAGCTCGGTTCATTTACACCCCTACTTAAAGAATTTGATGTTTTATCCCACTAGACCAACTTATTATTGGTCTAAAATTTAATAATTTAAGTCAGATAAAGCGAAACTTAATATGAACATAAAGTGTAACCAAAATTTAATAATAAAAAATTATTCTAATATCAAATTAGTAAAATAATTAATGTAAATAATCATTATTAAAGTTAATTAAAATATATACAAAGTTAATTCAATATTAACAAACTCTACACATTCAAACTCTCTATTATTTTTTTTTGCTATTCCGGTTTTTCAGGACTTTGCCTTGATTAATTCGGATTGACCCGTATTGCACACTTGACTTTGGTGGGTGAGTTTTCTAGTGGAGATTTTTTACATACACAAAACCTCGAACTCAAAACCTACTTAAGTGATACCAAATTGCTTATCACTTAAATCAAATCCCGTTGGTTCAAACTTTTTATTATTAAAACAATAAAAAAATATTTACATACCAAAGACATCATATTTCAACACTTGCTTTGAGTTCGACTAAAGGTAGAAGAATGGCATTAACTATATTTTGTTGAACAATGGCATATAAATTTTATTAATCAACATAAAAGATAATACAATGCATCAAAAAGAGGGGGGAAACAAGTCTACTAAAAGTCTCTTACAATGGTGCAAAGAAAAGCAGACACTTCCATCGAGATTAGCATACCAAAATTTAGAAATCTTCATAAATCTCATTGTCTCTATCTAAACGAAACGTTTTACGGGGTGAAAAAGGAGTGGTGAGCGAACGAAGCTATTAGACAGATTGTTCCGCTACCCATGTTTGATTACATCAACAACTAACCATTAACTGAATGGGGATCCATCTTTCTAAGACCACCGACAAAACCATAATCAGAGATTAGCGTCGTAAAGATCTTTGTACGAGCATCAACCGACGGCTAACATATGCTGAAATCATGCCACAACGACAGATAAAATGAACCACAAAAAGTCAAAGAAAACGTATCACAATATGGAGAAAACGCGTGACACAGAGGCATATATTTTTATTAAAATATGAAAAAAAGAAAACAAAAATGTAATAGACCCGATGGTCAACAACTAATGCTAAAATTGATTGTCGACCACCAACCAAAAGAAAAAAAATCAAAGTTAAAGGTGACATAGATTTGTGAGAGTCGCTAGGTTAAAAAAAGAAAAGAACGACCTTTTTGCATTAACTACATTTTAAATTTTATTTATAAAGTTTTCATTCATTAACTAAGTATTGAACTTGATTAAGTGGTTAGATCTATCTCTACCCCTCAAAACTTCCAAGTTTGAGTCACTCATCTTTCATTTTTATTTCATTTAATAATGGATGATTCTAGCTTGCTCATCAAGCACTGATAAACACTACTAACGACGAGCATCGATGAGCACCGATAATTTAATTTATTAAAATTTAAAATTTAAAGTACTCATTGCATAATTATATTTTTTAAAAAATTAAAACCGTAATTTAATTAAAATATATTTTGTTATTTTTAATTGTATATTAAACATTCTTTAATCAAAAAATCTATCCCCAAACCAAAGAACCCTAAGTACTTTTCTTTAAAATTAACTCATTTGTTGTCGCCACCGCCATTAGCTGCCTTCGTCAGCCATATTCGTCCTGCCCCGTCGCTGGCCGGCCACCGCCGTTGTTGATATCTCCCCTTTTGCAAGTAGGTAATTTATCCCCAATTCCCCATTTGAAATTTAATTTAAACTTGATTCAATTTTGGTGTTTTTCCTTCAATTGACGCTGTCACCGGCCACCCCCCGCACCCCTTTCTATTCGGCCACCCCCCGCACCCCTTTCTATTCGGCCACCCAATTCTAGGATCCCCTAAACCTATATCCCCAAAAATTGCATCTCATAATCCCCTAATTTTAAAACCTTAACCATAATTCAAACCCTAATTTTAAAAATTGAGTATCCTAACACCCATATTATGACCCCAATTTGTCTATTAGAACCTTAAATCCCATTTTCGTTTCGAAATCCTTCAATCGCATCCCTTCGCACGTACCTGTACGGTGGTTTTAGCGTACCAGTACGCGGGTTTAACCGTACCGGTATCGTATGCGTACCGGTACATATTTAACTCACTAAATTTTTTTTAAAAGCACCTATACCGGTACGGTAGTGCAAGCGTACCGGTATGGTTGCTCTTTTTCTGCACTTTGTTGCTTTAAGTGCGATCTGATTGCTTAAGTTGTTATTTAAAAATTTTCTGTTTAGTTCTTTTATAATTTCTGTTATTTCATTAAATTATAGATTTTTTCGAGATGGTTGATAACGAAGATACCAAAATTCAAGTTATAGAGTTGGAGCATTGTAACGAGGATGAAAATTATGAAATTAATTTTGAAGAAGAACAAATTGATCATCCTGTTGACGATGTCAAACAAATATATGATGAGAAGACCCTTGACTACTTCATTGATGAAAGCATATGTGACAAGATTGGGAAAGCATTAAAAGATTAAGATGAGAATGGTATGAGTATGCTAAAGTGGAAGACTTTGGATGATTGTATTGAATTTTACCATACATATGCTAAAGTGAGGTTTTGGAGTTCGAGCTGACCAAACATTGAAAAGTCGAGCTGGTGGTCATATAATTGCAAAGAGAATGGTGTGTCGTAAGGAGGGATATAGAGAGGAAAAGTGGATTAACTTTCCAAACAGAAAACGTGAACAAAGACTGAACATCAGAGTTGGATGTGGAGCATTTATTAGATTCAAATTAGACGAACGATATCAATATTGAAAAGTTGTTAAATTCCACGCAGAACATAACCATGATATGGTTCAGGCAACACAAGTTGATTATATCAGGTATATAATTTATAAATAAGTAAATTGTTATACACTAACCTCTAATTTATATATATATATATAATGTTCTGTTAATCCTTTATTTTGTAGGTCATTCCGAAAAATTAGTGAGTTAGATGAACTTAAGATTAAGAGCATGCACCACTCTGGAATTACTCCAAGTAAGATAATGAGAAATATCGTGAATGAAGCTGATTCAATTCAAAATGTTGATTTTCTACCGAAGAATTTGTACAATTATCTATATAGAATTAAATGAGAAGAAGTACAAGATGACGATGTTGAAACAGTGATGGCGTATTTATATGGAAAGCAAGAATCCAATCCTTTCTTCTTTATTAGGCACACAAGGGATGAATTCGGACACTTGGGGAAGTTATTCTGGTGCGATGGTATATCGTGCATCGACTACAAAGAATTCGGTCATGTACTCACATTTGATACGACTTACAAGTGCAACGTATACAATAAGACGTTCGTTGTTTTGGTTGGTGTAAATCATCATCGAAACACAGTGCCATTTGGATGCGCATTGGTTTTGAACGAGAAAAATGATACTTATGTGTGGGTATTACAATAGTTGATTGAAGCAGGGGATGGGTGCAAACCACTTACTGTTATTGCTAATAGAGGCAAATGCCATTTCTCAAGTTCTACCTGGGGCAAAATATAGATTGTGTTTGTGGCATATCATGAGGAATGTGAATTCTCATACATAACGAAATTTTTTTGATGGGTTTTTGAGATGCGCTGACAAGTGCAGAACGCCATCTAATTTTGAAAGGGCCTAGAAAGAATTAGTAGAAAAGCACAAAAGTTCAAGGAAGAAAATGAGTAGAAAAATTGTATGAAGATAAAGAATTATGTACACTTAAATTGTATATGATATATTATTTACTGTATATAACCTAATTAATAAATATTTTTGGTGTGCAGTAATGAGGACTACTCAACGGTCTTGATAATGAGGATCATCATATTGTTGTTTCTCTAGCCCTCAGCTTTGTTACTTCCCTAGATGCTCATGACCGCTTTCTTCTTTTGATTATCACTTGGTGATTTCGGCCATCCAAAGGTAAGTATTCTACTATTAGGACTAGCGATGTTTGGTGGATTCAGTACTTCCGCACTGGCTGACGGATCAATCTTGCTTAAATAATTTTTGCTGACCTAGTTGACATCATCAACAATCGTCACACCGATCGTGTGAACTCTTTTTATTATAGTTGTGTCCTTAATCATATCTTTCAGAATGAGAGAATAGATTGTTCCATAAGTATTCCCTTCCCTTTAGGACATAAGACTGATGCTTCATCTCTTTGAAGGGCTCATTTTAAACTCATCAACGGCGAGTAGATTTCTCGTGGTCCACGACCTGTTCCAGCACCTCGATCGGCTCGTTAGGCAGTTGCTTCAGCACCCGAAGGAGATGTTTCTTTGGCATCAATTTCGGAGTTGATCACTCAGATGGAGGGTCGCATTATGAGTCATTTTGATACAGTTGATGAACGTCTTAAGATATTGGAATCTTCGGTTCAGCTTCTTCAGGATGATGACAAGGATGATGTTAATGGAAGCGGTGATGCACCGAAGGATTAGCTTGATGCTTTTTGATTAGTGGGATTTAGGCTTATTTTGTTGTTGATAATTATTGATTATGGATTATGAATTATGATATATGTTGATTATTATGGATTTTGAATTACGCGGATTATGTATTGTTTTTGCTTCTATATTATCTTGACTATTCTATTACTATGGATTGTTTTTCATTGTATATATCTTGTTATGCGTAAAGGTAAAAAGATGTAAGTGTTTAAGTGAGAATTTTAAAGTACTGACATGATTCAGAAACGCAAAGTTTGACAAAGCGCTAAGTGTTAAAATAAAATTTTAATTATTAAAGTATTGACATGTAACAAAAAACAAAACAAAACTACTCAATGATTATTAGTGTATGAGGAAATGGAACAAATTTTTGTGTTTAGCTAAAAAAATCTGTTTAGTTGTATTATTTACTTCAATTCAACGTTGAACAAGTTTAGTTAATGAAGCTTAGTTTTTGTATGGGTAAAAATTAATTCTCGTTGTAAAAAAAAGATAATCAAAGTTTCAATTTTTTTTTAATTTTATTGGTTTTTATTGTATTTTTTTGTAGTTAATCCTTAGAATCAACTAATATTTACCTTGTTAAGTAAAAAATATATATAATAACTACTCATATATATGTCAAGCTCTGAAAATGTTAAGTCATCACAAAAAAATAAAAAATAAATAAATAAAGAGAAGGTTCAGAACAACCCAAAAAATATTTAAATAATAGCATTAAAAAATTCTTAATCCTCAACTACTTGGTCTTCTGTGTGCAATATACGACAATTAAAAAGATTAAATTCATTGTGGTTGCTGGAAACAAGTTTTGCCAAAGTTTTCAATCGTTCAACTCTTATTTCTTAAATCTGCATAATAGATATATCATGTTATTCAATATCACACGATGGCTGAACGAAACTACATGGTATATTTTGCAGTGAAAGAAATCTTCGACCAATCATTTTTGTTATCGGCTTCAATATACTTGAATGTGTACATGCCGCAATCATATCTAAATCAAATATAAAATGAATTAATCTATTAAGAAGAAATTCATAGAGATATCTTCAAAATAACTTTTATATTACGTACAAATTTGGCTGCTTCGGTAATTCTAGATAATGGAGTGGAAATTATACAATATTTTTAAATAATCTACCTAAATGAGCATGACCCTCAAACCAAAGTAGAGCTTTATTCAACTGTTATAATAAGTCAAAACAAAATCATGAAATTAATAGTTAAAAACTATATGAATTCTATTAGTTTTCATAAATAAGTAAAGAACTTATTATATTTTGTGCAATCTTTTTACGCACTCTATTAGTGTCAATTAAGTTCAAAACGTAATTATGTCTCTCAGCAACATCAACAACTAATACAAATCAATGTTTGCCTCTTGCATCATGTAAAAGCACATATACCTACTAAATCATGTGAGTTTAAAATCACTGGTGACTACATACAAGCAAACAATAAAGTATAAACATATATGTTCAACATTACTTGTAACCCCCTCGTCCCGGTCTGGCCGGATGACCGGCCCAAGTGGGCTACACGGGGAAAACCAAAGTGAAACTCGTTAAGGCTCCCCTTCGGTTAGCAACCCTATTCTTTTTTTTCAATTTAATCTTGTCTAGAGGAGTATTAAAGTCCTAAGTGACCAAACAGCGGAACGACATACACAAGACAATCAACGAACCCAAAACCACATTTAACAGCCCAATTTTAATCTTAACTGCAGGCGTTATCGATTCACCTAAGGGGTGTATCGATACACCTTGACTAGGTCAAAAGGTCAGAGTCAACCCGTGGAGACCGTATCGATACACCCAATGAGTGTATCGATACCCTCCCCAACGGTTGACTTCTCACGGTCAACGCTAAGATGACCGTATCGATACACCAAAGACTGGTATCGATACCAAGTTGGACAGTAACTCCAGTGACCAAAAAGGTATCAATACGCCTGAGACCGGTATCGATACCAAGTTAGACAGTAACTCCAGTGTCCAAAAAGGTATCGATACGTCTCCCCGCGTATCGAAACGCATGGCCTGGAACAAGAAGGCCGTATCGATACGGGTCTAACCGTATCGATACCCCTGCTCTGCAACTCCTCATTTCATATTTGGTAACTTCACATACGGTTCTAGATGCACATTTGGACACTCCTAAGCACACACAATCATACATACAACAAACCACAATTGGGATTAGCTTACAAGCATTGAATATAACAAGGATCATACCTATCTAGACTTCATGCAATTTCAAAAGAAGCATACTTAGCAAGCATAAGGCATCATACACAAGGTAGTCAAGCATAAGGCATACATAGGCCAACATCATACATGTTTAGGCATGTGCAATTAAACGACATGAGAATCATAGCTCACAATCCAAGAAGCAAGCACATCACAACATGAATTTAACATATTCAAACATAATTTCCTAAGGAGTTTGACCCCAACTCCTAAAACTCTATACCCCATTGTTTAGGCATTATTACAAAAGCAAACCATACTTAAACTTGCTTGAGAACTCCAAAAGCTCAAAACATGTAGTTTTTCCAAAACACGATTTATATGCAAGAAAGTAATGGAATGCACAAGGGTCTATCTCAACCACAACACTTGGTTTGCAAAAGCACAACCAACATACACTTACGGTAGGACTACACATCACCGTTTCGACTAGTGGATTTCCAATGGGACTACACATCAAAGTACTACCCTACTAGTCACAACCGGTGGGACTACACATCACCGTAGTTTAGACCACCATCACGTGAGGCACGAACTCAACACGACTACAACATTAACAACTTAAAATGCATTCAAATAATCACAACGTGTACACAATCAACATATCACAACAACATGAGAGTAGAGAGGCTTACACACGGGTTTAGGTGACCTCTCAAGGTTCCACCCAAACCTCAAAAGAATCCATATCGAGCACAATGTAAAAACCATTAATTCTACTCACCGTTGCTACCCAAGATAAGATCGAAGACCAAGCTCAAGACTCCGAAATCCCCGGATTTGTCCCTGAAGCTTCACCAACCAAATTTCTCGTTTCTAAACATTCCAACACAATTTAAACAATCCTAAATCAGTTCATATTCCAAAATAATCAACCCGGATTACATACCAAGCACATAACATCAATTTTCCCATTGAAAACAACTCAAAATCCATAATCCCGAGCAGCCCCTAAACACCCTTCAAAACCAATGATTCCAAACCTTAAATGACTCCCTAAAGCCTCCAAAACAACCCTCACATATAGCCTATTCATTGGCCCTCTCATTTCCACCTAAAACACCCCCAAAACTCAACTCAAAACCTCCCAAAAACCCCATTCCGGGAAAACACCCCAAAACCTTGTAAAAATCAGTTTTATTGGACCTTTTAGGTTGTAGACTACTCATAGAACTTCATCAAATCAAAAACTTAAGTAAAAGACTTCAAAGGCAACATTTTTAAATCCAAAATCCTTCAAACCTTCAATCTCAAAACATGTCTAAAAATGAAAACAAATGGTATTAACTTGTAGGGAATAACAAGGGTAAGTCAAAAACGTGTTTACCTTTGCGAAATTCTTCAAAACGAGCAAGACATTTGATGAAATAGTAACCTAAGGAGAGGGGGGGTTTTGACGTGAGAGTGAATAGTAGAGAGAGAGGAAGAAGATGATTCAAAGCATTATTTTAGGTTTATTTGAAATTAAAAGGCTAAAGACCCAAATGCCCTTAATGAATTAAGATAACTACAAAGGATGACACCCATGGCTTTTTGGGTTCATTTTACAAATGGTCCAACTAAATTTTGTTGTCTTAAAACCCGAGGCCCAAACCGTTATTTTATTACTTAAAATTTGGAACCAAAACCTGAACTATTTTTATATTATTAATTTCACCCGACCCCCGAACCCGGGCGTTACAACTCTCCCCTACTTAAGGAATTTCGTCCTCGAAATTACCTGACGGAAACAAATACGGAAACTGCTCAAGCATGTCTGCTTTCCTCTCCCACGTGGCCTCCTCCACACCTCTATGTCTCCATAAGACCTTGACCAACTCTATAGTCTTGCCACGCAATACCTTGCTATCAGAAGCAAGTATCTCAATTGGTTCCTCGTTGTAAGATAAGTCCGGATTTAACTATCTTTCTTCCACTAGCATAACATGAGACGGATCCGATCTATACCTCCTAAGCATAGACACATGAAATACATCGTGAATCTTCTCTAGCTCAACTGGGAGCCTCAATCTATACGCAACTGGACCAATTCTCTCAACTATCTCATAAGGCCCTATGTACCTTGGGCTCAACTTGCCTTTCCTCCCAAACCTCATCACCTTTTTCCAAGGTGAGACTTTCAAAAACACTTTATCCCCCACTGAGTATTCTACTTTCTTCCTTTTTAAGTTGGCATAGGACTTTTGCCGATCTGAAGCCGCTTTCAAGCGATCACATATCAACTTCACCATCTCGGTGGTTCCCTTAAGCAATTCGGGCATCGGCACAAGTTTTTGTCTGGCCTCAGCCCAACAGATCGGGGTCCTACACTTCTTACCATACAAGGCCTCATAGGGAGCCATCTGAATGCTCGACTGATAGCTGTTGTTATACACAAACTCCACTAATGGTAGGTGTTTCTCCCATGACCCCTGAAAGTCAATGATACAACACCTCAACATGTCCTCCAAAATCTGAATTACCCTCTCAGACTGCCCATCTGACTGCGGATGATACGAAGTGCTGAAGTTCAACCAAGTGCCCAAGGCCCGATGCAAACACTCCCAAAATCTAGAGGTAAATCTCGGATCTCGATCTGACACAATCGACTTTGGTACCCCATGTAGTCTCACAATCTCACGAATATACAATTCAGCCAACTTGTCTAATGTATAGGTAGTATGAACCGGTATGAAGTGAGCACACTTGGTGAATCTATCTACAATCACCCACACTGAATTTTTCTTCGAAGGAGTCAACGGAAGTCCTGACACAAAGTCCATAGTGATACGCTCCCACTTCCACTCCGGAATTTTCAACGGTTGCAACAACCCTGAGGGAAACTGGTGCTCAGCCTTGACTCTCTGACAAACCATGCATCTACTTACGAACTCGGCTACATCCTTTTTCAACCCAATCCAATAATACTCTTCCTTCAATCCTCGATACATCTTCGTGCTACCCGGATGCATAGCAAAAAGACTATTGTGAGCCTCACTCAAAATCGTACGCCTCAACTCGACATCCTCCGGAACCACTATCCTATCCTTGAAACATAGGATCCCATTCTCTCCAAAGCAATACTCGGTAGGCCTATCTTCGGCTATGTCTTGCACGTGAGGTGCCAAGGACTCATCTCGCAACTGCTTCTCACGGATCAACTGAATCAATGATGGCTTGGCCTGAAGCTCGGCTACCAACCCACCATCCGTTGACACACTCAACCTTGCAAACATCGCTCGTAACTCAATGGTGTTCTTCCTACTCAAGGCATCGGCCACCACATTTGCCTTACCCAGGTGATACTCTATGGTAAGGTCATAATCCTTAAGGAGCTCTAACCACCTTCGCTGTCTAAGGTTCAACTCCCTTTGAGACATCAAATATTTCAAACTCTTGTGGTCGGTGTACACAGTGCACTTCTCACCATAAAGATGGTGTCTCCAAATTTTCAACGCGAATACCACTGCAGCCAACTCTATGTCGTGTGTGAGGTAATTCTTCTCATGAACCTTCAACTGTCGCGAAGCATATGCCAC
This sequence comes from Hibiscus tridactylites, assembly GCA_958450335.1. Taxonomy (NCBI): domain Eukaryota; kingdom Viridiplantae; phylum Streptophyta; class Magnoliopsida; order Malvales; family Malvaceae; genus Hibiscus; species Hibiscus tridactylites. The sequence continues at coordinate 61,852,417 of OY288287.1, read as the reverse complement.
TACCTTACCTTCTTGCATAAGCACACAACCTAGCCCCACGTAAGATGCATCACTGTAAATCACAAACTCTCTCCCCGGCTCGGGCTGAATCAAAATATGAGCTTCGGTCAAAGCTTTCTTCAATTTCTCAAACGCGTCTTGTCTTGCATCTGACCATTCATACGGAACATTTTTCTGTAGCAACTTGGTCAACGGAGCCGCTATTCTCGAGAACCCCTCAACAAACCTTCTATAGTACCCCACCAAACCTAGGAAACTGCGAATTTCTGTTACTGATTTCGGTTGCTTCCAACTCACAATGGCTTCAATCTTCTTGGGATCTACACTAATCCCACTAGTTGAGATCACGTGACCTAGGAAGACCACCACTCTAATCCAAAACTCACACTTACTTAGCTTGGCATACAACTGATTCTCAAGTAGGGTCTGAAGCACTAACCTTAAGTGTTCATCGTGCTCCTCTTCGGTCCTAGAGTACACTAGGATGTCATCGATAAACACTACCACAAACTTGTCCAAGAACTTATGAAACACCCAGTTCATTATATCCATAAAGGCTGCTGGAGCATTGGTCAACCCAAAAGGCATCACCAAAAACTCATAATGCCCGTAACGTGTACGGAAAGCTGTCTTCGGTATGTCCACATCCTTTACCTTTAACTGATAATACACAGACCTTAAGTCAATCTTTGAAAACACGGAAGCACCTCTCAACTGGTCTAGCAAGTCATCTATCCTTGGCAAGGGATATTTGTTTTTCACTGTCACCTTATTCAACTGTCTATAGTCTATGCACATTCTCATGCTACCATCCTTCTTTTTCACAAACAAAACTGAAGCACCCCACGGGGAAACACTAGGCCTAATAAAGCCTCTGTCAGTCAACTCCTGAAGCTGTGTCTTCAACTCTTTCAACTCTTTCGGTGCCATTCTATACGGAGCAATCGACACCGGTGCGGAATCAGAATAGGTCTCAATAGCAAACTCAACTGCTCTATCTGGAGGTAAGCCTGGTAGTTCTTCCGGAAAAACACTCGGAAAGTCACATACAGTCCTGAGGTCTCACCTCACACATATCCGGGTTCATTACGTAAGCCAAGTAAGCCTGACACCCTGAACTCAACAACCTCTGAGCTTCCAAAGCCGAAACCACGTTGGACAAAAACTTGACATTCTCCCCAACTACCACAACCTCAAAGTCATCGGTAAGCCTCAAAGAGACCCTCTTAGTCTCGAAGTCAACCCTAGCTCTATGCTCTACAAGCCAATCCATGCCCAAGATCACATCAAAACCATAAAAGGGTAGCTCTATCATGTCGACCGGAAATACGTGGCCCTGAATCATCAAGGGACACCTCCTATACACTTTCCTAACTACCACTGTATCACCAAAAGAGCTAGTGACATTTACACCTACCTCTAGCCAATCACAAGGTAATCCTAATGACTTTGCATGCTCGCCCAAAATATACGAATGTGTTGACCCCGAATCTATTAGAGAAAGCAAACTCAAAAACTGTAATGTGAAATTACCTGCAATGACATCAGTGTCATTCCCAGCCTCTCGCTGAGCGTACACCCTAGCCGGTCCTCCTCCCTCAGGCTGGACTGCTACCACATGAGCCAAGTTCCTTTAACCCTCATTTCTCGGCTGGAAGTTCCCACGGCCTCGCCCACGACCTCTCTGATGCTCGAAACCCCTCGATAGAGCCGGTCCTCCCCTAACTGGGTGTGGATAATCACGCCTCAAATGGTCTCGGGAGCTACAGTTCCAACACGCCCCAAACATACCCACACACTCACCTGGGTGGCGTCTCCTGCACCTAGTGCACTCTGGAATGTGCCTAACGGCCCCTTGGCCCTGACGGCCCTGACCATGGTTACCACCCCTAGGCCTCGTATCCGGCTGGTACCTCCTATCCCTATGCCTCTTGGCATGATCTCTATCCCAATTCGCATGTCTCTTCCCGGAGTCAGACCCACCAGCACGTGCTCTAGAGCTCATGTTCTGCTCTATATCCTTGGCTCTAGAAACCAAGACATCGAACTCAGTGTAATCGGAGGCCAACATGTAGGTCTTCACATCAGTAGTCAACCCATATCTGAAACGCTCACACCGCTCCTTCTCATCCGGAATCAACTCTGGCGCGTACTAGCTCAATCTCACAAACTGGATCTCATACTCAGACACGGTCCTATTGCCTTGGACCAAAGCCATGAACTCCCTTTTCTTTTCATCTAACTACCGAACCCCGAGGTACTTCCTCTTGAAGGCATTCCTGAAAAACTCCCATGTGACATCCTCCTCGGCCATACCAGAAATAACAGTGGTCCACCAAGTATAAGCGTTTCCCTGAAGCAATGAGACGATGCATCCCAACTTACGGGCATCCGAACACTCCATCTGACCCAAGATGCGAGTAGTGCTATCAAGCCACCCTTCCGAACCTTCCGGAGACAACCCACGAAACTCAACTGCCCCCAGATTACGAAGCCTCTCTAGGGGTAATCATGTCCCCGCACCCTGAGGTGGTGCTGCAGCTTGCATACCGGCCAAAGCTGTCTGAAAAGCTCCGGCTATAGTCTGGATCAAATGAGCCACATCTGGGCCTGCCTGACCTTGGCCCGCTTGAGCCCCATCACCTCCCACATTAGCCTCAGCCTGAGGCCCATTACCATCACCTCCGACGTTCCCTCCATTACCACCGGGAGCATTAAGAGCAGGAGGCGTGTTCTCGGGTGCCTGGTCACCCGCCCTAGGCCGTCCCCTCGGTCTCACCATAGCAATTAAAGTAATTTAAAACAACAAACACACAACAACAAAGAAACATTAGGTTAGCAAGGGGCAAAGGACTCCGGTTCTCAAGCTCTTTAAACCAAAACAATTTTCCCTTTTTATTTTGACAACAACGCCTAACAATGGGGACTCGAACCAACTCTCAAACAACAGCAAGGTCACCATAGCATGCATTCATACACGGTGCTAAAAACAAAATTTAGACATACATGGTAAAACACTCATAATACCTTAACTTACCTCACTTACCTGCCCGAGGTCTCGGAAACCTCAGGCTCTGATACCAATAAATGTAACCCCCTCGTCCCGGTCTGGCCGGATGACCGGCCCAAGTGGGCTACACGGGGAAAACCAAAGTGAAACCCGTTAAGGCTCCCCTTCGGTTAGCAACCCTATTCTTTTTTTTTCAATTTAATCTTGTCTAGAGGAGTATTAAAGTCCTAAGTGACCAAACAGCGGAACGACATACACGAGACAATCAACGAACCCAAAACCACATTTAACAGCCCAATTTTAATCTTAACTGCAGGCGGTATCGATAAACCTAAGGGGTGTATCGATACACCTTGACTAGGTCAAAAGGTCAGAGTCAACCCGTGGAGACCGTATCGATACACCCCAGGAGTGTATCGATACCCTCCCCAACGGTTGACTTCTCACGGTCAACACTAAGATGACCGTATCGATACGCCAAAGATCGGTATCGATACCAAGTTGGACAGTAACTCCAGTGACCAAAAAGGTATCGATACGCCTGAGACCGGTATCGATACCAAGTTGGACAGTAACTCTAGTGTCCAAAAAGGTATCGATACGTCTCCCCGCGTATCGAAACGCATGGCCTGGAACAAGAAGGCCGTATCGATACGGGTCTAACCGTATCGATACCCCTGCTCTGCAACTCCTCATTTCATATTTGGTAACTTCACATACGGTTCTAGATGCACATTTGGACACTCCTAAGCACACACAATCATACATACAACAAACCACAATTGGGATTAGCTTACAAGCATTGAATATAACAAGGATCATACCTATCTAGACTTCATGCAATTTCACAAGAAGCATACTTAGCAAGCATAAGGCATCATACACAAGGTAGTCAAGCATAAGGCATACATAGGCCAACATCATACATGTTTAGGCATGTGCAATTAAACGACATGAGAATCATAGGTCACAATCCAAGAAGCAAGCACATCACAACATGAATTTAACATATTCAAACATAATTTCCTAAGGAGTTTGACCCCAACTCCTAAAACTCTATACCCCATTGTCTAGGCATTATTACAAAAGCAAACCGTACTTAAACTTGCTTGAGAACTCCAAAAGCTCCTCCCTCGCCCGCTCGCCTCCCGAACTCTAATGATCTGCACGTTGGAAACAAAAAGAGCATAAGCCAACTAGCTTAGTGAGAGAGACTCTACAATTCACAACATGCAGTTTTTCCAAAACACGATTTATATGCAAGAAAGCAATGGAATGCACAAGGGTCTATCTCAACCACAACACTTGGTTTGCACAAGCACAACCAACATACACTTACGGTGGGACTACACATCACCGTTTCGACTAGTGGATTTCCAATGGGACTACACATCAAAGTACTACCCTACTAGTTACTACCGGTGGGACTACACATCACCGTAGTTTAGACCACCATCATGTGAGGCACGAACTCAACACGACTACAACATTAACAACTTAAAATGCATTCAAATAATCACAACGTGTACACAATCAACATATCACAACAACATGAGAGTAGAGAGGCTTACACACGGGTTTAGGTGACCTCTCAAGGTTCCACCCGAACCTCAAAAGAATCCATATCGAGCACAATGTAAAAACCAATAATTCTACTTACCGTTGCTACCCAAGAGAAGATCGAAGACCAAGCTCAAGACTCTGAAATCCCCGGATTTGTCCCCGAAGCTTCACCAACCAAATTTCTCGTTTCTAAACATTCCAACACAATTTAAACAATCCCAAATCAGTCCATATTCAAAAATAATCAACCCGGATTACATACCAAGCACATAACATCAATTTTCCCATTGAAAACAACTCAAAATCCATAATCCCGAGCAGCCCCTAAACACCCTTCAAAACCAATGATTCTAAACCTTAAATGACTCCCTAAAGCCTCCAAAACAGCCCTCACATATAGCCTATCCATTGGCCCTCTCGTTTCCACCTAAAACACCCCCAAAACTCAACTCAAAACCTCCCAAAAACCCCATTCCGGGAAAACACCCCAAAACCTTGTAAAAATCAGTTTTATTGGACCTTTTAGGTTGTAGACTACTCATAGAACTTCATCAAATCAAAAACTTAAGTCAAAGACTTGAAAGACAACATTTTTAAATCCAAAATCCTTCAAACCTCCAATCTCAAAACATGTCTAAAAATGAAAACAAATGGTATTAACTTGTAGGGAATAACAAGGGTAAGTCAAAAACGTGTTTACCTTTGCGAAATTCTTCAAAACGAGCAAGACATTTGATGAAATAGTAACCTAAGGAGAGGGGGGGTTTGACGTGGGAGTGAATAGTAGAGAGAGAGGAAGAATATGACTCAAAGCATTATTTTAGGTTATTTGAAATTAAAAGGCTAAAGACCCAAATGCCCTTAATGAATTAAGATAACTACAAAGGATGACACCCATGGCTTTTTGGGTTCATTTTACAAATGGTCCAACTAAATTTTGTTGTCTTAAAACTTGAGGCCCAAACTGTTATTTTATTACTTAAAATTTGGAACCAAAACCCAAACTATTTTTAAATTATTAATTTCACCCGACCCCCGAACCCGGGCGTTACATTACTATTATAAATAGGCATAAAGTTCTTTATCCATCGGTTATGAAAGTTGAAAAGGCTTAGTTGCATTCCCGACTTTTTATCATGTGTAAAATCTTCTAGCAAACTCTACGACAAACATTAAATTTGAAAATGTCATGAAATCATCAACTGAAAATAATATGATCTCTACCCCATAAATTATTTCTTGAAAGGATAGAGGTAAATATAACTTCTTTAGCATAGACTCTTGTCTCAAATGTAAATCGTACACATAGATATCGATAAACTAAATATAAAAAACACTTATATTAATAACAAACAAAATAAATATTTATTATAACATGTTAGATATCTATAATACTCAATCAGATAATCACTTTTCTGAAGAAAAAAACAGTGCAAGCATTGCCAATGTCCATATGATTATTATTTGTCATATAAAGAGTGATGTATGTATCATTCCAAATAGCAACATTCATGCAAATTTTGCTTTCTTCAAGCGTTAAGAACTTAAAATATTACTTGTACACATCACTTATCCTACTAGTTTTCTTGCATTCTTCTGATAAGAGATCGCCTGACTCATATTTATACTGCATGAAACACATTTAACTCTTATAAATTATAATAACTTAAAAATTAAATGTCAATATTTTAAAAAATGAGTGTATAATTTACACCTTTCTTGTTTAAAATTTGTTTTGAGCTTCTACGAATAAATCTTTCAAACTTGATACGGTTCCGACATACGAAAATGATCGTGCCATTCGAGGTGTTTGTCAATTTCATCGGTTATTTTGAACTTTTCCCCAGTGCATCAACGCATTCAAGCACTGCAAATCGATGGTCCAAATCGACGGCACATGATTGTACGGAAGATACACACAGACCCTACTTCTAGCTATTGCACAGGACGACAATCGAAAATGCGTTCTTGTTGCATTCACAATCGTCTAGAAGGAGGATTTGGAGTCTTAGATGTTCTTTCTTCGGAACCTACGAAAATATGTCATTGATCTTGTAATACGGGCAAGGGAATGAGGGGTATGTGTTATTTCTGACAGAGGCACAACGCTCTTGTGTGCGCTAGAACTTTTGGGTCAGTATTGGCAGCCTACATACATTTACCACCGTTTTTGCTTGCGGCACATAGCCGCAAACTACCTGCAACAATTCAAGAACCGTGATGAACGTGAAATGGTGCTCACAACGGGTACGTCTTTTATGTCATTTTTTAAAAGTCAATATTTAAAAAAATGTGTGTATAATTTACACCTTCCTTATTCAATTTCAAGGTTACAAATCTTGTTCTTGTTCCCAACCTACACAATCGAATAATAATTGATCATATATTTAATTCAAATGAAACAGTTGTACATAATTTCTTTCAAATTTTTACTGCACAAAAAATTATATTTTTAATCACATTACTACCTCATTTTTTTCAAAACTATCAACCTTAGATGTTTTTCCAATATCATTACAAGTAGTGTTTTTTCCTGTATGTACATATCATACGAAAAATATTATTTTTAAGCAAAATATGAAAGATAGCCAATAAAGAATGATTTATGCATACCTTTGTATTTACTTCGAAAGTTTGAGCTCTTTTTTTATATCATATCTTTCGACTTCAGAACATCAGTCAAACCAGAACGTGCAGTCGAACATCTCACACTTTTTTCTGTTGAGAGTTTGTATTCTTTGACAATACCTTCGGACCGTTTGACATTTTAAACTACATTTTTTTACTTATTAGAGTTTTTTTCAACGTAACTAGTTGATTAGGAAATTAATATAGAGTATATTTAAAGTTATAAAACTCACTAAAAATTTGTGAGAAACTATCTCTTTCCGTCTTATTTTTTCTTCTGAAATAACTTCAAGTTTCTTAATTAAATTTTTTAATTTTATGATCAAATTGACAATGGACATGTGCTTTTATCCGATAATTAACTCTATTTTTCTTTAGGCATCCAATAATTATCTACCTCTTAATGTTCAGAAATGACATGGCTATCTTTCATTGGTTGTGTATTCACCTCAATCCGCCATATCCCCTCCACTATCCACAACTTCAAAGCCTGTGAACCGCCTGGATGAACCTAACGACGATCTACAACTCCGCCGCCGCCTCACCAACCCACCCATCATCATTCTTCCCACAAATCACAAGATGCAAAACCATGAAACAACTCCACCAAGTCCACGCCCTCTTCCTCAAAACAGGCCAAATCCACGACCCTCTAGCCGCCGCCGAAATCCTCAAATTCTGCTCCCTCCCCGCTCACCGCGACATCGATTACGCCCGCAAGGTTTTCCGCCAAATGAGCCAACCCAACTGTTTCTCTTGGAACACCATCATCAGAGCTCTAACAGAGTCGGACGAAACCGATGAAACGAATGAGCCGTTAGAAGCATTGCTTTTGTTTACTGAAATGCTCACTGACGGAACCGTTTTGCCTAATCAATTTACGTTTCCTTCGGTTTTAAAGGCCTGTGCTAGAACTGGGAAGCTTCTAGAGGGGGAACAGGCTCATGGGTTAGCAGTGAAATTTGGGTTTGAAAAAGATGAGTTTGTTGCTAGCAGTCTTGTAAGAATGTATGTTATGTGTGGAGCCATGGAAAAAGCTCAGTTTTTTATTAACAAAATGGTGGCAAATTAGTAAAGGATAGGAGGAGAACAGAGGGTAATATTGTTTTATGGAATGTGATGATTGATGGGTATGTGAGAGTTGGGGATTTAATGGCTGCTAGGGAGTTGTTTGATAAAATGTCTCAAAGAAGTGTGATTTCATGGAATGTGATGATTTCTGGGTACGCACAAAATGGGTATTTTATGGAAGCAATTGAGATGTTTCGTTTGATGCAAATGGGGGAAGTCAGGCCTAATTATGTGACTTTGGTGAGCGTTCTTCCTGCGATTTCAAGAATCGGGGGACTTGAGTTAGGGAAATGGGTGCATTTGTATGCCGAGAGGAATGAGATTGTGATCGATGATGCGCTTGGCTCTGCATTGATTGATATGTATGCTAAGTGTGGGAGCATTGAGAAAGCAGTTCAGGTCTTTAACAGGATAAGTAAACCGAATACGATCACCTGGAGTGCGATGATCGGGGGTCTTGCAATCCATGGTAGAGCAAAGGATGCTCTTGATTATTTTTCGAGGATGGAACATGAGGGGGTAACTCCTAGTGATGTTGTCTACATCGGCATCTTGAGTGCTTGTAGCCATGCCGGGTTAGTAGAAGAGGGGCGTTTGTTTTTCAATCATATTGTTAATGAGGTTGACTTTGAACCCAGGCTTGAGCACTATGGGTGTATGGTCGATCTATTAGGCCGTGCCGGGCTGCTTAAAGAGGCTGAAGAGTTTATAATGAACATGCCAATAAAACCAGATGATGTGATATGGAAGGCCTTGTTAGGTGCCTGTAAGATGCATGGAAATATCGAGATGGGTGACCGAGTAGCTCGGATTTTGATGAATATGGCTCCTCATGATAGCGGAGCTTATGTGGCATTGTCAAATATATATGCTGCTTCCAAAGATTGGGAGTCGGTTGCAAAGGTGAGGTTAAAGATGAAGGAGATGGATGTAAGGAAAGACCCTGGCTGCAGTTGGATTGAGCTCGATGGAGTTATTCATCAGTTTCTCGTGGAAGACGAGTCCCACCCCAGAGCTAAAGAGATTCATTCAATGCTACAGGAAATTGCTGAGCAAATGAGGTTGGTAGGATATAAACCGGACACCTCGCGAGTTTTGCTCAACATCAACGACGAGGAAGAAAAAGAAAGCACGCTATACTATCACAGTGAAAGGATTGCCATTGCATACGGCTTAATCAGCACAAGCCCTGGAACACCACTTCGGATAGTCAAGAACCTCCGTGTATGTGAAGATTGTCACTCTTCGATAAAACTAATCTCTAAGATTTACACACGCGAAATAATCGTTAGGGACAGGAAGCGTTTTCACCATTTCGAGAATGGCTCATGTTCTTGCAGAGACTACTGGTAACAAGCCCCTCCATTCCCAATTTATGTCGTTCAAGTATACTAATAACTTCTTTAGTGGTAGGTATTTTTGGCACTAAATAATTAGTTATCTATGTATCTATGATTGAATCAATTTTTTGGAAGAAATGCGAATCCTTTTTGTTACATGGATGCATGATGATGTGTTCCAAGTCTGCAAATTCCGTTGCCTTGTTACCGACAAGTTGTTCATTTCAAGAGCAAAACTATGTGACTGACCGATCGCCGATTGGCAAATGCTCGAACTTTATATATAGAGAGAGATTCAAACTTGTACCTGTGAGTTTTGTTGTTGTTGTTGTTGTGATATTGGAGTTAAAGTGGATAAACAAAACTGCAACTGTAAAAGAGTTTGCAGCTTAGCAAAAGCGACATGAAAGACATTAGTAATAAAAACTACTAATAACTGAAGTCCAAAAAAACATTTCAACTTTAAGGTTTTCTAATATTACTACAAAACATCTAAAAAGAAAATCTGAGTAATAATTATGTGTATCCCTTTAAAGATTTTATGCAACAGTGTTTGGGGGTATTCTGTGGACAAGCTCATTGGCCATTAGTGTGTTCCCATCATGCTGAACAAAGTGTCAATGCATGTATTACTTAAAATGAAAATATCTGGCGTTGACAATGAAAATTTTTCACAAGTGTTTCAGTTTTAGAGTTTATGGTTTTGGTTTAGAGTTTAAGTGTAGAGTTTAGAATTAAAGATTTATGGTTAGAATGTAGAGTTTAGGAGTTATAATTTAAGGTTTAGATGTTAGGTTTTAGTTTTAGGGTAATATGGTTAGGAATTTATGTTTTAATCTATAAATTTTAAATTTATTTTAACTCTAAACCATAAATTCTAATCACACCTCTAAATTCAAAACACTTACACTTAAACCCCTAAACAGAGTCTCTAAACCCTAAAAACTTAAGCACTTGTTAAAACTTTTTGTTTCCACCACTTCTTGTGTATAAAATAATTACTCTTACTTAAAACGAGATTAATTTCTTTTTATAATATTTAACCACTTAAAACATCCTTAAATCTTTCGGTATTTAACCTCTCAAATTTACTACACTTGTTTTATCATGCAAATGTTTCTTTGGCATTTTATGTTATTATCAGTGTTCGTTATTGAAAATTCTTGAATGTTTTATATGTTATGTTGAATGTCATTGCGGGAGGGCTTCTTGCCCCCCTGCAGCAATTTTTTAAACTTTTAAGTTATATAATATTTTAAACAAATTAGATTAGTTATGAATTTATCATCACTTTTAAATATTTATAATTTATCCACTAAATTTTTAACTCTAATTCCATCCCTAATTGTTGCATTATTACAATTGTCAATCTGATTAAAATTTCTTAATATGTTAATATTATTGAACATGCCTAAGATATACTATTTTGGCACATAAGATAGCAGCCGTAAAGAAACGAAACTAAGTTCTGATTGCATATATACCACAAGCATCGGCTTGTAATAAGTAGGGATGCGCATATTAAACCGTAAGTCTGTAACTATTAACTGATATAAGTGTTATATTTACGGGTTAATTAGTAAAATTGTTAAGGTTAAATGATTTTAGTTAATCAAATCGTTAAAAATAATTATTATTGTTTAATCTATAAGTTAACTGTTATTGAATTATTTGTACACATATTTTGTTCAAAAAATTGGCTATGCCAATCTTAAGACCTCTTATAATATAATATTTATCGAAGAAATAATTTTATTATTCTTAAAATAAGTAGTGAACATGTGAAAAAAATTGTAATAGATTACAGGTTAATTTGTAACCAAATCATTAATAACGGTTAACCGTTAGCGCTTAAAACGATTAACCGTTTATTAATAATTACGTTACGATTTAATAATTATTATAACAGTTAACTGACCGTTGAAACTAAACAGTTCGGTTAACTTACCATTAACATTCCTAATAATAATGGTGATAGACTATACGGAGGATCCATCAAACTTGAACTTGAAGAGCTGCTTCATGTGCTGAGTAGTGATGTTCAAGCAGTTGGTTTGGTTCATAGCCGAATTAAATTATTTAAAATCGAATTAACTGAAATCTTAAAAATTGATTACGAATTTAAGTTATATACACATGATTTCATAAAATTGTACGCTTTTTCCGATCTAAATCAAGCAGGTTTTACATGAAGAATGTTTGTCTCGACATGTTTTATTCGATACGAGTAGGAGAAGTAATATTCTTAAAAAAACAGAGAAATCAGAATCAAATCAAGATGATATGGTTAATTATTAATCAAACTATTTTTAAAATAACAAAACTAAACTTTTAAACTCTAAATTAAAGTTTGTGCAAATTTTATACAAACTTATGTATCGATTTTTTTTCATAATTAATATATAATTTATGTATATTTTTTATAAATGAAAATTACAAGTATGATTGGTGTATTTTTTAAAAGAAAAACGCTGAAACATTAAGTTCAAATAATGAATTAAACATGTACATGAATATTTGATTTTAAATCTATTCTGAACTTAATAAGCCTTGCTAATTTATTTTTGATGATAAACAAAACAAACTTAAATCCTTACAAGGATAAAAATCTTACATCTAATAGAATGAACTTATCGGCGATCTATCAAAGTCTTTAGTGGTGTCCGGCAAGAGGAACGATATGAGAATCTTTTTAGAGTTTTTCTTTTTTTACTTTATAAAAATTTTAAAGTATCAATCTAGTAATGAGTGGTTGTCTCTTATTGTTATAGTTCTATTTAAAATGTTTAATAAATTTTAATTATGTTTATATTTATTAATGAAATATTAAATTAATTGTTTAAAGTAATGAAATATATTTTTATTTTATAGGGATTTATTTTTGAGTTTTTACTCAGAACACCGAAAATGTATTGACTCAGAAAACTATGGTAGTAGAAAGGAAAACTCATAAGCTCGCCAGTATGTTTAAAATCGTGAAAGGCTTAATCAAAAGAATATTTCGTGTATAATATTTTTTTTGGTTTAATTATCGATATCTAATCTATTGGTTGACAAATCTGAATTACGTAATACACAGGCTCATTATAGGATGATCTCTCGAACTTTTCTTTTCATTCATAACGTCAAAACTCAAACTCGTGACTTTACTTAAAAAATTTAATGTCTTATACAACTAGATAAACTAATTGTTGATATATTTCGTGAATACTTAATACATGGAAGTTATTACTTTCGAAGCCCCATGGCACCTTTACTTTTCGAAACACAAACTTTCGTTAAGTTGAGGTCCAAATGACTTTTTTCTCCGATTTTTAAAAGAATTAAGGTTTCCTTAAGGCTTAGATAAGGGTGGACATTAGATTAAATCATGTGAAGAAATATATTAGTTAAATTGATTAGTTTTATTTTATTATTCTAATTAACTTAATTTAATTTTTTAATAGAATTAAGTAGAATGAAATGTCAAGACCTTGATGATGTACTTCAATCGTTTTTTTCAGTGATCGAGGGGTATGAAAGCCTTGAGAATTAATACATATCTTGACGTTAGTAAGTTGGAGCGTAAATGAACAGAATTTGAATGAATAAGATTATGTTCGTGTTTGTTTGTTTGTTTATTGTTGAAGGTATTCATGTAAGCTCCGTGTTTGTTTAAATTTTTAATATTATATTCATGTTTTTTTGTTTATTTTTAAGGTGTTCGTGTTTGGTTCTTTTAGCGTTCGCAAATATGTTCGTTTTAATGTTAAACAATATGTTCGCCAAAATGGTGAAATTACACAACTAGTCTTTAAGCTTACCGGGCTTCACAGTTTGAACTCCAAAATTCACTCTGTGTTCAGTTTAGCCCCCACTTTCACCTATATTTAAAATGTAAAAAATAAAAGGAAAACGGAACCAAGTAAACGAGCTTATAAACGGTCCAATAAACGAGTCAATAAATGAATTTGTTCGTGGACATAAACAAACCGAACACACCTATGTTCGTGTTCGTTCGTTTTTTAAATGAACAAAAAAATTGTTCATACTCATTTATTTAGCTCAATAAATGAACGTTATAAGTAGCGTTCATGAACAATCCATTAAACATTATGTTGATTTACACCCTTTCAATAAGGATTTAAGATCACCTTAAAAGACACATTTTGATAATAACAAAGAAACAATAGTTTGAGGAATAATGGAGAGGGAAAAACAATAATTCCACTTCCATGTACCCATTTTGGATTTAATCAAAAGAAATACTTTGACAAGGATTAAAATACTTGGTCAAAAGACGTTCACTTGGTTGATATTACAAAGAGAATGCAAAGGTCAAAGACCATACATTACTACAAGAGAATGCAAAGAAAAGATTGATGATAGATGGAAATAATGATGAACAAAATCAATGATTGTTATATGGAATTGGCGTGAAATTGAATAGTGAAAATGGTTGTCAAATGTTATCTTCCTCTTCAAATTTCAAATAAAACTGCCTATTTCTGCATGGTAACAACACCATAAATAAAAAAAGCTACTTTTCCTCTCTTTTATTGGATTTTATTTACAAAAGACATTATTGGAGGCCCCATTAAATGAAAAAAGAAGGAACAAATCTTCAATTACTTGTATGATGTTTGAAATATATATATATATATATATGTGAGTAATTATTCTAAAGGCAAACGCACCTTAGTTGTAGGATTTAGGAATTTCGTTTCGGGTCTATCGTTTAGGGGTTTTAGTGGATGAGTTTTGAATTTAGGAGGTGGGGTTAGAATTTAAGGTTTATATGTTAAAACTCAAACCTCTAATCATATTACCCTAAAAAATAAACCCTAACCTCTAACCCACTAAACCCCTAAACCAGGACTATATATATATTACATTTAGTCCACTGCAACAAATTACTACTATTAAACTCCTGCTGTGCCTTTCTCGTAGGCCATGCTTTCTATGTGTTCCCCACAAGCAATCATACAAAGGCTGGCCGAAAATACATAAACTACTTGGGCACTTGCATCAAGAGCAATGTACTCTCAACAATTTGCCTCTTTTCCACCACTGATTCATGTCCTTTGACTGATGAAAAGAGAGCAGCAAGTAAACAATTGGACCTGCCATGGAAACTACATCTAAAAACAAGGACATGGCTTAGTGGTGTCCAGCATTCTGCTTTGAAAACCTTCCCTTCTGTCTTAAAGACTGCAAAATGAAGCTTAAAATATATAAAAAAATGGTTTTTGGACAAATTCCCAAAGGAAAGCAAACTCAATGTGTGTGGTTTTTGTTTGAAGTGTAGCTTCTCGTTCATAACTCTAATGTATGGTCGTTTTCATTTTTGTTATGATGCAATCTTTGATCAAATAGGGGAAAAAGTATTTTAATGGCGACTACAAGTTTGAATTTCTATATAAATAGATAGGGTAGTGGAATCATGGCCGTTTATTCATATTCAAATACTCTTGTAAACTTTCCCAAAAAGAAAACCCCTCTTTTCCTCATTGAAAACTCCACTAAACAACATTAAACTTTGCACCTTCTTTTCTCTCTCTGTGGTACTTTCATGGAGTTGTTCAAACTTTACTCTCTTTGCATTTTCTTCTTCTTCTCATCCTCCTTTGTCTTGACCAAAGGCCTATCTTCAACACACAATGATTCATTAGCTTCTTCTTCTTCTTCACCAGATGTTGTGCTTCTCTTGGGCAAGATCAAAGCTTCATTGCAAGGTAACACTGAGAACTTACTGTTATCTTCATGGAACTCCTCGGTTCCACTTTGCCAATGGAGAGGGCTTAAATGGGTCTTCTCCAATGGGACTCCTCTTCTTTGCAGTGACCTTTCTTCACCACAATGGACCAACCTCTCTCTTTCAAAGGACCCATCTTTACACCTTGTTTCACTTCAGCTCCCCTCTGCTAACCTCACTGGTTCTTTACCTAGAGAGTTGGGTGAGTTTTCTATGCTTCAAAGCCTTTACCTTAACATCAACTCACTGAGTGGGACTATCCCTCTTGAGCTTGGTTACAGCTCTTCATTGTCTGATGTTGATTTGAGTGACAACTTGTTCACTGGGGTTTTAGCTCCTTCCATCTGGAACTTGTGTGATAGACTTGTTTCTCTTAAGATTCACGGTAATTCATTGTCTGGGTCTCTCCCTGAACCAGCATTACCAAATTCCACCTGTAGGAATCTCCAGTCTCTTGATTTGGGTAACAACAAGTTTTTAGGGGTTTTCCCAGAGTTTATAACTAGGTTTCAAGCTCTTAAAGAGCTTGATCTTTCGGGCAACATGCTTTCTGGTCAAATTCCACAGAGTTTAGCCACTTTAAGCCTGGAAAAATTGAACCTTTCCCACAATAACTTCACTGGAATCTTGCCTGTTTTTGGTCAAAGAAAGTTTGGTCCGGAGGCTTTTGAAGGGAACAATCCAGGGTTATGTGGGTTGCCTTTAAATACTTGTAGTGGCAGGTCACAACTGAGTCCAGGTGCAATTGCCGGCATCGTGATCGGTCTAATGACCGGAGTAGTAGTCTTGGCATCATTGTTCATTGGCTATATGCAAAACAGGAAGAGGAGCAGCGGTGGAGATAGTGAAGAGGAGCTGGAGGAAGGGGAGGAAGATGAAAACGGTGTTGGCGCCGGGGGAGTTACCGGTGAGAGCAAGCTTATTTTGTTCCAAGGCGGCGAGCATTTGACGTTGGAGGATGTACTGAATGCAACTGGTCAAGTCATGGAGAAGACAAATTATGGGACTGTTTATAAGGCAAAGCTTGCTGATGGTGGAAATATAGCATTGAGGTTGCTGAGGGAAGGCAGTTGCAAGGACCGGAGTTCGTGTCTGCCGATTATAAGGCAGCTGGGGAAGGTTAGACATGAGAATTTGGTTCCACTGAGAGCTTTCTACCAGGGGAAGAGAGGGGAGAAGCTTCTTATTTATGACTATCTGCCAAATAGAAGCCTACATGACTTTTTACATGGTATGCATGTGTTAAGCTTTGTTTGAGGTTTCAAAAGATATTTATGTCGTTTGATATTGATATAAACTGTATCTGTAAAATGTTGAACTGAATTGTGTGTTCACTAGATGAATTTGTTGGTAAGTATCTTGAATATTTTCTGCTTGTGAATTAATGGTCATTGATTGCAAATTCATCGAATTCTTATTGTACATTTGTGACTAAATGCAGAATCAAGAGCAGGAAAGCCAGTTCTGAACTGGGCTCGGCGGCACAAGATTGCATTGGGCATAGCCAAAGGACTAGCACATCTTCATACAGGTCTCGAGACGCCGATCACCCATGGGAATGTTCGGTCCAAAAATGTGCTGGTAGATGACTTCTTTGTGGCCAGGCTGACTGAGTATGGACTTGACAAGCTAATGATCCCGGCTGTAGCTGATGAAATGGTGACCGTCGCAAAGACAGAAGGTTACAAGGCTCCAGAACTTCAAAGTATGAAGAAATGCAACACCAGAACAGATGTTTACGCTTTTGGGATACTGTTATTGGAGATTTTGATAGGCAAGAAGCCCGGGAAAAACGGGAGAGGCCATGATGCTGGGGATTTGCCTTCAATAGTGAAAGTAGCAGTTTTGGAAGAGACGACAATGGAGGTTTTCGACGTAGAAGTGTTGAAAGGTATCCGGAGTCCGATGGAAGACGGGTTAGTTCAGGCACTAAAGCTTGCAATGGGATGCTGTGCCCCAGTAGCATCGGTGAGACCCTCCATGGATGAAGTTGTGAAGCAGCTGGAAGAGAACAGACCAAGGAACAGATCAGCTCTATATAGCCCTACAGAAACAAGGAGTGAAGTTGGCACCCCATTTTGAGCTTTGTTTGTCTTCAGTGTTTCTCATCAAATTATCATCTTTAATTTGCCTTACTGGTATTAATATTTGCTTGTCTAGTGATGAATGAATGATTTAATGTTTCTTGAGAAAGGTTATATTTAATCTCTTGAAGGCTCAGTGTGGACTCTTCTTTTAGTTAGAAATTCGAAACAGGCGCGAAATGGCCTTCGTGATTGCATGAACCAACAAGGCTCGGCTTCGAGTTGACGGCTTTCCTATTCGTTTTTAGAAACTTAAATAGAATCCAATGTCTTTTAAAAGTATACAATGGCCAAGAGAGAAACAGGGGAAACTGTTCAAAGGAAATACATAATTACAAAAAGAAGCAACATAGAAATGAACAACACTACGGCATCTTAAAGAGGCCGAGGTCGATCAATGGCATTTTATGACAAGTGAAATATTGTACGCTTGTCAAAAGGATCAAGCACATACATATATATAGGGCTGAAAACTCGGGGAATACTAGGTACTATATGGAACGATGTGATTATATATAAATGTGGGAAGAAAAATGAGTTGTTTTTCAGCTACTTTTGCTTGGATTTTCTGTTGGGGTGATGAGAATTAACACATGCGGCCATTGCGGCAGGCAAGGGCGCCTGCGTTTGAAGTAATCATGCCAACCATGGAAGACGATTTGGCACCTAAGCTCGAGGCCCTGGCATAGCTGGCGGCTGCTCCGGCACCCGATGGAGTGAAATAAGCTCCGTTTAACAATAGATCTCCTTCCGACCTCCAATTCCAGTGTTTCCATTCGCCATTCCATCCGCCTTCTCTCTTTGTAACCTAAACCGTATCAAATTTAACCAAATCAGTCAGCATAATTTACCACTTCTAAATGGGGGGTGGGGGTGAATTTTGTTGGTTTTGATTTATGTAAACATACCTCCTTAGCAAAGGGATTATTAGGAGCAAGGAAACGGTTGCCTTGGCTGTTAATGGTGGGATTGGCACTTCCACCTATAGCATACATTTCCCAGTGTGTATAGTCATTGTTCACTACATGGAAATATCCATGTCGACACCTGCAAGATTCCGGTGAAGATGAATCTAGTCGATTTTACGAAAAAAAAAGGAAAGCAGAGAGTACAGTATGCACCATTTCTTAAGAATGTTCTTACCTCGGCATTCGCTGGATAAGACCCTCGCCGAAGTGATTATAAGCAATGGTGACTTGCATCTGCTTGTCTCTTACATAAGAGTCACTATGTCCCAACAGCATAACCTGTCATCGCATTACTTTGAATGAATTAGTTCAAGTCTTTTCAAAAGCATAAATTCACCTAAAAAATGTAGAAGATATGTGAGGAAATCTAATATGCATCTGATTCTGACCTCATTGTGATGGGTGAAGTAGTTGTTCGTGATCGTAATAGCAGTGGATCCCATTATCGCATCGATGAGTCCATCGGCACAATTAGACAGTGAATTGTGGTCGATCCAGATGTGGCTGGATCCAAAAATCGAAATGCCATCCCCATCGGCCATGGTTCGCCATCCGTAATGAGACGGGGAGCTTCGAACCATGGCGTTCCCCGTGGGTTTGCAGTCATGAATGTGGAGTCCATGGATGATAATGTTGGTGACAAACTGGATGGTGATGCATGCCCCGTAAGCGATATGCACGTTGACACCGCGAGCATCGATCGTCTTAAAACTATTCATTATCAGCTCTTGCTTCAGCGTGATCACCATGTCACGCTTGAACACGATCCAAAGAGGCCGGTCTTGGATAACAGCATGGCGGAGGGTGCCTGGTTTGGGGTTCACAGGGTTATCATTACCAGGGTCACTCACAACATAGTACCTTCCATCACGACCACCAACGGCATTGCGTCCGAACCCGATGCCACAGTTTGCTAAGCGTCTTCGCCTACGGTACCACAGCCTGTCACACCGCCAACAGTCGTCGATCGGATTCCCAGTTCCACACGAGAAATATCCCAAGTTTCTCCGTTCCGTACTATTCCTTATGGTCCTGAAAAAAAAATCCCCAACAATGAATGTAACAAAATTAAACGTGCTCGACCACATCTTCCTACTAATAATTCAAGACTGATCCTTCTTTGGGTCGGTGGGACACAAGAAAAACCAAACATTAAATGTACGATCCCAGTGTCGGTGAAAACAACTAGTTTTTTTGTCAGATATTGAGGTAGATCCAGATCAATGAAGAATATGGGCAGTTTTATCTTCTGCATGCATTGAAAAGTAACAAAGAACACTGGCAAATTTGGTATAAAGCTTCATGCTTGGATAAGGAAGGAATAATAGGACAGCTAGCAAAAAAATCAAGCACGAGATGCGCGGATCTCGGGACATGGACATGTGCTTCAGCTGGCTAACAAGTTAAAAACAAATAAAGTAGGCACAGAGACGGTAAATTTTATAACAGTAAAGAACATGGCAATGGATTCCTCAAGAATCGTAAAGTAGAATTATTCTATAGGAAGAATAATTATTTTACATATGAAACCTGATGTTTTGTACCTTTTACTGCATAGAAATTCTTTGATGCACATGTCCTAGCTTTAGAAAATATTAAATGATGTTGGCCTAGTAGATGAGGCGTTAAACCCCTTTAAGATTAAGAGTTCGAATCCTATAAATACCGAAAACCAAGAGTGGAGGCTTAAGTTTTGACTGGATCCTGTTAGGTGAAAGGACATTTTGACTAGCCTGGTAAGAAAAATAACCAGGTGAAAATGACCCTTTGTCACAACTCACAAACTACAGATTTGGCAAGTGGGGGACCAATTAGGAAACTATTCATGTGGAATCATTTTTCAAGGAACTAACTATTAGGCCAATCACTATTAAAATTATTTCAGAATTAATTAATTATATGAACTGAAAAAAGAAAATGAATTTGATAATTATGCTGAACTGAGTTAAAAGTTTAGCTGATCCAATCTGTTGTTGAAATGAGAAAGAGAACTCACATATCAACCATTGAAGCAATTTCCTCAGGATTGTCCACTGCATGTTCATTTCTCCATTTCTCATCATCCAACCTGAAAACATAGACCAAAGTTTAAATCAGCAAAGACAGAACTGGTTCCTTACATGATCTGTAAGATCCAATCTCAATGGCTTATACAGATTGATAGTTTTTCACGTGAAAAAAATAGCTGAAATAGTTTCTTACCCGTCTGCCATTGATGAGTTCTTCAAGCTCTGCAATTTGTTTTCTTCAGCAAGCCTGCACACGACAAACACAACGGAGAAATCAAAAACCAGGCGCACCAGGAATGTTTTCTTGGAGCTGATTGTTTCCCGAGAAAGTGGGAAATGTACCTGGAGTTCAGCTCTGTTTTCTCTGCTGAGGCACTGAGTCTGACAGAAACGAACAATATGAGCAGCAATGTAAACGAAGAGAGGAATCTGTGAGAAATCCCCATTGCTGATTCTCTCTTTCTCTGTATGCTACAATATTGACTGCTTTTAGATTCCACTGTTTGGAAGGAATGGAAAATGAAAGAAAATGAAAGGTGGAGTCTATTGAAAAACTCCAATGGCGCAATCTCTTTTATAGGGGGAGGGGGAGGGGGGAGACAGAAAACGTTGGATCGTAAAATCACCGTTAAACCTTGGTTAAGTCAAAGGAAAATTCTATAGTGATTATCGAGCAACGACGAGCACCACTATGAACGATCACCGATGAGCATTAATAGATTATTTTATAAAATTTTTAAATTCAAATTATTTAATGTGTAATTATAATTTTTTAAAAATTAAAAGTGTAATTTAATTAAAGTATTTTTTAGTTTTAAATTTATTTTAAATATTATTATTCAAAATAAATTATCCCAAATCAAAAAATCTGAAGTTTTTTTTTTGCTTTAAAATTAACTCAATTGACGCCGCACCCACCGCCAACCACCGTCAGTCTTAATTCTTTGTTGCAATTAGGTAATTTATTCTCAATTGTTGAAATCTTAATCGTCACCCTAACCAAAATTATGTTAATTGGCTTATGTAATTCAAAATTGAGAACCCCAACGCCTTTGCTAAGACCCCAAAATCAGTTACAGCAAGCTAACTTTTTTAATTGATTTGTAAAATTAATAGCCGATCCAAAACCCTCAATTTTTTTGTTCGTCGCGTGTATCGGTACAGTATTCTTTGCGTACCGGTACGCGTGGGAATAACGTACATATACGCTATGTGTACCGATACAGTTTTTAGCCAATGAAAATTCAGTGATAACTTACTGTACCGGTACAATACTCTCACGCGTACCGTTACACTGGATATTACTGCATCGGTACAGTATGTGTACCGATACATTTTTTGGTCACTGAATTTTCAGCGATATCGTGTAGTAGCAGTACAATATTTTTACCGTACCAGTACGTTACTAGTACTAAACCGGTATCGGTACGGTACTGATAGCGTACCGGTACGCTAGCTTCAAATGTTACAAATTGTTCTTACTTAAAATTAACCTCTTTTATGTAGATGATGGATCTAAATTTAACGCATTCAAAACAAGATACAACAATGATGAAGTGCAAGCGTCATATTGACATGTGTTCGAGGAAGACAAACACCGAGGTACATTTATTATAATTACTTGAACTTTCAATGCTTGTCTTAAATAGTTTTTGTTGAGATTAGTGTTTTATGTACTTATAGGAAAAGTGTGGAGTTGTATTTGAGGAAAACATAAGCACTCCTTATTAGAGTGATCAGGAGTTCGAGACACTCATTCAATCTGTGTAAAAAATTGAAAATGAATTTGTGAAAATGAATTTCTATTTAGAAAATTTTTATGCCAATTTGAGAAATTAAATGGTCAATTTGAAAAATTAGTGTACATGTTAGGAGCGAGCAATGCAAAATGCTCAAAACAAGATGGTGATTCACTAAAAGAAAAGATTGTACATAATAAATCATTAAAGGAAGAAAATTTAAAGAGTATACATGAAGATATTAATTTATACAACAAGCAATTGAATGCTGATGGTTTAGAGAATAAATCTCACAGGGAAGAAGAATTAACTGCCGGGGCAATGAAGGAAGAAATCGTGAGTGGTACTAAAATACCGATTATGTCTTCATTTATTAATTGTGATATGAATTATTCTCCCTCATTAGAACGTAGTGGTAAAAGCAAAGTTGAAGCTATTTCAGAAGACAAAATCAAGACTAATAGGGATGGTTTTTCAGAAATTTCGAGCGATTTTTTTAAATTTAAATTTAGTCCCCAACGATTTCCTAGTCAACTAGTTACGTTGAAGGAAACTCCAATAATTTTTTTTGTTTTACTTTTTATTAACATTACTAATTTTTTGTTTTTAATATTTAATAGTTCATCGATATCTATGTCTACGATTTACCTTTGAGACAAAAATCAATGCCAAAAAAGTTATATCTCTCTTTGTCCTTTCATGTAAAAATATATATTTATGAGCTACCTAGAAATAACATTGTTTTTAGTTGATGATTTGATGATATTATCCAATTTTTTGTTTGTCGCAGACTTTGATTCAATATTTTTCACTTAATAAGAAGGCGGGATCATAGCATAGTCTTTTCAAATTTCATACCCGTTGGATAAATGACTTTATGCCTACTGATAGTAGTAATGTTAAGCAAATATATTTACAGTTTGTAGTTTATTTTTATGTAGTTGGCAGTGATTTTGAACTTACATGATTTCACAGATATATGTGCAAAAGGTCACTAGTTTTTATTAGTTGTTAATGTTGTTAAGAGACATAATTACGTTTTGGACTCTCTTGGTGTTACTAGAGCGCGTAAAAAGATTGCAGAAAATATAGTAAGTCTTGAACTCATTTATGGGAACTAATATATGAATAGTGCTTAATTATCGATATCTTAATGTTTTTTCACTGTTTATACAGTTGACTAAAGCTCTAGTTTGATTTGCAGGTCATGCTCATTTGGGTAGATTATTTAAAGATGTCGTAGAATTTTCATTCAATTACGTACAAGTATCGAAGCAGCCAAATTCGTAAGTAATATAAGTTTAAATATATTATATTTTTTCTTTAAATTTTTTTTTGTTAATAGATTAATTTATTTCATATTTGATTCATGGATGATTGTGGCATGTACACATTAAAGTATATAGAAGCCGATAACAAAAGTGATTGGTCGAAGATTTTTTTTCACGGTAAAGTATACAATGTAGTTTTATTTTGAAAAAATATGGTATTTGACTAACGTTATATTTCTATTGTGTAGACAGAAGAAATTGGAGTTAAACTATTGGGAATTTTGGCCAAACTTATTTGTAGCAATCACAATGAAGTTGATCTGTTTAAATTGCCCATAGACGATGAAGTAGTCGAGGATTAAGAAATTTTGAATTGTAGTGAAAGCAATCACAATGAACTCGATATAGGGCTCGAACTCCGTAGCTTATTTTTTCTAGATCTTCAATATCTTTGATGTCTTCGATATCAACCATCTCAAAAAAACCCTGCAAATTAATACAAGTAAATAAAAGCAAAATTAAATCTAATGAAACTTAAGAAAAATGTAAAAATAAAACCTCAAGAAGCATGCATCGTACTTAAAACATGAAAAAGCCCAAAAATTTTAGGCGTACTGGTACGCAAGACGAACTGAACTTTTTGGGGGTTCGAATCGATCATTATTTTTGCGAATCGATCAACAAAATTGGACTGCTGCAACTGATTTTGGGATTTGGGGATAGATTGAATGAAAATTAAGTGAAAATACTTAAATCGAATCAAATTTAAGATAATTAGGGTTTCAAAAATTGGGTATAAATTACCTAATTGCAACGAAGGATTAGGACTGACGGCGGCTGTTGACGATGGTGGCGGTAGCTGTCGGCGACGGCGATAGCAAAGGTTGTCGGCGACGGCGGCGGTTGGCGGTGGGTGAGGCGGCAATTGGGTTGATTTCAAAGAAAAAAACACCTAGAATTTTTTGATTAACTGATAGTTTATTTTGATTAATAATATTTAAAATAAATTTAAAACTAAAAAAATACTTTTAATTAAATTACACTTTTAATTTTTTTAAAAATTATAATTACGCATAAAGTATTTTGGATTTAAAAATTTTATAAAATAATCTATCAGTGCTCGTCAATAGTGGTGCTCGTCAATAGTGGTGCTCGTCGTTGCTCGTCGAGCGTAGAAGAACTATCTTAAGTCAAACTAGGCATAAAGCGAAAAATATGCACCAACTTTTTACTAAATAGTCACTTTGGCCTATATTCTTTTTTGGTACAATTCAACCCTCAACGTTTTATTTTGGGTCAAAATGGCTCCTTTGTGGATGAAAATTGTCAGTCAACTAATAATAAATGGCTTGAAATGACGTGACAAGCCTATATAACATTACACGCTGACATGACATTATCATATAGACAAATGTGTTGACTTGAAAAACGTTATATTAGTAGAATAAATAAATTTATAAAATTATGTAAAATATAAATAAATTTTTCCGGTGACTTATCATTCTGTCAAAAGTCATTTCAAATTGTTTACCATCAGTTTTCTAATAATTTTCGTTGTATAGGGGTCATTTTGACCCAAAATAGAACGTTGAGGGTTGAATTGCTCCAAAAAAGAATAAGGGCCAAAGAGACTATTCAGTCAACGTTGGGGGGCATTTTTTACTTTATGTTGTCAAACTAATCAAACTTGGCTTAATAGGAAGCTGAATAGAAACCCTTTGCCTTTTTCGGTGTCTCTATCTATTCCCTTATATTAAAAAATTAGGTTTAAGATTTAGGGGTAAAGTTTAATTTTGGAGTTTAAGGTTTAAAATTTAGGGTTTAGAATTTAATTTTTTAGTATTGGCGCATAAAAATGAGCACTGAAAATGGGCAAAGGATTTTTATTCCTAAGAAGCCCTTGAATTTTTGGGGAAAAATCAAATATGTCTGAACTTTTTCGCACCCAATTAAACTCTTGAACCAAATAATTGAATCAAGGCATAAAGTCAAAAAAATGCCCCCAACGTTTGACTGAATAGTCATTTTGTCCCCTATGCTTTTTTGGAGCAATTCAACCTTCAATGTTTTATTTTGGGTCATAATGGCCCATCTGTAGATGAAAATTGTTAGAAAACTGACGGTAAACAGTTTGAAATGACTTGACAGAATGATAAGTTAGAAGAAAAAAATATTTTATATTTTATATAATTTTATAAAATTATTTTTTGACTGATGTAACATTTTTTCAAGTCAACATATTTGTCTATATGATATTGCCATGTTAGCGTGCACTGCCATATAGGTTTGTCACGTCATTTCAAGCCATTTACCGTCAGTTGACTCACAATTTTCATTTGCGGAGGGACCGTTTTGACCTAAAATGAAACGTTGATGGTTGAATTGCTCCAAAAAAAGAATAGAGGACAAAGTGACTATTCAGTTAAACGTTGAGAGCATTTTTTAGTTTTGTGCCTTGAATCAATTAAACCCATGAATTAAAAATTGAAATCAATTAAGCTCTTGAACAAAAAAAATGAATCAATTAAGCTCTTTGACCATTAAATCTCAATGGTTTTTTAGATTTATTGATGTAGTGCGTGTGTCAGTAATATCTAAAGAAAATATTTTCTCAAACTTTGTCAAATAACTTAATTGATTCAATTTTTTAATATAATAACTTAATTGATTTAATATCTTAGTTAGAAGGCTTACTTGAGTGTAAAAATATTCATGGACTTAGTTAATTCTTTTCCCCGAAAATTTAAGGTCTTCTTATTTAAATGTGTTTAACCTCCTTAACCGCTTCTAACTGAAAAGAGATTTAACGCCAACACCAATAGTCGACGTGTCGGTCGCTAACGTGCCACTGCCATTTCACCTCTGGCACTTTGGCTGTTCCCCGTTTGGTCCAAAGTTTCCACGTCATCTCGCTGAAGTTTTTATTGGATGAGAAGGTTTGCATTACGTACTCGCAGTAGGCCGGTGGTGTACTATACTCGCTTTAAGACAGAAGCCACGTGACCACATGGTCGACGTGGAAGGATAAGTAAATTGCCGTACAGACACCGCTTAAATTGAAAAACTGTATTACCGTACAAAACACTGGTGTTTTGCCTCAAAGTGTACTTATGAATTTTGCTTGACATTATAGGATGAGTTTATAATATTCGATGAGTACCGCTGAACACCATTAACGATGAATATTGATAAGTACTATTAAATTAATTAATAAAAATTAAAAATTTAAAAGTCTCGACGTATAATTATAAAATATTTAAATATATAATTATAAATTATTTAAAATAAAATCTAAATTTAAATTATTTTCTATATATATAATTTTTTTAATTTTTTTTAAAAAATAATTAGATCAAATATCAACCTTAGTAAATTAAAAAAATAAAAAATCTTACACCCTAAACCCAGAACCATAAACCTAAGGCCTTAAATCGTAAACCCTAAACCATAAACATGAAACACTAAACTATAAATCACAAACCTTAAATTCAAACACTGGGTTTGGACTTTAAAGTTTAGGGTTTATGATTTAGAGTTTAGGGTTTATGTTTTAGAGTTTAGAGTTTAGAGTCTTAGGTTTAGTGTTTATAATTTAGGGTTTCATGTTTTAGGTTTATGATTTAAGGTTTCGGGTCTATTGTTTTAGTTTAGGGTTTAGGGCTTATGTTTTTTTATTTTTAAATTGACTAAGGTTGATATTTGATCCAATTTTTTTAATAATTAAAAATATTATATATATGGAAAATAATTTAATTAATATTTTATTTTAAATAATTTATAATTATATGTTTAAATAATTTATAATTATATTTTGAGTCCTTTAGATTTTTAATTTTTATAAATTAATTTAATGGTGCTCAGCAGACAACGATGCTCATCGTTAGTGGTGCTTAGCGGTGCTCGTCGAGCGTCATAGAATTTACTTATCATTATATATTAGATTTAAGACATTCATTTTAGTGACTTAAAAAATAGAAGAAAAAAACTTATTCCATTATATTATATAATGAATATATTTTTTTATTTTATAATTTAATTTTTTAATTAATTTGTAATTTTATTTTTATTACGTTTTAAGAGGAGATTGCTTGAAGGACTCCAACATTGAATCTAACCAAAATATTTATAAGTATAATCAGGGAGTATAATATTTCATTTCTAAATATATTAAACAATGTATGTTTTATACATTACTAATTTTGTTGTTTGTGAACAATGATAGAGTCAAATAGATAATGGTAGGGGTCTTTTGTACCTCCCAAAATTTTTGGTTTAATGGTGTTTCAAGTCCCTCTGAATTTAAATATTAGTTTAATTAACTTTTTCTTTTAAAACTTGAAGTTAAATAACTAATAGGCCCTTAATTTTTTTAAAAATAAACAATATAACCCTCTTAATGTTAGGTCTTAATTTCCTCCCTATTTGTTTAGAAAATGTTTAAGTGACTAAGGGCCATGGCTCCCCAAAATTTTAAAAATTTAAAAGTTGACCCCTAATTTAAAAAAAAATTATCCTCCTCAAATTTTTTAAAAAGTTATATTAAACTTCAAAATTTTAAATATTTTAATTAAATCTCATCTCATAATTTTTAAAAGTTCTTATTTACTCTCTCAAAATTATTAAAAAATTTAGTTTAAACCTCTAATTTTTTTTAAAAAAAATTAAGACTGTCCCTCCAAACCTTTACCCTAAATTCAACTACTAATTATCGGTTAAGAGACTGGAAGAGACAAAAATGTGAAGATCCCATCTGCTCAAGCATTTTTATTTATTTGTTTCAATATGAGAGTTTCACATTTTTTTTTCTTCACAAAAGCATACACACTTGTTAAGAATAATGAGACGAAGAGAAAAAAGAAGCACATGGTATAAAGAATTATACATGTTATCTTAGTTGTAGAATTCTAAAGAGAACATGCTAATGAACCCGCAACATGTCTTGTAAGATGATCCAAAGTCAAACAATATTATTTTTTCCATTTTCGATATTTTTTAGCAGTTTTTTTAGAAAATATTATTTTTTAAAACAAAATATTTAATTAGTCAATCTATATTCTATAGACGTGTATTTTCTTTTGGGTTTTAAAATAAAATATTTAATTATCCCAAAGAATATAGATTCCATTTTTTAAAATGGATGATCAAAGAATATTAAAAGAACTAAGATAATACAAAAACTGAGTGGGAAACACATCTATCTGTCCATAACTTGTATTAGACAGCCCTTCATGCAAGTATCATTTTTTTATTTATATTTAAATTTTTAATTTTAATATCAATAAAAAATAAGTAGGTGCAAATTAAAAATAGATAAATTTTATTTATTGCCAATTAGTTAGGAGTCGGATTTTAATTTATTGTATTAATGTTTTGTGCCCAACACACAAGAAACAAACATAGAAAAGCTTACATTTGTTATTTATATTTATAATTTTGTGTGTACGTACGTATGTATATCCAATATGAAAACCATAATTATAGGCTTAAAGATTTGCTTGATTTCAGCCATGGGAAGAGGTCTGCATGATTAAATTTTGCACATAATTAATAAGATGGAATAAAAAATGGGATTTTATTATTTTTGTATAAGATTTTGATTAATTAGGAAATTAAAGTAATTGAAACACTCCAATTAGGGATGTGTATGAGTTGTGTCAGGTTTTTGGCCGTCAAACTCTAGTTTTGACATGAATTTGATCTGAATTTTGGGTAAAAATTCATAATCGACCCAACTTGACCCAATGAAAGTTAAAATTTTCATTTTATTCAGTAAAACAGGGAAAATTAATAGAAATAGAGAGAAAATGGTGTTATAATAAGTATCCGTAAATATATAGAAGAAAGTTTCAAATCAAACCGAAAAATTTTCACCCTAAACTCAAATATTATCCGACTGATCCAATCTAAACTTTTTTTTTTGGATCATGTAGAAATCGGTCGACTTCCGTAATTTTACTATCCCTACTGCCTAATGCCTACCTATCCAAATACGAAGTTGAAACCATCACTTCAAAATTTCCATTTACGATTCAAAAGCAAAAATGGGAAGTTCTAGAAAATAACCGGTTAAAAAAAGTTAAAAAAAAGATGTGTACAAAAATTCTTACAAAAAATCGTAAGGATTTATGTACATGTACTGAAATTGTTATAAAAATAGTAAGAAATTCGGTATATACGTAATTGCTTACTACTTTTATGTACATACCGAAATTCTTATAAAAGTTGTAAGCATTTTTGTACATAACTTAAGTTTCACGATATTTGTAAGGATTTTATACATGTACCGAAATTCTTACAAAGTGGTAAGAATTTATGTACATACCGAATTTCTTACGATTTTGTAAGAATTTCGATACATTGTACAAAATTTCTTACGATTTTTGTAAGAATTCCGGTACACACTTTTTTTAGCATGTTTTTAAGCGTTTTTTTTTTTAAAAAAATTTCCGCAAAATTGCCGAGTCTAAGCAAAACACCTTAAAAATGTCTTTTCATTCTCAATTTCAATATCACAATATCTAATATTTTTGTTGCTCACCCGATTCTTTAGGCTTTGCCCTGACTAATCTGGACCGACTCACTTCGCACACTTAGTTTTAGTGGGTGGATTTTCCAGCAAATTTTTTGTATATATAAAATTTCGAACTCGAGACCTGCTTAAATGATACTAAATTGCTAACCAAAATATGTGATACTTAACAAAAAGCTGCCTAGTAATTGAAATGTTTTGCTTCCATTGAACATATGAAAAATTTCTAGGGAATATTATATATACATCAGTTATTGCTCAATGTACCTTGATAAGAATGTAGAATAAATGAAGCCGAACCATGTTTTTGACTTTTGCATTGCTAATTAGTTGTTACACAAATGGTGGGAAGCTTGCCATCATGTTCTTAAATAAACAAGTCCACACTTGACACCTCATATCAAAGATTTCAAAACCCACTTATCAAAAATGCTAGTTTTCCACAATAAATGAGCAATAAAGGTTGCATTAAGGGAGGACATGATTTCTCACATGTTCTGTTTTGACATCTAAAACATTAAGAAATATTAATTAGAAACGACACTAACTCTGAGTTGAATTTGTTTGGTAAGAAAGAAAGCGAATTGAAGAGGGAAAACACCCTTGGTTGAGGCTTTTTTGGGCAAAGATATCTATCAGTGAGGAGTTGTTTTCAAGAAGCATTTAGGCAGGCATTACCAAAGTGGTTCATAATCTCCCAACCAAAGGGTTCCACTTTGTCCATGTTGTTTTTAGTGAAACTAATAAGAGATAAAAAGACTAACGGGGTTGGTCCAAATAATAAGCAACTTGGTATCGCTTAAGCAGGTTTCGAGTTCGAAGTCTTGTGTATACAAAAAATCCTCGTTTAGATATTTACCCACCAAAATTAAACTCACGACGCACGACGCTCTAGATTAATCAGCGCAAAGCGACGAAAAATTATTCGATAATAAGGTAAGGTTATGGGAAAACCACTATGTTAGATAATTGTATTATTCATTACCAACCATCATAATCCTCTTGAAATTGACAATTGAGTCCATTGTAGTTGGTTTTATCTTTTTTCACATTCTTTTATTTCGATTTATTAACTATCTATAAATCCATACATTTTCAATGAATCATATTTATATATGTGTCAATATAATAATTAAATATTTTAAAAGTAATTAAAAATAAATATAGTTATTATATTTGCTAATTGATTGCGTCTCGAAAATAGAGGTGATTATCGGCGGGTAAAAATCCTCTGCCCCTTTTCGGTGCCCCTACTTATACTCCAACACTAAAAAATACAATAAAATTAAATTTCAAGCCCTAACTCTAAATTCTAAATCCTAAATCCTAAAAAATGCACCCTACCCTAAATTCACTAAACCCTAACCCTAACCCCTAACTTAAAACCCAAAACCTAATTTTAAGTGTGGGGGATAAGTAGGGGCACTGAAAATGGGTAGAGGATTTCCATCCGATTATCGGCCGACCCCATGTTCAGTTTTAAAGAGTTTCAAACTCAACCTAGTTCGTCTAAATTATCTATTTTTAATTTAAAAACAAAAATATACAATCTTAGATTAATATTTGTATATTTTATAATTAAAAATAAATAAAAACATACGAATTATTAAATTAAAATTCAAGCCAGCTCTACGTACGTCCCCTGAGGTTAACACGTGCGCGTACATGTCGTAGACACATATTACCCGAAGCCCAAGCCGAGATGGACGACGGCGGCAGAGGCGCGCGAGACTAGCCCTTGTTTTCTATCACTCAACAAGGGGAGGGGAGGATGAAGGCTATAAATACCCTTCACATGTTAGTTTCTCACTCAATGTGGGATATTCACTTTTGCATTACTAACATTCTCCCACTAATGCGAAAGAATTCTACTGAAACTCGGAAAACAATCTTCCAAGAAGATCAATAGCGGAATTAGATGCTTAAGCACTAGTGAACAAATCTTGAACTAGTACATAGTGATAATAAGCAATTCTTCTCTTAGATAAGTGAAACTAGTCTTGAACTTTCTAAGATAAGAGTAAACTTATAACACACACCTAATTACTTCATCCTTCATCCATCGAAGTCCTCGATGGGTAAGATATATATATATATATGAATGTATATTTAGCCATCTTACCTCAGGATTGTAGTAAGTGTTTTAGAAAAACGGCTCAAATTTTTTCATAGAAGGCGGCTAACCATTCTCACTTACATAGGTTATTTCATCAGGTTTTTCTCAATAAAACCATCCAAATAGGACTATGAAATAATTAAGAACTATTACAATAGCTCAACCTCTCAAGGTTTATGGTGATTTTCTTCAAGTTCGTTATAAACGAACCACCCAACAATTGGGCTAAGAAATCATTAAGAATAAGTATTCAACCTCCTTAATCGGTGAATTCAATATGTCCTTCTCAATAGAACATTAAATTTTGAATTCATTAAGAGTTTGAGTAAAACTCATCCTTTTTTAGCGGTAAGTTCATTAAGTCTTTTACATAAAAGACTTCCCACTTAACCATGGGTTATGAACTTATTAAGAATAGATATTCAACCACACTCGGTAAATTCATTAAGTCTTTCTCACTAAGATCACCCAAAACTTGGGCTATGAATTTATTAAGAGCAACAATTCTCAACTTGTGCATGTACATTATTCGTTATAGGGATAGGTTATAAAAATGTTCACTATGAGTCTTTCTATGGTTTTGTTTGACCGCATTGAACTTAGATAACTAAGTTGGGTATCCACCATGAATTCCCCAACCAATGAGCTAAACACATCCCCTCGACGAATCTAGGACCAGTTTTCGACTTAACCCTTTGGTAAGCAGATTTGCTAGGTTCCTTTCCGACTTCACATACTCTAGAGAGAGTACTCTATTTCTTATTAAATGTTTCACTAATTCATGTATTATACGAATGCGCCTTTTCTTACCATTGTAAGCTTGGTTCTTGGCAACACATATCACAGCTTGTGAATCACATAGTAAGGAAACTGGAGGAGTCGGTTTTCCCCACAACGATATTTCAGCTAAAAATTTTCTAAGCCACTCGACTTCTTGCCCAGCTAAGTCAAGAGCTATGAACTCTGACTCCATAGCAGAACGAGCAATGCAAGTCTGCTTAGAAGACTTCCATGAGATTGCTGCTCCACCCAAAGTAAAAACATATCCACTCGTAGAGCTTACTTCGCCACTATTAGAAACCCAGTTGGCGTCACAATATCCTTCTAAAACAAAAGGAAAGCCAACAAAATTAAGTTTCCAGTCCATAGTACCTCTAAGGTATTTGAGTAAGCGTCTAAGAGCAATCTAATGTTCACTATTTGGGTTGTGAGTATATCTATTAAGTCTGCTTACAGCATAGGCAATATCAAGTTGAGTATAGTTCATTAAGAACATTAGACTCTCAATTATTTTAACATATTCAGTTTGGGAAATGCTACTTCTTTTATTCTTAAAAAATGAATGCTAGAGTCATACAGAGTTCGAACAGGGATGACATCAAAAATGTTAAACTTCTTTAGCACTTTCTCAATATAGTGTGTTTGATTTAGTGAAAAACCCTTTTTAGTTTTAGCAACTTTGACTCTTAAGATCACATCTACTTCTCCCAAATCAGTCATCTCAAATTTAGTGGATAAGAAATTTTTTGTTTTGTTAATGGACTCAATGTTGGTGCTAAAAATCAACATGTCGTCAACATACAAACTTATGATGACGCAATCTACACCAAACATCCTCGAGTACACGCATACATCCGAACTGTTCACAACAAAACCAAAACTAAGAATAATTTTATAAAATTTATCATACCACTGTTTAGGAGCTTGTTTCAGGCTGTAAAGAGACTTTTTTAGTCTACATACTTTACCTTCCATACCATGCGCCTCAAAACCAAGAGGTTGCTTCATATAGATCTCTGAATCTAGGTCTCTATTTAAGAACACAGTTTTTACATCCATTTGATGTACTTGCAACTTGTGAATGGAGGCTAGTGCAAACAATGCACGAATCGTTGAAATTTTGGTTACATGAGAATATGTATCAATGAAATCTATACCAAAATTTTGAGTGAACCCTTTGACTACTAACCTTGACTTATATCTCTGAATAGAACCATCTGGTCTAAGTTTCTTTCGAAAGACTCATTTATTGTTGATGATTTAAAATCCTCTAGGCAAGTCAACTAATTTCCAAGTATGATTAGACATTATTGATTCTAGTTCGTCTTTGATAGCGCTTTTCCAATAACTAGAATCAATAGATCGTATAGCTTCTTCATATGTTTTAGGATCCTCATCTAACAAGAAGGCTTGAGCTATAGAATTGGAAAGGTTGTCATAATCATTCATCTCAGAAATAAAAGAAGTTATGAAATCTGGTCCAAAAGAGATTTCAACTCTTTGTCTCTTACTTTTTCTATGCTCAAAATTAATCTCTTGAGAAGACCTAGTAGGCTCACTAGAAGAAGTGGATAAAATTTTTTCTATTTTTGTTTCATTATCTAGTCTGGGCTTATTTAAAGGAAAAATATTTTCAAAGAATACAACATCCCTAGACTCACAAATAGAGTAGTCTTATAGAATCATGAACCGATATGCGGCATGGTTTGAAGCATACCCAATAAACACTGTTTGGAGCGTAGCCTTTCCATAATTCGTATGGAGTATGATCTAACTTCTTATGAGGTACTCGATTCAAAATATGATTAGCCGACATAATGACTTCCCCCACATGTTATCAGACAACCCAGAACTTATCAACAATGAATTCATCATCTCTTTTAAAGTTCTAATCTCTTCTTTGCAGATTAAAGATATGACCGATCAATCCAAAGAAAATATATTCTTTCACAATTTTATTCTATGAGAAAAAAATTCATACGAATTTTCTTCAAAAAGATAGTACGCGCGCAAACGTGATGTAGACACATATTATTCAAACTTGAACCATGCCAGACAGACGGCAGCAACACACGAGACTAGCCCTTGTTCTCTATCACTCAACAAGGGATGGGGATGAAGGCTATAAATACCCTTCACATGTTAGTTTCTCACTCAATGTGGGATATCCACTTTTGCACTACTAACATTTCTGTCTTTATTTCTGTCCTTACACTAAAAAAAATAAGTTTAGAGTTAGAGTTTATGGAATCAAGGGTATAATATATTTTTTGGTGTAGAGTTTAAGATTTAGAATTTAAATTTAAGACTTAAAATCTAATTTATCAGTGTTAGGACATAAAAAGAGAAATAAAAAAGGGTATATGATTTTTGCTCCTCCAATGGTGGGTACTGATAATGAAATGTTGGTGTAAACCATCCATGGTAGACATATCTTTGATTTGGGTTTCTTTACTATTTATTGAAAAAGAAGATGATGAAATGTGATTTAGGGGAGAAGTAATGTCCAAAAAGAAGTAAAATTCTTTAAAAATACAGCAATTACATCTAGACGAAATACCCAATCATTTCCTCCAAGAATGACGCGTTTAAACAAAAATATTGAGCAAAAAAATAACACATGAAAAGTTAGATGCCATTCACCACCCCCCATGTGCTTTTAAGCCCAAACCATGCAAAATGATTAAGCCTATAAGCCATGCATCCAATATGTTAGTCGGCGGCGGCACGTAATGACCACCTATATAATCAATGGTGGAAATTTTTATTTTATTTTTAAAAATAAATTTAATTTAATGTTATTTTCTTAAAATTTTTTTATTTAGTATGTAGTGGAAATTTTTATTTTTACATATATATTTGAGGAAAAAAATATTTTGAACTCTTATTCTTAAATTTCTAGATCCGTCACTTCCTATAATCTTTATTATCAACTCGGGATTTGGCTTGTTGTATTTGACAGATTACGTCAACAAATATGAACCACCAAAAACACTTTGTACCAAAATGTGAAGGAGAATTATGTTTTTCCCCCGGACAATATAAATATGACATAACATTATCGATTAAATGAACCAACCGACACAAGGGGGCGTGACAGTTGGGTCTCTCTCTATTATACGATTCATAAAATGCTGCAATTATCTTATCCAATTTCAAAGATTATATTTCATCCCAGCACGTAGCCAGTAGTACTTAACAAAGGTTTGCGGTGGGGGCTAATTATGGGGGTATCTAACTATCTATGCATCCATATATATTAATTGCATTCATCGTAGGTTTGCTGCTTGAAAATTTTAGGTCGGCAAAAAATCAAGTGATGACATCTAGCACACCAACATTTAGGGGTGATAATGAGCCTGACTGGCTCACAAGTTACTCGAGCTTAGTTCGAATGAGCTTAGCTCGAATGAGCTTAGCTCGAGTTTGTACTCGGTTCAAGACTATAATAAGTCGAGTCAAGTCGACTTAAGCTCAACTGGAAAAGCTCGTGAACAGTCTCGAAATGAATTAAAGCAATATGCTTAGTAAAAAAAAAACACTAGAGTAAATTAGGCAACAAAATGAAGTGGAAAAAAACAAATGTTTTTATTACTACACAATAAATTTAATTGACATATAAATAATTTTGTAGTTAAATTTCGGGTTTAAGATTTAAATGTTAATATAGATTGTGGTGTTAAAAAGTGGGAAAAAGCAACATTTTAGTGAAGTCTTTTCAGCATCCCTTTGGATGTTTCATGGCTGACCTGTTATACATAATTGAGCTTTAGACTTGGATAGGGTTGGCATGTGCGCTGTGCACATGTGTTCCGAATTTGTTGCAAGTTAAGCATCTCTTCTCTACCTATCTATATATCATTGCTGACAAGTGGCACCAGCTAATTGAGTCCCTCTGTTGTAACCAAGCGACTTATATGCAGATACGTGTACTATATATATACTACATGTATGCCAAACATTTGTTTTATATTTATAGGGTAAACTATGTTTTTAGGGGCACAAACTGAGTTAGCAGTTCGAGCTCGATTTGATTAAAATTTGGTCAATGTTCAACTTAAATCGACTTCACCTGATAAGTTCGTGAATAGTTTATTAATTTTTATATAATTCTTATATCACATTAAACCTTCAATCTAAATTAGTCTATGAACACCTATTTATCATGATCAAACAATAACTTTTTTACATTTTTTTATATATCGTAATTTGAAAATTGAAACTAAAGAAAATTACCTTACCTTTTCAAAAGAAATTTATATAAATTAATTAACCTGTATTGTGAGTTTGCTTTATTTTCATTTTATTTTGTTTTTTTTAGTTAAAGTAGACATCGTTTAAAATGTTCTTTTTAACTTGATCAAGTTAGGACTTGTTGGTAATGCTTCAAGAAATTACCAAAGACAAAGCTATATCCCACATTGGTTGGGAAAATAGCTAGGGAAGGGTATTTATACCCATGCTTCTTACCTCCCTTGTTGAGTGGGAAAGAACAAGGGAAGTCCTCCCTTGTTGGTAATGCTTCGACACGTATGTGCGCCTATATATTCTTTTTGGAGAAAATTCGTAGGAATTTTCTTATGAATAAAAGACTATATGTGAAAGAAGGTGTAACAGCACTGTAATGGCATGATTATTACAGAATTAAAATGGTGATTATGTGAAGCTGTTACAGCAGATTAAAGATTGCTGTTATACAGATTTAATTCTGTAATTATTTGTGCAAGTGAAATGTCTATTATAGACATGTTATACAGCCTATAAATAGAGGTGTTGCATGCACCATTTCAGATTATCAAACACATTCAAAAAAGCATTCCAATTCTCTCTGTTTCCTCCACTTGTTCGAGCAGTTCCACTGTTGTTCACTCCGAGAGTCAAGTGTACGATTCCAGGAGCGTCCGTGTGCACCTCGGGGGACAGCCTGCCCGTGAAGCGACTACACTGTTCGGGGCAGTTTTGTTTCTAAGGCAGTGGCCACCATACCACGACACGGTCCACAAATTTACGTTCTGTTTTTGTTTATATTTTCCAGTCAGTGCTAACAGCCTTTTTGCAGTTCATTTTACCAACAATTTAGAAACAAAACTTCTCCGATTCTACAAAATGGCTTCTTCATCCGAACTACAAGGCAAGCTTATTCCCGACCTTTCCAAGCTCGATGCTTTAGATGGCATCAACTATCGAAGGTGGTCCCAACGCATACTTATCTTCTTTGAGCAATTGAACCTCGATTATGTGTTGCTCAACGAACCACCAATTGCACCACCTACCGTTGATGTTCCTGCCGATAACCAAGGCCAAACCGATGCTGCCGCCGATGTCCTTGCTGCTGCCACCTTTTCCAAATATCAGAAGGACAACAAGACGGTCCGTGGCCATCTCCTTAGTCACATGTCCAACAAATTATTTGACATGTATCTAAAGGAGAGGAGTGCAAAGACAATATGGGATTCCTTGGACACCAAGTATGGCACCGATGATGCGGGGATCAAAAAATATGTCGTGGGAGAATGGTTGAAGTTCCAGATGACCGACAACAAGCCCATCATGGACCAAGTCCATGATTATGAGAATCTTGTCTCGAACATCATAGCGGAAGGCATGCAAATGAGTGAAGTTTTTCAAGCAAACGTCCTTATCGAGAAGTTGCCAAAATCATGGTCCGATTACCGCAACTCCCTCAAGCACAAGAAAAGGGACATACCACTTCAGGAGCTGATCGGTCAGATGAAAATCGAGGAGGCCAACCGTTTGAAAGATAAGGTTACGAACAATTTTAGTCACTTATCTTTTAAAACTAACATAGTTGAGTCTGGTGGTGCTTCAGGGTCCAAAAAGCCCTTTAAGAAAGGCTCTCCAAACAAAAGGCCCAAACCACAAAAGACTACCAATTTCAAGAAACCCATGAAGGCTAAGCCCGACGTGAAAACCATGAAGTGCTACGTGTGTGGGCAAGCTGGTCACAAGGCGTACCAATGTCAGCACCGCTCGGACCGCCAGAATGAGACTAGACCACGCATGCATGTGACGGAGGACATGGATGATGATGTCATAGCCGCGGTGGTTTCGGAGGTCAACCTCGTAGAGAAGAACACCGAGTGGGTCGCAGACATCTGAGCTTCTCGACACTTCTGCGCAAAAAAGGAGTTCTTCACCGAATTCGAGGACGTGAAAAATGGTGAACGTGTGTACATGGGGAACTTCTGCCGCATACAAATTCATGACTTTACAAGACTTCTCTATTTGTGAATCTAGGGATGTTGTTTTCTTTGAAGAAATCTTTCCTCTCAAGAAACCTAGATTAAATGTTGAAACACAAATAGAAAACTTGCCATCCACTTCTTCTAGTGTGCCTGCTAGGTCTTCTCAAGAGATTGATTTTGAGCCTAGAAGAAGTAAGAGACAAAGAGTTGAAACCTCTTTTGGACCAGACTTCATAACTTCCTTCATTTCTGATATAAATGATTTAGACACTCTTTCTGATCCTATAGCTCAAGCATATTTGTTAGATGAGGATCCTAAAACTTACGAAGAAGCTATACGATCTATTGATGCTAGTTTCTGGAAAAGCGCTATAAAAGATGAACTAGAATCAATAATGTCTAATCATACTTGGGAATTAGTTGACTTGCCTAGAGGATTTAAAACCATTAACAGTAAGTGGGGCTTTCGAAAGAAACTTAGACCAGATGGTTCTATCCAAAGGTATAAGGCAAGGCTAGTAGTCAAAGGGTTCACTCAAAGATTTGGTCAAGACTTCTTTGATACTTACTCTCCCGTCACAAAAATCTCAACGATCCGTGCATTGTTTGCAGTAGCCTCCATTCACAAGTTGCAAGTACATCAAATGGATGTAAAGACTGCATTTTTGAATGGGGATCTAGATGAGGAGATCTATATGGAGCAACCTCTTGGCTTCGAGGCGTC
The DNA here is from genome assembly GCA_958450335.1 of Hibiscus tridactylites. Classification (NCBI taxonomy): domain Eukaryota; kingdom Viridiplantae; phylum Streptophyta; class Magnoliopsida; order Malvales; family Malvaceae; genus Hibiscus; species Hibiscus tridactylites. The sequence goes on along the minus strand of OY288287.1, from coordinate 61,812,645 downwards.
TGGTATGGAAGGCAAAGTATGTAGACTTAAAAAGTCACTTTATGGCCTGAAGCAAGCTCCTAAACAGTGGTATGAGAAATTTCACAAAACTATTCTTAGTTTTGGTTTTGTTGTGAATGGTTCGGATGCATGCGTGTATTCGAGGATGTTTGGTACTGATTGTGTCATCATAAGCTTGTATGTTGACGACATGCTGATTTTCAGTACTAACATTGAGTCCATTAACAAAACAAAAAGTTTCTTGTCCACTAAGTTTGAGATGACTGACTTGGGAGAAGTCGATGTAATCTTAGGAGTCAAAGTAATCAAATCTGAAAAGGGATTTTCTTTAAGCCATGCACACTATACTGAGAAAGTGTTAAAGAAATTTGACAGTTTTGATGTCGTCCCTGTTCGAACTCCTTATGACTCTAGCATACATCTCTTTAAGAATGAAGGAAGTAGCGTTTCTCAAACGGAATATGCCAAAATAATTGGCAGTCTGATGTTCTTAATGAACTGTACTCGGCCAGACATTGCCTATGCTGTTAGCAGACTCAGTAGATACACTCATAACCCTAGTGGTGAGCACTGGGTTGCTCTTAGACGCTTACTTAAGTACCTTAAGGGTACTATGGACTGGAGACTTGAGTATGTTGGCTTTCCTGCTACATTAGAAGGATATTGTGACGCCAACTGGGTTTCTGATAGTGATGAAGTAAGCTCTACGAGTGGGTATGTATTTACTTTGGGAGGAGCAGCAATTTCTTGGAAGTCTTCAAAACAGACTTGTATTGCTCGCTCTACTATGAAGTCAAAGTTTATAGCTCTTGACTTAGCTGGGCAAGAAGCTGAGTGGCTAAGGAGTTTGTTAGCCGATATTCCGTTGTGGGGAACTCTGACTCCTCCTGTTTCCTTGTTGTGTGATTCACAAGCAGCGATTTGTGTTGCCAAGAGTCATGTTTACAATGGCAAAAAGAGACACATTCGCATAAGGCATGAATCTGTTAGACACTTAATAAGGAATGGAGTACTCTCTTTAGAGTATGTGAAGTCGGAAAGAAACCTAGCAGATCCGCTTACCAAAGGGTTAAGTCAGAAATTGGTCCTTGATTCGTCGAGGGGGATGGGTTTAAAGCCCATTGGTTGAGGAATTCATGGTGGATACCCAACTTAGTTATCTAAGTTCAATGTGGTCAAACGAAACCATGGAAAGACTCATAGTGTACATTTCTCACTGCCTATCCCTATGACGAATAATGTACATGCCCAGGTTGAGTACTATTACTCTTAATAAATTCATAGCCCAGGTTTTGGGTGGTCTTTGTGAGAAAGACTTGATGAATTTACCGAATCATGGTTGAATACTTACTCTTAATAAGTTCATAACACAAGTATGAATGTGTTGTCCTATTGAGAAGGACAGTATGGACTTACCGCCAGAAAGGTTGAGTTTCAAGAAACTCTTAATGAATTCAAAGTTTAAATGATCCTATTGAGAAGGACATTTTGAATTCACCGACAATGAGGTTGAATATTTATTCTTAATGATTTCTTATCCCAACACTGGGTGGTTCATTTTAAATGGACTTGAAGAAATCACCATAAGTCTATAAGAGGTTGAACCATTACAAATGGTTCTTAATTATTTCATAGCCCAGATTCAGGGTGGTTTATATTGAGATAAACCTGATGAAATAACCTATGTAAGTGAGAAGGATTAGCCACCTTCTGTGAAAAGCGTTGGGCCGTTTTTCTAAAACACTTACTAGAATCCTGAGGGTAAGATGGCCAAATATACACTTGTGTATATATATCTTACACATCGAGAACTTCGGTGGATGAAGGAGTTAGTTGTGTGTTATGAGTTTACCCATATCTTAGAAAGTTCAAGACTAGTTTCACTTATCTAAGAGAAGGATCGCTCATTATCACTATGTACTAGTTCAAGATACGTTCACTAGTGCTTAAGCAACTAATTCCGCTACTACTCGTCTGAGGAGGGCTGTGTTTGAGATACAGATAAATTCTTTCGCATTAGTGGGGGAATGTTGGTAATGCTTCAAGAAATTACCAAAGACAAAGCTATATCCCACATTGGTTGGGAAAATAGCTAGGGAAGGGTATTTATACCCATGCTTCCTCCCTCCCTTGTTGAGTGGGAAAGAACAAGGGAAGTCCTCGCGCGCCGCCGCCGTCCGGCCGGTTCGGGTTCGGGTTCGGGTTCGGGTTCGGGTAACACGTGTCTTTGACACGTACGCGCGCATATATATTCTTTTTAGGAATTTTCTTATGAATAAAAGACTATATGTGAAAGAATTTTTTCTTATTTATAGGCTCTTGAATTTAGACTGTTTTTCAGTCAAATTCAAGGTGTAACAGCACTGTAATGGCATGATTATTACAGAATTAAAATGGTGATTATGTGAAGCTGTTACAGCAGATTAAAGATTGCTGTTATACAGATTTAATTCTGTAATTATTTGTGCAAGTGAAATGTCTATTATAGACATGTTATACAGCCTATAAATAGAGGTGTTGCATGCACCATTTCAGATTATCAAACACATTCAAAAAAACATTCCAATTCTCTCTGTTTCCTCCACTTGTTCGAGCAGTTCCACTATTGTTCACTCCGAGAGTCGAGTGTACGATTCCAGGAGCGTCCGTGTGCACCTCGGGGGACAGCCTGCCCGTGAAGCGACTACACTGTTAGGGGCAGTTTTGTTTCTAAGGCAGTGGCCACCATACCACGACACGGTCCACAAATTTACGTTCTGTTTTTGTTTATATTTTCCAGTCAGTGCTAACAGCCTTTTTGCAGTTCATTTTACCAACAGGACTCAATTGAAATATTGGAAGGAGAAAAAAATTCTCCAATTTTATTAGAATAGCATAACTAAGTACACGAATTTACCATAAAAATACAAAAACAAACCTCAAATTTCAACAAGCAACACAAACCTCAAATTTATTCTAATTTAATTTTACATAAAAATGTCTACGAGATCTTGGCAGAGTTGGTAAAAGGTTAAGACTGTGACCATTGAGTACTCGATTTTTACTTATATTGTGATAGTCATATTATTATTGTCTCTGGATTTTATTATGGTTTACGTTTCAAATTTTATGTTTATGCATGTCTTCTACCGTTATATTTTTATTGTATTTTGTAACAATCAAAGATGAAACCCGGTAGAAATTAGGAGGGCTTTATCCTCAATTTTTTAGTCTAATGACAATTTAGGTCACTGTAAATTTAAATATTAGAAAAATCCAATCTTGTCTCTCAATTTTTGAGTTTAAATACTTAATTATTCCCTTTTAAAAAGTTAAATATTTTGGTTCTCCCGGTTTGTGTTCCTTGTTCCAACCTTAATAACAATTAATTTTGATTCTAATCTATTCAAATATACATTAATTTTAATTGTGATTATATCTTATACTTACAGTTCTTTTAAAAATACACACAATTTCCGAAAGTCTAATATTTTGAAGCAGTAAGTAATATGGTAGCTGGTTTTTCCTCTTTAGGGAGAGGGGGATTAAAGCAGGGCATAGATAGACCGTAGCCCATTTAGCCATGATTACATGCATTTAGAGCTTATTATATGTCAAATTGGGTTTCATTTTTGAACCCACAGTCCAATCCACTTTGGGGCTTGGGAGCATATTTCCATTTTTTGGTTACGTTTGAATGATATTTAAATTTTTAATGTGAATGTCGAAATTCCAACTCTGAAAATGAATGAACATATGAATAGCTTTCCATCCTTGAATAAAAGATATGTGAACCCAAAGCAAATCAAACATAACATGATATGATATATTATACATGTACTATTTTGTAATAAGAAACCTAATTAAATAAAATATTAACGAAAGACGATGTAATATATAATTAAAAACAATAAAAAGGTATGTGAATTAGTTTTAAGCGTAAAATACCAAAATGGTAACTTGACTTTGTTAAAAAAAACTAAATTTCTTTTTTTGAATAAATAAATTGTTTCATCCCCTTGTGTCTTGGTGGCAAAGGTAGATGTTCATTATCTCTTGGGGCCCGAGTTTGAGCACCAGTAATGCATGTTGTATGTGCCGTCTTTAAAAAGATTAAAAAAGTTAAACAGATACTACCCTTCAAACGCATACTAACATCAGATTTAATTCTCGTCATAACAACATAAAAACTTCGAGGCCCTTTCTCATGTAACCTATTGTTCCTTTTTTGTCATATATAATACAAGAAAGTTCCCCAAGCTACACGAATAACAACAGCCCGCAGTGACTTTTGCCATGCTTATGTATCCAAGCTTTTAACTAAATTTTCAAATTTTATAAAATGACAATTAAATTTTGTATTTTATTACAAAATATAACCCGGTCGTTAAGTATTTAAAATGATTGTTATAAAATTTTGTATAATAACACATTTAGTCATTTATATTTATACTTCAATCAATTTAGTCCTAATGAAAAAATTCAATAAAATTAACCTTTATTATTTACACATTCTTTTAATTTGGTCTTTATTTATAATAAAAAATACCAATAAGACAATTACTAGACCTCCAGCAATTATGAAGGAGTGATTCTGGGTTACCAACCATAGTCTGTTCTCGTCATGAAAATCAAGAAGAAAGAATCCCTCTTTTTTTTTAAACGGGTTTTGAGTCTATATCATGAACATCAATGGAAGTTGCAACAGAGGGATATGGGGAAATGAAGGAACCGCATTGACTCAGCTTCAACTGCATATTCATCATGGTTACGATGCCAACTATAATAAGCATGTGTATAGTTGTTGATATCGAAAATGGCGTGACGAAACTGGCTTCGCGATACACTGAATAGGCTGGTTGTGGCTCTGTCATGCTGTAAATACGAAAAATCGAGCATTCGACACCAATTATGCATGAAACAATCATAGACTTAGAGAAGAATAAATTTTAAATAGAAGAAAGAGTTGCACCGTGTAAGTGGATTATATATATATATATATATGAAACGTGCAAAATGAGTGAAAGCTTCAAGGTTAGAAATTAGAATAAAGTTAGTTGCATAAGCTCATATCATTATTATTATTATTTTTGGATAATTTATTATTAACTTTTTATAACCCTTTGAACTTTGAACCATTGTTTTTTTAAATTACAACTTAACCAAAATTATAAGTAATCTAATACTATATATTGTACCGTTAGTTTTTATTTCTGCAAAAATAAAAAAGTACCATTAGTTTGTAATTAGTATATGTTTTAGTAGGTTTTAGGGTAATTATAAAGTTTTAATAATAATTTTTTTTATTTATTTTTAATAAGAATTTTTTTTTCAAATAGACTTATATTTAATCCATTTATTGTTCTTGGTATTCACATCTAAATTTTCTTTCTTTCTTAATTTTTTTTTCAACATTTGTTATTAGAGGCCCAAGTTTTTTTTTCAATGCTTGTTATTATGGACCTACTCTTAAAATTTAATTTTTTTTCAATACTTGTTATCAGGAACAAAGATTTAAATAACGATCCGCAATCACAACAATGACCGTTATATAGCGATAGCAACATCGTCCGAAATCATGCTGTCTGCAACCGTTATGTCCACCAAAATTTAAGAAACGTGCCTGCCTGGTGGATGGTGTAAGAACATGGATTGTGCGACCCATAGGGTATTAGTTATTGCATCATGCGGTGGAGCGGTCTGAGACGAGGTAGGTAAATGGGTGATTGGGTTTTCGAAGAGAATAGGGGTATGCTCGACAATCGAATCTGAGCTATGGGGATTATATGAAGGACTAGCTACGATATGGTCTATTAGTGTTCGCAAGTTAGTGGGGTTTTATCCAAATAAAACGAAGTTCATTAGAAACGAAACGAAAGATACAAACCAAGACGCACGTGCAGCAACCAACATGGGTAGAAAAATGTAACAACCGAAACCCAACAAGGGACCACCCTAGGCAAAAAAACAACAGACACAAACTGCAGGTAAACAAAGCCTTGAACAACAAACATGAGAAATATGCAAACACAACCATTGACAACAAACGAGCAACAAACACCAACAAGGTTAAACCTAAGCCATTGGATGAACCCTAAACTAAGACAAAAACATAAACACAGAGCAACCATCGTCGTCGTCCAAGGGTCTTGGATTGGAACTCAAAAGCAGCGTCCAAATGAGAGCTCCTTTCAGAGGCAGGCTCCCTTGTCGATAGACATGGGTCTTGTCAACTTGTGCGTGGCTACCGAAAACCCAGACCTGGAGGTAGAGAAGTTGATGATACAAAACCCAACGACAGACGCAACCTTCTGTCTAAAGCTAGAGACGGTGGTAACCAAAGACCAAACTGAGAAGGACTTAGATCAGTAGTGAAAAGAGAGCACATGCTGATCCTAGGGGAAGGGCTTGCAAGAGACACCATCTTTCGTCCCTTATGCTCGAAAGAGGTATTGGCGGAAGTGATCATGCTTGGTGCGGATAACCCCCTACGAGATTACCCGTCATGTAGATATCATTTGAAGCTTGGTCCGCTGAATTCTTCAAAGAGCCTGGGTTAGGCTGGCTTTCCTCATCGCTTAACACTATTTCCTCATTCAGCGAGCAATTGTCATCAACGTACATGGACGCTACTTTGGTGATTTTTTACCGAACAGATCAATGCCCAGTTCCATGACTCCTACCTCGTCAAGCATGACCCTAGTGATTTCCATTGCATCCTTGCGTCTAGCAGCTTGCTTGATGAGTGTGAGCCTTTTGGTTCCACATGAGAACCCTTTCTTTTTCCTTTCGATGATATTGATGACTGGAGATGCACAGATGAAGGATTATGGGAACAATGCCACTTTAAGAACATCCTCATTTGCCACAGCATCGAATTCATTTGCTCCCTAGTTACCAGGAGCAATTTGAAAGATCCCGTCTGAGATGTATTGCCAAAGTTCCCTCCTTTTGGCCACGAAGAAAGATTCTTCACAGTTCTCCATTCTCTTCCGTTTTCGGCTACCAGAGACACCAAGATTGTTCACTTTTTCAGTGATCAAGTCGTTCCAAAGTTTGTCTGAGTTGATGCTCGAGGAAAGAGTATGGCTTGAAGTATTCCCTATTGGGGTTGCTTTTGGCCATAAAGCCTTGGCCGCCAAGGTATCAGAAGTGGCATTGAAATTCACAATGTCAACTTTTCTTTTTCCATCCAAAGAGGAGGGCTCCAAAGGGTCCTCACCATAAAGGAAAATAGCGTGAGAGGAGAGAGGTGCGGTCCCATCGCAAGTTGACCCTAGTATCCTCGTACCCTCGGGGTGGGGATCGAGAGATCTGAGATCTCCTTGGAACAAAGGCTAGTTTTTTCCTGTAGTGATTTGTCATCTTTTGCAGCAATGGGGTAGCGAATTACAAGGTTATCATCCAGTGCCGGGTGTCGTCGAGGCTGGTGAGAAACTTGGCTCGTCGTCCTTTCCCATATGCGAGATGCTTGTAGCCACTGTCTGAAACGGCCAGATAATTTGAAGATGCTCGTATTGTGCCAACATTCCTTTTCCACATGCCTGATCTTACTGCATTTGTAACAGAATTTAGGGAGTCTCGTTTTTGTAGGAGACTTTCAGTGGTTTGAAGTTTTTTTGGTTGAGAACAAAGCCAGTCTTCAGTGGGTCTTCCACTCAGATTGCAACTCTAAGGTTTAAGTGTCCATCCCATTTCACCTTGCTTTTGTTGTCGAAATTTGAACCGTAGCAGCGCGGGAACAAGTTTTTGATATTCTTGATGTTGTCCATGGTGATTAATGTGATTGGAAGGTTGTGCACTTGGATCCAGAACTCCTCCGTAGCGAAGTCTAGCTCTTCAAAAGAAACTTCCGACAACTATTCCTTCAGTATTAGAAGACGGTCTTGAACAACACATGGTCGGTTCCCTAAAATCTTGAGCATGTCTTCCGGTGATTGAAAAACAAAGAGAAAAACATTCTTTCCCAAGTCATGGCATTCTATTTCCGGACATTTCTAGGCTTTCCGGAGGATGACATTGATGGTGAGATGCTTGGCTGTCACATCTGAGAGAATCTTACCTACCAATGCATGGTTTTAATGGCAAAGTTGACCTCCCCATCCTCATTTAAGTCCAAAGATTCTAGATTGCCATTACTGGGATTTTCCGGGTAAAGGGAATGTTGGGAACGTGGCTCAGATGTGGTCCTCTCGAGTTCAATTTTCAGTGGAGTGATTGAGGTCATCGTGTGTTTCTAGGGGAAAACAAGGAGTTGCTAGGAAAGGAAAGAAAGCACAATGAGCAGGTAATGGTGCAGGGATCGGGTTGAAGCAGAAAAAAGTAAGAAGAAAGAGAGAAAAAGTGAGAGGCGGGGCGGATCCTAGGGTCAGGGACTCAATACCATAACATCAACCATGAAATAAGCTGTCGTGAACCTAGAAGTGAGAAAACCTACCTTCCACCAAAGGGAGGGTCGTTCAAAGATTGCATGGAGCTGTTTTCAAAAGGAGATGAGAGGAGTTTAAACCCCAGTTCTTTAGTTCGCAAGTTAATGGTTAAATCGAATTATATGGATGTGATTCAATTGATTTCTTAATATAAGCCGAGAATGTGTGTCATATCTCTTGCACCTCATATTGTGGAGATGATGAATAGACCATGGAGTATTAAGATGGAGCATGTTTTGCGGGAGGGTAATAAAGTAGTCGATGTCTTGTCAAGAATACGTCTGTTGATGACTTGTTATGTCACTGTTTTTTCTTCCTTCTAGAAGGTTTTAAGGCTCAATTACAACATGATTGTTCGATTAGTTGATGCTTGTGTAGCGTATTGTGGGAATTGGTACCCTCTGACACTAGTTGCAGCTTGAGAGCCTTTGTTTGATTTAGGTCAATGTTTATTTGATAGGAGGCATGTTGGTTTTATAGTTTTTTTTTCTAGTTGTGTTTCTTTAGTCAAGTTAATCTTGTTAAATTATATACTTATTATTATGTGTACTATTTTTCTCCGACTAGATTTAAGGAAATTTTAATGAGGCACGTTATATATTTTTTCTATTTATAAAAAAATTAATTACTCCTTTCAATCAAAATTATGTTATTTTAACATAAAATAATAATTAGACCACTACATTATATTATGAAAATATGATTTTTAAATAAATTTTTTAAATATGGTCACTGAATTTTTATTATAACTATAAAAGATATCACAATTATAACGCATCCAGAAAAGAAAATAATGAGACTAATCTACCCAAATTTTTTATAACCCAAAAAACAAAGAAAAGTGAAAAACTTCTATGAAGATAAGCATACCATCAAAATTCAGAAGCTTCCTGAATGTCCTTGTCTCTATACAATCGAGACTCATAACTGATGAAAAATGAGTGGTGAGCAATCCACACTATTAGGCAGAATGTTTCGCTACCCAAGACTAATTACTTCGGCAAACAACCATCAACCGAGTGGAGATATAACTTTACGTGACAATTGACAAAATCATAATCAGGAACTAACATCGATTAAAAACTCATTGCGAGCAACGATCGACCGTTAGGGTATGCTGAAGTATGCCACAAGAACAAATGAAACAAAACCACAAAAATAAAGAAAACATGTCATAAGGACATAAGAAAACGTGTGTCACAAGGAGGAAGAAAACACGTGTCACATAAAGAGAGAGAACGTGCGCCATAAAGGCATAAATTCTTATTAAAAAATAAAAAAGAGAAAAATAATAAATAATAAATACGGGCAATCGGCAACCAAAAACTATGTGATTACCGATCGTCAGCTAATGCAAAAAAATTGAAGAAACGTGCGGGCGACGCAGAGTTGTTAGAGCGAAAAAACTAAGGTTGTTCAAATATAACTTATAAATTGTCAATAAATATTAATTTATTGCAAATTAGTGTAAGTTGATATAAACTTTTGTGTCAACAAAATAGTGCCACATCAACAATCAAATATATATGAATTGTCTCGCTAGTAACGTAAAATTTTAATGATTTGATTAGTATGCTTCTTAACTACACCAATTTAATTAAAAAGTAAGGTGTATGGCCAAATTTAGATCAAAGAGATACGAATGAAATAGACAAAAGTAATAAACCTTGCTGGCTAAAATAATCAATATACCACCAACTATGAGTTGTTTTAGTTAGATGGGGCACTAGGTCTTTTAAAGTAAAGTTGTAGAACTAATGTTTTGATATAATAATTGAAAAATGTTTTGGACTGATTTAAAAAGTATTTAAAACATTTCCAAAGTCCAAACAACTTGAAATTATGTTAAAGGGAAGTTTTTAAAAGATTTTACATGTTTTTCAAAGCCAAACTTCACAAAACTGTCCAGACGTTTCGATACGGGAATTCCAATAGCAAAAACGTTTCCATACTTGTATCGAAACAGACATTCCCTGGATAAGATTTTTGCCCAGCGTTTCGAAACGGGCTATGCCATTTCGATATGCCTACGTGGCAATGACCACAACGGTCATAAACCCCAATGGCTATTTCCCAACTAACATTTAAATGCAGGGCGTTTCGATACGGGTCTAGGCGTTTCGATACGTGTTCCGAAACAGCCAGGGGCGTTCCGAAACGGGTGCCTTGTCAGACTACAATGGCTCTTTCTACTTAAAGGATGTTTCGAAACGGGTTCGAGCGTTTCGAAACAGGGAGCTGCAGAACTGCATTTATGGTGGGAATTAAAGTCCTCAACGGCTCCATTTCAATCCCAACGACTAGCAACGGCTATAAACTCATCAAGGAGTATAAAAGGGACCTCCAAGCATCAAGTAAAGGCTAATGCTCATATTATCAAACAACAAATGATCAAGAATTGTCTTAGAGCTTAAATTGTCATTTATTGTATAGACAAACACTAGTGAGCCAAAATTGTCAAATTTGCTCAAGTGTTTTAGGTTTTGGGTGAGTGCTAAATTGTGCAAACAAATACCTATTAGAGGGATTTAAGTTTGCTTATTGTTTCTCTTTGTAAAAGAGGGTTTCAATCAAGGCTTTGGGTAGAAAGCTTGATTGTGTATAAGGGTTACCTCCTAAGCCTAGAAAAGGGGACGAATCAATAGTGGATTGATTGAAAATCCTTAGTGGGGAGCTAAGGTAGTGTATGTAGACCTTGGTTAGAAGGTTGAACCACTATAAATTATTGTATCAATTATTCTTTTAGCTTTCACAACCCTTCCACCAAAAAATCTACCTCTCCACCACTTGGTGAGCCACATTAGTTAAACGAATTGAGCTCCTCACAACCCAACAATTGGTATCAGAGCTTGACTCAATCGAAGGGGATTCACATCCTATTGAGAAGATCCGGCAAGCTCGATCACTATTTCATCGACCGACTCAAATGGCACAATCAATCGACAAACCGCCTTTCTTTGACGGAACCCACTATGCCCATTGGAAGACAAAGATGAAGTTCTTCATCAAATCAAGAGATTACAAGCTATGTGATATAGTTGAAGATGGTCCGTTCGTGCCTCAAAGAAGCAAAGCAGAGTGGAGTGCCGACGATCGCAAGAAGATGGAGCTTAATTGCAAAGCCTTGCACATATTGTTTTGTGATTTTGGCCCAACCATCTATGAGAAGATGTCTTCTTGTGAGAGTGCCAAGGAGGTATGGGACAAGCTTGAAGTCACATATGAGGGGACCGATGAAGTCAAGGAGACCAAGATTGGGCTCCTAACCTTAGAGTATGAGAACTTCAAAATGGATCCGGAAGAGAACATCGAGAAGATGTTTGATAGGTTCTCCACCATCACCAATGGTCTCAAAGGCTATGGAGAAGCCATCCCGGAGGAAAAGCTTGTTCGAAAGCTGTAACCCCCTCGTCCCGGTCCGAAACACCCTCAACGGTTAACTTCTCATGGTCAACAAGATATTGACCGTTCCGAAACCCCTAAACCCGTTTCGAAACCCCATCATCTCAGCAAATTCTCAGATTTCCAGTAGCCAAAGTGTTTCGATACCCGTTTTGGAACAGGGGTTCACAGTGGCCAAACCGTATCGAAACGAGTTCCAATACGGGGTCCCTGAAGCCAACCCGTTCCGAAACAGCCCAGTCCATTTCGAAACACTGGCTGTCTGCAACCTTCAAAAACCAGATTTAGGCAGCTCCGAATCACCCCAAAAGCCCACAACCACTCCAAGAAGCATACTTCACAAACAACTACGCTCTAGAGACATGCTCCCTATTGCAAACATTCACAAATATCACAAGATTTAAGATCGACAATCATTCCAAGAGTCATCTAAACATGGCATTTAAAAAGGGCATCAAACTTCAACAAGACCAACACTTAGACAAAATAAGATAAGCAAAACCAACATGGTTTACAAGCAAGCCATACAACCCAAAAGCTAAATCAATACAACATATAAAAGAAGTCTAGCATGCTCCTAACAACCAACATAACATACTTCAAAGGCTCAAACAACGACATCTATCCCATTGCTTTACTATTACAATCTTTCAATTTAAAGATCATACTTGAGCTAACCGTAAGCAACACTTAGAGGCCTTTCCTTGCCATTGCCACCCACAAGCTACTGATCTGCATTGTCGAACAAGAAGGAGCGTAAGCATAAAAGCTTAGTGAGGGTATGCTCATAAAACAAACCTTCGACAATGCAGGGTCCAAGCACGAGCAAGAATCAAAATAAAATGCATGGTCTTACCTCCAATCCTCAAGAGCCAAAATAAAAGATGATGCATGAGCATATTATCAAAGTCATGCCATGCTCAACAGGTCCATAACCACAACATATAGAAACACATATAACCAACATATGAGCAACATAATCCACACTCCGTATTGACACCTAGTTATGACTCGAATACGCGGATAACCGTTGGAACTCACATCCAACAACACAACCATTACCTGACGGTGGGATTACACTCATCACCGTTCACGCGGAGGTGATTCCACTCATCCTCACGCCCGTTGTTGAGTGTGTAAAAGTTCTATTATTTACACCCTTTTTAACCCATATTTCTGCTGCATTCAAGCATCATTGCATTGCATTTAGGTTAGTTTTCAATAAAACATCACAATTATATAAAAGGCACGGATTCTACTAAAAGATGGTGTATTTTGCAGGTAGCTGCCATGGTTGACGATGAAGGCAGGCGCAGGGCAGATAAGCAGGAAAGCTGAACTGGACAAGCAGCTGAAGAAGACGAACCTGTCATGGACCTGTCGTGACAGCATGGTGACAGTAGATTTACGAAGAGGAAAAGTGAAGTGGACCTCGATAGATAGAGAAAAATCTGTTCGTCTGTCGTGTGGAAGCCGAATATTTTTCCAAGCCCCGGATCAAAAGATATGTCAAGCCAAAGCTCAAAGGAGAGGAAATCCATAAAAGCAAGGATGCGGCTGGAAAGTAGGAGTCTTTAGAGATTTAGTCTTTATTAGAATCTTACTTTTAATTAAAGTTGTAATCCTTGTTACCTTAGATAACTTGAGCCCAAAGTTTATATAAAGGGCATAGATTAAACCTAGGGCAGAACCGATTACCCCATAACCGAAACCAAACCCCTGGCGTCCACCCGTCACCGACATGTTCTAAATTCCACCTAGGGCTACGGGTTGTCTTGTAAAGTAGTTGCAAGGGTTGCTTTGTTTTAGGATTTTTCAAGTTCAATAAAATAAACTTCAAGTTCTTTTATCTTGGTGTTAATATCTTGCAAGAGCATCGGGAGAGCATTGTGAGGTTATCTATTTACTTAGCATCGGGAGAGTTAAGTATACGAAAGAGATAAAAGCGCGTTCTCTAGTTTATAGTTGAACCATCTCGTGCTTAGGGATAAGGCGAGGTTAAGTGGCTAAGGAAGAATTCATACACATCGGTGTTCATCCTTCGATTCACGCCGGGAGGTATCGTCAAAGACGTGTTCATCGACAGACTTTTGCCTAGGGATAGGGCAAGGCAGATCTGGGATTCTTGCCAAGCTTGAAGTACTGAGTTAGTGTCTGCTGCCGCGACAACTAACGGACAGACGCCGCGACAGGTGCTGTCGGCGACGGGAGCGACGACAGAACTGGAGATCCTGAGCAATTCAATACCTGCACTACCGAGCAATTCAATACCAGCCCATTCTCTCTATCTTGATAATTCAATCCTTTTATTTACGTTTTTACTTTATTATTCGTGACAATTTTCTAAAATATTTTCTTTACTTCGTGCAGTAAATCAAGGTGAAGTCATTAGCCCAATCCCTGTGGAGACGATATCCGATACTTCGTATCACTTTACTACTTGCGTCGTGTACACTTGCACTACAATTGCGATAGTCTATTTTACACGCAACAAGTTTTTGGCGCCGTTGCCGGGGATTGGCAACATAACTACATCTTTCTTTTATTGCACTTTTTGTTTTTATTTTTGTTTTTTGTTTTTTTCTTTAATTTTTATTTTGTTTTCAACTCTTGCTTTTCACGAGGTTCTTTTGTTTATGCGCAGATCGAAAAGGGGCGAAAATCCTGAGTATAAGTTAGATCCGGAAATCGAACGATCATTCAATCTCAAGAAACAGATTCGCCACCTTTTAGACAGGAACGAATACCTTGAAGAACAGCTAGAGCAGATGGCCCGTAACCAGCCTGCTGGAGGAGACATACCGCCTGTCGGCGACCCGCCGAGGGCAGATGGACGACGGTCATGTCGTGACTACATGCTGAATGACCATGTAGAGATGGAGACCACACTGCCGGATATTGATGTTGATAACTTTGAGCTTAAACCTGTCATGTTTAGTATGATCAACAACGCCGGACAGTTTAGTGGTTCTGCGACAGAAGATGCTAGGGAGCATCTCAAAACGTTCCAGGAGATCTGTGGTTCGTTTAGGCTACCAGGAGTTAGTCCGGAGATACTGAGGCTTCGGTTATTCCCCCATTCATTGAGGGACAGAGCTAAAACTTGGTGGAATAAACTTACATCGGGTTCTATTATGACTTGGGCAGATCTAACTCGTGAATTTTTATCTCGTTTTAATCCTTCACATTTATCTGAGCGATTACGTAACGAAATTGCTACTTTTCAACAGGAAGATGACGAGCCGATGCACGAGGCCTGGGACAGATTTACTACTCTTCTTCGGAATTGCCCAATGCATGGATTCCCCGTCTGGAATCAGGTAACTAAGTTTTATAATGCTGCTAACTTACAAACTCGTATTCGCATTGATTCTGCAGCAAATGGACTATTATTGGATAAAGATCCGGACGAGGCGTTGCAAGTTCTGAAAAATCTAGCCAAGAATGAGGAGCAGTTCCCGACAGTTAGAAGAGGGAGTAAACGGGTACTTGCTGTCAAGGACTATGAGGCCGACAGCACTATGAAATCTCAGGTAGCATTCCTTACTAAAGCAATGAAACACTTATTGAGTGAAGAGGAAGTACGAGGGTTTGCTGTCGAGGAAATTTGTGCTACTTGTGAAGGAAATCATAGTAGTGAAGAGTGCCCTATAAATATAGAAGAGGGCAAATATGTTGGAAATTACAAGCCGAACTACAATTCCAACAACTACAACCCTAATTGGAGGAAGGATCCCAAATTTTCCTGGAGTAATCCTAACAATGCCCTGAATCCGCAAGCATATAATCAGAATCAGGGGGGTCCTAGATTGTTGACGCGACAACAACTGCAGTCGCAGAACCTGCCGCAGAACCTGCCGCCTCAGCAACAACAGCAGCCACCACCTGCCACGGGTAGTGTATTGGAGCAGACTCTGGCCACTTTTATGTCTCAGACTGGCACCTATATGGATAATATTAATCAGTTTGTCAAGAAGACAGAAAATTTTATGGATGAAACTAAGATGAGAATGACAAACCATGAGGCCACCTTGAAATCTCTAGAGACACAAATGGGTCAGGTGTCGCAGCATATTAAACCGAGGCAGAATGGAGGTTTCCCTAGCAATACTGAAAATGCTAGACCACCCCCACATGAGCAATGTAAGGCAATTACTACTAGGAGTGGGAAAAAGTTACCAGGGCCGGAAAAAGAAGCTGAAACAGAAAAGGAACCCGCCTTGAATAAACCTGCTGAGGGAACTGCCCCGACAGGTGACAAACAGACTGCTGCCGATGAGCCTGTCACGACAGCAGAAACGACAGAGGAGAAAAAGGAAGATTATCGTCCTCAGATTCGTATGCAGTGGGAAGGACGCATTGCTGATTATCGTCCCCCACCACCCTTCCCTCAACGGATACAACAAGCTAAGCATGAATCTCAACTCAAAAAAATTTATGATATTTTTAAACAGGTTCATATTAACATTCCGTTGTTAGATGCTGTTAGGGAAATGCCCGGTTATGCTAAATTTCTCAAGGATGTCATGTCTAAAAAATCTAAACTTGGGGAATTTGAAACGGTAAGGATGCAAGAAGGTTGCATGAGTATTCTTCATCGGCAACCACCCCAGAAAAAGAAGGATCCGGGGAGCTTCCTCATACCTTGCGTAATCGGCGATAAATTTGTGGGTAAGGCACTTTGTGATCTTGGTGCTAGTGTTAATCTAATGCCAAAATCTGTTTTTCAGAAACTAGGTATTGGCAAGGCGCGGCTCACGACAGTTACCCTATAGCTAGCCGATCGCTCTTACGTTCACCCTGAGGGAAAAATTGAAGATATTTTGGTAAGAGTGGATAAACTCATTTTTCCTGCTGACTTTCTTATTTTAGATTGTGAGGCAGATGAGAACGCACCAGTCATCCTAGGGCGACCCTTCTTAGCCACGGGAAGATCATTGATTGATGTGGAGAAAGGAGAACTCACCATGCGCGTGAACGATCAAGAAATTAAGTTGAATGTTCTCCAAGCAATGAAACATGCCGATGTGGACGAGGAATGCAAGGCCATCATTGAGGTGACCTTTGATCAACCCTGCATCAGGTCGGGCTGCCGAGATATAAAATTTGGTCACTGCTGCGACAGCCATCTACAAGCCTGTCACGACAGTGACGACGACAGCACTGACGACAGCACCTACGACAGTGACCCCTCTGAATCCGATACACCTGACACTGAAGGTCATGAGGAGGTAAACTGGTTAGACCATCGCCCAGGTAAGTTATTCGAACCTTTAAATTACACTTCGGATAACCATTTAATCCAAAAGCCCTCTACTGTTGAACCACCTGTATTAGAACTTAAGCCCCTGCCAGGGCAGCTTAAATATGCTTATCTTGGTTGTGATGACACACTGCCTGTAATCATCTCTGCTAAGCTGCCGCAGGAACAGGAACAACAGCTGATCGACATGTTGAGGCAGCATAAAAGGGCGATAGGATGGACGATAGCAGACATCCAGGGCATTAGTCCGGCAATCTGTATGCACAAAATCCTCCTAGAGGAAGATCATAAGCCGACTATTGATGCCCAAAGGCGGTTAAACCTTGCAATGAAGGAGGTAGTGCGTAAAGAAATAATTAAATGGTTAGATGCTGGTATTATTTACGCCATCTCCGACAGCAAATGGGTAAGCCCGGTGCAATGTGTTCCCAAGAAAGGAGGCATGACCGTGATAACCAACGAAAACAACGAGTTAATCCCAACCAGGACTGTGACCGGTTGGAGGGTTTGTATGGACTATCGGAAGCTTAACAAAGCTACCCGAAAGGACCACTTTCCTTTACCCTTTATTGATCAAATGCTTGATAGATTAGCGGGTAAACCTTACTATTATTTTCTTGATGGTTATTCAGGATATAATCAAATTGCTATTGCACCAGAGGACCAAGAGAAAACGACTTTCACATGCCCCTACGGTACGTACGCATTTAGGAGGATGCCATTTGGACTCTGTAACGCACCTGCCACCTTCCAAAGGTGCATGATGGCTATATTCTCGGACATGGTTGAGGACTTCCTAGAAATTTTTATGGATGATTTTTCTGTCTTTGGAGACGATTTTGAGAGTTGTCTAGGCAATTTACAAAAGGTACTCGAAAGATGCGAAAAAGCTAACTTGGTTTTAAATTGGGAAAAATGCCACTTTATGGTGGATGAAGGGATAGTCTTAGGCCATAAGATTAGCTGCCGTGGGATAGAAGTCGACAGGGCAAAAATAGAGGTCATAGAGAAGCTGCCGCCGCCAACAACAGTCAAGGGCATTAGGAGTTTTTTAGGGCATGCTGGTTTTTATAGGAGATTTATTGCCAATTTCTCAAAAATCACGAAACCTCTATGTCATCTCTTAGAGCAGAACCGACCCTTTGACTTTAATGAAGAATGTACTGAAGCATTCAAGGTTCTGAAGGAAAAACTAGTGACAGCCCCCATAGTACAGCCACCAGACTGGACGCAACCGTTTGAAATTATGTGTGATGCTAGTGACTATGCTGTCGGGGCAACACTTGGGCAGCGCAATGACAGGCTATTTCATGTCATATATTATGCCAGCAAAACATTGAATGATGCCCAAGTGAATTATACCACCACAGAAAAGGAGCTGTTAGCTGTGGTGTTCTCCATCGACAAGTTTCGTTCTTACATACTTGGAACGAAGGTTATAATACACACCGACCACTCTGCCCTCAAGTATTTATTTGCAAAAAAGGATGCAAAACCTAGGTTGATACAATGGATCTTACTATTACAAGAGTTCGACCTTGAGATAAAAGATAAAAAGGGGACAGAAAATCAGGTGGCAGATCACTTGTCGAGGTTGGAGACGGGACAGAGTCTACCGCCAGATGAGACACACATACTGGAGATCTTCCCAGATGAGAAGCTCTTTGCTGCCGCACTAGCTGTCGCGACAGCCATGGCAGCAGGTAAGTCTTCTAACCTTCCTTGGTGTGCTGATTTCGTTAATTTTATAGTTAGCGGAATATTACCTTCTGATCTTACTTACCAAGCCAGGAAGAGGTTTCAAAATGATGTTAAACATTATTATTGGGACGAACCTCTTCTTTTCAAAATGTGCGCAGATCAAGTTATAAGGAGATGTGTACCACAAGAAGAACAAGAAGACATTCTCCATCACTGTCATGCTTCACAATATGGAGGACACTTAGGAGGCAATAAAACTGCTGCCAAGGTGCTGCAGTCAGGGTTCTACTGGCCGACACTGTATAAGGACGCACAGGAATTTTACAAAAACTGTGACAGGTGCCAGCGGACAGGTAACATCTCGAGGAGAAACGAGATGCCACTGCAGAATATTTTAGAAGTTGAAATCTTCGACGTTTGGGGGATTGATTTTATGGGACCTTTTCCATCTTCATGTGGAAATCTTTACATCCTCCTAGCAGTGGATTATGTCTCCAAGTGGGTAGAAGCAATCGCAACTCAAAAGAATGATGCCAAAACGGTCCAAAAGTTTTTGCACAAAAACATATTTTCTAGATTTGGCATCCCTAGGGCGATTATCAGTGATGAAGGGAGACATTTTGACAACAGGGTAATTGCTGCCGCCTTGAGAAAATATGGTGTCAAGCACAGGATCGCGACAGCATACCACCCACAGACCAATGGACAGGCTGAGATATCCAATAGGGAAGTGAAGAACATTCTTGAAAAAAATGGTCAAACCAACTAGGAAAGATTGGTCTTTGCTTCTGAATGATGCATTATGGGCATACAGGACAGCTTTCAAGACTCCATTGGGCATGTCTCCATACCGATTGATTTATGGGAAAACCTGTCATCTGCCTGTCGAGATAGAACACAAGGCATATTGGGCAATCAAGGCAGTAAACATGGACTTAGACAAGGCAGGCCAGAAAAGGCTGTTAGATTTGAATGAGATCGATGAAATACGGACAATGGCCTACGACAATGCAAGGATTTACAAGGAAAAGACTAAGAGGTGGCATGACAAGAAATTGCTGCCACGACAGTTCTGCCCAGGGCAGCTTGTGTTGTTGTTTAATTCTAGGTTAAAACTCTTTCCAGGGAAGCTCAAATCTAGATGGTCTGGCCCATTCCTAGTAATTCAAGTTTTTCCCCATGGTGCTATTACAATTCAATCACTAAAGGACGGGCACCAATTCAAAGTCAATGGACAATGCCTCAAGCACTATCAAGGGACTGAAGCCCCAGGAATACAGGAAGTGGTTACTTTAGGTGATGCCCCACAAGGCATCCCTAATTTAACCTAATTTTTTATTTTTATTTTTGTTTTTATTATTAATATTATTTATTAGGAATTAGATTTATTTTATTCGAATAATGTTTTGTTTTTAATTTCTGTTTTTAGGAAATAAAGGAGGCAAGTGAGAAAGAAGAAGTGGCCCAAGCCCACCGCCCATCCACCAGCCCAATAAAGCCCATTTATGATAACCTGTCGTTTCGGCTGCCGGCGCAGACGGATGTGACAGGCTGTCAACAGACGCACAGCAGACGCAAAAGCGTGCGGCAGACGCACAACAGATGCATTGATGCCCGTCAGACGCGTCAGACACGCTACATTCAATCTGCCGCTCCGTTCTTCCCGCCTGCCATTGCGGCATTAAATGGGCAGCTCCACAACAGCTATATAAACCCCTTCCCGTTTCCATTTTTCATCACTTCTGATTTTTCTCTCTTGTTATTCTCCTCTAGTTTTATCCATTTTCTATTCTCTTTCAGCCCTTGCAACCAAAATGTCTTCACGCCAAAC
Source organism: Hibiscus tridactylites (assembly GCA_958450335.1). NCBI lineage: Eukaryota > Viridiplantae > Streptophyta > Magnoliopsida > Malvales > Malvaceae > Hibiscus > Hibiscus tridactylites. The sequence continues at coordinate 61,792,040 of OY288287.1, read as the reverse complement.
CCGTAAGAATGCTGCTGCCGCCTCTTCTTCAGCAGCAGCATCCCCGTTCGCTAAAAAGGAACTATGGGAGGAGTGGAGCTTCATCTATAACAGAGATGCCCCCCATATGGGACTCCGGCCGTTCATTATGAAGGCCATAACAGCACAACTTTGGGAGGACTTTGCCGAGCAGTCGGCAGAACTTAATGACACTCTGGTCAGGGAATTTTATGCGGCGATCGAGAGCAAGACGGCGACATCTGTCACCGTCCGAGGAGTGACAGTTCCTTTCACCGCCAGCAGCATCAACCATGTATTCAGCCTCTTCTTTGGCCCCAATGATGATGCTCATCAACAATTTTGGGACACCCTCGACGCTGCCGGACATGATGCTGTCATGAGGGAGCTGACAGAAGCGGGAACGATATGGAGCACAAGTAAGAAGAACCCCCACTCTGTCAATAGGGGGCAGCTACTCCCTGAGGCAAAACTATGGAACGCTTTTATCAAAAAGCGTATCATGCCCTCGTCCCACCATACGACAGTCAACAGACAGCGGTTGGCCCTCATCCATTCTATCATGCATGACAGGCCCATCAATGTGGGCAGGTACATGCGGGACAACATTCTCGACTGTGCCTTCCGATCAGACTCACGACTTTGCCTGCCCTTCACCATCACTGCCCTCTGCCGCTGCGCTGCCGTACCGGAGGATCCTTCAGACAAAATCAAGAAGGGCAGTGGCTGGACAGACAGCAACATCTCCAGCCTCATGGAGATCATCGTCGTATCGCCCCTCAACGCCTTCGATCCAAACGCCCCTCCTGCTGAGTCTGATGATGAGCCTGCCACCGAACCTGCCCCAGAAGCTGCCACCAACACCGCTCCGGCAGATCAGAACGCCCACATCCTTGCGGCCATCTTGAGGATCGAGGAGCGCCAGATGGGTTTAATGACTTTCATCCGTGACTTCTCCAATGCAACGGTAAATTTCATTACCAATACTTTGAATTTTACGGATGTCATTTTCCGATGTCAGGCTAGTGGAGCCACCTGCCCTTCAACCTGCTGACGACCCTGTCCCCCAACCGGAGGAAGACCCTGCCCCTCAACAGGCTGATGAACCTGTTGATCAACCTGCTCCGGAACCTGCCCAGCCACCTCCACAACGCAGACGCCGCCATCAGATCCGCGTCAGCAGCAGCAGCGAGGATAGCGAATAAAATTTAAGTTTTTATTTCTTTTTCTCCTCTTATTGCTGCCTGCCCTTATATATTTGTGATGTACTTTTATTTATTTTGTTTTTCTTTATTTGTTTTGCATTGAGGGCAATGCAACCCTCGAGTTTGGGGGTGGCAACCCTCCATATTTAATGGAGTCTTTAGCACATCTTTTGATTAGTTGTTGTGTCTTTTTATTTACTTATTTTTTCTTTAAAAAAAAATCAGAAAATTAAAACTGTTGGCTTAAAACTATGAAGTTAACTTACCTGTCATGACGGCTCTGTCGTGGCAGCATCTTTAGGACAGGTTAAGGAAAAGTTTAGAGCCTTTCTATAGTTCTGAAAACTTAAACACTTTTGTGACTGTTATATTGCTTAGATTTCTTTTAGCCAAACTAGAATAGGAAGCTTAGAACTTGGATAGCCCCTAGAGGTGCCTAACACTGGCTCTAGGAAAAGAAGTTTAGCAAAAGAAAATCAAAAACCTAGAGGTGCCCGAAACCGGCTCTAGGAAGCTAACTAGAGGTGCCCAAAACTGGCTCTAGAAAATTTTAGCTTGAAAATAGAAGAAAAAAGAAGCATGAAAATGTGCCTTCTAAAAAAGAATAAACTTTGGCATAAAGATTTGAGTTAAGGAGTTGAATATTCTAGTGAAACTAAGAGAGTCTTAGCATATAACTGTTCACAAGCATGCACACACTGCACGAGAGCTATAGGGAGATTCCGGACAGATCCTAATCTTTCCGACAGGATGCTGCTGCCATAGAGAATGAGCGACAGGTGAAGGGACAGTTCACTGTTTGAAGGCCAACACAAAAATTTTCATTTTTCTTTTAAGTCTTGATTGCTTGAGGACAAGCAAAAACTTGAGTTTGGGGGTGTGTTGAGTGTGTAAAAGTTCTATTATTTACACCCTTTTTAACCCATATTTCTGCTGCATTCAAGCATCATTGCATTGCATTTAGGTTAGTTTTCAATAAAACATCACAATTATATAAAAGGCACGGATTCTACTAAAAGATGGTGTATTTTGCAGGTAGCTGCCATGGTTGACGATGAAGGCAGGCGCAGGGCAGATAAGCATGAAAGCTGAACTGGACAAGCAGCTGAAGAAGACGAACCTGTCATGGACCTGTCGTGACAGCATGGTGACAGCAGATTTACGAAGAGGAAAAGTGAAGTGGACCTCGATAGATAGAGAAAAATCTGTTCGTCTGTCGTGTGGAAGCCGAATATTTTTCCAAGCCCCGGATCAAAAGATATGTCAAGCCAAAGCTCAAAGGAGAGGAAATCCCTAAAAGCAAGGATGCGGCTGGAAAGTAGGAGTCTTTAGAGATTTAGTCTTTATTAGAATCTTACTTTTAATTAAAGTTGTAATCCTTGTTACCTTAGATAACTTGAGCCCAAAGCTTATATAAAGGGCATAGATTAAACCTAGGGCAGAACCGATTACCCCATAACCGAAACCAAACCCCTGCCGTCCACCCGTCACCGACATGTTCTAAATTCCACCTAGGGCTACGGGTTGTCTTGTAAAGTAGTTGCAAGGGTTGCTTTGTTTTAGGATTTTTCAAGTTCAATAAAATAAACTTCAAGTTCTTTTATCTTGGTGTTAATATCTTGCAAGAGCATCGGGAGAGCATTGTGAGGTTATCTATTTACTTAGCATCGGGAGAGTTAAGTATACGAAAGAGATAAAAGCGCGTTCTCTAGTTTATAGTTGAACCATCTCGTGCTTAGGGATAAGGCGAGGTTAAGTGGCTAAGGAAGAATTCATACACATCGGTGTTCATCCTTCGATTCACGCCGGGAGGTATCGTCAAAGACGTGTTCATCGACAGACTTGTGCCTAGGGATAGGGCAAGGCAGATCTGGGATTCTTGCCAAGCTTGAAGTACTGAGTTAGTGTCTGCTGCCGCGACAACTAACGGACAGACGCCGCGACAGGTGCTGTCGGCGACGGGAGCGACGATAGAACTGGAGATCCTGAGCAATTCAATACCTGCACTACCGAGCAATTCAATACCAGCCCATTCTCTCTATCTTGATAATTCAATCCTTTTATTTACGTTTTTACTTTATTATTCGTGACAATTTTCTAAAATATTTTCTTTACTTCGTGCAGTAAATCAAGGTGAAGTCATTAGCCCAATCCCTGTGGAGACGATATCCGATACTTCGTATCACTTTACTACTTGCGTCGTGTACACTTGCACTACAATTGCGATAGTCTATTTTACACGCAACACCCGTCGATGGGATTCCACTCATCACCGACTAATATATATATATATATAAGAAGATTTCCGGGCGAACCCGTACTCCATCTTGATGACTACCATCATCAAGACCACGCGCGCATTTTGACTCACGTGCGCACACTAAACATCCTAATGATCGATCATTTGTACCCAAGCATAATAGTGCCAATACTACACATTCCATTAATCTATCACAATATCAATCCATAACAACTTCCGTGCTTAGCACGTACTCACCATGACTTACTGTCATGCACAAACCACATTTCCATGCCTAGCATGTACTCACCATGATCCTCGGATCATACAATCACCTCATAATATCATTTCACATGTCAACACTACATGTATATCATTATTACAAATATCACATCATAATTCATGCATATGTATAACCCCATCATATTTATCATCAACATGCATATAACAATGCATTAAGCCATGTCTCAACACACATGTATAACAACATATACATATCCACCATAAACACGATTAAACACGAGACATAAATCAACACTTTAAAGATCAACCAAGGTCTCTAACTAAAGCTTGGGATTAGGCTACAACTCTAATCCCAACTCTAGGTGGGTCTACCAATCCCAACCTAGTCCACATGCTTGAACCAACACTCGAAAACCATTTAAAAATATTTAACCACTCACCAACAATTCCAAGCTCAACCACACTAGCCGATCAAGCTTCCAACGATTCCGGATTTGTTCCTGAGGCTTCATCAACACAAAATCTCGCTTCTAATCACCTCAACACAATCAAAACAACCTCAAATCAAATCACCAATCAATGTAGCAAACCCGGAACACCATTCAAGCAACAAACACAATAATTCAAGCCATGAACAACCCCCAAAAACACCAAACCCGAGCAGCCCTAATACCCAGCCCAAAACTTGTGATTTCAACACATTTAACATCTCCAAATGCTTCCAAAACAACCTCCAACTATTACCCTAACATCAACCCTCAATTTCCAACATAAACCACACCCAAAACTCAACTAAAAACCCTCATAAACCCCACCAAAACCCAATTTCGGGAATTCTTATGAAACACCTCAAAAATTATATATGTTGGTCTATTTGGTTCATAAACACCATGTCTAACAATATTAAATCAAAATCTTAAGTTAAAAGCAATAAATATATCATTTTTATTCAAATCTTCCAAAAACCCAAATTCTAAAACTTGAACCAAAATGAAATCTAGTTGTACTTCCAAGTAGAGGAAGATGAGAGCAAGATGAGGATGTGTTTACCTTTCAAAACCGAGCTAAAATGGAGGAGAAAGAAGATGGAATAGTGAACACAAGGGAGATGTTGTTTTTGTCGTGAAAATGGAGGAAAAGTATAGGGAAGAAGATGCCAATTTGTGTTTTAAATAAAAAGAGGGGTTTTTAATTTGGATGGCCATTTTATTACAAAAATGCCATTAATGAGATGTCAATCTCATTTACTTTAAAATCCATGAAATTTGAGTTTCAATCTAATTTGGTCCAAAACAAATGTTTGTTTTGAAAAAATACGAAGACCAAAATAATACATTATTATTTTAATTATAAAACCGAAACCCGAAACAATATTAAAATATTATTTTCTCCCGGCCCCCAAACCCGGGTGTTACAAAAGCTCATCTACTCACTTCTCGAGTCCATCATCGAAGCCAAGAATTTGAAGACCTTGAAGCTTGATGAACTCATGGGGTCACTCCTTACTTATCAAATCATGAAGAAGAATAAAGAAGATGAGAAGAAAATAGAAGAAATTAGAGTTATGTGAGAGAAGAAAATCAAAGGGCTTGACATCAATGCAAGTGCCATGGCTCTCAAATCCTCCACTTGTCATCATGTCTACTCAAGTGAAGAGGAGGATGAAGATGAAGAGATAGTTCATCTCTTCAAGAAGTGTGCCCCGTTCATGAAGAAAGCCTTGAGAGAGCTTGAACGAGAACCTAAGAGAAGTGAGAGGGCAAGCACTTCAAGCCATAAGAAGAAGGCACATGTGGCTACTTGGAGTGATGAGGACTCCACCGACGATAAACAAGCCAACCTTTGCCTTATGGCCATCGAAGAAGATTCAAGGGCAACTTCTAATTCATCTACTTCATGTTCTTACTCTTTTGATGAATTACAAGATGCCTATGATGATTTGGTTTTAGAGTTTAAAAATCACATTTTGAAAAATAACAAATTGATTTAAAAGTTAAAAATTCAAAATGATTTGATTTCTAAAACCAAACTTGAACTTGAAGCAAAACTTGAATAGTTTGAATTAAAATGTTTTGATTTATAAAATTTGCTTCAAAAAGTTCAAGAAGAAAAAGATTTGATTTCCAAAGAGCTTGAAAAGAAAAATAATTTTGGAAAATCAAATTTTTATGTAAGACAATCTAGTGCCCCTTTATTTGTAAAGGAAAATGTCTTAAAAGTGTTTGGGTCCCAAAAGGACTAACCACTTCAATTAAAAAGGATGACATTGAAAAATGGATTCCTAATGGAACTAAAATTTGTGCTACTAAAGTTTATGGATCCAAAGAAATTCGGATACCAAAAATCACTTGATTGTCTTTTGCTAGGTGTGATGGAGATGTTCAACAAGTCAAACTTTGAGGGGGAGCTCCATGCACACAAGGAAGAACACTTGAAGAAGGAAGGCTTCACATCCTCCCTTGAGTTCAAGTGTTGGTAAAAATTCTAGTTGTTTTTTATTTCACTTGTTTATTTTAGTTTAAATTCAACTAGATGATCATATATGTTGGACTAACATTTTATTGATGCTTTGAGTAAAGGGAGCCATTTTTAAAACCAAATTTGATTTTTTTTGTCAAATTTTACCTCTATTGTTATTTTGAACTTAATGTTTTAATTTCTTTTTGATATAACAAAAAGAGGGAGAAATGGTTTGAAAAATTGAATTTTCAAATGAATAAGGGGGAGCTTTATTTGATTTTATATCCTTAATCTCTTATTCACATTTTTAAAGTTAAAGGGGGAGAATCCCAAACAATTTTTCAATATAGTTTTATTATATCAAAAATGGGGAGATTGTAGAACTAATGTTTTGATATAATAATTGAAAAATGTTTTGGACTGATTTAAAAAGTATTTAAAACATTTCCAAAGTCCAAACAACTTGAAATTATGTTTAAGGAAGTTTTTAAAAGGTTTTTACATGTTTTTCAAAGCCAAACTTCACAAAATTGTCCAGACGTTTCGAAATACCTTAGGGCGTTTCGATACGGGAATTCCAGTAGCAAAAACGTTTCGATACTCGTATCGAAACGAGCATTCCTTAGATAAGATTTTTGCCCAGTGTTTCGAAACGAGATATGCCGTTTCGATACGCCTACGTGGCAATGACCACAACGGTCATAAACCCCAACGGCTATTTCCCAACTAACATTTAAATGCAGGGTGTTTCGATGCGTGTTCCGAAACGGCCAGGGGCGTTCCGAAACGGGTGCCTTGTCAGACTGCAACGACTCTTTCTACTTAAAGGATGTTTCGAAACGGGTTCGAGCATTTCGAAACGGGGAGCTGCAGAACTACATTTATGGTGGGAATTAAAGTCCTCAACGGCTTCATTTCAATCCCAACGACTAGCAACGACTATAAACTCATCAAGGAGTATAAAAGGGACCTTCAAGCATCAAGTAAAGGCTAATGCTCATATTATCAAACAACAAATGATCAAGAATTGTCTTAGAGCTTAAATTGTCATTTATTGTATAGACAAACACTAGTGAGCCAAAATTATCAAATTTGCTCAAGTGTTTTAGGTTTTGGGTGAGTGCTAAATTGTGCAAATAAATACCTATTAGAGGGATTTAAGTTTGCTTATTGTTTCTCTTTGTAAAATAGGGTTTCAATCAAGGCTTTGGGTAGAATGCTTGATTGTGTATAAGGGTTACCTCCTAAGCCTAGAAAAGGGGACGAATCAATAGTGGATTGATTGGAAATCCTTAGTGAGGAGCTAAGATAGTGGATGTAGACCTTGGTTAGAAGATTGAACCACTATAAATTATTGTGTCAATTATTCTTTTAGCTTCCACAACCTTTCCACCCAAAAATCTACCTCTCCACCACTTGGTGAGCCACATCGGTTGAACGAATCGAGCTCCTCAGAACTCAACAAAAGTCAAATTCAAATTTTAACGTTGTGATTGTAAAAATTTGGGTTGAAAGGGCCACCTCCTTAATGAGCATTTATAAAATTCGATTCGAATTAGTAGACTAATAAGTCTGATATAGATAATTACACAAAAAATTATCATATACCTTTACTTTCCTTAGTTTATTTTTCTTTCCAAATTAGGTGAATAAAAATTGATTCTTGGGGAAGCAATGGATGATACAATTTCACTCTCTTTTTTTCATATTCATTACTTTCACTTAAATGATTAGAAGAAAACTTTCCAAAATAAAAAATTAATTAAAAAACTTTCCAAATAAGTAAAAAGAACATTTTCAAATTTTTTGCACCTCAATTCAAAATAATTTACGGAATGATCATTAATTTTTTTAAAATTTATTTTTGTCATCAAACTTTCAAATATTACAAAATAATTATTAAATTTTTTTATTTTTTTACAAAACTATCATTGAGCTGTTAGTTGTTGTTAAAGGGTGATGTTGCAGTTAAGAAAAGTTGTATAATAGTATATTTAGTCCTACATATTCATACATTTAATCAATTTAGTTCTAATTCAAAAAATAATAAATTTAGCTCTCATTATTTACAAATTCTATCAATTTTATTTTATTTTTTAATTAATTAAATTTTTTCCTCCAACCAGATCAGATAATAACACATGTCACCAACTTGTTGAATGAAAATAAATGAAAGAAAACAAAGGAAACAAGGTACTTAAACATGAGGTGCTACTTACAATTAGGCTTAAACCAAAAATAGATGTCCAAAGTATATCCTTTTTAGAACTTTAGGTGCCTAAAGTATTATTTTATAAAAATAGGTGCCCGAAGTTTCAAAAGTTACAATTTTAGGTGTCTAGCCGTTAATGAGTGTTAAAAAAATGGTAACCAGCTAATGCTTGACACATGACATGTTATTTTTTTTCAAAATTTAAAAACTAAAACATTTTTTCAATATTCATAAATTTCCAAAAGTGCAATTTTACAAAACAATCTATAAATCTCTAAAATCTCCCAACCCAAAACTCCAAATTACTGCCACTTTCGTCACCGATCGCCGCCCCTAAGCCTACCACTTTGGTCACTGAACCTAGCCGGTCGGTTCCCCCATAACGCCATCGCCGAAAACGATGAACGACGTGGCAGCCGAACGTCGAACATCGAATGCAAAATCAACGTTTGGCTGCCATGATGTTGGTCGTTTTCAGCGACAACGTTATGGGAAAAACGACCGAATAGGCCCGACGACCGAAGTGAAAGGATTAGGGGCGGCGATCATCAGTGGAAGTGATGACAATTGGGGGTTTGGGTTTGGAAGATTTTAGGGATTTAGGGATTGTTTTGTAAAAAATGCAAACTTTCGAGAATTTATAGAAAACTAAAATTTTTTGGGTGTTTTTCTTTAAAAAAGACAAATTAAATTAGTGTCACGTGTCAAGCATTGATTGATTAAGATTTTTTAACACCCATTAACGACCATGCACCTAAAATTGTAACTTTTGAAACTTCGAACACCGATTTTTTACAAAATAATACTTTAGGCACCTAAAGTTTGAAAAGAGTATACTTTGTGCACCTGTTTTTGGTTTATGCCTTACAATTAAGCCAAAATTAATATTTAATTATAATTGTTCAAAAAATAATATTTAATTCTAAATTACAATATAGCTTTTTCATTTTTCTTTCAACTATAGACGCTTAATTTTGAGAATTTCATCTAATTCGTATTTTGACAATTCTTCAGGGGTCATTCAAACAATAGAGTCTAGAAATTTTTTTAGTACAAAGAGAAACTGTCTAACCTGACTGGTGCATCGCTTATCTCTTTTTAGATGTATGATTTTTTGTTGTTGTTCTTTTGAATGTTCTAAAACCTCTATTAAGTTTATGTTCTCGTTTTATTTTGTTCATCAATAAAATTATCTGGTTAATGTGTCAAAAAAAATTATAGATTACAACAATTTATCTTTTTCAATCTTTTATAAGAGGAAACTTTATTTTACTTCCTAAAAAGTTACGTCCTCAATATGAGCTTCCATATATGTTCTCCAGAGACCCTTCATGTTTACTCTCCACCCGAATCAGAAGGGATAAATCACCTATAATCGTTGTAAAATCATTTTTTTTTCATATTGTACATCAACAAAATATACAATAATTTTTAGAATTAATAATTTGTATTTTATAAAAAAGAGATTTTTTTGGTCACGCTTTGTTACACAGAATCTTCTCCGACTAATTTTTTAGGAACAAAATAAGTAGAGATAATAGTAAGGTTTTGAATAGAAATATAAATAAATATTTTTAGATAATAAGTGGGAGTATATTCTGAATCTCAATTTGTCTTTCTTCTATTTATTAATGGGTTTGAGTTCTATTCAATAATAATAATAATAATAATAATAATAATAATAATAGGTTTGAGTTGTTAAAAGTTCATAAAGGAAAAGAAAATGACGCACCATCACATCAACCCAGAATAAAATTAAACATAAAATATATGCAGCAGAGCTGCAGATAACAACAATAATGAGAACTCCGTCCAACTGAAAAAAAACGTGGCATTTTTTTTAAGTATTATCATCCATATTCAACTCACTAATTAATTTAAATCAGTAGAGATTTATTATAAAAAACCCTCGAACTCAATTTGCTTAACTTATAATATCAAAATTTAAACTTTTAACTTAAAAATTTATTATTTTGTACCTTCTTCCCACTAAACTAACTAATTATTTGTTTGACGTTTTTTTCTGTATAAATATAAAATGACAAATCCACAACTGTTTATTAAAATAGCTCAATATATTTGAAAAAGGCATCCGTTACTCAATTTCAGCATAATTTTTTTATAATAAAAATAAATTTTAATATTTTTATTACATATATTAAAATTTAAATATATCACAAAATAATAATAGATAAATATTCTTCACTACTACTAGATCATTTAAAAAATTTAACATAAAATTCTTTAAAAAGTAATTCACTCCAGAAAAGAGAGAAAACGACGTTAATAAATAATCAGTATGATTTTATGGATTTATCTAAATTATCTTTCGTATAATATTTTCTATAGAAAATAAGTATATTGTACACATAACACATACGTTTCAAACAAAACGTGGAAGACGTGTGATTTTGTAATAAACAAATATTCAAACAAAAACGAGGACGGTCATAAAAAATCTGATGACGTGCGATTTTGTAATGGCTGCCGGAAAAGTTGACCCCACTGCCCCCAACAACCTAAAACAGACCGAAAACACTGCAGACGGTGGTTAAGTTTTTATTAACACTATATATTTGTTTAACCTATTTCTGCATTGCCATTGGAGAGCAACCAAGTGAAAGGATTCGACTTTCGAGAGAAAGAAAGAAAAAAAAAGAGATTTTTTTATATTGAAAATGGAGAAGGCAATCAACAGGCAAAAAGTTTTGCTTCATCACTTACGACCCTCCTCACAACAATCCCATCAATCTTCTGCTTCTGCTCTCTTGGTTCGTTTAATCTTCTTCTTTGTTTTGATTTCTCTCCTTTTTTATCCTCTTTTCTGAAAGTGGGTTTGTTTTCATTTGTCCAGCCTTCAATTTGTGCGGCGGGGGATACCGGTGCTTATCCCCGGACGGCTGCTTTTGGGGATGATATTGTGATTGTGGCGTAAGTCGTTTGAATCCGAAGGAATTCATCTCAAAATCATTTTTTTTTTCATTTCATGTTTTATATGTTTCTCAAAATTGCTGTCTCACAGGGCATGCCGCACTCCGATTTGCAAGTCAAAACGTGGAGGCTTTAAGGATACACCAGCAGATGATTTGCTTGCCCCTGTGTTGAAGGTTTAAAGGCTTTACTTTTGGTTTTTAAGTTCAGTTGTCTCTGAATTCAGTTTCATTTTGCTTCCCGTCCTAAGTTAATTCTCAATGCAGGCTTTGATTGATAGAACAAAGGTGAATCCAAGTGAAGTCGGAGATATAGTTGTCGGTACAGTGTTGGCACCTGGGTCAAACAGAGCAACGGAGTGTAGGATGGCGGCATTCTATGCCGGTTTCCCGGGTACTGTTTTTCTTTCACCCTTTGTGATTTCATATTCTTTTCAGAGATTTTAGCTAATTTGTTCTTAATTTTGCATCGAATTTTATTGGTTAGCAATGCATTATGTATATACATGTTGCTAATATAGTTACCTCTTACAACCAGATACGGTGCCTATTAGAACTGTCAACAGGCAATGTTCATCGGGCCTACAAGCGGTTGCCGATGTTGCTGCTTGCATAAAAGCAGGGTTTTATGATATCGGTGAGGATGTTTTATTGTATCTATGTGTTCTAATGCTGAGAAAGATTTTCCGGATATTCGAGCAACCTTCACCTTGGATCCGGTATTAACCTTCTTGGTTTCGAATGTAGGCATTGGTGCTGGATTGGAGAGCATGACAACTGATGGTTTAGCTGCTGGGCTAGAGAAAGTTAACCCAAAGGTATGTCAAACACACAGTTAGTTTTCACTCTTTAGGATATGTTTTACATTAGCACAGCTTAATATGTAACTGCATTTATTTTTACAGACAGATAGCTTTGCCCAAGCCCGAGATTGTCTTCTTCCTATGGGCATTACTTCCGAAAATGTTGCACAACGCTATGGTGTGACACGGCAAGAACAAGACCAGGCCGCTGTAAGTCCTTTATTTTTCAATTTACCTTTACCTACTGATGTAAACTTTATCTTTGTTAGTCTGAAAAGCTGTTTGTAAACATAGGTTGAATCACATAGGCGTGCTGCTGCTGCAACAGCATCTGGTAAATTCAAAGAAGAAATTATCCCTGTAGCCACGAAGGTAATTTCAGGTTGAAAATTATTCCGGTTTAGAATTTTTATGATATTTTATTAACTTACATTGTTGCTATTCAAGATTGTGAATCCTAAAACTGGAGAAGAGAAGCCAGTCGTAATTTCGGTGGATGATGGTATCCGCCCAGGCACAAACATGGCAGGTCTAGCCAAATTGAAGCCTGCATTTAAGAAGGATGGAACCACAACTGCTGGTATATATATATACAAATCAAATTTGTGAAAAGTTTTTTCTCTGACATGAACAAAATCTAATTTGAATGGAAATTGTTCTTCAATTTTCTTAGGAAATGCTAGCCAAGTGAGCGATGGCGCAGGAGCAGTCCTCCTCATGAAGCGAAGTTTGGCTTTGCAGAAAGGAATTTCAATCCTTGGTGTTTTCAGGTAATGAAAACTGCTACAAGTTGAGTTTTTCTCATTTATCTTTGGCTATCCTAAATCATCTTTTGGTGACCAGCTAATTGATGGTTCCATTTTGCATTCATTTTCGTAGTTTACCGAAATATTAGTAGGATGACTGACTATATGATGCTGGACTTCTGTCACAAAAGAACAGTCGAAGAAGCTAGACTTTGAGAGAAAATAATAGACATTAAGTAAATATGTACAGCAATGCCTAGCATGTTTATCAAGCTTTTGGCTTTACATATTTAGAGGTTAAAAGCCTTTAAAGAAAAGGAGAAGGAATATTTGCTGCACTAGATAATCGGTTATGGTTTATTCTCATGTGGATGCTCAAAAGGTGAGTTCCTCACATTGCTTTCTTATGCTCCACTTTGCAGAAGTTTTGCTGCTGTTGGTGTGGATCCTGCTGTGATGGGCATCGGTCCTGCCGTCGCTATACCAGTCGCAGTCAAGTCCGCAGGTCTTAAGATTGATGATATCGACTTGTTTGAGATCAATGAGGTAATGGATTTCTTTAGTTGATTTTATGTTGACAATTACTTTCATTTGAATTTTACTTTCTTTTCTAAACATACATATGTATATGCCTTTTTTCCTCAGGCATTTGCATCTCAATTCGTATACTCTTGTAAGAAACTGGGGCTTGATCGTGAAAAGGTGAACGTTAATGGAGGTGCAATGGCCCTCGGGCATCCTTTGGGTTGTACAGGTACTTATCTTACAGAATTTTGGCAATTTGTAACAAGTTAAAAACTGATCCATGATAGATAATGAAAAGTGCAAACATGCACCAGTTTGTGTATGTATGATCTTGAGGGTGGTCTGGACTCTGGATATTAATTGAAGACATGTATCGTGTTTGTGTATCAGGGGCTCGGTGTGTTAGTACATTGTTGTATGAGATGAAGCGTCGTGGTAAGGAGTGTCGCTTCGGAGTGATCTCAATGTGCATAGGCACTGGAATGGGCGCAGCAGCCGTGTTTGAAAGGGAGGACTGTTGATCAAATCTGCAAATCTCAAGCCATCTAAAACTAATGAGCTTCAATCATGCTCCATACATGTGTTGGCATCTTATCATACAATTTGTATTAGGTATATTACTTTTCATATTCCCATGATTGAATAATTCTGAGTTGTCAAAGCTGTACGCGTAAAAAAATCAAAATAACATTATCTGTAACACCTCAAGAGTGGTGATTGGAATTATATCTTTCTTGTTTTAGCCAAAGTTTATCCATAAGAATGCTGAAACTTTGAGACAAATGCTGAAACTGTGTCAAACTGTACTACCAAAGTTTTTACCAGAATATAATACCTACATAGATTGAAGTTATTCACGTCATGAGGTAATAAAGCATGGTTGACTTCAAGTTTTGCAAGGTGGTCTGCAACTGAATTAGCTTCTAGTTTCATCAATTTGAAGTCCAATAACCATGATTGACGAAGGAAACACGCATTCATGCAAAACTTGTGCAATCAGAAAAGAAATAGCACATGTTGAGGTTGTGATTTGTGAACAATGGCCGGTAGTACAACTTTGTCAGACAATGATAATGACATTTAGTTTTCAATCTCATTTATTTATTTACATTGTGATGAAATAGAAATTTTGTTGATCGTATTTAATTTTATTATTGGAAATTAAATTCTTCAACATTTTAGAAATATCTTTTTTGATGTGGAATTAGCTAGCCTTGATTTTTAAGAACTCTATGCCTATTTTCTCAGTGTAATTCATTTTTATTTTTTTTATAGCTACTTCATTCTTATTTGCACATATTAACTTCGAAACAATGAATAATCTTCGTAGTTGTAAAATAGAATACTTTTTATTTGTATAAGTTTTTATAACTCATATATGGCATTTATTGCCTTATAAATAAGCTCGTTCCTGAGATTTTGATGGCCTGGGCGAACTTAAAAATTAGGCCTTAATAATAAGTATTGAAAAAATAAATTTTAAAAGTGACTTTTGATAACAAGTATTAGAAAAAAAATAGGATCTAATAACAAGTAATGGAAAAAAATTAAATTTTAATAGTATGTAACTAATAATAAATATTGAAAAAAATTAGGCTCAATAACAAGTATTAAAAAAAGATTTTTTTTGAACAATTTATACCTAGAGGAGAGGAAGGTGAATTTGCTCCTAAAGGGTTTTGAATCCAAAACTTATGGAGAGGGAAGAGTGTCAACTGAAAGCTTTAACCTAGAGATTGTTAACAAAGAAATAGACTCTTAATAACGAAGAAAAAAAATAAGCTTTAACACTTTATTTGGTCATGTACAAAAGAATTTTATTGGTTTTTCATGGTCATGTAATAGTTACTTGAGCCGATTTGTGATTATACTTCATTTCAATGAGCTTGATGTTGAACATTGACTTTCTTATTAAGGCTATCTGTAGAACTAATGTTTTGATATAATAATTGAAAAATATTGTGGACTGATTTAAAAAGCATTTAAAACATTTCCAAAGTCCAAACAACTTAAATTATGTTTAGGGAATTATTCAAAAGGGTTTTTCTTGTGTTTCATAGCCAAATTTCTCAAACTTGTCCAGGTGTTTCGAAACACCTTAAGGCGTTTCGAAACAGGGGGCTCCAGTACCAAAAACGTTTCGAAACTTGTTTCGAAACGGGCTTTCCCTGGGTAGGATTTTTGCCAAGCGTTTCGAAACGGGCTAGGCCGTTTCGATACGCCTACGTGGCAGTGACCATAACGGTCATGAAAACCCAACGGCTCTTTCCCAACCAACTTTCAAATGCAGGCGTTTCGATACGGGCTTATAGCGTTTCGATACGCGTTTTGAAACGGCAAGGGGGTGTTCCGAAACGGGTACCCTGACAGACTGCAACGGCTCTTTCTATATTGAGGGTGTTTCGAAACAGGCTCGAGTGTTTCGAAACGGGGAGCTGCATTTATGGAGGGAATTAAAGTCCTCAACGGCTCCAATATGATCCCAACGGCTAGTAACGGCTACAAACTCAATTGGGAGTATAAAAGGGACCTCCAAGCATCAAGAGAAGGCTAATGCTCATATTGTAAAACATCAAATGATCAAGAAATTGTCTTAGCACTTAAATTGTAAATTCTTGTATAGACAAACACTAGTGAGCCAAAATTGTCAAATTTGCTCAAGTGTTTTAGGTTTTGGGTGAGTGCTTCATTGTGCAAATAAACACCTATTAGAGGGTTTAAGTTTGCTTTTATTTATCTCTTTGTAAAAGAGGGTTTGATCAAGGCTTTGGGTAGAAGCTTGATTGGTTGTAAGGGTTTCCTCCTAATCCTAAAAAAGGGGACGAATCAATTAGTGGAATTGGTTGAGAAATCCTTAGTGGGAAGCTAAGGTAGTGGATGTAGACCTTGGTTAGAAGGTTGAACCACTATAAATCATTGTGTCAATCTTTATTTTAGCTTCCTTAACCCTTCCACCCAAATATCCACCTCTCCACCACTTGGTGAGCTAAATTGGTTGATCGAATCGAGCTCCACACAACTCAACACTATCATTGATAATTATGTTGTTGAAAGCCCCGAGTACTAAGATATAATTCATTTCTCTGAAAACATCAAAAATTTGAGTAACTCCTTCATGCTGTCACAAGCAAAAAAAAAATACCCTTTTGAAAACTCAATCTTTGAACAATGCTCCTTATGAACTTATTATTTGAAATCTCGTTGGCCTTTATGCATCTGTTTTATGAAATCTTATTTTTACTTTTTGACAAAGTTGTAATTTATATGATCGTTGGTGATATTGTGGCGAGGTCTATTGTTACTTTGTTCAACAAGTACAATACTAAAGATGTCAAAGATCTTGAAGAAAAAATTATTGTGGTTAGAGTTAATGAGGGTAAAATAATATTTTATTGTACTATTATAATTTTTTATGTATTTTTTTACAGGATAATGACATTAGTTTTAAAAAATCACTTATTAAAAACATGTTGTGAAGTTGCTAAAGGTTTCATTGCAATCCAAAATTATGCTCGTCGATTTGTTCCTTGAGAAGTAGCAGGCTGTCACGAATAGTGATTTGTGAAAGAAAGGATTTTAGAAAATAGAGAGAAAGTTTGAGATTGAGAGAAAGAGAAACTTCATTTCATTTCAGAATGGAATGACAAACGGTTACAGCTTGGTATATATCCAGCTATTCTTGGAAAATAAGGACAATTAAAATAACTGAACAAATAAAAAGAAAACACGTGTACTCCAGTTGGGAAGCCGTTAGAGCTGTTGGATTCCTATATACTGGGCCTCGTCGTTGGGCCATCATCCGGTCCGCTAACTCGCTTCAGCTTGCATCCCGTCCATAACAAGTCCTTCCTCATACGGCATCGTTTCCTTACTCCCAGACGGTGTCGTTTCTTTATCAGCACATAAAGACTGAAACTCATTTTTCCCTCCTTCATCTTCAATTTTAATTCCCTTCGAGCCATGCCCTAATTTCACCCCCAATTCCTCCATCTTCATGACAATACCCCCTCCTCCACTGGATCCTTGTCCCCAAGGATCGAAATCCGAAAACTGGGCCTTCAGGGCTGAGAAATCTTCCCAAGTGGCATGCTCTTGGCCGAGATTCGACCACTGGATAAGGAGCTGGGTCACAGCTTTGTTATCGCGTTTCACCATACGCTTGTCGAGCACGATTGCAGGGTAAACCTTCAATTGTCCATCGTCGGCCAACTCATGAGGGTCAAGAGAGGTAACCGTGTTGATTCCGACATGCTTCTTTAACAGACTAACATGAAATACAGGGTGGAGCTTTGAGTGTGCTGGTAACTCCAATTTATAAGCCACTGACCCAATACGTTTCAATACTTTGTAGGGACCAAAGAATCTTGCGGCGAGCTTCAAGTTTTTGCGGACGGCCAAGGAAGACTGTCGATATGGCTGCAGCTTAAGGTAAACCCAATCTCCTTCAGTAAATTCCCTGTCTGTACGTTTTCGATCAGCAAATTGTTTCATTCTGTTGGTTGCCTTTTGTAACTGCTCTTTGAGGATAGTAGCTAAATGTTGTCTATTGTCCATTAGCTCCTGTACACTCTGAATTGCTGTATCCTGAGACCAATCTAGAATAGGTGGCTTATAGCCATACATTGCTTCAAAAGGGGTAATCCCTAGTGATGTATGGTAGGTAGAATTATACCACCACTCTGCTTGTGATAACCATTTAGCCCATGTGTGAGGTTTCAGGAAGCACATGCTTCGTAGGTAGTGTTCCAAACACTAATTAAGCCTCTCTGTCTGGCCATCAGTTTCAGGATGATAGGCAGAACTGAAATAGGTAGAAGTACCTAGCTGTAGCATGATTTCCTTCCACAGTTGGCTAGTAAAAGTCTTGTCTCGGTCTGAAATAGCAATCTTAGGAGGACCATGAAGTTTATAAACCTGGTCTAAGTAGAGTTTAGCCACCTCCAAAGCAGTGTAAGGATGAGACAGGGGTAAGAAATGCCCATACTTAGTATATTTGTCCACAATTACTAGAATGCAGTTGGCCTTTTGTGAAGTTGGCAAACCCTCTACAAAATCCATAGTAATTATCTCCCAAGCTTTACTAGGAATTGGAAGTGGTTGCAATAGCCCAGGCTTAAGAATATGTTCATGCTTCACTCTTTGACAAACTTCACAATGTTGAACATAAGTATGCACCATAGATTTCATTCCAGGCCAAAAGAAAGAAGACTTTAATCTTTGATAGGTAGCTTGAGTACCTGAGTGGCCACCTTGTGGTGAGTCATGGAGTGATTTAAGTAGTTGAAGGCGAAGAGAACCTGAATGGCCTACATAAACCTTCCCCTTATACCGCAGAACCCCTTTGGATAGGCTCCAGTTAGGTAGGCTAGTGTTGTGGACAGATAAAGCTGTAATTTTCTGTTGAGCAGTGTCATCTTCTGTATAACTGTTTTCAATGTCTTGTATCCATTGAGGGATAATAATGGTAGCTGACATTTGCAAGCATTCAGCTTCAGTGTCTAAGACTCGAGAGAGGGCATCAGCAACCACATTTGATCGACCCTTCTTGTACTGAATAGTATAGTCTAGTCCCAAGAGTTTAGATAACCCTTTCTTCTGGATAGCAGTAGAAAGTTTCTGTTCCAACAGATGTTTTAAAGGCTCATGGTCAGTCTTTATAACAAAGGAGTTCCCCTCAAAATAATGTCTCCATTTAGCCACAACCATTAAAATAGCCAAATACTCCTTCTCATAGATGGACAGATCCATATGTCTAGGCCCTAGAGCTTTGCTAAGATAAGCCAAGGGTCTACCATTCTGTGAGAGGACAGCACCAATCCTCTTAGAACTAGCATCAGTTTCCAGACAAAAACTCTTTGAAAAATCTGGTAATGCTAAAACAGGGGCTTTACACATAGCCTCTTTAAGTGTTGTAAAGGCATCTTTGGCTTGAGGTGTCCATAGAAAGTTGCCTTTCTTCAGCATGTCTGATAGGGGCTTGCTGATAATTCCAAAGCCTTTAATAAACTTCCTATAATATCCTGTGAGTCCCAGAAATCCTCTCAAGGATTTGATGTTCTTAGGAAAAGGCCACTCCTTCATTGCCTGGATCTTTGCTTCATCTGTAGAAACTCCCTTGTCATAAATGACATAGCCAAGGTATTCTACTTGAGTTTGACCAAAAAAGCATTTTGATTTCTTTGCATATAGTTGGTGTTGTTGCAAAAGAGCCAAGGCTGTATTGAGGTGATGCATGTGATCTGCCAATGTCTTGCTGTAGATTAGGGTATCATCAAAGAAAACCATGATAAACTTCCTCAAGTAGGGCTCAAAGACTTTGTTCATAAGGGACTGAAAAGTAGCTGGGGCATTAGTTAAGCCAAAGGGCATAACCTTAAATTCAAAATGTCCTTGATGTGTTCTGAATGCAGTCTTGTGTATATCCTCCTTCTTGATTCTTATTTGCCAATAACCAGATCTGAGGTCAACTTTAGAAAAAAATTTTGCCCCATGTAACTCATCTAGAAGGTCTTCAACCACAGGAATAGGGAATTTGTTCTTTATAGTCATTGAATTAAGCTGCATGTAGTCTACGCATAGCCGCTATGATCCATCTTTTTTCTTGACCAACAAGCATGGAGAAGCAAAAGGACTTTGGCTAGTCTGAATAATAGAAGCAGAGAGCATTTCTTTAATCTGTCTTTCCACCTCTGCCTTCTGGTTATGTGGAAATCTGTAAGGTCTCAAATTTACTGGTAGAGCCCCTAGTTTTAGGATAATTGCATGATCATGGTATCTTTGGGGTGGCATGCCTTTTGGTTCTTCAAATACATCCTGGTACTTTTCTAAAATTGGCTTCAGCATTTCAGGAATGGCTATCTCAGTGACTTCTGCATTCATCAAAAAGATTTCTCCAATCAACTCAGGATCTTTTTCAGTAATCTTCTGCAGCCTCTCTTCAGATATTAGCTTGATCTTGTTTGAGTCCTCTTTTCCTTTCAATGTGATGAGTTTTCCTTCTGCCTGAAAGCTCATTGTCATCTCTTTAAAATTCATCACAATTGGGCTAAACTTCTTCATCCAATCCACTCCCAACACCATATCACTACCTCCCATGGCTAATACTCTGAAGTCATGTTCAAAAGAATATCCCTGCATTTTCCGGTTCAAGGAATTGCTCTTAGCTGTGCTATACAACTTCTCACCATTTGCCACTGTGATGGTTAAGGGATCTGTTTGTTTCACTTCCACACTGTCTCTAGCCCACTTAGGAGTAATAAAGCTATGTGTGCTTCCACTATCCACCAGGATGTTCAATGGCCTTCCCCTAATCAAGCCTTGTATCCTGAAAGTGCTATGATTAGTGTTTCCAGTGAGGGCATTAATAGAGATCTCCAGTTCTCCCCCTTCTATTTGTCTCTCTGTTTCCTCTAATTCTTCTTCCCCTTCTTCTGTTTCTCTTACAAGATCCTCTTCCTCCATGCAGTTAAGTTGTTTTGTCTTGCATTGGTGGCCAGGGGTAAATTTCTCACCACATTTGAAGCATAGGTTATGTGTTCTTCTGTAGTCCACTAATGATTGCTTGTTGTTTGGACTGATAGTGACTTGTTTCTGAGAAATAGGAATTGCCTTCTGGGTTGTGTACTGAGTGTTGTAAGAATTGGTCCTGGGTACATATTTCAGCTTCTTGGTCTCAATTTCTGCAGCTAATTCATATAGCCTGGCTTGTCTACATGCTTCAGACACTGTTCTAGGTTGTAGGACTTTGACTTTGTGTTTCAACTCATCTTTTAAGCCACTTATAAAATTTGAAACAAAATAGCTTTCACTGGCTTGTGGGTTTTGTTGCACCATCAAGGGTTGTAGTTCTTCAAACTTCTCCTGGTAGTCTTCCACTGACCCCTTCTGTACCAGCTTATTAAATTCTTCCACAATGTCAGTATGATTCTGGTCACAAAACCTATGGCATAGATCTGCAGCAAACTCTTTCCATGTCAATCTGTGTTTCTGAGAAATGTAGGCATCAAACCAAGTTTTTGCTTTTCCTCCAAGATACATGGTTGCTGTTTCCACCTTTTGATTCTCAGGTATTGCATATATATTAAAATACTTCTGGCATCTCCTTACCCACCCTCTAGGATTCAGTCCTTCAAAAAACTGTAGTTCAATCCTAGGTCTAGGGGTAAAATGGCCACTGTTACTCATAGTATTTCCCAGGTTTTGTTCTTCAACCTTCACCCCCTCAAAGCTAGATGTATTCTCTCCTAGGTTCATGTTGTTGGACCTAGGTACATCATCAGGTTTTGCACCAAAGATTCCTGGTTCCTCAGGTTTAAAAGTATATTTTTCCTTATCAGATAATACTGTGATTTCAATGGGCTTCTTCTTTTCACCTTTACTTTGATTATCATCATTAACCAAGGTACTATGGTGTTTAATAGGGGTTGGGATAGGTTATCCTACCTTATCTGCCACTGCCTTCAGAAGATCGGTCAGGAGAGTGTTGTTTGCTTCTAGTCTCGAGTTGGTCTCCTCCAGTTTGGATTCAATGCCAGACATCCGGACCTCCAGCTCTGCTCGTTGCTCCTCCCATCCTTTCATCGTTGTTTCAGATGGTTCTGATTCTTCCAGGACATTTGTTGCAGTCACCACCATGTTCTGATTTCTCTTAGATTTTCCCAGCTTGTCTGATGATCGTGTAACTTGAGCTCTGATTACCAATTGTCACGAACAGTGATTTGTGAAAGAAAGGATTTTAGAAAATAGAGAGAAAGTTTGAGATTGAGAGAAAGAGAAACTTCATTTCATTTCAGAATGGAATGACAAACGGTTACAGCTTGGTATATATCCAGCTATTCTTGGAAAATAAGGACAATTAAAATAACTGAACAAATAAAAAGAAAACACGTGTACTCCAGCTGGGAAGCCGTTAGAGCTGTTGGATTCCTATATACTGGGCCTCGTCGTTGGGCCATCATCCGGTCCGCTAACCCGCTTCAGCTTGCATCCCGTCCATAACGAGTCCTTCCTCATACGACATCGTTTCCTTACTCCCAGACGGTGTCGTTTTTTTATCAGCACATAAAGACTGAAACTCACTTTTCCCTCCTTCATCTTCAATTTTAATTCCCTTCGAGCCATGCCCTAATTTCACCCCAATTCCTCCATCTTCATGACACAGGCTTACTTTTATTTGTAGAATTGCTTAGAACATTCATACCGTTCAATACAATGTCTACTGTTTTTTTCCTTGATGGAAGGAGGCATCTATAAAGAATGAACAAATTTAATGAAATTTTCAAACTCTAGACAACAATCAGTTCTAAATAAATTTATTTTACAATTGAAAGTACATATATTTAGTATGAAATTGAAAAAAGATTAAATGTTATCGTAGTTATGTGATTTTAAAACAATATTACTATCTTAAATTTACAATTTATGTATATAAATTATGGGTTATGTTCTTAACTTTTTATTTAAGCTATTATATAACTTGAAACTGTGTGCTTTTATGTAAACTTAAAAACTCTATTTGTATTATTCTTGATTTTATTTTTAAAATATAATATGAAAGATTTAAAAAAAATGTGATTAGCATATGATACTTAAACTAATTAAAGAATAAAAAAATAAGACTTTGATATTGTATTAAAAATAGCAAATAACTTGTTACAATAGCAATTTATGGACGAAGTATAACATGAAGCCAAAAAATTATGTAATTTTTCTACTAAATATAAAGATTTAACAAAATTTATTGTAACAAAAAAATTATGAATTTTTATGTAAATATTTATAATTTGATCTTCGAAGTTTAACTTGTTAAAAATATATATACAAGGACAATTTAGTAAAATATGTATTTAAATAATTTTATATTTAATCAATCAAACACTATAATTTTATATTCCTACCAAATAAGGTAACATTTAATGTTATATTCCAAAAATTTTATTCCTAAAGGTACTACTATATTCCGTGAACCAAACGCCCCCTAAAGGGCTACAACAATTCTGTTTAGGACCAAAATATCCTAGTGAAAATACTACAAATCAAACCGGCTCTTTGGCCCAACAGACTTCAAACCTCTACCATGCACCAGTAAAGTTGTTCTTGGCTAAGATGAGTAGTCCGTTATCGAACTAATGGATAATATTATGAAATGTTTTAAGTGATCATAGGATATGTTAAAAGAGTTTAAAATCGATTTTTTAAAATATGAAAGGTTATATTTATTAAATTTTTTAGATTAAGATCAAAGTGATAGAATATACAAATTTTAGAGACTAAAATTATTATTATATCATTTTTTTTAATTTTAACGAAAGAATAATATATTTGTAACAAAATTTTAATTAGACAACTAAATTATTAGTCTTAAAAGAAAAGTGACATATCTATTATCAAACTTATAATTAAATGATACGTACACATCTATTTTTTACACTATTTTTTTAATAACTATCTCAAATCCTCAGTAAAGCTTTCTCTTGCAACACTCTCAAATTCTCACTAAAGCTTTCTCTAAACTTTTTCTTTCGTTTAATTTTGTTCTTAAATTCTACTGATTCTTTCCAGCCTACTCCATCAATTTCTCACCTTACCAATATGGCAATATCTATCGATTGTTTTATTTACCCGTTATTTGATGTTTTTAAAAAATAATTTTAGAGTTAAAAGTGCTTTCGTAACCAAAAAAAACAATGCAAAATAGATAATTTCTCAGGCTAGAAGTACTTTTTAACTTGACTTAAAAATATTTTTTAAAAATTGAAAATTTTAGTTTTTAGTTGTTATAAGCAATTTTAAATAAAATTATTTATTTATCTCCGTTTATATTACCAATTCTTTTATAGATAAATATTTTATACACATGCGGTGAAAATTAAAAGTTTCCACAAACGCCTTAATTTTAGGGTATAGAGAGATAGTTTAGGATATAGGGTTTAGAGTTTAGGTGTAGGGGGATAGAATTTAGGGATAGTTGTTTCAATTTAAGGTTTAATATTATAATTTAGGTTTTATAGGTTAAACCTTAAATCCTCACCATATTACCCTAAAAACTAAACCCTAACTTAAAAATCTTAAATTATAACCCTAAACCTTAAATTAAAACAACTATCCCTAAATTTTAAACACATACACCTAAACCCCTAAACCCTTCTTTTATATACACAAAAATAATGTTTAAAATAAATATTTTATCTATTTAAAAACAATTCTTAATATTAATTACAAACACTCTTTTTAAAACCAAACAAATCTAAAAACACTTTTCAAAAATTATTTTTTCATTACACTTTTCAAAAGTATTTTACCATTGCACTTTCTAAAAGTAATGTCAAACTTACGGAGTCTTTCATATTTTTAAGGCTTAACTGTTAAATAAATGTCCAAATTATATTATTTTTTTCAAATAGGTGCCTAAATTATATTTTGGGTCAAATAGGTGTCTAACGTTTCATTCCGTGATCCATTTAAGGTTTCTCTGTCAACGATCGTTAAAAAAAATTGTCATCCAATCAAAACAAGACATGTGACCTGTTTTTTCTATTTCTGAATTCCTTTAGAAATTTGAATTTTTTTTAAAAATTTCTAAGTTTTAATTTTTTTTCAATTGAAACTCAAATCACATCTCCTTCACCGTCCGACATCCTCACACGTTGGTGGTTCACAGTTCACTGCCCAAATGTTGGGTACCTCACCGTTCGACATTCCTCACCCTCTAGTTGTCGATCTAAACCCAATCGACTTCTTCTTTCTTCATTGTTGGGTGTTCGTCGACGGTGAAAATCAGTGATTCATTCGTCGATTTTTGATGACGATGTGATAGGGCTTTCGGTAGAGAGGGTCCGATGAAGACAAGGGTGGCTAGTGGTGGTTGAATCGGTGGTCGGAGTGGAGGAATTTGGGGTTTTAGGGTTGAGTTTTTTTAGAGAAATTAAAGAATGTTGGGTTAATTATTATATTTTTCTATTTTTTGGATTTTAATTTCATAAAATAATAATCCATGCCACGTGTTTGAATTTCATTGGATAGCATAAAGAATAACGTTTGTCACGAAAAAACCTTAAATGGGTCACGGAATGAAACGTTAGACACATATTTAGCCCAAAGTATAGCTTAGACACATATTGAGCCTACTTTTAATATGTTTCATTTGGATGGAAATCCTCTGCCCCTTTTCGGTACTCCTACTTATGTCTTAACGCTCAAAAATTGGTTTAGGGTTTATGGTTAGGGTTTAGAGAATTTATGGTAGGATGTATTATTTAGGGTATAAGGTGTAGGGTTTATGATTTAGAATTTAGAGTTAAGGTTTAGAATTTAATTTTATAATATTTTTAGTGTTGGACATAGATATGGCCACCAAAAGAGAGCATAAGAATTTTACCCGTTTCATTTGACTTGTTTTGTAACACCCCAAAATTTAGCCCCAATTAAAAACCCTAATTTTAAAATCGCTAAATTCAAAACCTTAGGAATTGAGAATTTTGATATGAAACCATAATTAAGAAATTTGGGAATTTAGGTTAAAAACCCTAAATTAATTTTAAGAATTCAAATTTGGGAACCTAATTGTTGTTAAAGGATTTAATTGAGTTAATTTAAAATTTTTAAGGGTCATTATATAAATTAAGTAAAGTTAGGTGCTACTTTACAAACCCTTATTAATTGCAATAGCTTCCTTTGCAATTTACCCAAAATTTTAGGTATTAACCCTGCGCAGCCGCACGCCTCTCTCACCATCGATATTATTTTTCTTTCTTCTTATTTCAATTGAACTTTGGTGAGTCTCTAGCATCGCACAACCTTAATTTTTGAAGGATTTGGACATAAGATTTGATACAGTTTAAATATGTGTTTTAGACGACGTCGTTTTTGAAGAAGACGAATTACCATCTCATTCGCCTATTCGATCTAACCGTGCACGAACCACAAAGACTACACGTGAGTATTCTTTTAGATTAGTACTAGTATTAATTTGTGGCATAGTGTTAGATTCTAATGTAGAATTTTATATCATAGGTTCCGATTCAACTAGATCCGAACGTGAGAGGCGTTCGTCTCGACGTTAGAGCTATTGTTGCTTAAGGTGTGTTTTCTTACTGTGCTACATATTTTTCTTTGTGTTGATGCATTATGGTTTGTATGGTTGACATCACATGCATATGATTTTGGAATGTGTTTTAAGTATGATTTATGAAACATCGGATTTACGAAACTATGATTTATGGATTTATGGACTATGATTTATGAATTATGTTTATGGAATATTGAATTTATGGAACTGTGTTTATGGAATTTGATTTTTAAACATCATATGTGTATGAGCATGGGTTGGGATTTGTAAGGAGGAAGTTTAGTGGTTTCACCCTTCGGGCTGAATTCCACTTCGGATTGGCGGACGTAGGGAGGAGGTTATGGGAACCTTCCTCATTTATGGCGGACGTAGTTGGGTGCATTGCATTACGCTTGTGATATTGTATCATGTTTTTAAATAATTTTAAGAAAATATTACTATGTTTTTACGACTATGATTTCCTTGCACTTTAGAGACACACTAAGCTATTTAGCTTACTCCCCATAGTTTTCTCTTACAGATATCTTTGGGCTTTAGGCGACGTGCTACTTGGAGGATCTCAGATTTTATTTGGTTATTTTATTATTCAGTACGAAATTATTTTAGTTTAATCAGATTTCTATTTATTATTTTGGGACATGGATGTAATTTTGGAATATTTATGTTTTGGGATTAATTTTTTTTTACATTCATTTACTGTTATTTTAATTCAGAGATTTTATATAAACATTCGAATATTTATTATAATATTTTTATTTTTATTTATTATTAAATTCATGTTATTTTATTTTAATTAAAGTATAATTTTCAAAATTTGATTTCTTGTGGGAAAAGTTTTCAAACATATCTTCCTAAATTCGGTCTATTCTTCTAGGCCGGGTTTAGGGGTTACATGTTTGCAATGCTTTTTTCTTAACCAAATAACTTTGTTCAAAGAGATTAGCTAATCTCCTCCCACTTACGCACTACTACTAGCCAACAGACGAACCTCAAACTTTAAAGTATAAAAATCAGGTTTGGCATTCTTCCTCATCATCTCTGTTAAGATAATTCTTTCCTTCATCAATTACGATACACTTTCTACTGAAGTATAGTAGAGACAGAGACAGCATCTAAGAAAGTTTAAAAAAGGGTAAGAGCTCGAAACACGTATGCTTCGGCTCTGCAAATAGTGGCCTCAAATTTCTTGTAACATAAACAATGAAGTAACTACGGTGGGCCCTTCCTGGCTTTACCTCTTTACTTTGCCATGTGAGACGAAACTGGTCATTGTCTTTCGTCCCATCAGATTCAATGTCCTAAAAATATATCTGTTTGCTCACATGCTACCAATGTGTTTCTGAAATAAACATATTACATTGTTCTGACATGACATGTTTCTTTGCCACAAACATTTTTAAAGCTTCATTAAACTCGAAATGCTGTTTGTGTTAATTGGCTCTTATCTGCATTATTGGCCTGACCATTTCCTCTCAAATGATCAATCTGAGTTTCTGATCTTTTATATACATATATATAACCTTATCTGAGGCATACAAATGTAAACATATAGCTGATGATCCATTTCAATCCAACCAATGAGGACCACCGGACCGTCCAACGACAGACGAACAAGTGTATGGAGAAATGACAAGCCACCAGGGCAAGCACATTCCGGTTCTTAAATTAATACTAAAACCTCCCTTCTTAAAACCAACACATGAGCATTTGTTATATATACAATTATCCCCATGTTACTATGGAATATGGATCTCAAGCCAACCTTTCCCCACTCACTGCTCGGTTGTCTCACCATCTTCCTCAAGACTCACCCCTCCCAAATTTCTGTCTTCTTCGCCACAAGTGCCTCATTTTTTAGACCAGGAATCTTAAACCACACTGACAGCACATATACATCTCTCAGACCTGTCCATTTTGACCAAGATTTACTCAAAAACTAGACTTCACTCATTTTTCCATTACTATATAATTGTCTGTTCTGCTCCAAAAAATATCAAGCAAACACAAATGCAGGTGAGATATTTGTAATTCAAAACCATATATGAGTATACAGCGTCGTCTTTTAGCTTATACTCCTATATATATGTAGCAGATCCTTCAGTGGCTATTTAAGGTAGCACATGAACCAAGAGGACAAAACACTGAAGGTAAGGAAATTTTCTTTCAACTATAACCGTGTAAGTTGTCTGAAATGAGTCTAATGTTTTGTTTCGGTTGTTTTCAGATCAAGAAGATAAGTCCAAAGACATAGTTTTTTCTTCTAATCCTAGAAGATCGAAAAGTAAGAAGTTTAAGTTGAAGTCATTTGTGTTCCCGTGCAATGGAGATGTTGCAAGGGCCTGCTTCTTTAGTACTATCTATTTGAGTAGAGTGAGGAGCTCTCCTAGAGGACAACAGCAGCAGCATTGGGCTCGATCGATGAAGATGAAGAAAGAAGATGTCGCTCGAGGGTTTGTCGTTAGTCCGAAACCGAATTCGGGTACTCCTGCAGGGAATAGCTTAGTTTTACCACCAACAAGTGCTGCAGCAAGCAAAAATGAGCAATGTAACACCAATGAAAAGAAAGAGAACCTTAAAGGGGATAATAAAACCAAAACCATGTCTAGGATGAAGGAGCTGTTGAGATGGGCTGCTGCTACAAAATCGGAGAAATTAGGTGCGAAGTTCATCGGCAGGAAGGTAACGAAAAGTTCGTCTTCGAGAATATTCGATTGTTTAATTAAGAACTGTATGCACATAAAGAAGTTGAATCTTTTCACAGGTTCTACAATTCAGGAACCGTGAAGCACTGAAAGCAGCAGCAGCAGCAGCAAATGATGATCAATTTAGCTATGAGTCTCCTAAGATAAGCTTCAGATGGGATGTTGATAGCTGCTCCACTACTTCCTCGGCCTTTTCCGCAATCTCGGTTACCTCTTCGTTGAGAAATGATCAAAGTTGCAATATAGTATCGATGAATTCGACTCCGATACACGGCCTAAATCGTTGTTCTAGCCGGAGAGGAAATTGGATAACTACAGACTCTGAATGTAAGACTAACATACATGTATCATGTGTGTATGTGTATATATATATACATACAGTCCTCTGAATTCTGATCTTCAGCTCACTTCACTTGTATTGATTCTATCTGTATGTTGTTCTGGATACAGTTGTGGTATTGGAGCTATGATGAAGAGATGAGGAGAGGATGATCGGAGGCTGAAGCTGATATTTTCTGGGTTGGAATGTAAAAAGAAAATACTCCATTGGTGTAGACTAGATTTGATTTGATTAATTAATTGCTTGATTTTTTGTTTCTTGATTTGATAAGGATGTGGAATTTAAGGGTTAACATCGATTATTGGCATAAATGTAGAAGCTGACTTCAATTTTCAATTACCTCAAATTAATACAAAACTTTAGATGGTTGTGGATCAAAACTGTGGTATATTATTAGGAGATTTTATTTTAGTTCTTATTCATATTAAACTTTGGGTTTGATTCAGACAATTCTTTCACCTATAAAAAATGTTGACTGATTTTAAAGATGAATTTAAAATGGTTGGATAAAATTAAGGTAAAATTAAAAAATAAAACTTACTACATTAAAACAAATACTCAATTAGGGATGGGTATTATACCCGAACTCGACAGATTTCGACCCGACCCGGCCCGATCGGTTATCCCTCGAGATTAATCCTCCCATGTTGATTATAGTGGTGTCTATACTAAAGTTATTCTTCTGAAATAGATTTTTTTTTTCATTTCGCTTTCAGAAATTCAAATGTGAATTGCATGAAGAATCGGATATTTATGAAGTAGTAGCTGAATTGTTACCGGCATTTATATGCAGCTGTAGCAGACATTAATGAACAACAATCCTAATAAGTGCAATTTATTTTATAATAATTATTAGATTTAACTATTATTTAGTACATCATTTATGTTTGTGTTTTTGTTTTAGTACTTTAATTATCTTTTTTGGTAAAATGATAATTAACATTATGTTTCGTTTCTAAATTGGTACTTCTGCTATTTAAAAATAGTTGGTGGTATTATAACATAAACGCAGGCATAAGTGAGGTACTAAATATGTAGTTATCCCTAATTATTATAATATTTTTACTGGATTAAAAATTAAGGTTTTTTTTACTAACAACAAAAATAGATAAAAGAAAGGAATTTCAAAAAGGTTTTAACCATTTTAAAAAAATTTCCACAAGCGCCTTAGTTATAAGGTTTAAGGATTAAATTTATGGTTTATATGTGTAGGGGTTTAGGTGTATGAGTTTAGAATTTAGGGATGTTGAAAAAAATTGATAATCTTGGAGCT
This sequence comes from Hibiscus tridactylites, assembly GCA_958450335.1. Taxonomy (NCBI): domain Eukaryota; kingdom Viridiplantae; phylum Streptophyta; class Magnoliopsida; order Malvales; family Malvaceae; genus Hibiscus; species Hibiscus tridactylites. The sequence continues at coordinate 61,761,299 of OY288287.1, read as the reverse complement.
TTGAATAAGAGATTGATTCAAATGTTGTTGAGGAAAATGTGGAACCAATTGTTGGTTCGTAAATGTGCAGACGTGCACGACGTGGGTAACGCAAATGTCTGAACCGGTCTGGTCCTTCGTGGGCTTGCAGATATTTTGACCCAAATTTAAAATAAATTTTCCTCAAATAAAAGCATAATAAATTTGCCAAATTTTATCTTAGAATTACAAGGGTAAATATTTGAAGTGACCTTTAATTCAGATAATAATTTTAGAAATTGCTTTATAGGAGAATCAATTGATTCTCCATTAGGTCAAAATTTCCACTTATACTCTCACGATACTCCTATAAATAGGGAGTAAACCTTCTAAGTTTAAACATAACTAAAAATCACAGAAAATTTTTATTGTTTTATCATATGGATTTTACAAGTAGTTTTCGGTGGTAGACAAAGGTAAGGGTCAGTGTTGAGTGGATCGAATGATCGAAATGAACCAAGAGGGGGTGAATTGGATTTTTGAAGTTTTAGGTGGTGGAAACTGCAAATTAAAAAGATAGACAAGGAATTTTAGAGTGGTTCAAGTTCCAAATGAACTCTACATCCACTACCTTAGCTTCACTAAGGATTTGCAACAATTTCACTAATTGCTCTTCCCCTTTTCTAGGCTAAGGAGGTAACCCTTACAATTTTCGGTCAAATTTTCTACCCAAAATTTGACCCAATCCTCACACAATTAAAACAAAGAATTTGTTGGCTAAACAAGTATCTCTCAATACATAAACTAGCCCAATTACAAGCACTCAACCCAATTGAAATGATAAGAATGAAAAATATAATTGGGGTTTCTAGACAATATTGGGATTTAGGCACAAATGCTTGGATTTGATGTTTGGATGTTTGCTTTTGGATCAATAGTTGTTGTTGGAGCTTTTAGAGGTCCCTTTTATACATTCTCATTGATTTCTATCCGTTGTGGTTGTTGCATTCATCAATAGAGCCGTTGGGGGTGTTATCTCACCTCCATAAATGCAGTTTGCAACCAATCTTTTCGAAACGCCCGGCCCTGTTTCGAAACAGACCAAAATAGAAAGAGTCGTTGGGGTGCATTAAAGAGCCCGTATCAAAACGATCTGACCTGTTTCGATGCGCTAAGAGCCGTTTCGAAACTTGTTTCGAAACATTTTGCCACTATCAAGGGTTGTATCGAAACGACTTGAAATCGTTTCGATACGCCTTAACGGTTTGTTAAAAATCAGTTAAAAACTTCCAACGGTCATATTTTTCAAATCAATTGAAGAGCCGTTTCGAAACACTAAATGTCATTTCGATACGGTTTCTCTATGTTCTAAAGTCGTTTCGAAACACGGGTTGGCAGTGTTGAAAACGTTTCGATACCCGTTTCGAAACATGGGTTGGCAGTGTTGAAATCGTTTCGATACCCGTTTCGAAACACAGATTCACAGTTTTAAAATTGTTTCGAAACGCCTTAGGCCGTTTCGAAACGGTGACTCGAAAATCACTGTTTTGGCTTTAAGAACACTTAGAAAATATTTTATAAACTTAGTTTTTAACTTAGGCATATTCTTAAAATCATATAGGGATGTTTGAGGACTTAAAAATTTGTTTTCACATTTTCAATTTAGTCCTTAGGTTCTGTAGTTATATCAAAATTAAAATATTGGTTTCACAATCTCCCCCTTTTTGATATAACAAAACCAAAGTTAGAATTTTTAAGAGTTTTGAAAATTTTGAATACATTCTAACTCCCCCTCAATTTAAGATAGGTTTTTAAAGTTTTAAAAAGATTTAACTTTGAAATTTAAGGTTTAAAACTTAAAAACACTTTAAACATTTAAAACGAATTTTTGGCTCTTAGATTTCTTCTCCCCTTTTTGTTAGATCAAAAATAATAAACAAGGCTCATAGAGAAGAGATAGGGTTAATAGCAATAATCATTAAGCAATAAGCAATAAGCAATAAGCAACAATAATATTAATTCATAAAATTAAAATATCCAAAACATAAATCTTCAACAATAAGTTCAAAGCATAATCCAAAATAGAAATCAAAAGCATAGGTTCATAAAACATAATGGAAATAAAGATGCAAACTTAATCCTAAAATGCATAGCTAATATGATATGTCATGAATATCCTAGGCCTCGTCGTCACCATCATCGTCTGAGGTCTCATCATCACTCTTGACTTGAGATTGACGAAACTTCATCCATTGGCCATAAAAGGTAGAGAAGGACATATTCATGGCCGAGTGTTGATTCTTAAGGGATTGGAGTCGATCCTCTACATTTTGTAAACGAGTATTGATAGCACCAAAGCCCGAAGCCATGTTAGTGTCCATGGCGTTGAACCGTTCGGTAAGGAAAGTCGTGAGAGCTTCATTGTTCGCAACTTGAGCTTGTGGTTGAGGTTCAACGGGAGGAGGAGGAGGAGGTGCTTCCCTATCAACATGTTCCCAATGTCCATTGTTTACATAGCAAAAATCGGACTTACGGAGAGAGGACTCACCAATTTTTGACTTGCAAGGTTCCGGAGAGTCGTAGGTGCAATCAAGATTAAGCTTGCTAAAGATGTGACTAAAAACCGTTCCATAAGTGAGGATTTCAGTGCATCGGTGTCACGAAGCTTAACATTGTTAACCATTTCGGAAAATATGATATTAACTAGATTAGGGTGCTCAACACGACGGAAACACTCAAGCCAAAAATAGTCTACTTTACGGATGTGAGAATATTTACCTCCGGAAGGGCGAAGGAACCATGAGACCATCAAATGGAGGAATCGATCGTGCGCATCCAAAGTAAGCACCGAACCGGTGTGAGAACCAAATGGAGAAAATGTACACTCCAAGAGAGGAATGTTAACGATAATCCTTTTCCCCAAAATAAAAGATTCAAGGCCAACAACTTCGGAGTTGTCTTCATCATTGATAAATTGAGCAATGGAGTAAAAGCTACCTTAGGAATCCAATATGACATAACAATAATTTTATTAGATTTTACAAGTTCCTTAGGAACCCATACACTTCTAATTCTTTTAGTTCTACTATGTCTAGGAAAGCTACCTTGTTTGTAGTAATTAGTCTTTTTCTTATGTTGGTTTGTTTTTGAAGATTCACCTATTTCATGCTTGACGCTGCCAAAATTTTTAAAAGGCTCTTTGAGCTTATTTAGCTCATCTAACACCTTTTGGTGTTCGCTATTACATTGAGATAAAATATTATTAAGGTCAACATTTTCATCTTGAAAAAAATTTAGTTCATCTTTCAACCCTAATATCTTTTTCTCAAATTTTAAATTAGCTTGAGAGAGTGAGTCATTTTTATCATTTAGTTTCAAAATAATTTTCTTATTCCTAATGACCGACTCCTTGTATTTCTCAACTAATTCATCATAGACCTCTTGTAACTCATCATAAGCATCATTTAATTCATCATATGTAAAATCTAAAGATGATGAGTTAGAGGTTACCATGGAGGAATCTTCCTCAAGTGCCATGAGGCAAAGGTTGGCCACTTCTTGTTCGTCATCCTCGGATGACTCCTCATCACTCAAAGTAGCAAGCTTGGCTTTGAGCTTCTTCTTCTTCTCAAAGCCCTTCTTCTTGAGTTGATGGCACTCTGAACGTATGTGGCCGAGTTTATTGCACTCGAAGCAAATGATTTGATCCATTGCTTCTTCTTTGTTCTTACCTTTTAAGTCCATCTTTCTTTGGATTTTTCTTCCTCGGTTGGACCTCATAAAGCGTGAGAATCGTTTGGCTATCATAACCAATTCTTCTAGCTCATCCTCCTCACTAGAAGAGATCTCCTCAAGTGGTGAAGCTTTGAGAGCTATTCCCATTTTATTCTTCTTTTCAACCTCTATCTTTTCTACCCTCTTCTCTTTTTTCTTCTTCTCTTCTTCCCTTCCTTGCTTCATAATCTCATGAGTAAGGAGAGAACCCACTAGCTCATTAAGCTTTAAAGTCTTCAAATTTTTAGCTTCTGTTGAGTGTGTAAAAGTTCTATTATTTACACCCTTTTTAACCCATATTTCTGCTGGATTCAAGCATTATTCATTGCATTTAGGTTAGTTTACAGCAAAACATCACAAATATATTAAAAGGCACAAATTCTACTAAGAATGGTTGTTTTTGCAGGTTGCCGCCGTAGCAGACGGTGAGGGCAGACGCTGGGCAGAGAAGCAGAAGAGCTGAACTGGACAAGCAGACAAAGAGGACGATGCTGCCATGGTGATGCCGTGACAGCAGAGGATGACAACAGTTTTGAGGAGAAGAAGCAAAATAGACCTCGACAGATAGAGAAAATCCAGCCCGTCTGTCGTGTGAAAACCTCATATTTTTCCAAGCCTCATATCAAAAGATATGTCAAGCCCAAAGTTCAAGGCGAGAAAATCCCAAGCAAGAAGATAACGGCTGGAAAATAGATTCCTTGAAGATTTAGTCTTTATTAGAATCATACTTTCAATTAAAGTTGTATTCTTGCTAATTTAGATAACTTGAGCCCAAAGCTTATATAAGGGCATGTATTTTAACCTAGGAGGATGCATATCCCATAACCCATAACCGATTACCCTAGCCTTCTTCCCAAATTCTAGTCATTTTCCTGCCCTCGACATGTTCTAAATCCTTCCTAGGGCCACGAGTTGATTTGTAAAGTAGTTGCAAGGGTTGTTTTGTTTTAGGAATTTTCAGGTCAATAAAATAAACTTCAAGTTCTCTTATTTTGGTTATTAATATCTTGCAAGAGCATCAGGAGAGCATTGTGAGGTTATCTATTTACTTAGCATCGGGAGAGTTAAGTATACGACAGAAATAAGAGCAAGTTCTCTAGTTTATAGTTGAACTATCTCGGGCCTAGGGATAGGACGAGGTTAAGTGGCTAAAGAAGAATTCATACACATCGGTGTTCATCCTTCGATTCACGCCGGGAGGTATCATCAAAGACGTGATCATCGACAGACTTGGACCTAGGGATAGGCCAAGGCACATCTGGGATTCTTGCCAAACTTGAAGTACGGAGTTGAGTGTTTGCTGCCTGACAGGTGCTGCCGCGACAGAACTGGATTTCCAAACTTTGCAATACCTGCACTACTGAGCAATTCAATACCAGCCCATTCTCTCTATCTTGATATCTTTACTCTTTTATTTACGTTTACTTCATTATTTTCGTGACAACTTTTTCAATTAGTTTCTTTACTTTCGTGCAGTGAATAAAGGTGAAGCTATTAGCCCAATCCCTGTGGAGACGATATCCGATACTTCGTATCACTTTACTACTTGCGACGTGTACACTTGCACTACCATTGCGATGGACTCTTTTACACGCAACAACTTCTATAATGGTGATTCTCTTCCCATCCCAAGATTCGAGAAATGAATAGAGTAGCTTCCGAACAAGCTTGTATTCTGGTATTCTCTCCAAATACTTTGAGCCCATTGACTATGGTGGAGAACCGATCAAACATCTTGGACACCGTCTCATCGTGTTCCATCTTGAAATTTTCATAACTAAGATTGAGAATTCCAATCTTAGTTTCCTTGACATCATTGGTTCCCTCATAGGTAGTCTCAAGAGTGTCCCACACTTCTTTGGCACTCTCAATGGATGATACTTTGGAGTAGATGTCTGGACCGAATGAACAAAAGAGCATGTGGAGAGCTTTGTCATTTATTTGGATCTTTCTCCTTTCTTCTTCACTCATCTCCACCTTTTTCTTCAAAACTATTTTCCCTTCACTATCTTGCTTCAATGTAGGGGTCATCTTCAATTACATCCCAAACCAAGTAGTCATTGGACTTGATGAAGAGACGCATTCTATTATTCCAAAACGGATAGTTGTCACCATTGAAGAATGGTGGTTTTGTAGTGGATTGAGACTCATACATGCTCGAACCGGAGGTAGAAGCCATCTCTTGATTTTTGGATGATCACACTCTTCCTAGGAACTCCTCTTGTGGTTGTTAATCCTCAAAGAGGTAGGCACTGATACCAATTGTTGAGTGGATCGAATGAACGAAATGAACCAAGAAGGGGGGTGAATTGGATTTTTGAAGTTTTAGGTGGTGGAAATTGCAAATTAAAAAGATAGATAAGGAATTTTAGAGTGGTTCAAGTTCCAAATGAACTCTACATCCACTACCTTAGATTCACTAAGGATTTGCAACAATTCCACTAATTTCTCTTCCCCTTTTCTAGGCTAAGAAGGTAACCCTTACAATTTTCGGTCAAATTTTCTACCCAAAATTTGACTCAATCCTCACACAATTAAAACAAAGAATTTGTTGGCTAAACAAGTATCTCTCAATACATAAACTAGCCCAATTACAAGCACTAAACCCAATTGAAATGATAAGAATGAAAAAAACAATTGGGGTTTCTAGACAATATTGGGATTTAGGCACAAATGCTTGGATTTGATGTTTGGATGTTTGCTTTTGGATCAATAGTTGTCGTTGGAGCTTTTAGAGGTCCCTTTTATACATTCTCATTGATTTCTAGCCGTTGTAGCTGTTGCATTCATCAATAGAGCCGTTGGGGTGTTATTTCACCTTCATAAATGCAGTCTACAACCAACCGTTTCGAAATGCCCGAACCTGTTTCGAAATAGACTAAAATAGAAAGAGCCGTTGGGGTGCATTAAAGAGCCCGTATCGAAACAGTCTGACTTGTTTCGATACGCTAAAAGCCGTTTCGAAACTTGTTTCGAAACATTTTGCCACTATCAAGGGTCGTATCGAAAGGTCTTGAAATTGTTTCGGTACACCTTAACGGTTTGTTAAAAATCAGTTAAAAACTTGCAACGATCATATTTTTCAAATCAATTGAAGAGCCGTTTCGATACGGTTTCTTTATGTTCTAAAGCCGTTTCGAAACTTGTTTCGAAACACGGGTTGGCAGTGTTGAAAACGTTTCAAAACATGGGTTGGTAGTGTTGAAATCGTTTCGATATTCGTTTCGATACACAGGTTCACAGTTTCAAAACTGTTTCAAAACGCCTTAGGCCGTTTCGAAACGGTGACTCGAAAATCACTATTTTGGCTTTAAGAACACTTAGAAAATATTTTATAAACTTAGTTTTTAACTTAGGCATATTCTTTAAATCATATAGGGGTGTTTGAGGACTTAAAATTCATTTTTAAATTTAGTCCTTAGGTTCTTTAGTTATATCAAAATTAAAATATCGGTTTCACAGTCAGTTCGTGATCTTCACAGTAGTGCAACTGTGGCTGATCATTTGTTGTTGTGTCCTGAGAGACAGACGACCAATGAACTCGAGCACCAAAGGAGTGGCCGAAAATCTGTCTTAAGGAAACTGCGTTCGTGCATGCCTCAACACATTTCTTTTGGTTCCAAATCGGTTTGATTTATATATTGTTGTATTATTCTTAATTTTGTATTATTCGTTTAAATAATATTATTTTATCTTATTATTTATTCTTGGATTAACGCTTATTTTCTAACAATCTTAAGACAGGTTCTCAATTTTAATCCAAGACGAACAGATTATTGTATCTAAAGCAATGATTCACACCATGAGGAAATTTTCACGCATAGAAAAAGGAAAGCCTAATCTTTTGGTGCTCGTAAATGCTCAAAGACATCTCAACGATTTTCATGGTAGTGAATGCCCAAAGACAAGAAACGTTGAGATCACCAACACCACGGATTCAACACGATGCAAGCGGTTTTCTTGAGATAGAACATTTGGATATTCGATTATCAAAGAATATTTATATTCCTTAATAAGTTTTCTTATAAATATGACACTTATGAAACCATAAATTATGGTATTATTAAGGTAATATTCCATATTGAATTTTGACTTTTAATATGGTATGGTTTATGACATAATTAAAATTTTTTATGACATTGTTAAGGTAATAATGAAATATTTTTTAAACATTTTTGACATTAATATTAAATAATAAATATGACATTTAATACGAAAATATGATAATTTTATAACCTTATATGTCAACCTTTCTTGGAATGGAAATAAAAACTTTAAATACATATTTGCATGTATTGTTAAGATAAAATTTTAAATTTGGTAATATTTTTGGTAATATTATTATGATAGTGTTACCTTATAATGTGGACATTTTAAATATGACATGTATATAAATTATATTTTGTCACTTTTTTTGTCTTAATTGTGATTCTTTGTATTTTTGGAAATTATGTGGATTTTATTTCGTACTAACAATTTCTTTTGAGAAATTTTGTAGAGAGAAATATATCCAGGCGAAGTCGTGTTTTGTTTTGGAAATAAAAGATCTCGTAAATAATTCGTTTCAGGAATTTAATTCTTGTTGTTTTAACGGGTTTACTTAATCTTCCAAACAAGAAATGGAATTAAAATCAAAGGACTGATTCCTTTTGATTTCTGTTGGTTAAACAGAACTAAGTTGGATTGATATCTCTATTGTTTAACGGAAGATATAATGGAAATAAACTACTAAATTAGAATCTTGTGTTGATTCTAATTTTAGAAAAGAAAAATAAATCATTGAATTTATTTTCAAGAGAATCTTGTATGATTCTAACGTTGCAAGGAAAATAAATCATTGAATTTATTTCCGTAAGAATCAAGTATGATTCAATTTTTGTAAAAGAAAATAAATCATTAAATTTATTTCTATACTAGAATCATGTGTTGATTCTAACTTGTTAAGAAAAATAAATTATTGAATTTATTTCCGTAAGAATCAAATATAATTAAATTTGTGTAAAAGGAAATAAATCATTAATTTTATTTCCATGCTAGAATCATGCGTTGATTCTAACTTGTTAAGAAAAATAACTCATTGATTTTATTTCAGTAAGAATCAAATATGATTCGATTTGTGTAAAAGGAAATAAATCATTAAATTTATTTATGTACTAGAATCATGTGTTGATTCTAACTTGTTAAGGGAAATAAATCGTTGGATTTAATTTCGTGAGAATCTAGAATGATTCAACCTTAAAATAAATTGAAGATTTTATTTTGGAAAGAGAAATAACTTAAAGTTATTATTTCTTAAAGAATGAAATATAATTCTAATTTAGAAATAAATCGGTGAATTTATTTTGGAAATAACATTGGTTACTAAATTTCGACTAAGGCTTCGAATCAAAGCATAGAAGAATTTGGTTCTCTATGTTAAAATTAAATTCTTAAAGCCTATTCTAATCCATGCTATGAAATGCACAGTGTTTAAAAATAGCTAAAGAATCGAGAAGATCGTTGGACCATAAATGAAAGATTCCAAATTGTTGTGAATCAAATGTAGTGATTTCGATTGATCATCCATGCTTGGAATGATTTCAAGAATAGAATCCATAAACGGTGATTGAAAGAAAATTTAAAAATGTATGTCTAGGATTGGTTTTTTGAGAGACTTGGTATTTAAGCATGCCTAGTGCACCACCTCTCTTTCATAAGTTACCTACATGGTGTATTATTTATTATTGTTCTTTTTATTAATATCGTGTGAACTTTTGTTTGGGGTTTAGTTTACTAAATTAATGTCGTCTAACAAAAGTTAAAAATTATGTTTATGTTTCTGGTTTTAGTCTTTGACTAAATTTTTGACGTTTAACAGATTCATAATGCTTGGTTTTGGATTGTGTCTACGTGACACAATGAAAAAATCAGTGAAATTTATTGGAAAGAATTTCATACATGAAAACAAAAGATGTTGCATAATTTACCGTGATAAGCCTGGTTAAATATTTGAAGGATGATCTTTCTATTATTAGAGAGGATAATATTGTTACCACCTTCAAATGTTACTAAGGTAAATATTGCTAAGACAAATATTATCACGACAAACGTAGTGGAATTCAAAAACGACTTCAAACCGTAAATTAGACGGTGTGTTCAAGAAGCAAATCTTCATGAAAAAATGCTTCAATTGACATAAGATGGGAACAAGTATTCGGACTATAGACTTTCAAACGAGGGCAATATTATTGCCATAACAATTGATATGGCAACATATTGGTTGAATGAATATGTTTATTACCTTCATTGATGATAACACAAAAATAATGTAAAGATGAAGCTATAGTGAAAATTGTTCTCTATGAGCATGATGTTGAATCCCAAACTTAATTAAATGTTTAAGATAGGGAGAAGCTCTATATGAGTAACATTGGTACTATAATGTGATTAACATGTGGGGAAGCTGTTCTATAAGCTAATTACCTTTTAAACAAGATTCCCCATAATTAAAGAGACTAGACACCATATAAGTTATGGAAGGTAATTAAACCTTCCTACAACAACTTAAAAATGTGGGGATGTCTTGCAAAGGTAATGACCTCATTACTAAAGCAACTAAGAATACTAAAAATGGTGGATTATATTTTCATTGGCTATATAGAACATAGCAATGTATATCGATTTCTTGTGTATGAATCGAAGAATCCTGAGATTCACAAGCATACGATAATAGAAGCAAATGATGCATTTACTTTGAAAATGTATTCCCTCGTAAAGCTAGGGAAGTTGGTCAAAGTTCAATGAAACGAACTTCAGAGATTATCGATAAAGATGACTCAAATGATCAACAAGGGTTTGAGCTTGAAATAGAGCTAAAAAGAAGTAAACGAGCAAGGGTAGAAAAATTCTTTGGATCATTTTTTTTAAACTTTATGCTACAGGTTGAATCTCAAACGTATAATGATGTTATACATTCCTCTGAAGGCATCTTATGGAAGGATGCCATTAAGAGTGAAATAGATTTCATCATGCAAAACCATACGTAGGGAATTAGTGGATATTTCTCCGTGAATTAAACCACTAAGTTTTGAATGAATTTTCAAACGAAAAATAAAAGAAGATGGAACAATTGATAAGTATAAGGCCAGATTGGTAATAAAAGGTTACCGAATGCCTTGACTATTTCGACACACACTCTCATGTATCAAGGATAACCTCCATAAGTATAATACTTACAATTATCGCTTTGCGGAATCTAGACGTACATCGAATAAATGTTAAAAGAGCTTTTCTAAATGGAGATCTTGATGAAGAAATATACATGGAACAACCTGAGGGTTATATAGTTTCAAGTCAAGAGAGAAAAGTATGTAGATTGGTGAAGTCCTTGTATAGACTTAAACAAGCACCAAAGTAAAGACATGAGAAGTTCGATAATGTCATGATGACAAACGACTTCAAGATAAATGAGTGTGACAAATGTGTATATGTCAAAACTACTAACATTGGATATATTATTCTATGTTTGTATGTTAATAACATATTCATTGTTGGAAACAACAATAAAATGGTAAACGTACCAAAAATTTGTCAAATTCAAGATTGATATGAAAAATATGAGATTAACATATTTGATTTTGGGCATCCAAATCAAACGATCACTTGAAGGTCTCATATTGACGTAGTCACACTACGCGGGCAAGAGAAGTTTGGTAAGGATGTTTCCGGCATAGCCAGAACTCCAATAAATACATGCCAACTTTTGTCCAAGAACAAAGACCAAAGTGTTGACCAAGTAAATTCAATAGACCACATATTGTTTCTACTGTGAGCAGTTCAAGTAGATTCACAAGCAATTCAAGTGAAAATCACTGGAAAGCAATTGTGAGGGTATTGAGATATCTTAGATATACTCGAGATTATGAATTGTATTATTCCAGAAATCCTATTATTTAGAAGGATACTCCGATGCGATTGGATATATGATATTCAAGATATCAAAGGCACAAGTGGATATGTCTTCACTTTGGGAGGAGGAATCGTGTCATGAAAATCCTTAAGAAAATGGTTATAATCAAATCCATAATAGAATTTGAGTTGTAGCTCTAGTCAAGTCTAGAAAAGAAGTTGAATGGCTTTAAAAATTTTTTGAAGAATATTCATGAACGACCAAAGTCAATGCCCACATTTGGTAGAGCATAGAGCTTTGTGTATAATGGGTAAGTCGAGACATATGCGTCGTCGACATAATATCGTTAGACAACTGGTCTCAAATGAAGTTATTTCTATTGATTTTTTGAAATCAAAGGATAACGTTGCAGATCCACTAACCAAAGGGTTAAGTTGAGATCAAGTTAAAAAAACGAAAGGAATGAGACTAAAGCCCATGTAAATTTAAGGTACTATGTGAAGGAAAATCTTACCTAGTTGACTGGAGATCCCAAGATCTAAGTTCAAAGGGACAACCTAATTGCAAAGACATGTGCAGTCACTGTAGGGGCTATTATCCCCAAGTCCATTCCTATGATGTAAACAATGATCAAAGTGGTTTAGGCTAAGTAATGCTTTTAATGACCATTATGTGCTTTTGTGTGTCAAGCAACATAAGTCACATATATGAGAGTGAAGTGGGGCCGCTTCAATGAGACTATTGGACATAGTTCTTTTAAACTCTTGTAGAACCAGGCGATGTCTACGATCATATGGACATACCCATGAGAACTAATACTCTTGTCAGAGAGGTAGTTGTGTGAAGTATATAATCGTTTACACAAACGACAGAACGGTTCAAGAAAATTACGTCTACTGGTCAATTAGTAAAGTAAATATACTTTCACAATGGAAGGTTCAAGGGTGGACACCTACCTATCCTATACAACTATCGATCGTAGAATCTATCACCACATCGAGTCAAAATGTTTTTGATTAAATCAATTTCATTCATGTGGGGGATTGTTGGAAAATTTTGATAATTTTGAAGCTTTGAATAAGAAATTGATTCAAATGTTGTTAAGGAAAATGTGGAACCAATTGTTGGTTCGTAAATGTGCAGACGTGCACGACGTGGGTAACACAAATGTCTAAACCGGTCTGGTCCTTCGTGGGCTTGCAGATATTTTGCCCTAAATTTGAAATGAATTTTCCTCAAATAAAAGCATAAATTTGCCAAATTTTATCTTGGAATTAAAAGGGTAAATATTGAAAGTTACCTTTAATTTTGATAATAATTTTGGAAATTGCTTTATAGGAGAATCAATTAATTTTCAATATTAAATGCTCCATTAGGTCAAAATTTTCACTTATACCCTCATGAAAATCCTATAAATAGGAAGTAAAGCTTCTAGGTTTACAACCAACAAAAACCACATAAATTTTTTATTGTTTTACTATGTGGATTTTACAAGTGGTTTTCGGTGATAGGCGAAAGCAAGGGTCGGTTCGTGATCTCCATAGTAGTGCAACTGTGGTTGATCTTATGTTGTTGTATCCTGGGAGACAAACGACCAATGAACTCGAGCACCATAGGAGTGGCCGAAAATCTGTCTTAAGAAAAATGCGTTCGTGCAGGCCTCAACATGTTTCTTTTGGTTCCAAATCGGTTTGATTTATATATTGTTGTATTGTTCTTAATTTTGTACTGTTCGTTTAAGTAATATTATTTTATCTTATTATTTATTCTTGGATTAACACTTATTTTCTAACAAGGGATTGTTGTTAGAATTTAGGTTTTGGAGTGATATGATTAGGGATTTAAAATTTAATCTATAAACCTTAAATTATAACTATAAACCCTAAATTCTATCAAAAATCCCTAAAATATAATGCCTTGAACTTAAATCCAAAACTGAATTCATAAACCCTAAAATAAAAACATTTGTGAATTTTTTTTCACTGTCAAAATAATTACTCATTTGGTTTTGGACAAATTACACCAATAGTCTCAAAACTGTGATTATTTGAATGTTTTGGCCTGTAAACTTTTTTTTAACAAATCTTAAATCTAATCATAATTTTATCTAGAGGGGAAGGGGACTCTAAAGAAGGAAGGGGTACTTTTACTGAGTCTAAAACTTATAGTCTAAGAAAATACGAAAGAACAAATATGAACACTTTAACCAACAAGCCAAATATGTTTACTGGACTAATGAACTTTTTTAAAGTTACGTAATAGTATTAAACGTATTGAAATGCTACAAAATTGTCAATTTTCCCCTTATGTATGCGAAGAGGTTGACGTGGTACGGTAATTAAATATCTAATGACTCATTTGGTCCCTCTACTCTTACTAAAATTTTATTTTGATACTTTCAATATTTTTAAACTATAAATCCAAAAGAAATCTAAAAATATTCTAGAAATTTTATTATTATTTTTTAAAAGATGAATTTTTACTATTTTTAAAAAACATAATTTTAAGTGTTATTGTCATTTAGATTATTTTATGTGTATTTTATATATTTTAAAGAGTTTTACTATTTTTAAAGAAATTTTACATTATTATATTTTTTAAAATAATTTTGTGGTTTCAAAAAGTAAATTATGAATTTCCATATATTTCTAAAGATTTTTGATTTTTTTTGAATTTATTGCTTAAAAACATTGAAGTGTATGAAAATAAAATTTAATATCAACAGAAGACCAAAATAATATATTAATTATTAATTATTAAATTAACATGTCATGACATTCTTGATTAGAGTGTACATTTTATAATATTTTAATAATTTCATTTCAAAAGAAAAATAATAAATTTTAATAATATAGAATCTAACAAATAGTCTTAGTGGAAAAACATATGATGTTCATCTTAGGAGACCCGAGTTTATTCGCTTTATCTATAATGTGTTATTGTATATGTGCATTGTCAAAGTGTTAAAAATATATATAAACAAAGGGAAAACTACACCAGTGACCACCGAAGATATTGGGGATACCTATTTGAACCACCGAACTAAAAAAAACGTCAATCACACCACCAAACTTATTAAATCAACCTATTTTGACCACCGCCGTTAAAAAATTAACGGAGGGGTGACGGAAGTGCCACGTGTCAGTTAACTGGACATTTTTAAAATTACATGTTTAGTCCCTGTTATTTACTTATTAAATCAATTTGATCCTAATTTTATTTTAATTAAATAAAAATTAATCAACCAATCAAATTATGACACGTGTCATCACCCAATTGGATTAATTTATTTTATTTTATTTAATATTTAAAGAAGAAAATGAACATGGTGTTATGGTGGTTCGAACTTGGGACTAAAGGGATAAAACCCCAAGCTTTAACCATTAAACCAAACTGCTCTTAGTGCTATAGTTTGCACCTTTTATGTACATATCTTATAGTTTAGTAAAATTGATGCGTAGAGTTCTGTGCAAGATAATCTTCTAGTTCCGACTTCTTATATTTTTATATGCTAGATGTAACTTTATTAGCTACTGTTTCCAGATCTTCGAAAAAATTATTTCTGGTATGTATTTGGGAGAGATTGTACGTAGAGTTCTGTGCAAGATGGCTGAAGAAGCTGCATTTTTTGGTGATACCATTCCGGCAAAACTAAAAATTCCATTCATACTAAGGTATCTCTTTATTACTTTCACCGGTTAGACTGCACTAGGTGTGCAGTAGAGTAACGTGTCGTATTTTGCAATGGAACGTTTTGCAATATTTAGTTTAGCAATCTTTTTGGCCGTGATGAGAACTTTGAGACTGATTAACATTTATCTGTTAATTCCACAGAACTCCACACATGTTTGCAATGCATCATGACTCATCTCCGAATCTGAAAATTGTTGCTGCAAAACTAAAGGATATCTTAGAGGTAAAATACAGTAGATGTTTACTGTACAAATATTTAACGTTCTATAAATCATTTTTGGTCGCTTTGATTCGAGTTTCTTGAAGGAGAGAAGTTTTACATGAGATTTTTGTTGTGAATTCACGGCTTGAATAGGGTTTTCTTATGTTTTTGTTATCTTCCCTTTGTTTTAATTTCAGATATCAAATACCTCCCTGAAAATGGGAAAAGTAATTGTTGCTTCTCGCGGTGCCCGCGTATCTGCTGCAGGAATTGTCGGCATCCTCAAGAAAATCGGGAGAGACACTGTGAAAGACGGTGAAAAGCAAAAGTCGGTGGTATCCCTAGATGGTGGATTGTATGAACACTACACTAAATTCCGGAGTAAATTGATTTGTATATAAAAGGTGCAAACTATAGCACTGAGAGTAGTTTGGTTCAATGGTTAAAGCTTGGGGGTTTTATCCCTTTGGTCCCAAGTTCGAACCACCATAACGCCATGTTCATTTTCTTCTTTAAATTTCCTTTAACCAGGTCACCACCTGATTGGAGGAAAAAATATATTAAATATTAAATAAAATAAATTAAATTAATCTAATTGGGTGATGACATGTGTCATAATTTGATTGGTTGATTAATTTTTATTTAATTAAAATAAAATTAGGATCAAATTGATTTAATAAGTAAATAACAGGGACTAAACATGTAATTTTAAAAATGTTCAGTTAACTGCCACGTGGCACTTCCGTCACCCCTCCGTTAATTTTTTAACGGCGGTGGTCAAAATAGGTTGATTTAATAAGTTTGGTGGTGTGATTGACATTATTTTTAGTTCGGTGGTTCAAATAGGTATCCCCAATATCTTCGGTGGTCACTGGTGTAGTTTTCCCATAAACAAATACTATTAATATCATATAATCACGGTTAAAAAAATAAATTTTAATAATTTATAAACTTCTAAGAGTTTATTGATTAAAATGAATTAAATAATCATGCTTGAATATAGGTTACCTTTCTTTTTCTGTTGGTACTTTACTCCTCATTTCTTCATCTTCAGGTGGAAAAAATGTTCAGATTAAGAAAAAAAGCGAAATAAAACTTGGGCCCCAAGGTCAGGGGCCACATCATATCATCCAATCTTAACCGTTCGTGTATGAAACGCGCTTTTCTGCAGCGAGTATGGAAAAAAGTTATTCTTCCCGAAAACCAGAGCAAACCCCAAACCCCAATAAAAACCCGAGAAGGTAAAGAGATGGGCGAAAGCACAAGCAAAGGCCAGAGAGGAAAAAGGGGTTCGCTTAACAACCAACGTTTTGTTTCGTTCTGCTACTGGCTAGGGTTTTAATCAGGGTTTTTTTTTTCCGCCATTAACAGCCAATGGATAGATACCAGAAAGTAGAGAAGCCAAAGCCTGAATCACCCATCAACGAGAATGAGATCCGAATCACTTCTCAAGGCGCTATTCGAAACTACATCAACTATGCTGTTGTTCTTCTTCAGGTCACATCCCTCTTCTCCTTCTATCAGTTGCACTCATTCATGTTGCCATTTTTGCTTCTTGGGCATTTCGTGCTTTTGGGTCTCTTTTCTTGTTCTGGGTAGCTTTCTTCCACGGGTTTATGTTTGGGTTTCCTTTTTCTTTACTGAGTTTTTGGTTTAGAGATTTGAAGTCTGTGTCTTTGTTCCAGGGTTTACGGTTTTTTAGTGTTGGGGGGTTTTGTTTTAGAAAAAAATGATTGCATTAGGTTTCTTTGTTTACTAGATTTGTTTGTTTTCACTTCCCGTTGGGTCCTTTCCTGTTATTATGGTAATGTATGCCCTTTTACTGTGCTATTTTTAGTCATATAGTATTTGGGATTTCTTAAAACTGTATTTTATTTGTGTTCATGTAGAGATTGTTTCTATATTCCGTTAGTTCATTTGCTATTTGATGAGTTGGTATTAGTTGTCATATGCTTAGCTAAATATGGAAGAAATCAAATTCGTACATGGAATTTTCTTTTTATGCGTTTCGCCGGTTTCTCTTCCTTTTTGCCTATTCTATTCTTATGTTGATTGACACTGAATTATATAGTTTTCTACAGCCTCTCCTGGGAATGGTGCACCTTTTCGGTATTCGTTTTTGTCTTCGTAATGACATTGAAAACCATTAGTCTTCTGTATTGAAGTGTTCTCATGATGATTTTAGGACAAGCGTGTGAAGGAAATTGTCTTGAAAGCAATGGGGCAGGCAATCAGTAAGACAGTAGCCATTGCGGAGATTTTAAAGGTTGGTATCCTTTTTTATCATCCTTGCATTGTGTTTTTCACTTCACACGATTAATGAATCTTGCTCCGTACAACAGAAAAGGCTTCCTCGCTTGCATCAAGATACCGCGATTAGCTCAGTGAGCATAACTGATGTCTGGGAACCTATTGAAGAGGGCCTTGTTCCGTAAGTATCCATAGCTTGTTGAGTTTATACTTGTACATATGAGTACTTAATATCCTCTTTTGTGCAGTGTGGAGATGACTCGCCAGGTCTCAATGATATCTATCACCTTGTCAACCAAAGAGCTAAACAAAAACTCTGTTGGGTAAGCTAATTTGTCTTGTATTTTATTTGATTTTCTTTTTCAACAATGAGGAAGTGAATTGAAGAGATAGCTAGTTATTACTTTTTTTAGGGAAATGAAACTATGGAAGCTTAGATTTTTAATATTATGCTTAGCCGAGGTCTGATAATACTCTAGATGCCAGTTCTTAATTATTTCTACTGCCGATGTGGCGGTGCATAAATTATTATTATGTTGCTCATTTGATTGAAATAATTCTATGCTGAAATGACTTGAATTGTTTCTCTACAGGTATCAAGCTCCACATTATGCTGAACATCCCAAGCCACAATATCATTATCAGCAGCAGCAACCACCCAAACAAGCTCGTGCCCCGTATAATGCTGTTAATGAAGGTGTTTTCAGGAACTAGAAGTTCTGCAACTGTTTCCTAAGAACTTTGTTCTCTTAATCTCAAACTCTTTTCCTGTGTTTTATATTTAGATTCATATGGCCAAGGAAGGGGCCGTGGTAGAGGCAGAGGGAGAGGGAGAGGGCGGAGTTGGGGCAGGGGTGGATACTCCAATTATGGAGATTATCAAGGTATAGTATATGGATTTTGAATATTGTTATGGTAATTATTGACATTTTTCTTTGTACTATTACATTTACCGAGTATAAGTTTGCATTTTAGTTGGACCATACTTCATACTTCACTTATTTCTTATAGATAATGGTGGATACTCGAACTGGGGCAGAGGTGGTGGTCGAGGAAGAGGTTGGGGTTATCGTGGTAAGTATACTTTATTCACAGCTTATTGAAGGAGTGGTATTTTATCACTGAAAAGTTTTATGTTTGTGCATCTATGGAAGTAACCATTGTTAAAATCCTCATGCATGCTAAAGTAGCTAAACAAGAAACAGTTCATAGATGAATACCCTTTGTATTGAAATTGCAAACATTTGTCTTGGGTTTCCTTGCTCCTCATCAGAACTCATCAACCAACCCTTTTTGCCAATTTTGAGTGTACAAGTAACGTAGAACAAACATGGTTTCCAGAGTAGAATTCAAAGGAAGTACACAACGGTCATACTGATGACGCTTTAGTTATGAGTCGTGGCAGTTACATCTATCAAAGTAGCTCAAATAGGAGAATAGAATACACCATTAAAATGAATTTCAAATTGCTGACTATTACTTGCCAATATTTGTTTGGCTGTTTTATTCCGGCAGGTGCTGGTTATGAGAGAGGTAGAGGTGGCGGTGGTGGTAGAGGCTATAACCGTGGGCGTGGAAGGATGGGTGGTGGTCGCTCCAGGGGTGGTGGCTACTAAAGCTTGTTTTGTTTTGGCCCCTTTAGCTAGATACTTGGCTTGGGCAGTGGGTGTGTTAACAATAGCGTGAGATTGTGGGTTGAAATGTGGAGCATTATTAAGCAGTGGTTTTGTGTTTCTGTGTGGCATTGTATGGATGAGGGAAATCTCTTTTTTAATTTCGCATATAGCCAAGGCCAAGAGGATGGGTTTATGATTTGTGGTGTATTTGAAGTTTACCCCCACTATCATCATCATGTTTATATATAAATATATGATTTCTTTATTCCTTTCAACTCTCTTTGCCCATGCAATCTATTATGTCATCACTGCTAAATGTAACAAAGGGTGCGATTGTCTTCTCCAGCACCCCTCCGTTCAGAAATGTAGTTTGATCATCTTTAAAATGGGGAGATTTTTAGTTTTTTTGTGCAAAAAATAGATTTTTTAGTTATAATAATTTGTAATCGGTTTACCCATGAAAAATCTTGTATTATGCAACTTAGTATTCTAATTATGTAACTCTTTCATTATGAAAAAAGGAACATAAGTACATCATTCAGCTTTTATGAGAAAAATGAGAGGTTTTGGTCTCAACATTGGTTAACTTGCAAAGAATATAGGAGACCTGAAGTTTTTTGTTCTCGTGAGAAAGAAAGGGATTAAAGTCAACAAATTCTCTTACCTCTACTTATAAATTTTAAAATAATTTAATTTTAATATTAAGTTTAATAAATATGCTGTGTTCAACTGTTCATGTTATTGGTTAAAGATTATTTTTAACAAAATTAACAATCGGAGCTAAAGGCTAAGGTAGTATCTATTTTAACTAAAAAAAATGTTGTTGAGGTAATTAAACCGAAAAAGAGACATATTTTAACTATTTACTTATCCACTTAAGCTTTCCGTTTTCTAAATTCATTTATAGCGTCATTTAAAAAAATATCTAAGGATATTGTAACTATTTTTAGTATTTTAATGTGTTCTCATAATAATATTTATTTTACTTTTAACATCAGATAAAACTGATATATCTTATAGATAAAACTGCTTGAATTCATATCATTTAAAGAGAATATTATCTCCTTTTATAATTCAACTAATGGATTGAAATAGTTTTTTATAATCCATAGATTTATATATGTCAATTCCCGTTGTAGTTTGGGCAAAAAATAAAAAATAAACCTTCGTAGATTTTTTTTAACTAGCAAAGATTTATTGATCTTGTTAATTTAATAAGTAATAATTTTGAGTTGTTACTTTAGCACAAACGAATGATTCTTAATCAAATCTAATAATTTTGACAATATAAAAAATAAATTTTAATTTTGAGGAGAGAATATATAGTCTTGAAAAGAAGTCCCGATTAGGGGTGTAAATGAGCTGAGTCGAGCTCGAGTAGTGCTAAGCTCGGCTCGACTCGTTAAAATTTTGAGTCGAGCTCAAGCTTGATTCGAACCCAATCGAGTCAAGTGTTGACCGATCTTTGATTGCATTGGACTCGAGTAACTCTTCATCTGTCACGTCTGATTTAAAGTCCTATGAAGAAAAAACTTTGATACACAAGTTGTGTAAAGTCAAACTAGTTAATTTTAGGTTTTAGGGTGTTAGTTTAGGGTTTAGAGGTTTAAGTTGTTGGGTTTAAATTTTAGAGTTTAAATTTTAGGGTTTAATACTCAGGTTTAGGGTTTATATTTAGGGTTTTAAGTTTAAGAATTTAGATTTTAAATTATAAAAAATAAACTATGTTAGTATATTATATTTTCGAGTAGTTCGTAAACTTTTCGAGTAGCTCGTAAGCTTTTCGAGTCAGGTATCTGTAATCACTAATTTTGTCCGGACATCATACCCCTTAAGTTTGTGTTGTCAATGGGCTTATATTGGGCTATTATAAAATTGAAAAATTAAAAAAAGAGAAAAAAAAAGAAAATATATATATGTCATACATATTATTACCTCAATATTATGAGTATTATTTATTGTATATATAAGTGCATGTGACATATTAGATATAAGTATAATTAAGTAATAATGCTTAAATGTGTATATATGTGTTTTTCTCTACTATCGTTGTGATTGCCTTTTAGGATTAGTATTATTATTTTATATTATTAATATTATCCAATTCAAAAAAAAAAAAAAACCTAAACATTACTATAATATTTTTTAACATTATATTATCATTATTACTATTTATTTTTGTTACTATCACTTATTGTACATTATCCTTTATTATGTGTTAGTATTATTATTTGGTATTATTTACATATTGTTATATTATTATTTATACTATATTGTTATTATTATCTTTACTATGTTTATTATTTATTATACTTATCTTTATTATTATTAGTGTCGGATATTATTATTATTATTATTATTATTATTATTATTATTATAATGAAGATAAAAGAAGAACATAAATAAATTGCAGCCCAAATAAACTTTGATTAATAACAAGAGTCTAAAAATAATAATAATAAGAGAATACATCTACATAAAGCCCGTCTAAGCCCAAAATAATACAGCAGCCCAACAAAAAAAAACCCTAATCCTTTTGTTTGGTGTTGCAGCCGCCACAAGCCCCACCCGTCAGATCTGCTGAGATCTGACGGTCCAGATCTCCCCAGATCGAGAAACCCTAGCGAGCCCTTTCCAAGACTCGGCGCCGCGCATCTCAGACCGTTGGATCGAGGAGGTCATCGAACGACTCAGATTGAGCCATGGAGGATTCCAGAAACAGTCTTCCTCTCCACGCTCCACCACGCGCGGCGTTTCGATCGCCCACGCGCGCGTGCCGCCCCTGTCCCGAACGCACCAGAGCCTTCTGCAACCGTCAGACCCTCCCACGCCACTGACCATGTCGGAAGGTTGCTTTCACCATTTCGGGGATACTCGGTGAAGGCAAAACAAAAGGAAAATGTCAGTATACCGGATTGGAGATAAAAGCAAACAGAAACACAAAAAAGGTCAACAGCAAGACATCAAAGTTGAAAGAGAAAATTGCTCTAAGCATTACATGTAATTTTTCGGTTATATAGAGAGAATCGAAAAACAAAAATAGATCAGAGAGCAATCGAAATAAAAAAAAACAGAGGGCATTGAGAAAACCAGTGAGCATCAATAGCTGAAAAATTGTAAAAACAAGATTTCGAGATCACTAGAAATTAAAAAAAGAGGCAAACTATTTCGGAGGTATATCGTTTTTCCTTTTTATTACATGCATCGAAACCCAAAAAACAAAAAAATAAAAGAGAAGCCGGAATCTTTACCTTCGCCGGCAGAGTGGCCTTTCAACGATACGCCTTCCCCTTTGCCCCGAGCTCCGTCCGGCAACAATCCCTTAGAGGGTGAGCCGTCATGGTTTAGGGTTCGAATGAGGGAAGATTTCGGGGGTTCATCTCTGGTTCTTTTTAAGGAAAAAAGGGCTGTTTGTTTTGTTTCTCTCTCTCTCTCTCTCATTTTTCAAAGCCACTGGTGCGGTTTGTCGGCCGACGGCACCGAAAAAAACCCTTATTTTTCTGGTTTCCCGAGAGAGAAGAAGGGGAAGGGGCGGTTTTTGTTTTGGTTTTGTCACGGTAGTAAAAAGGGAAGGGTTTTGAAGACTTTTTTTTGGGTTTTAAATGAAAATCGGTCAAAAGAGGTAAAATGGTGCTGAGAAGCCTCTTATATAGTCTCTATTTTTTTCAAAATTTGTTTAATCATTTTTATGCCCTTCCGCGTTCAAGTTTTTTAAACCAAGGGCTTCCGCGTTTGATAATTACGCCTTGGGTCCTTTAAATCTTTCGGAACCTTTCGATTTCGTCCGTAAATGCTGAATCTGAAGCTGATTCTTTTAAAAAAATGGTTTTATCTCCCTTCATGCCCCTGGTATTTTTCAAAAAAACTTTTTAGCCATCTCGTCTTAAACACCCTGCCATCCTTGGAATTTTTTAATGATTTCCAATTTCATCCCTTAATTGGTGGTAAAATTCCTTAGTTAGCCCCTGAGTCATTTTGCTTCCTTCCTTTCCATTTCCCTTCTTCTTTTGGTTTCGTTCTTTTGGTTTATTTTTCATTTACATTTCAAACTGTAGTGTTGATCGAAATATGCTCATGATCTCATATGTACATGTATGCGCACATATAATTACTTTCGGTTGTGATTTTAATTCTAATTTGTATTTAATTCTCTCCCTATCGTTCATTACCATGATCTGTTAGTGCATGTTGTGGTTTTGAGGTATACATGTCTGTCATATTAGGATATGATATGTGTTGTTTTGTTTCTTTACATAATATATGTTTATAATGTATACGATATGCGGTTTATATATGTTTTGTGTCTTATACATTTATACAGTATATAGTTTAGATGTAAATATATATAAGCATGATTACTGCCACAGCTTGAATTTTCTTTCTCATATATATTTGTACGTATATAGATATATATGTATATTGCATTCGTAGTACCTTATTGCATTAATGTGATGTAGTTATCATGTGGTATCATATTATGTTTTTTTAACTATACTGTTTAGTGATTGCTTATGTTCCCTTATTCATGTATTTAAAATACCATGTATTCCTACTTTATGCTTCATTTATTTCGTTTTCGTTTGCTTATCATATTAGTTTGTGCTTTGTATAGTATTTCTCGTATGTTATGTTAGGTTGCATTCGAATTAAAATGCAATGCGAGCGTCTTTTTATTCGGGAACGAACGAGGCCAGTACCAGTCGTAGTGGTGGTGGTTCGAACGTTCCTTCTCGAATATTAAGGCTTTTAAAATTTACTCAATCGTATAACCAAATTCCGATACGAATCGTCACTTTAATTCACAAAGTTTAATATTAATTAAGCGGTAATGTTTTTGGTACCGATTTCCGGGCACGACGAGGGTGCTAATCCTTCCTCGCGTGTAACCGACTCCCGAACCCTTTTAAATCTCTGGTTTTGTTTTTCGGTGTCCGGTCTACCATTTTAAGTGGCCGGTGGCGACTCCTCTACTTTTTAAAAACCCGATTAAATTTTTCAAAAACCATTAAAACCCGGTACGTCCGAGCGACATCCGAGGTACTATGTATTTTATGAATTTTTTTTAGTCGCAACAGATGGCGACTCTGCTGGGGATAAATTTTTGTTTTCAAAAACAAAAAAGAGAGTCGAGCCAAAAAAAACTTTACCGCTCAATTAATATTAGAAGTTGCGAATTAAAGTGACCGAGTCGATCGATATTTGTTTATAAGTGCGAGTTTATTTTAAACGCATTTAAAATTGACATTTAAACTCGTTCGTTTAAGTGGGGCGAAAACGCTAGTGCTTTCGTGGGGATATTGTTCCTCCGTATGGGCCTAGCAAGTACCTTCGGGGCTCGAGTACCTTATATCTTCGTGAGAATATCGTTTCTCCGTGCAGATATAGCGAAAGGGTCCCCTCGAATTGAACTCGGTTGAAAGGAGCCTATAATGGGTGATGACCGGGGGCCTTGCTACACTTAGAAGGGGACAGCGAGGACAATTCAAGTACCTCCTAGAACCAAAATTGCATTTAGAGAACTAGAATGCCCACCCCTTTTAGAGCCATGCGGACCACCTAGGTCTATTAGACGGGATAAATAGGGTTGCTTGCTTTCATGCCTGCCTTTTTATCATGTTTATCCGACACTAACAGTTATTCTTATGATCTTCTTGTATTTATTCTCGCATGCATATCATGACATAAAAGTGTTGAGTCAAGGTGGTTTTACCCAATCAAGGGCTATCATTATGGACGGGAGGTTGCTAGAAAGGATGGTGCCAATTAGCAAGTCCGACAACGGTCAAAGTTGAATTAGAAAGGTTAAGGGAGCAGCTTACCGAGCGAACACACAGTGTCAGATCTAATACCCACCATTGAATAAGGCACAACCCTTCTCCATTCCGAGGAAGTGAATCAAGATCGGATCTACTCCGAACATCCAAAATCATGAAACTACCTGACCGAGTGCAAAGAGGCAGCCGAAAAGAGCGTGGCGACCGAAAAGGGCATGGATTAGGTCAAGAGGTTGATTCAGCTTCGAGGAGATAATTTGTTTTTATGATGCACCCGGGACTAGATACCAGTAGTTTTAGAGGTTATTGAATTGCTAGAGAAGAAAGCAAATCCGGCCCCAGCGTTTTTGCCGAAGTTTTCATTTCCTTGAACATGATTAGGGGGCAAGAAGAGTACTCGTAGGACTTTTGCTATGACTATCTTGTAACAAGGAGCCTCCTTTACGTACAAATGAAAGTTGACCTAAGGGGAATCACCTATATGACCAACACCTTTGACTTGCATACATTTGTAGCATTTGTTTCATACATCATTTCGAAGCGTCATTAAAATTGTTAGTCATACACCTATCTCATGATCATGCATTTTTTAATTCAAGTCCATAATACATCCATCATTGGACATTAAAATTTGCTTAAGGCATTTCATCGCATTATTACTAATTGGGGAAAACACTTGTGTCAGAAAGAGAAAAGAGAGAGAAAATGGACAAAGGAACAGTTTCCAGCCAATACCGCTTCGGGAATGTGAACAACCTTGTGAGAAGGATGGATGAGCTCGAGCAGTTCCACCAGCAGTTAGTGTGGAACCAGAAAGAAACAATCGCATGCGTGAAGAAGTTCCAAGATGAAACCAAGGAACAATTTGACGAGTTGAAGGCTATGATCGCCACCCTGACTAAGAAAGGCAAAACCCCCAAGCCCAAAGAGAGTATGGACGGGGATTCCGATATTGTGATGGAGGAGGTCTTATCTGAAGAAGACCAGGCTGCCATCGGCCAATATGAGGTGCACTGCTCCCATTCCGAATGCCCTATTGAGTTGGCTCTAGACAATATCGAGGACTCACTGCGAAAAATCCTAGATGAAGAATGGGACCGGGAGCAACAAAGATGAGTGGAGACCACCAGGAGTGCCACAGTTTCGAAGCCTCGGGGTACGACTAAAGACCCTCGAAGCTTAAGGAAGGCTAAGAGTGCCGAGAAAGGGAAGGAAAAACTCACCCCTCTGCTAACATACTCCCGAGTCTACCGCGCGGATTAGGTCTAAAGACGGCCTAAGATGGGGCAATCTTTTGAAAGGGAAACTTTTGGAAGACGCTGGTCTTCAACGTAGTTTAGGATGTTATGTCTCCATGCATCGTGTCTGTTTTACCTTTTGTTGTCAGATCTTTCCCTCGTTGAGGTGCATGTGTAAGTTTGTATTGTTGGCCCGTGATAGCTAGCATCTTTTGTAAGGGCTTTTGTGATGTTCGTTTGTTTTATTTTCAATGAAGGAGACTTTTGCAAGCATTTTATATTCCTTAATTTCTTTTAGACATTTCATTTATTCTTTATGGTCACAACCTTATTGTTTTTCTATTTAAAACATATATGTCTATATTTTTACAAAAAAGTGACCTTAATACTTTGAAAAGAAAAGAAAAAAACCAAATGTTGTGGGAATGATACGAATGGAAGCACCATTTGTTCTACTCAGGCCAAGAGAGGGGTGACAACGAGTGTTTAGGAATAATGGGCCACTCTCATTGAGTGAATTTTCCCTCTCGGGCATTGTTGTCTAAGGTTCTTGAATGAAGTGATAACCCTAAAACTTCTACCACCTGAAGACCAATTTTGATATCAGTGTATGGGAGGACATTTGGCATTCCTTCAATTCCATTCACACAGAAAAAAAAAATAAAAAAATACCCATTGTTGTCCCCGTTTGAGCCTATCAAAAACTTTTTCTTCTGATTGAACCCAAACCAAGGATCACCCCTACACTGTGGGCAGAAAAGGATAGAAGTCTATGGACAAGCAAATGACATTGGATCCTGATTATGCTATGGGAATGATGTCTTGTGAACTAAGGGGCATTAAAAGAGAAAAGATTCATTGGATACACTTTCAGATTGAGCAGCCAAAAACATCAAAAGGAAACAACGAAAGAAAAGTCGGTTCTCAAAGAGCTACCCAAATCAAGTCAAAAGTTACCGACACAAAAGTTGAAGAAATCAAAAGCAAAGGCACTAAAGTGAAAAGTGCAATTTTGAGGAAACAGCAAAAGAAAAGTCAGTTCTCAAAGAGCTACCCAAATCAAGTCAAAAGCTACCGACATAAAAGTTGAAGAAATCAAAAGCAAAAGCACTAAAGTGAAAAGTGCAATTTTGAAAAGAGAGAGAAGCGGATAAAGAAAAGGGACAAGAGGATTCCCTATCCAAATGAATCTCTGCTTAGATGAGCCTCGAAAGATTGTTCACCTTTGAGCAAAAGCTTGCACTAATATAATGCGAAGGTGCAATTTGATCCGAAACTACGCTTGATAAGAGGAAATGAACTCTAGGGTGAAAACCCCAACAAACAAAAAAACCCAAAAAAGAGGGGCAGTCTAGAGCGATCCAAGGAAGTAAGAAAAGAAATAGCATTTCATCGGAACATAATTGAGACTTCAGATTAGAAGAATTGATCCTTGGTTTCACCACCCTTAAACACTTGTTTGAGCCTTTTTACCCTTTCTTTCATAGTCGTGAGCCTTAGCTTACATTACAAGCCATAAAAGACCATTTGGACCATACACGGAAGGATGAATTTGTCTTCAGATCACATTCCGCCTATTGGGGTTAACCTTTCTTCAAGGATTGCCACACTTCTAATGCCTGATTGAGATCAGAAAAGAGGGAAGGATGGGGCAAGGTGAGTTAGTGAGGTAAAGAGAGCCACCTTTAAATTGGGTAGAAACTAAGTATGGGAGTCGCTCCTCTTGGAAGCCTAATAGCCCAGAAAAGATTTCATATGTGCATCCCTGCAACATTCGGAAAATTTCACTCGGGTCAACCTTTTTTCAAAGACCCCAAACTTGATTTTCACTTGACATGATTTTTTAAAATGTATATCTACATAATAAAATTATTTTTACTCAATCACTTGCATAAGTCTTCTATATGAGAATGAACAAGCGGATTGACTGTGGCCCGAGGTGAAGCCATCAGTACCCAGAGGGGCACCCTCGGAGGTTCAAACATTGCTACTAATACCTCCAGTTGAAATATCAAGACCGTCTTCGGTGAAATGTTGAGCTACAAAGTCGACCTTCGTTAAGAAGTGTTGGAATAGAACATGAGGGTAGAAATTTTGACATTGAGAATTGGGGAACAGAAGTTACCCTCGGAGCCTAAACATCTTGCCGAAGAGGATGTCTTGAGAACGACCGCGCGCGCCGCGTTGAGGGCACACACTGAGATGAGACAGTAATCAACTCGACAAAAGGAGACGAAGATATGCCTAAGGAAAGAAGGAAGGTAGAGGGAAAAAATAAGAGAAGCCGAGACGAGGACCCCAAAGGCACTTTGGGGAAAATGAGCGAAATTCAGAAGAGGGGCTCTTGACCACGAATTTAGAGGAACAAGGGCCAAAAATTGGTGGCATCTTTGGACAGAAGACACCATTTAAAGCAGTCGACATTAACCAGAGGTCAGTTAGAAGGTACATAAGCCTAAAGCAAGTGGGGGCAATGGGATTCTAATCAGTGTAAGTCCTCCCTTCAAGAAGATGCGAAAAAGAGAGAAGTTGGCTTCAAGATGAAAACTCGAAGGAGTGCCCAAAAAGAGAAAAAGAAGAAGAAAGAGGACAAAGAAGAAAAGAGAAGACACAGTGAAAACCCAAAAGACACTTTGGGGATTGAGGCGAAATTCAAGAGGAACGCTTCAGATCACAAACTCAGGGGAAAGGAGTCAGAAACTCAAAACCAAAAGATTTTCAGAGCAAAAGAAGGCAGATACTCAGAGCTCGAGGTAAAGATATATGATATCTGCTCATCTATTCGGGCATTTGGAGAGTAGAACCCGCCTATCCGTTCAGGCACTTGAAGAATGGAAATCTGCTCATCTATTCGGGCATTTGGAGAATAGAACACGCCTATCCGTTCGGGCACTTGGAGAATGGAAATCAGCCTACCTATTCAGGCAATCAAAAGTCAGTAGAAGAAAAGAAAGAAGAAAAAACAAAGCAACAACAACAAAAAACAAAGAAAAGAAAGGAAAAGAAAAGGGGAAAAAGAAAAGTTCAAAGTGAAAACCCGCATGAGCACTTTGAGGCAGACAATTCCAGAAGTGGATCAAGATGAGAAGAAGAAGAAGAACAAGATACCGGTAGAGCCGAGAAGAGGTGCAATCAACGCAAGAGGCAGCGCCAAAAGACACGATGTCAATGAAATTAATATAATTAAATAACTTGCAAACCCCAATCATGCATCACGAGTAGTTAGGCATCCCTAGGTTAGGAGCATGCTAACTCATACCATCATAGCATTTTTATCTCTTTTCACATATTCTTGAAAGACAAATTGAATACCTCTCGGGATGAGGAGAAAACGATAAAGCGAGAACTAAAAAAGATTTCAGGCGAAGCCTTTCAAGTCGCCGCTCCAAAATGTCAGGTGAAGCCTTCATGTTTGCCACTCAAGGATTTCAGATGAAAGCTTTCAAGCTTGCCGATAGATTTCAAGATAAAGGATCCTACAGAGAAAGGGTCCAAACAAGCTCTATATAGGAGGAACTTGCGACTTCAGGATCTCGAAAGCGGAGGGTCCTATAAAGAGGGGACTTGTAGACCCTTGTTTTCAGACGAGAGTTCCATAAAGAAGGAACTACTACTCGAAGAGTACGCTAAGGAAGAGGAGTTTTGTGGAGAAGAACTCAGAATCCTAAGGCTTCAGGATCTCGAAAGCGGAGGGTCCTATGGAGAGGGGACTTGTAGATCCTTGATTTTAGAGGGAAGTTCAATAGAGAAAGAACTACTACTCGAAGAGTACGCTAAGGAAGAGGAGTTTTGTGAGGAAAAAAAACTCAGAATCCTAAGGCTTCAGAATCTCGAAAGCGGAGGGTCCTACAGAGAGAGGACTTGGAGATCTTTGATTTCAGAAATACGATGACGAAAGTTCTATATAGAAAGAGCCGCCACTCGAAGAACACGCCAAGAAAATGAGTTCTATAGAGAAAGAACTCATATTCTTAAGGCTTCAAAGAGAAAATTACTCGATGTAGCGCGTTGCAGCTCCAAGAGAGTAAATCGTCCAATAGGGAAGTTGGACAGATATAGTTATGACCAGTTTGCTTTACGATCGTGAAGGGAAAGCAAATCCACTTGGACGCCCAAGTTCGCCTTTCGGCCGCGAAGAGGAGGCAAAAGGATTTGGAGTTTCAGCTTTCTTTTTGACCGCGAAATGGACAACTTGCTTTTAGACCGCGAAGGGAAGGCAAAGTTGTTTGGATGACTAGCTCGTTCTTACGGAAAAGAGAGGACAAAGATATTTGGAATCTGCTCATCTATTCGGGCACTTGGAGAATAGAACCCGCCTATCCGTTCGGACACTTGGAGAATGGAAATCTGCAAAAAAAAATTCTCTGTCTACCTGTTCGGGGCATCCGGAGGGAGAACTCGCGATTAGAAGGCGTTGGGAAGAGGAGTTGCTTGGAATCATGTGGCTGCTTTAGGAAACGAATCGTCCAACAGGGAAGTAGGACAAAATTAGTGCTTATGGTCTTTGTTTTATTCTTGTTCCACAAGTATAAGTAAAGAGGGGCAACTGTAATCACTAATTTT
Source organism: Hibiscus tridactylites (assembly GCA_958450335.1). Taxonomy (NCBI): domain Eukaryota; kingdom Viridiplantae; phylum Streptophyta; class Magnoliopsida; order Malvales; family Malvaceae; genus Hibiscus; species Hibiscus tridactylites. The sequence goes on along the minus strand of OY288287.1, from coordinate 61,730,343 downwards.
GTCTGGACATCAGACCCCTTTAAGTTTGTGTTGTCAATGGACTTATATTGGGCTATTATAAAATTGAAAAATTAAAAAAAGAGAAAAAAAAAGAAAATATATATATGTCATACATATTATTACCTCACTATTATGAGTATTATTTATTGTATATATAAGTGCATGTGACATATTAGATATAAGTATAATTAAGTAATAATGCTTAAATGTGTATATATGTGTTTTTCTCTACTATCGTTGTGATTGCCTTTTAGGATTAGTATTATTATTTTATATTATTAATATTATCCAATTCAAAAAAAAACCCTAAACATTACTATAATATTTTTTAACATTATCTTATCATTATTACTATTTATTTTTGTTACTATCACTTATTGTACATTATCCTTTATTATGTGTTAGTATTATTATTTGGTATTATTTACATATTGTTATATTATTATTATTATTTATTATACTTATCTTAATTATTATTATTATTATTATTATTATTATTATTATTATTATTATTATAATTATAATGAAGATAAAAGAAGAACATAAATAAATTGAAGCCCAAATAAACTTTGATTAATAACAAGAGTCCAAAAATAATAATAATAAGAGAATCCATCTACATAAAGCCCGTCTAAGCCCAAAATAATACAACAGCCCAACAAAATAAAAAAAAGACCCTAATCCTTTTGTTTGGTGTTGCAGCCGCCACAAGCCCCACCCGTCAGATCTGCTGAGATCTGACGGTCCAGATCTCCCCAGATCGAGAAACCCTAGCGAGCCCTTTCCAAGACTCGGCGCCGCGCATCTTAGACCGTTGGATCGAGGAGGTCATCGAACGACTCAGATTGAGCCATGGAGGATTCCAGAAATAGTCTTCCTCTCCACGCTCCACCACGCGCGGCGTTTCGATCGCCCACGCGCGCGTGCCGCCCCTGTCCCGAACGCACCAGAGCCTTCTGCAACCGTCAGACCCTCCCACGCCACTGACCATGTCGGAAGGTTGCTTTCACCATTTCGGGGATACTCGGTGAAGGCAAAACAAAAGGAAAATGTCAGTATACCGGATTGGAGATAAAAGCAAACAGAAACACAAAAAAGGTCAACAGCAAGACATCAGAGTTGAAAGAGAAAATTGCTTTAAGCATTACATGTAATTTTTCGGTTATATAAAGAGAACCGAAAAACAAAAATAGATCAGAGAGCAATCGAAATAAAAAAAACAAAGGGCATTGAGAAAACCAGTGAGCATCAAGAGCTGAAAAATTGTAAAAACAAGATTTCGAGATCACTAGAAATAAAAAAAGAGGCAAACTATATCGGAGGTATATCGTTTTTCCTTTTTATTGCATGCATCGAAACCCAAAAAACAAAAAAAAATAAAAGAGAAGCCGGAATCTTTACCTTCGCCGGCATAGTGGCCTTTCAACGATACGCCTTCCCCTTTGCCCCGAGCTCCGTCCGGCAGCAATCCCTTAGAGGGTGAGCCGTCATGGTTTAGGGTTCGAACGAGGGAAGATTTCAGGGTTTCATCTCTGGTTCTTTTTAAGGAAAAAGGGGCTGTTTGTTTTGTTTTTCTCTCTCTCTCATTTTTCAAAGCCACCGGTGCGGTTTGTCGACCGACGACACCGAAAAAAACCCTTATTTTTCTGGTTTCCCGAGAGAGAAGAAGGGGAGGGGGCGGTTTTTGTTTTGGTTTTGTCACGGTAGTAAAAAGGGAAGGGTTTTGAAGACTTTTTTTTGGGTTTTAAATGAAAATCGGTCAAAAGAGGTAAAATGGTGCTGAGAAGCCTCTTATATAGTCTCTATTTTTTTCAAAATTTGTTTGATCATTTTTATGCCCTTCTGCGTTCAAGTTTTTTAAACCAAGGGCTTTCGCGTTTGATAATTCCGCCTTGGGTCCTTTAAATCTTTCGGAACCTTTCGATTTCGTCCGTAAATGCTGAATCTGAAGCTGATTCTTTTAAAAAAATGGTTTTATCTCCCTTCATGCCCCTGGTATTTTTCAAAAAAACTTTTTAGCCATCTCGTCTTAAACACCCTGCCATCCTTGGAATTTTTTAATGATTTCCAATTTCATCCCTTAATTGGTGGTAAAATTCCTTAGTTAGCCCCTGAGTCATTTTGCTTCCTTCCTTTCCATTTCCCTTCTTCTTTTGGTTTCGTTCTTTTGGTTTATTTTTCATTTACATTTCAAACTGTAGTGTTGATCGAAATATGCTCATGATCTCATATGTACATGTATGCGCACATATAATTACTTTCGGTTGTGATTTTAATTCTAATTTGTATTTAATTCTCTCCCTATCGTTCATTACCATGATCTGTTAGTGCATGTTGTGGTTTTGAGGTATACATGTCTGTCATATTAGGATATGATATGTGTTGTTTTGTTTCTTTACATAATATATGTTTATAATGTATACGATATGCGGTTTATATATGTTTTGTGTCTTATACATTTATACAGTATATAGTTTAGATGTAAATATATATATAAGCATGATTACTGCCACAGCTTGAATTTTCTTTCTCATATATATTTGTACGTATATAGATATATATGTATATTGCATTCGTAGTACCTTATTGCATTAATGTGATGTAGTTATCATGTGGTATCATATTATGTTTTTTTAACTATACTGTTTAGTGATTGCTTATGTTCCCTTATTCATGTATTTAAAATACCATGTATTCCTACTTTATGCTTTATTTATTTCGTTTTCGTTTGCTTATCATATTAGTTTGTGCTTTGTATAGTATTTCTCGTATGTTATGTTAGGTTGTATTCGAATTAAAATGCAATGCGAGCGTCTTTTTATTCGGGAACGAACGAGGCCAGTATCAGTCGTAGTGGTGGTGGTTCGAACGTTCCTTCTCGAATATTAAGGCTTTTAAAATTTACTCAATCGTATAACCAAATTCCGATACGAATCGTCACTTTAATTCGCAAAATTTAATATTAATTAAGCGGTAATGTTTTTGGTACCGATTTCCGGGCACGACGAGGGTGCTAATCCTTCCTCGCGTGTAACCGACTCCCGAACCCTTTTAAATCTCTGGTTTTGTTTTCCGGTGTCCGGTCTACCATTTTAAGTGGCCGGTGGCGACTCCTCTACTTTTTAAAAACTTGATTAAATTTTTCAAAAACCATTAAAACCCGGTACGTCCGAGCGACATCCGAGGTACTATGTATTTTCTGAATTTTTTTTAGTCGCAACAGTATCAAGTAGCTCGGCTCGACTCGTCAAAAACTCGAGCCGAGTTCGAGCTCAAATAACTCACGATCTGTCTCGTCTCATTTACAACACTAGTACCTATCTATCTCTAATAAGGAGACTGTAATTCTAAATACTTTCACTTTGTGACTTCGACTCGTAAAATAGCTAATTTTATCATTAAACTAAAAGTGGATGCGCATATTATTGAGATCCTGAAATCATCAAAGCTGCAATTATACATAGATATGGCAAATTTGATCTGAGACTCGAGATCTAAATCGATTTATTCGAATCGAGACTTGATGTTCACCCGAAATAAATCGAATCGAACCGAAATTTTTGTTGAACCGAAATAAAACCGAGCCAATTTTCAACCGAATTGAATGGACCCGAATCGAAGGCTACCCGAACCGAAAGCTGAACTGATAATTGACCCGATTTTAACCCGATAAATAAGGTAAAGTAAATGAAAATTTTATTTTTACTATTATCTGTTTTTAACAATGGCCATGTTTGGTAAATAGCGGTTTGGGCAAAAATTAGAGGTTTGAGGTATAATTAGAAGTTTGACTAGTCAAATATGCTAATATTGATGTTTGGTAATTAGCGGATTGAAAGAGCGGATTGTGGTGAAAAAGTTACTTTTGAAAAAGCTACTAATATGAGCCTTTTGAAATTAGAGGTTTGATATTAGAGTTGTAATGACTCTTTTACCCTTAACAATTACCAAAAATCTCCAAATAATCTAAATTAAATAATAATATTTTTAATTTAAATAATAACATATTAAATATTGGACTTATTTGTTGTTACTACTAATTTATATGGTGACATTTGTAAATTAATTCTATTTTTTTATTATCACATATTTATATGTGCATATAAAAAATTTAATAATTATATAAATAATAAATTAATATATAAATCTTTCAAATTTGTTTAGGAAATTTATATTAAAAAATAATTTTTACAAATCTAATTAATATTTATTAGATACAAAATATTAATAACTGGTAAATTATTCAAACAAGTATTAAATATAATAATGTCCTTATATGTCATTTTGCTTGTTTAAATAATCAAACAGCTATCAGCTATCAGTTAATTTTACCAAACACTTTTATACAATCAGCTAATACAATCTGCTAGTCAAATCAGCTAATGCAATTTGCTATCAACTAATGTAATTCGTTATCAGTTATCAGTTTTCCGCTAATTGTCAAACAAGGCCAATATGATGAATAGTAAAATAAAGTATGTTTTATTATTTTTTTGTATTATACAATTAAGAGACTGTTGTTTTTCTCAAAGTTGTGATATAATAACATTTTAAATGCAACATTTTGTATTATACTTGTAACTAAATTAAATTAAAATAAAACTTAAAGTTAAATATTAGCACTAAAATACAACATGACCTAAAAAATAATCAATCTCTACCCTAGTGGTTTATTTCCTTCCAAAATTTTGTTTTTACCCTCTCTATTTTTACCATTTTTCTTGTCTTTTCCCTCCAAAATTTTGTTTTTCCCTTTCGATTAGGGACAATTAATTGTTTAGTCCTTTCGACTACATATTTTTTATTTAAGTCCTAAATTTTCACTTTTAAGTTTTAGTTTAATTCAATTTAGTCTCAATTTAGATTAATTTAATTGAAATTCCACCTTTAGTATTAGAATTATTTTAATTATGTTTATGATTTATGCTTCTAGATTTTAGTTTAGTTCAATTAGATCCTAAATTTAATAAGTTAATTTAATTCTGACATTATTATTATTATTATTATTATTATTATAAACTTTGATTTAATATGATTATACACAAAATTTTGATATGGATGTAAACATGTAATTATACACTTGAAACCGAATTGACCCGAAAATTTAAATGTTGACTCGACTCGAAATCGACCCGAACGACTCGATATTGACTCAAATCGAAAGCGACTGATCTGATATTGACCCGACCCGAAAACAACCGATCTAATTTTGAACCGATCCAATACCCGATCCGGACCCGACTTATCATAGACCCAACTAAACTCGAACCGACCCGAACCAAATCTAAACCAATTTCAAATAGACCCGAAACGACCCAAATCGAACCCGAACCGAATGACCCGAATCACACCTCTAATTATACAACACTTCAGTAGAGTGTACAATGAAAAGCATACTCTTAAGCTCAAGGGCTTGATTGATAACTAGCTTCGTTAGGTGCAGCTTCTCCAACCCTGGTTGCGGTGAGAACGACGGTTGCAATTAAACATGACTGATGTGGCATGTTTTTTAAAAATACGGTTGACGTGTTGAGCTTTTACATTACGTTACACAAATGGACATTATTTCACAAAAATATTTTTTTAACCCAACAAGTGATTTAAAAAAAAATGATGTTCAATCTAAGAGATCTAAGTTCAATCGTTTTATTTATAAAATGTGTACTTTATCAAAGAGTTAAAAATATATATGAGCAGATATTATCCTATAATCACTTTTAAACTGTTAAAAAATAAATTTTTGGGTGCTGCTTCCTTTAAAAATTGTTAAAAGATGTCGGTTGAGATAAATTACAGCTATTGGTGTAATTTCTATTTCTATTTTCGATTTTTGTCCTTTGTGAAAACAAACAAGAATCTTGCACCCCAATTCCAAAGATAACAAAACAACATTAATGAACAAAGTCTGAAATGCTGGCCTCATCCATTATCCCATTATATTTGCTCCATTATTTAGTCCCAATTCAATTATTGAACCCCCAAAATCAACCCAGATGCAATCAACTCTGTTCACTACTTTTATACCCAATATACTAATAATGTGAACTAATTTCAGGTAAAATTTTCAATCTAACTCAATAATTTTATTTAATCATGAATACCGGGATTTTAGAGATATGCAAGTGGAACGGCCGCACAGGGCCCTCAAAAATGAGGGGGCCCGAAAATAAAGACAATATATAATCAGATAGTTATAAATTTGTATATTTGATAACTAATAACTTACGAAAAACTTACATTGTCCTTCAAATTAATTGCAAAATACGAACATTAATATCTCTTAAATTTAAAATTGAATATTTCTTGTATATTGTGGATCAAATTATTATTTCTTTGGATAATAGATTTAAACAACATCAATTATATGAGAATATTTTTAGCTTCTTGTTTCAGTTAGATAAATCACTTTCATTAATTATTTTGATAATGATCTTAAGAAGATGAATTGTCTGATGTTGATGGAAATACATCATTTACTAAGCTGAAATTGTTTAGTAAACTTTTACTTAAGGAAAAAAATGAGAGCAATAGATTTATTAAAAAAAATTAAATGTTTTAATTGCTTTCCAAATGCGACAATTTCTTATAGAATCTTATTGACTATTATTATTATTGTTGCTTCTACAAAACGAAGCTTTTTTAAAATTAAAGTTGTTAAAGTCATATTTTCGAACAACTATGTCGCAATAAATGTTAAATGAACTTGCTTTGATGGCAATTGAGAGTGATCTTTAGGAAGAAGTTGATGTTGAAAATGTTGTAAATAATTTTGCTCAAAACATGCAAAAAGAGCGGTACTTTTAAGTGAAAATATTAGATTTTTAGTTGTCTTATAAGTTAATTTTTGTTGTTCAAGAGAGTAATTAAACAAATTTTTTGAAAAAAAATTATTTAGATTATAAATTAAAGGCCTCGTTTTAATAAATTGCACAGAGCCCCATAAATTTTTGAACCACCCCTAATCATGAATATTGTAAAAAAATAAAAAAAGGAAATGTCTTTATTTTTCCGGAGAAAAATATAAGATATTGCTTTGTTTCATTTAATAAGTTAGATAATATGGTTTGTAACTGGAATTATTGGATTGACTATAAATTCGAACAAATATAAATAATGTTATACTATCTATATATATGTTTGTACACATTTTTAGCTCTTTGACAATGCATACACACTTTACAGATAAAACGATTGAACCCGGATTTCTTAAGATAAACATCATCTACTTTAACAATGCATATACATTTTACAGACAAAACGATGAAAAATAAAATCTTTACCTTTAAATTTGGATGACATGCATCCTTCTAACGTAATTAAAAAACAAATAGATCATGCATCATGTTTCATAATATAAAACCTAGTAGTTGTGCTTTTATTTTTTTTTGGATAAACTACCTCAAATGTTAGTTAATCGACAAACAAGTCATTTTTTAAATTACAAACATGTCACTCAGTTAAAAAATGTATTACAAACAGATCATTCCGCTCACAGACAAGTCACTTAATTAAAAAATGGTTACAAACAAATCACTTCCTTCTAATATGGCATGATATAATAACATTTTAGCCCTTAAACTTATATAGTCTATCAATTTGATCATAATTTGAAATGATTCAATAAATTTAACTCTTATTATTTAAAAATTTTCATCATTTTAATATTTATTCTTCTCCTAAATTATTTGTTTTATCCCAGAAATGTTAAACTACTTTCTTGATATAATAACCGTTTAACAATAATTTTTTGTTGCTCTATGAAAAAATGCAGTTATCGAACTACTGGTTTGATCTAATGGTTTCAATTGCTTTGAAATTATCACAAAAAAAACTAATTTGATGGATTTTTTTAAAAAATAAATAATTAAATTTATTGAATTATTTGAATTAAGGTAAAATTAATTTAATGTATAAGTTTTATGGACTAAAAATGTTACTATACCAAAAAAATGACATATTTGTACGTTGGATAATTTGTTTATTACAATTTATTAATTGAGTGATTTGTTTGAATTTTTTAAAATAGAATTGACATATGTATTACTCCCTCCGTCCCAGTAAAACTGTCACATGTTGACATTTTTCTGGTCAAATTTTTTCAACTTTGACTATAATTTATTTAAATATTTTAATTAATTAAAAATTATAAAAAATATATTTAAAAACTAGTTGATTCAATGTTTTTAAAATATATTTTTTCATATTTTTATCATTAATAAATTTTAAATTATAAGAAGTCAAAGTTGAAAAAGTTTGACCCAAAAAAAGTCAACATGTGACAGTTTTAGTGGGACAGAGGGAGTATATAACTTATAATTAAATGACCTGTAGTTTACGTGTCGGCATGATTAAATTTAAAATATTTTGTGTGAAAGGATTTATAAATATTTATTGGATAAATTAATACGGATAAAGTGATGCTTTAAATCATGCGAGCTGCAAAATATATATTATATGATTGGATAACTGTATTATTGTATAGATATTAAATGTATATTTTTTTGAATAGTCTAAAACTTATTAGAAGGTAGAATTTTTTATCGTTCATATATATTTTAACTAATGCGCATACACCTTATAAACAAAGTGATTTAAACATGTGTCTCTTAGGGTGTTGAAAATATTATCATATATTTACTTATGACTAATTTATGGATGTTGAAAATATGATCAAGCTTTGATCTTCAATTTAAAAAGTCAAGTCCAATTGTTAAAATAGTTCTGTCAACTTTTCTAGCACCTTTAGATTCAAATCCAAGAGTTTAACATAAGATTAGTTCAAAATTCAACAGGACTTCTTAAATCTTCGAGCCGTCCTTATATACCAGCCTTTTTATACTATAATCTTGAATAGCATAATTCAAAATTCTGGCTTGAATGTGGCAGCTGGTAGAAAAGAATCCAGAAGCAGCAATAGTATTATTTTGGAAGGCGATAAACGCCGGTGATAGAGTGGACAGTGCACTGAAAGACATGGCCGTGGTGATGAAGCAACTCGACAGAAGCGAAGAAGCTGTCGAGGCTATCAAGTCTTTCAGGTCACGTTGCTCTAAACAAGCACAGGAGTCACTTGACAATGTCCTCATTGACTTATACAAGGTAATATATATATATATACACACATTTGATTCAATGCATGATTGCCTTGCAACTTCATTTGAACTGGTTTGTTTCTCATAAATGAATTTGGCAGAAATGTGGAAAAGTAGACGAGCAGATCGACTTAATAAAAAGAAGGCTAAGGTTAATATACCAGGGAGAGATCTTCAACGGAAAACCGACCAAGATGGCTCGTTCCCACGGGAAGAAGTTTCGAGTTTCCGTTAAGCAAGAAACCTCAAGACTACTGGTATCATTCTCATTTTGCTTGACAACAACAGGTCGGTAGCAATTAGAATTGTCTTTTGGTGACAAATGTTTTCCACATTTGCACGACAGGGAAACCTGGGGTGGGCTTACATGCAGAAATCAAACTACTTATCAAACTACTTAACGGCCGAGGTGGTTTACAGAAAAGCTCAGATGATCGACCCGGATGCTAACAAGGCATGCAACTTGGGTCTTTGCCTTATCAAGCAAGGCAGATTTGATGATGCAGGATCGGTCCTCGGAGATGTATTGCAAGGAAAATTTCCGGGTTCGGAAGACATTAAAGCCAGGAATAGAGCTCGGGAATTGTTAATGGAACTTAAAGCCTTTCAGCCACCTTTGGAATTATCTGGGATTATGGGACTTGATGATCATGATTTTTTCAAAGGACTTGAGCTGTTGATGAATGAATGGGCCCCTGTTAGATCAAAGAGGCTGCCCATTTTTGAAGAGATCTCCTCATTTAGAGATCAACTGGCATGTTAAGTTAAGCAAGAAAGATGACTGGCAATTCTAATAATCTAGTTATCTGATCAATGCAATTGTTTCGTTAATAGATAGAATCAGTGGATATCTATATATTTATAGTTTTCAAAATTCGATTTCCCGGGTTCGAATTTCCACACATCAATATGCTTGGTGCTATCAAAGAACCTACACAGATATGTGCACACACCACAGAGTCTTCTTATGTAGGCTACAGCAGAAAAGGTCGTGGAATTGATGAAAAGTGTAACTATACCTAGAGTATCAATTATTAACATTTGAAGCCATGACAAACAGACAGCACGATGATGAGAATCAAGGCGATCAGAATTCCCAGAACTATCAGCTTTATTTTCATGTTCTGTAACCACATCTTTCTCCTCATCTGGGTTCCCTGCTGCCTGAAATCTTGTGCCTGTAAAATGCCCAAACAACAAGTACCCACTTTTATATAATAAGTAGACCAGGACCAAAATACACGACCCCATAGTTTTTGAACCAACAGTAGGGAAAATATGTGAAGAAAGCTTCAGGTTTTCGACTGACCAATTTAACGAGACCCTTTTAAATTTTGAGAACTATAAATATGCTTTTTATGAAAGAAATGCACAATGGGATGAGTACGCATTTATTCTAAAATATGTTTTAGTGCTTTATTTTTCATGCAAATAATGTCTTACTTATATGGTCTACCCAGTGCAGCATTAGAAAACATGCTGGCAATTTATTTTCCTGTCGGAGGTTAGCATGATTTTACAAACCAGTTCCCTAACAAGCCCAAACAATGTTGTTTAAGATCAATCCATAGTGAAGTATTAAAGAGCATTGCTCATATTTTTAAAGAACAATATGATACACGTTGGACGTTTGCTGACCTGAGAGCGAAGATTTTCTGTTTTATCCACCAAAAGTTCAATTTTCTCACCACGGTCCAGAACCTGCAAAATTAATTTATTAATGCAATACACAGAAAAGGATGCCAACGCTATATACTCATGATCTAGATATTGGAAAAGCTGGACTCCTTCCCCACTTACAACCCTCACATTGCACTCAATGCTATATGTACATGAGTAAAAAAGATAACAAAAATTACCTTCTCAATGTTCTCCATCATAACTCCTTTGACTTCTGAAACCTGAGCTTTCACTTTGGCAATCTTACTAATCTCCTCTGGATGATCAATGCAGTACTGCATATGCTCCTTCAGTTTTGGCCTATATCAACAATACTAAAAACATAGCAGCAATGTACTCAACAACAACGAAGACATTTTATTTAACGGTCAAAGAAAAGAAAATACCCAAACTCCTTGCTCAGGCTGTTTGCAGGAGCAGTCGCCGCTTTTCCTCCACCATATCTCTTGGTAAAATCCACACTAATTCTCTCAAGAAAGGCAATTGGCACCTGTCGCCCAACGGATTCAGCAGCGACCACACAGTAAGCTGCAAAGTGTAATGTAGGATGTTAATCCAAGAAAGAACATATGTAGCCTTATTTCATAACAGATGCTGCAGCACAAGATGCGAATAAATAGTAAATATCATTTGTTATAGTAATTAAATTGCATAACATGTTGAGATCTTTCTATAAGATACATGCACAGGAATAGTATATGAACAACTCCAACTGAAAATATCGAAAATGCCAAACATTCGAATCATACATTGTTCCGACCACTAAATTTTCCAATTTACTACTATAGACTTATTTCTGCCTTAAAAAATCTCAAAAGAGAAAGCAAACAAAAAAAAGTAAAATCAAATTCTGCTAAAAATGAACAAATTATTAGAATATAATACACATTCATATATAATTGTTCATATATTATGTGTTTCGGTTATTGACAAGAGTTTAAGTTCTTAATTTTCAATTATTCAAAAAGCATTAGGATTTGCTTTGGCATCTGATCTGACTGCAATTAATGTTATTTGCTGAATTTTTTTTCAACTTTTTATCCGACGCATTATCCAAACATATAAAGAAAAATACCAAGATGTACATGTCACAATATTAATATGCAGATTTATTTCATTTGAAACATTTAAATCTCTCGGTTGTTACTCCTACAGTCCTACTCAGTTTTGGAAAGCTTCAATTACAAGTTAAACAAGGTATTGAATTATTAAAGAAGCAAAGGCATACTTCATTTATGGCACACCTTAACCAACTCTTTACTTAAAATAGAAATAATATAACCGATTCCGTCGCTTTCCCTTTCACACGCATCAAGTTACGCTGAACACAATTATTTCCAAATATTCACATAATTGAATCTATAATCAAATTCTCGAAACCATTAGCAAGTAAAATAAGAGACGATAGCAACAACAAAAAAAACAGAAGCAACTAAGGAAAATGGATCAACAACAGCGAGATTGGACGAAAGAAGCAGAAAAAATACGGATCGGATATAGATATATAAACGAAATGAGCAAAAGGCGAAGAAACAACAAAAAAGACGGCGAAAGAGAGAAGAGATTACTGAAGCCGTTATCGACGAGATAGTTAAAGGTGTGGCCATCGCAGTTGTAAGTGAACTTGTTGTTGGAAGCCGGGAGTTTCTGGAGACACTGAGAAGCTATGGAGGTGAAGTTGCCGGAGAATTCGGTGTAGTCGGCTAAAACCACGGTGCCTCGAGCCACAAAGGCGTAGATCAACGATTGCTGCCCCATCACAGTGAAAAGTTCTCCGCCCCCTCCTAATTAAGAAAGATGGAAGAAAATGGAAAGGGATTTTATCGGCGGAAGGAGAGTTTCCTTTTTCCTTTTCGCTTAGTTGAGAAGCAAGGGAGCGTGACTTGTTTCTTTCCCCCCATTTTTATATTTTAAGGTAAACTACACAGTTGACCACCGAACTATGGGGTTTGTGTCAATCTTACCACTATTTTTTTTTTCGTCACATATAGACCACACAACTAATTAGATGGTGCCACGTTTACCACTAGCCGTTAAAAAACTAACGGCGTGTCTGATGTGGCTGTTAAATGTCTAACGTTTTTGCCACACAGGATATGAATATGGCCACGTCAGATTTCCAGGTAAAAAAAACACATGCTCATTTACCTATTCAACTGTGTAGTTTACCCAAAATTTTAACCTTTACAATATTTAATGTCTCACCCAATTATATCTTGAGTTGAGTTAAGTGACATGAATCTAGCACGGTTTTATCTCAAGTTTTATTTAAAGCAATATGACTTATTGAAAAAATGCAACCAAAACTCAAATGGAATTGACAATTGAAAGAAATTGCAGAACTCAAATGAAAAATTGATAGCATTTCCCTCTTATAATGCCCATCTACTTCTCCTTTTACCTCTCCTAACAATCTCCATCATTGAAGAAGAAGAAGGAACCCTAATTTCTTTAATCCATTTCATTCCTCCATTTCCCATAAGCCCTAATCCTAACAAAACTCCAACACAAGCAAACCCAAAAATCCAATCTTTAAACCCTCTTCTCCGCTCCTTGATCAATGCAAACACAAAAAAGATGAACCCTAAAATCCCAAAAAGTACATCACTTCTTAACTCTTTTCCGATCAACAAACAAACAACGCAAGACCCTAAAATCACTAAGGACCCTAAAATTTTCTCCCCGTTTCTTTTCCTCGCTCTTCGTCTTTTCCATGGATGAAATCTTCCTCCATTGAAGCCATTCAAAAACCCGAGGTCTTCGCCATCTGCAGCAACTAAATGTTGAAGGACCAGATCCAACGGTGGAGGTAAGATCTTGAGGTTTGAAGCCAGAATTGAGATCAGTTCGAGCGCTACATTCGTTGATATTCTGGACCCAGGTCTTCTTTTGCTTTTTCTTGCACAGATAATCGGTTTTTGGATCTGGGTTTTGCGTTGAAACAAAGGAGAGGCGGTGAAAACGGGAGATTTCGATGAATAGTTGAAATTTTGAAGGGAATTTGTTGATTTAAGAAACGGGTTTAAGAAAAAAATGGTTCTGGGGTGAAGAAATTGAGACTTCAACTGAACTGTGGACTGCATTGTTAGGTTTTGAGTTCCTGGGAATGAATGGGAGAAACAAAATGTTTTTTATTTAATTTACACATCAGACTTCCGTTACACATTTAACAGCCACATCAGACACGCCGTTAGTTTTTTAACGACTAGTGGTAAACGTGGCACCATTTAGTTAGTTGTGTGGTCTATATGTGACGAAAAAAAAATAGTGGTAAGATTGACACCAACCCCATAATTCGGTGGTCAACTGTGTAGTTTACCCTATATTTTATTTACGGCGATGCCAAGCAGTCTGGTTTTTGAAATTTGAAATATTTGAAGATCTGAATGTGACTATAATTTTGTTTCGGCACGAGTATTATTGGAATAAATAATTGGGGAAATTACACATAGAGTCACTTAACTAGTAGTAAATTTCTAGTCAAATCGTTCGACTTAAGGATTTTTGTCTTTTTCTATTGCCGGTCGTAAATTTAGTAGTAACATAAAAATAGGGTTGGCAATTTCACTCGTCCACGTTGGGTCCTAACCCAACTATGGTGGGTTTTTATTTTAAAAAGTTGAGTTTTGGGGTAAAGCGGTGAAAATAAAAAGAATTAAGATAGTACAGAGTCATATTAAAGCTTTTAAGTTTCGAATCGAATTGAGTTGGCAAAAATCTATCTAGTCTTGTTGCCTTTCCTACTTAAAATTAACGTGGTCATTGACTCAAGATAATGTCACCTAGTTATACAATTGGTAACAAACATATTATATTTCTTCTAAAAGCAAAAGTTTAGTCACTCTATTAAAAATTTGTGACAAATGTGTATTTTTTTAAATTTAATCACTTAATTAAAAAATTGTGACAAAAATGTCACTTATGGTTAAAATTAAAACATAGTATGGTATGATAGTAGTTTTAGTCCCAAAACTCAATGACCATTTTGTAACAATTAAATAGTTAAATGATCACTTTGAAAAAATCAAATAGTGAATTTATTATTTTTATAACAATGAAACAATTCAATGATTATTTTATAATATTTATATAGTTTAATGACTATTTTGTAACAACTAAAATATTACTTTAATTATATGGTCAACATGTCCATCATTAATTAGGTTATTAGCGACATCTAACATTTTAGTACTTATTTTGTAATAAAAGTTAAAATTTAATGCTTATTCTATAATTTTAAAATTTTAGCGACTAAAATAATTATTTGAAATAATTAAGTTACCATTTTGAACTTTACCTAAATTAAAGTGTGATGGCTAAATTTTAAAATAAAGAAAAAAATAGGCAAAACAAAGTAAAGAAATAGAGTGAGAAGGAGAAGGTGGAGAGTAGGAAACAACTAGGTTCGCACATTTCCAATCTTCCTATCATTTTGTTTTGTTTTTCCCTCGTTCTTTCAAACCTCTCCCCTTTCTCCAAACAAAACACACAAAGCAAAACATCATCACTCATTTCGTTCTATTTTATTTCATATGTTGTTTAAAAGGCCCTAACCCTAATCGCCCAATTGATTTGACTTTAATGCCATTGTAAGATCTCTCCATTACGGGTGTAGGATTTAGCTGGCAAAATGCTAGAGGAAATGCGGTGATTGCTTCTGTGGGAACAGCTTCTTCTTCTTCTTCTTCTTTTAACTTTGAATCAAATGGCGGAATACGTGGCTTCGCCGTCATGCATCAAGCTACATTTGCACCCAAGTTTACTTAAGCAGAGTGGATTTGTTAATCGGAATTCCAATTTCAGGACGCCGCCAAGGTCAGTCGTGAGTCAACTCAGTCTTATGATATATCGGGATTGGGGTTTCACTTTGTAGTGAGCCTCTTTTCCTTTATCATCGTGTGGTTTCATATTTGTTTGTAAGAAGTTAATGAAATTTGTGAAGATTCGTTATGTTTCCGAATTTGGAAAGCGGCTTCTTGGTCAAACTTGTAGATCATATAATTGCATTTTTCGTCCAACACACCTGCACGAGCCACGCTAAAGTTTCAGCTGCAAATGAGTGTAGCATTCTGTGCATAATTGTATGCCTGCTGTAGACATTGGGATAAGCCGATAACCATTGGAATTGTACTCTCATTTTTGCATTTATTGCTTTATTTGTAGCAAGTTTTCCTATGGGAGCTGTAAAGTGTTATGGCTTTCAACACGGAGAAAAAGGAAGGATGATAATCCATTTTTCTCAAATTTGAAAGCTAGACCCGGCATCATGGAAACTCCCTTGAGGTTTACTTGCGCGTGGTCTGTAGTGGACTCTGATGGTATAACAGCCTCTGAATGGATTACTGTCAGTGATCAATTACTGCTGATGACTGGTATATTTCTTACGTATATGGCTGGAGTAATTCCTGTTCAAAAGTCCGGTTCCACATCTCAAAAGAACATAGCTGATGATGGTGCCTTTCCCCAAGGTTCAACCTCTTCTGGTAGGTAAGGGTAAGCACATAAAATATTTATATTCATATGAATGTTTTCCTTACATATGGTTCACGAAAAGTAGAACCTTTCAGGGCTGCCTGTATTTCTTTTCATTTAGTACTTAATTTCAATGCTTTGGAATGTGTATGGCTTTTTTATCTCATTTACCAAGGATATTTACTTTATAAATGTAGTGACACTGCCAGGACAAACAGTGACCAAGAAAATTTGAAGCCTGTCTGGGATGTTGTAAGAGGAAAACTTTTGGATTCTCTAGACATTATTGAACGTGAAAGTGATTTCAGAAATGCTGTTCTTGATGAGCAACAATGTGCAAAGCGACCCTTAAGTTTGTATGCTTTATCTGAAGGTCCAAAGATAAGATTGCTTTGGGCTTCTCTTCAGCAACTTGAGGAAGAGGTAAGCACTGTCTCTGTTGGTTCCTTTGTCTGTAGTTGTTTCGATTTTTTCCTTATGCTGAATTTAGTTCATGTAAGTTCATTCTGTCCAGAGAAATTGCATGCTTTAGTTGAATTCTGTGAATCAATCTTTCTTTGCATCATTCATATACAGGAGAAAAAGAAGATGTTTTAGATGGCAAGTAACGCATGGGAAAAAATGCTATGGTTGCCAAAAACTTATGACACTTCTCTTTTTCTGAGTTTTAATTTAGGACAAACAAATGAATAACCTTGAGAATAAACAAGCTCTTATATTTAGATCCCTGATACAGTGTGATGAATGTGTTATTTAGTTATTTATTGATTCCACAGACCATGAAATAGATCCATGTTTGTGTGAGAAATGAATTAGTGTTGATCTGAGAAGTTGAGTTTCTAAATTCAAAGTTGCCAACATGTGTTAAGAAGGGATCATCTCTTATGATCATATTCAGGGTTTGCAATATGGAAAACTTTGAAGTATGGAACTTCAATAAATTTATTTGTTTGATCTTATCAAATAGATTGCCTTTTTTTTCAGGTGAAAAAGAATGCCGGTACTTCTGATACAGGAAATATGGATGATTGGTTGATAGCCTTTTCCAGAATTATTCAAAATTCCTATAAACCCATATGCTTTGCTTGGATGAAAAAGGAACTTGGGCTTGAAACCTATAATATGGTACTTCAAAAAGCTTATGATAACTGTATGGTTTGTTTTATTGCTAGCTTGTTTGCATGAAGCGTCCTTTTCTTTCCCTCTTCTGACAGGAACTTGTTTCTCTGATAACTGAGAAGTTAAATGGAGACGACACAGTTTTACAAAATATTACAAAGTTGGGGAAGAAGAATCTGTATGCAGAATTGTTGTATTTTCTTAGATTTGGTTCTCTAAGGTAAAAAGAACTGCCGCTATCTCTGTCTCTTGTTGCGTTTATTGCAGTATATTCTAAGATATGAATTTCTAACAGTTGCTTTTAGTGTACTTTATAAAACTTCAAAGCCACTAATCTTATCACTTGTTGCATATATTATCTTGTTACTTGTTTCTTTCTCTTCAGAAACAGTTTTAGCAGTATTTCTATGCATCAATTTTGCTAATACATAAATGGAGAGTGATGACAAGTTTTACATGGGCTAACAGATGCATGTGCACAACTTCCATTTAAATCATTCTCGAAGATGTATAATAATTCCATGTTGCTGGCTTCATAACACCCTCTTTTGGGTTAAGACCTCATATCGACTTGGATTCTCTTTAAGCTGTGGGGTTTTCAAAGTCCATGAATCAAGTGACTTTTGAGTTTGTTCAGTGTAAATGAGCCTGGATGTTTAAGACGTGGGATCTAAACAGCTATAATTGTCCTTTATGCCATGTATTAAGAGAAAGATTTGGTTTTGGAACACAAAGACATTTGAACTTTCCAAAGTTTTGGATCCCTAAACTTTTAGACTTTGTAAAGTATAAGATATTTATTTGTCTTGGAAAATTATGCATGTGTTTTGTTGGAACTGATCGTGTAGGGTTTTTTTTCTTTCTTTTTTCCCCTTTGATACCCAGTTTCCCCCATCTTATCTTGCCATGTATTAAGAGAAACATTTGGTTTTGGAACAAAAAGACATTTGAACTTTCCAAAGTTTTGGATCCCTAAACTATTAGACTTTGTGAAGTAGAAGATATTTATTCGTCTTGAAAATTATGCATGTGTTTTGTGGGAACTGATCGTGTAGTTTTCCTTTTCTTTTTCCCCTATCTTATCTTTCTTTCCTCAAGAATGATTACTCTTGTTTCATGCCTTTACCTTTTTAAAAATTTAAAATCTTAATAGATATGATTCTAACAAGAAGATCATATTCCCTTGACCCATCCACTGGTTGACTAATACTAGATTGATTGGCAGATATGGTACAGACTACAGATCCTAATCATAATTCATATGGCTGTTAATGTGATCTTACTTGGTTTACGTACTATTAGTTGTTTCCAGATAAGGAACTGACTGGAGGTAACTTGCTCTGATGATTGTCCAAAGTAGAATTACTGAAGAACCTATAATTGTGTCAGGTATCTTCACCACTTTGGAATTGGCATTATAATCATGCCAGCAACAAAATGACATCTGTCTCTGATAGTTGCTGTAACCATAAATGTTAGCTGCTATGTTATATATTGTCGCGGGATAACTTGGTCTTGGTTACAATATATGTAGGCTTTGATGTATGCTTTTTCTTTTAATCAAATTTGATTCTATTTTCATAATATATTTAATATATTTGTTGGGAAACTTATTTGTTAATTTATCTATTCTGCAGCAAAGGTTGTTGTTATGACCAAAGCTTGTTTACTTTATATGGGGATTCCATATTGGAAGATCTGGTGATAACTTTAGCAGATGGGATAGCAAGCACTTATTTGGAGCTTATTTCTGTTGATGGCAATTTATCTGATGAAGTGAATGATCTGGGTGTAGCCATCTGTAACTTGTCTACTCGTTCACTCCAAAAGTTGCGTAATGAGGTACGGCTGTTTTTCTTAGTGAGTTTAGGCGGTAGCACCTGTTGGTCTTCAACTCCTTATTGTGTTCATGAACATATTTTCCACTTCTGTAAAACTGTTTCATTTCTTGTCTATGAATATGTATATCATGTTCTAATTATAAAGCTAGCATGACATATTTTTATATTTGGAACACTTCAATAGTGTCTATTTTCTGTTCTCATTCCAGATCAGTGATGTGGAGAGGAGGGAATTGTTTCTCGTATTTGAAAGACTGAGAATGTAATAAAGCTTTCATGTGATATTAGTGCATGTCATTAATGTCTATGGTTACTGAGTGAAATAGTACGGATATGTTTGGTTAATGAGATAATAAGGATATATTTCGTCAGGATTTTAAAGCTTGTGCTTGTTAACAGGTTGCTTTAAACCAGTGGTTGTATCAAAATCTGGAGGCTATAGTATCAATGTATGAGGATCACTTTGACCTCTACACACTTAAGAGACAACTCATTGCGGAAAATAGTAGTGATTATGATGAAACATATAGTTGGTGGAAGAAGCTTATGCTAGGAAAATATGAAAGTGTGCCTACTTCATTGCAGTATGTTGTGATAAGCCATTTCTCTATGTCTGTAAAACGCACCAAGGAATTAAGAGCCCTGACAGGGTGGTACGTTTTCCACAACCTTTCACCTATAAATATTTTCCTTTGCTTGCATCCATGGTCATTAACAGAACTTTGGTGGATTTAGACTATCTGGAAATAACACTGAAATTGGTTAGATACTTGGATACAAAGAAATACTATGGCACTTATAGCTCATATTATTGTCTCTTTCAATTTCTGTGGCTTGTATATGTCCTTATATAATTGTCGCAGAGCACTTAAAGATTAGCTCTATCGCACTGGATTCATGCTTGAAGATCTTTTATTATCTCAGATAGTGTGGGCAATTATAGACACTGTGAAACCAAACATGCTTTGGTGGAGTGGATGGATTCATGTGTGGATAAAAAAAATATTTTCAGACGTGGTGATTTCATTATTCATTATTAATACTTGGCCTCTTAGGGAGTGCTGATGTTGATTGATAAGGACAACTGCAGTAGGATGGTTCGAAATAAGTTTGTTTTTAGATGGCGGCGAAGGCTGTTGCCTTGGTGAAAGTATACTGTCATAGATTCATGAATATAAAAATATATCTTGCTAACTGCAGTATCAGCATGCTCATCAGCATTTCTAGATATGGATTTTATTTTAAAGCCTCAGCCCAAAAAAAATGTCTGAACTGCCTGGGGAGCAGAGTTAGGTTTTGTACTTGTAATGGAACGATAACTTCCTCAGCTTTGTCTGTTCTACCTATGCTAAGTTAATCTCGAAATCTTGCGACTCCCTGTAAAATTGTAAACTAGCAAATCAGTGAATTGTCACGCCTAAGGTCTATTCCACCGTTGCCAAATATTCATAAAACTACTTTCTAAAGTTAAGGTATGGATTTTAGGGTAAGAAGATGCACGATCGAATAACTAAGGTTGTTCCAATCTTTTATACATGGATATTTAATGCATATGTAACTATAATTGTAATGATTGGTTAAATATACATATAAAGGTTAAGGTAATCAATATTTCTTCATTTAGAGCCAACTGAATACCATGAATCCATGTTTGAGTTTTATGATCTAGCCGCAGGTTGCATATATTTTCTGATTCTTAATGTTTATAAAGTTGGTTATAGTTTCTAATCTAATATTCTCTTTGCATATTACAGGAGGTACTATTTCAGCCTGTTCCTTGAGTTCTCCGACATTTGCTTGCCCATGGTTAGAGTTGTCATCGACAAAGTTAGCAATGCAATCTCATTTTTTCTAGTTTGCTTGATTGGGAGGTCCTTAGGACTCATCTATACCGGAATTAGGCAGTCCCTCAGATGGAAGTGAGATGTAAACGGTACCTTACCTTTTTGTTCATCACAAATTTCTATTATAGTCATTTTTGCATGTTGTATTCAGTCTAGAGGAATGTGATCTGCGCATTGTTACTCTGGAAAGCTTTTTTTTTTTTGGCCTCGTGCTGCTTGAAAATTCTCTAAGTCCTTTGCTCAATAAATTTTGAGAAGCTGATTTAGTTCTATGTTAACAACATTTTTGTTGCTGATGTATGATTTTATCCAGATGGTTTCATTTCCATCTATAGTTGAATTTGCCTTTTTTATTTAGCTGTCTCCTCTCCTTTTCTTATGTCCTTGTGGCTTGTGGATAGAAATTACCCCAGACTTTAGAACCATATATATGCATGTGAAGTGATTTTGTTAGCCACTTTGATTAGTGATTTTGTTGAAGATACAGGTCGAAAATAAATATAATTTAACTAATTATATTAATAGTTCTAATCGCATCATTGTTTGTTGAATCTTGATTGATCGACTCTGATTTTGCATGTGTGTTGAATTTTTTGTAATGTTGATGAAGAAAACGGTGGAAACACAGGCATGTGAAAGTGACTGCTAGTGACTAATGCTTTTGAAATGATTGGCAAAAATCTCTCTTCCTCTGTGGCCTACCCATCTTTATTTGCTGAGAATCTTCTTATTATACATCAATCAATTCATGATGTCGGATGTTCATGGTTAACCAACATACTACAACGGTTAATCTGTAGATTCTGTCCTTAGTGCAATTAGATGATAATGTCTAAAGATAATTTGTTCATTTCATTATGGTTAACCAACATACTACAACGGTTAACCATGAAACTAGGGTTAGTTAGCTCTACTTGGTGGTTCAAAGATAAACAAACTTTTGTGATCCAGCATTGAACTGCAGATCATGGAATATGAAATTAGCAAGGGTTGCTATGTGAGACTGAGATTGCTTGCAAGACATGAATGGAATCTTTTACTTTTTCTTAGAAAGCTAACTCTCTTAGGTAGGACGTACAGATTGATTTAATAAAGTCATTTGTACGAATGGTCTTTACCTTACAAATAACATAACCTTTGTCTTTATCACTCAATGATTTTTTCAAATTTGAATTTCATTTACATCTTCTATTTCCAAGTTTAATTAGAGATAATCTTTTGATTAGCTGATAATTTTGCCTCATTGAGTGTGTCAATAATGCTCAATCACATCTTGACCCCATTTTTGATGTATTTCCATTTTCTTCTCTTTCCTTGGTTATTATTAGTTTGGTCAATAATTGCCAGAAAAAGTTGCTACAGTTGTCAATTATTTATTACTTGAATGAGGTTGATATGTTGGTGAAATCCTTTTCTTTAAGCTAAGCTACAAAAATAATGAAATTAGAGTGAGATATGGGGGGGTTGAGGGGTGAGCTCAATATGTTGACATTATTGGTCAGAAAACAGTGTGTCCTTGGATTTGCTGCTAACTGCCTGCCAACTAAAAGTAAAGTTTTTATTTTTCAACATATTTGACCTTTGCATGGCAATGGCATCCCATGCATTCCCCTTGATTATGATGATGTCAATATTCCCCAACTTTCTACCTATATACTCTAACCCCAACCAAATATGACGCATGTGTCGAGTTGGATTTAGTTGTTTTTTTTTCATATCGTGTCTAAAAGTATCGTTTTATTTAATCAAAATTCAGAACTGTCTATGTTAGTAGTATCGAGGCAGAAAATTTTAAATAAAGAAAGAAGATTTTGGTCCATCTTTCATGCTTAACGATGCCCTTTGCTTTGCTTTCCTATGACCGGTCTGGTCTCTTTTGCTTTTTAGGGTTTCCCTAAACTACAAATGGTACTTTTGTTGTTGTTGTTTCAGACAAAAACACTGCTTTGAAGGCCTTTACCATCACCCTCTTTTAAGATTTTAGGATAATTTACTTATTCATATGAATATAAAATTAACAAAATTCTGCCTATATTTATTTAACATGAATCATTAATGTATTAAAAAGACCGTTTTTTGGTAAGAATTGTTAGACATCACGTATGAATATGATGAGGTTTTGTTCATTCGGAATTAAAGACCATCCTCGTAGTTTTAATTCTTTCAGAAAAAAACAACTTATGAAGAACACGACTATTGTTATGTGTAACCACAGTCCAATTCTTGACTGGTCAATATACCCTATACAGCTATATCTATTTAAAATTAAATTTCAATGGGCTACTTTTTCTTTCGATAATAACCAAAACCGCCGCCTGCAATTTTTTTTTCATTTTTAGTTAGCCTGCAATTATTTAAATGTTGATTGTCGATTGTCGGTGTTCATTATTTTTCTTGTTTTTATTTGTTATATTTTTCAATTTTTTTAATAAGAATTTCTGCTCTTATAGCACGTTTTTCCTCTGCTTTTATGACACGTTTTTTTGTAGTTTTATTTCATTTGTCGTTTTGATATGTTTTCAGCATACTTTAGTGGTCGTTTGGCGCTCGTACAAAGATGTTCACGACGCTAGTTTATGATTATGATTCTGTCGGTGGTCATAGAAAGATAGATTCCCACTCGGTTGATGGTTATTTGCCGACGTAATCAGTCCTAGGTAGCGGAGCAATCTGCTTGATAGTTTGGCTCGGTCACCACTTCTTTTTCATACCTTACCGCGTCTCGTTTGGATAGAGACAAGGAGATTCAAGAAGGCTTTTGAATTTTAACAGTATGATAATTTTTATGAAAATATTTACTTTTCTTTGCACTTTTGGATTTTTGTATGGGATTTTGGTGGACTAGTTCCTATAATTATCCCTTATGGATGCATTATTTTATAATATATTCTATAAATTTTTAATAAAATTCAGTTGTCATTGTCAAAAAAAATTAATAGACTTAAATCATAAAATATTTATGATAGTAATTATTAGATAGTATTTTTTTATAAGAAAATTAATTGATGCCTTTCTATTTTAGGGGCTAAAGATTTAATTTAAAATTTAATTTAGATGGTTTAAAATTTAAAATTTAAGGTTAGAATTTAAAATTTAGAGTTTGAGTTTTAAATTTTATTTTTTAAAAAATAATGCGCAGGCTTGTGCAATTTTCTATGCACCATGATCCATATGTATTAAAAAAGTCGCTCTTTCTAATATTTGTATGAATATTTATGCTCACATTTAAATAAGCATCCAAAGATCTCTATATAATATTGTAATTTCCTAATTGAGTACATTAAGTCCACCCTTATTAAATTTCAAAAACTCAATGCATCTTCCACATTCCAAATATTTCGTATAATTATATAAACTTCTCCATTAATTAATTTCAAAACTTACTTTCTATTCACTTTTGGTGAAGCTTCTTCTCTTTCTCTTTCTCTTTCCCTTTGGTTTGCTTTCTCTGATTCCCATAGATTTGGGTTACTTTTCCTTTTCTCCTGGCTAGCTTAGGTGGTTGATGGGTATTGAACCCTTGTGGGCTCTTGTAGGGGTGCCTGCTTCTTTTGCTTCACCGACGTCTACACTCTACATGGCAGCCGCAGCATTCATTAAACCTCCACCACCACCACCGCCACCGCCACTCTCAAAACCCCACTTTCTCCTCATCTGCCTCTCTCTTTTCTTCACACTTCTTCTTCTCCTTAACCCCACTATAAACCCCTCGGCCGACACCAGGCGGCTCCTCCCGGATACTTCCTCAGAACCCACTTCTTCTACCATGAACATCCACCAAACGCCAAAACCTCACTCTTCCTCTTCTTCTTCTTCTTCTTCTTGGCGTAGACAGTTTGGAGCTGCTGCCCATGAAGTTCCAAGCGGTCCAAACCCTATTTCCAATAGGTAATGCTAGTTCCATTTGTGGACTGGAGGCATCAAACCCTACGTATATACTAGTTGAAGATGATGGAAAAGGTTAATGTTGATTTGGTCGATATATCTTTGTGAGTAGTGTTCACTTCCGCCATTGATATACTACTTGTCTTCTCTTACAAGGGTTTCTTACCTTGTTCTCGTGCTTTTCTTTTGTTTTTGTTTTTCTTTCACTTTTTTAGAAATTTATTTTAAGAGAGATGCTATATGTTTTTTTTTTCAACATGTATGCAAGCTATCTGTTTACTTTATTTACTTTGCGTTTATTATCACGGCAGATTCATAAATATATTTGAGGTCTGGCCCAGGTAAAATTTTAAGGTGAGCATAAATCATAAATATTATAAAATTTTAATAACTAATCTATAAAAATTAAATAAATTAAAAATAAATATGTGAATTTTAAAAAATTCAAGGTAAGCAGGGAGAACCAATGTTACATTTGGATGCGCCATCGGTTCCTTGTATGGTTTTTTCCAATGATACGTTTTTTTTTTGGTTTATTGATTGAGTTAAATTTTTCCAATGATACGTTTTTTTTTGGTTTATTGATTGAGTTAAATTTGGACTTTTTTCATATGATGATTTGCTGATGGTAAGACCAAGGGCGGTGGTTAACTTTTATTTGTATTTTCTCTTGTTTTAATCATTAAAACTTTTAATTTTTTACGCTTTAATTATTTATGTACTACTGTGTAACAATTTTATTTTAAAAATAATTAATTTTATTTTACCTCTAAAATTTTAAAAGTTTATTTTCACAATTGTTTTATATTTTTCGATACTTGCCAAGCCCCGATCACAGTTTAACAAATAAATTATAACAAATCGTAACATAAATTATTAAAATATAACGATTAAAAGTTTGGTGATTAAAATAAAGTAAAAAAAAACATAAATGAGTTTGGGTGTAGTTAACCCTAAGAAAACGAAGAAGAGACTGGAGAGTGCATGGTTTAAGACAAAAGAGTGCATGGGTTTCCTTTGCTTCCATTCTGTTTTATGGAGGTAGAAAATGGCAGCAGTGTCAAGTCAATGTCACAGTGAAGAAGAAGAAGTAGATGATAAAAACAACTATTGTTTTTGTCTGAAAAAGGTTTATTTGGTCAGTATTTTGGAACTTTGCTCTTGTCTTCTCCAACGCATAATCCGGGAAAAGTCTTGCATTCTTAATTATTTCCTTATCATCTTCCTGTTGTTGAATTAAATATTTCCCCATTTTATGCTTTCTGATTCACCTAATCATTATGTTATTTCCTCCTCCCAATCCCTAAACACAGTTTAAGTAAAAACATTAAAAATGTATTTTACTGAATTATTTATTTAACTATGAGATGCAGTGTAGTGATTGTTCATCTCATCTTTTAATTATGAAGTTAAGCGTTCGACCCCTATTTACAAAAATAAAATACTTTTCATTATTAATAGTTTATCTCTTAGTGAAAACACCTGTGACGAGAAAATTAGTCGTTGCGACGATGAATATCATAGCTCAAACTACATTAAAATAGACTAAGTTAAAGGTTGGATTATGTGAAATATTACAACTTCGTACCAACTTATTGTAATCACTAAATTACATTAAATATTAGTATCAAAATTTGTAAAATATTTGAAATTACGTAACTTGAAAATTAAAACAAATTAGTAAAATGTTGGTAATAATTTAAGTAATTTTATTAAATAAGAAATAGTTTATTCGTTAAATTAATTTTAAATAAAGATGAATTTACTCTTTATTATTAATTATAAGGTTAAATATAAAATAATTTTTAAAGTATCTCGTCTAACATTTAGGTGTTTAAATTATTTTTTAAATAAAATAAGTATTTAAAATTTTTATTTTTGTCGAAATAAATGTATAACTTAAAAAAATTATATACAACCATTAATTTACACGTGGCCAAAAAACTCAAATTCACAAAAGTGCTAAGCACATATTTAGGCAAAATATAAAATTTTAAACACCTAATTTGACAAAAAAAACTCTACACACCTATTTAGATCAAAATAAAAAAAATAGTTTAGTCACTAAATGAAAGAAAAAAAATACTTTGGGCACTATTTTATATTCAAGCCTAATTATTGTTGTTTTTTTGGGTAAACTACCCCAAGACCACGAAACAATTGGTTTAATTTTATTTTGACCACTAAACTATAAATTTTATCAATTAGACCACTAAACTATTAAAATAGTTTCAATCAAGTCACTTGATGTTAATTTTTTGACGAAATTGGTGATGTGACAGTTAAATAAATTTTTATAATTATACATTTAATCCTATTTACTTACACATTTTATCATTTTAGTCATAATTTTAACCAATTAATAGAATATACCTCAATTACACATGTAGAAGTATATTTAGGGTTTATGTTATTTGGGGTTTAAATATGAGGTTTATGAATATAATTTAGAATTAAAGTTTAAAATTATAAATTTAAATTTTATAGTGTGAAGTTTAAACAAACATATTTTTGTAAAAAATTTACAAGACAATACATCAAATATTACGTGTTGTTGTTTTGAAGGAGTTATATTATGTGTCGTTAAGAGCCCAAAACAAAGAAAGGATATAAAGCTTTTAGTTTAATGGGTTTCATGCGCCATGTGAAATACGAATTGGCCCGACCCTTTCACTGAACCCGGATGGCAAACGGATAGCTTAAACCCTACCCGGAGTCTGTAAACCCTCGCCCGATGTTCATTCTATTTCCAAACACTCCAAATTTCTAGTCTGGAATTGCAGGCAAAAGAAGGGAGACGTTTTCAACTCGTTAAATTGCCAAACCCCGTTTTATTTTCCTGCAAAATCATCCTAGAAAATGTTTTTGAGAAATCGTCATATCAGAAAATTTTCAAGCTTTTTGTCCCACTTTCCCACAGGTCTTGTATAGTTTTCCTTTTCCTGGAATAATTTTTTCTCCCAATCAATTATGCGTTGATTGACTTTGTTTTTTTCTCTCAAATTCAGGTTATCATCATCAACCGTCTAGACGATTACTCAACTCAGTAGCTTCCTCATCGACTCATTTGTTTCAGCAATGCCGTGGAATTAACACTAGATTTTCCGAGAGATTTTCAGGTAATCCCTTTAGAAAAATGTTAGAAGCTCATAACTTATGTTCTTGATGCAACGTAAGTTTCAGCATTTGGGTGACTTTTGACTCTCCTAATTTACCGAACACAGTCTCTTTCAGGCACTCAACAATCTCACAACAATCTCGTTTCTCTCCTTCTGAAACCCATTTATTGTCTTTCATTAAATCTGCTTTTGATCAGCTCCAAGGTATTCGAATCTACTACTTTTTTTTCTGATACTTTGAATAGATGTTAATTAACTAATTTAACGTCTTTGATTTAGGTCCTAATCATTTCTGGTTGAATAGAGTTGATGAAAGCAAAGATTTTTTAAAGGATGGTACGATTTTAGTTGTTGCTGGAAGTTTATTTGAGAAAGTAGGACGCCATCCGGGTGTTATATTTGAAAAAGTGAAGTTGCTTCAGCAGAGGTAGAGAAATAGTGGATATTTGTTTGTCTTAGCTTCTTGAATGCTGTGTTTTTTTTTTTTTTTGGTCTGAGAAAAAAAGTTCATATTTGCTGTTGTAGGTTCCCTACGATAAAGGTTATTGGTTTCCAGGACCGCAGTTCAGTTTGCTCTGCTGATGATCAAAGTCAACTTATTCAATTGACAATGGAAGAGTACATTACATTTCCTGTCTTGTTTTCAAACAAAAACTTTTCTAAGGTACAAAAACTTTTCGAGTGAGAGTTGCATTTTACTTCAAAACATACTCTCACAATTAAGTTATGCCATCAAGTATGATCCCCTCAGCTTCTCATAAGGAACCAGTGGCCATGTGTTACCTAGCCTGTGTTGCCTCTATGATTTTTAACATGGTTTACAAATTAGAATCTGTTTAGCATGGTTGACCAATTTCTTCTCAAGGATCTATTCTGTTGTATTTCTTGACATTATACATTTATCAAGTAGATTGGTTAATTTTTTTCTTCTTTTTTCTCTTTATGTACTTAGTTGACGGATGAGGCTTGCTTCATTTTGTCCAAAGATTTTAAGAATCCTCTAGTTTTCACTGAGAAGGACCTGGATATAGCAATGCTTAACAAAGGTATATTTGTTACTTATGTCTAACAACTAATTTATTCACTTTGATGTAGTTGTTTTCATTAAGAATCTTTCATCAGTTATGAACTGATTGCTGCGCTCTGTTTCTATTACATTTTAGAACAACCATAACATTTATTTTCTCACAAATTTTACGGCCTTTAGACTCCAAAATTCTTAGTATAATTAGTGACCTTTGAGCTTCTTCTTAATTTGCACGTTCAAAAGCAATCATAAATGGGTTAACTTATGAACATGGGCTTCTTCATTTGCAAATTGAAGCAATCATTTGAGGGACGTATAAATGCATTTTCTGTAAGTTATTCGAGAAGTGTTAGAGTTTGAGAGAGAGTGTAAGTTATCCGAGAAGTGGTAGAGTTTTATTTAATCTATAATTAGAGTTTATTCCCAAGTCAGTAGTTTAGATTTAATAGAAGTCTTATTTAAATTAGGAATAAGTACTATTTAAATTAAAGATAAAAGTATAGTTTTAGTTATATTCTTGGTATTAAAAAGCGCGCCTCAGGCGCGCCTGAGGCCTGAGGCGAGCGAGGCGAAGAAGAAAACGCCTCGGAGGGTTGAGGCGAAGCGAAGTACATGATGCGCGCGCCTCCGGTCGCTTCTGCCTGAGGCTTGAGGCGAGCGAGGCGACGCCTCTGAGGACCGAGGCGTGATTTATAAAAAAAACACGTGTTTTTATATTTTTTATTAGAATATACCTTATATTTTAATTAAAAAAATACCTTTAATTGTTAACCTAAAACCCAAATTCACGATAAACAAAACTCAGCCTCTCTCTAGTCTCCAAATTGCTCTGCCTCTCCCCAAATTCTACCGTCGCCGGCAAGCCCAGAGGACCCAGCCACCGTCGCCGCCAAGCCCAGCCACCGTCGCGACTCGCGGGTAAGAGCAGCCACCAACGCTTTAGCCAAACCCAGCTTGATATGTTTGTTTTCTTATATCTCTTTATTTAATTTGAGACTTAAGTACAAATTTAAGTAGGAAATATTTTTATCTTTAGGCATTTATAATAAAAGTATCATATTTTTAAGTACAAAATATGTTATATAGTTAATTTATAAATTTTTAAGAAAAAAGGGCGCTTCACCTACAAAATGCGCTCGCCTTTGCTTCTCGCCTCGCGCCTCGGCTTTAGGGACCTTTGTCGCCTCGGAGCGCATCACGCTTTTTAAAACCAAGGTTATATTAGAACTCTATATCAGCCTATTTAAAGGCTTACTCTGTATACATTTGATAGAAAAGAATAATAAGAAAATACAGAGAAACACATTGTTCTCTCTGGAAAATATCTTGTCCATCTTCTTCAAACAACAAATCCCTAACCACCGATCACACACAAACCACCATTATTCATTGCATCTTCGGCCACCATGGCCCCTTTCTCACATGGTATCATGAGCCAACATTGATCTTGATGTCGTCACCACTGCTGCCATCTCTGATCTTTCTTTTCATATGCACACTTTTTTTTCCGCTGCTATTATTAGGCCACGCTCGTTCCTTGACTTCTCTTTCGTTGGAATCTTACATCTCTGGTGAAATCTTACATCTCTGGTGAAATTTCTGCTCGTTTATTTTTGTTGTTTTGTCGAAAAGGTTATAGTTTAGCCTTAAAAAATGTATTTGGTTCTATCTTAGCCATCCGTCCTAAAAAGATAGGAGAAAAGGTTATAGTTTAGCCTTAAAAAAAACTATTTGGTTCTATCTTAGCCATCCGTCCTAAAAAGATAGGAGAAAAGGTTTTAGTTTAGCCTTAAAGAAAAACTATATTATTTTTCAAGGGGTTCTACATCAAAAATCCAGCTGGGACTCTAGTACGTGTAACTACCAGCTTGAGGGAGAGTGTAGATTCTTGTGATCGTTATTGAATGGAAGCAGCTACTTAGTCCGTGAATGGTAGAAAAAGCTGGAAGACATCTCAGAAGATGCAAAAAAACCAGAAAAAGATCATCACTGACGGAGGAAAGCTGGAAGACATCTAAGGAAGGTGCAGAACCAACAACTATAACAAAGTTGGTAGTAATCTCAAGAAAGATGCCGAAACCAGCAACATCAGCTGCAAATTTTCAACAATGATCGTGCAAAGAACAACATGATTATATCCTAGTTGTTCAACTCAATGGCTCCCGGAAAAGGGAGATCTTTTTCTCTAAGAAATAACAGAAGAAATATGAGTAGGGCATCACATTCAAGATCCAAGCTGGTGCTCTACTACGTTTGCTCACCAGCTTGAGGGGGAGTGTAAGTTATTCGAGAAGTGTTAGAGTTTGAGAGAGAGTGTAAGTTATCCGAGAAGTGGTAGAGTTTTATTTAATCTATAATTAGAGTTTATTCCCAAGTCAGTAGTTTAGATTTAATAGAAGTCTTATTTAAATTAGGAATAAGTACTATTTAAATTAAAGATAAAAGTATAGTTTTAGTTATATTAGAACTCTATATCAGCCTATTTAAAGGCTTACTCTGTATACATTTGATAGAAAAGAATAATAAGAAAATACAGAGAAACATATTGTTCTCTCTGGAAAATATCTTGTCCATCTTCTTCAAACAACAAATCCCTAACCACCGATCACACACAAACCACCATTATTCATTGCATCTTCGGCCACCATGGCCCCTTTCTCACATTTTCCTAAATTCTTCTCTTTCCCCCTTTTTTCTCCTTCCTCCTATATAACTGTTCGTATGCCCTAAGCTCTCTTTGACATGCTCTTCCTTTCAACATGGGTATTACCATATCAAAACATTTCTTCTTTTATGGCTTTTACAACCTCCCCCGTCTCTTTGTGTTGGATCTCTTCTCAAAGTAATTATCTTGTTATGGATATGGTTTGTGGACTATGTTTTTACCTGTATTTATGCACTCGACTGCGTTTACATGTACACATGTGGGTACACAATTTTCTATGCATGCATGTACACTTACATCCAAATTTCTTGTCTTCTGGTTCGGCTTCCCTTTGCAGCCTTTGAGGAGTTAAGTCTGCAATGCCAAGTTAATAATACAGCAGTTCATAACTTGAAAAGCTCGTGGTCGAAAGAAGCTGAGATCATTAAGGAACCCCAGTTTTGCACTGCTTTGCAGAATTTACTTCTTTACTTTCCCGGTATAGGTCTTTTATAGCACTAGTTCTTGTGATAGTACATCAGCTTCAGCAAATTTGTAAGACGGTCAAATGAAAAATGTGGTATTCTCATTGCACTCATTTTTTTTTTAAACAGCATGTATCTCAGCAGATGAAAGTGGGAAGCGCCTGTTCCTTTCTGATAGCAATCATCATCGGATAATTATATTTGATGGCAATGGGAAGATTTTAGACTGTGTAAGCACTTCAACTCATAAGTTGCAGAGGCTGTCTTAAGAGCTATCTTTGGCTTGTGGTTATCCTCAACTATGCAGTGTTTTGACTGATAAATTTAGTATATACTGCAACGAGTAGAAATAGAAGGAAAATTGGGTACTTTCCCAAACTACTTAATTTAACAAAATGCAAAAATGACAACAAGGTTTGCTTTTGAAAGAAAAAAAAATCAAACTGATTCTTTTTCTCCTTTTTGGCTACTTAACTTAAATGATCTGAAATAGGTCAGGACGAGATCATTTTTGGCATATTCCCAAACCTAATATAACTGTTGGATAGTCTTCAATGGATGCCACATAAATTTTTGTGCTCTATGTGCTACTAATAATTTCTGGCTACTGATGTGAAATTTTGGGTTCAAAGATTTCTTATATCCTTGTTATCCTTTATTTAGTATTTTCCCTTATATATAAGCTGAAATAAGGGACAAAACAGTTTAGATTCAAACTTAAATTTTTTATATGTCAGATTGGTTCTTGCCCAGGTTTTGAGGATGGTGAATTCGAGTCTGCAAAGCTGTTACGCCCTGCTGCTTCCTTTTATCATGATACTGATGATTGCCTTTATATCGTAGATTCTGAGGTATGATCTTAGGGTCTTTACATTGTTTCGTATTGTAGCTTATATTTGAGGCACTAAGGTCTCGGTGTTTAAAAATCTCTGTGCTACAATATTGTTTATGATTTTGGCAAGAAACAGAATTTAAATTGAATGCTTCTGACAATTTTCTTGATGTATATAATGTGCATCTTAGGCTCTCAACATTAGGCTTCCTTTGTTACATGCTTATTTCTAGATAAATATAGATTGAACAATTGAGATGAATTCTTTGCAATTCTAGCCTATAAGTCACTCGGAATATTTTGGTCTGATGTATATAATGTCATTGTGACACGCCAATGGAACTCTGATTAGGTTTTAATTAATATTTTTGGTTTGGTCCTATCTGTTAAGAATCATGCCATCAGGAGAGCTGATTTGGAAAGGAGGGTTTTGGAAACAGTTTATCCAACATCTAGCAGCCACAAGAGAAGCACTAGTTTGTGGACCTGGATCAGGACCAAGCTGGGTTTTGCCAGTGATGCTGATGTGAAATTTGAAGAGCAAGATTCCCGGGCACTAACGTGTCCTTGGCATCTGATGAAGTCAGAGAATAATACTTTTTTAATTACCAGTCGAAGGTAAATCTTCTTATTGTACATCTCTTATCAACACTTCAGGTACATTTTCCCTAGAGTTCTATCACACTCCTTAAAGCTCCGTAGTTGTTAAACATATTCTTCACAGCCTTCACTTTTTATTTGTTTATTCATTTTTTATAATTTTGTTAGTTGCTTATTTGCTGTTTTAACTTCAAGGTAATGAAAATTATCAATCTTCTGGTGCCAAGCTAGCAACGTGGACTTGCTAACAGTGCTCCAGCAATCCACGTTTTTATTGTTGTTGCAAATGTCTTCAATCAGTAGGCCACACAACTGATGCTTATAATTCTACTTAATGGTGTTTGCAGCTTTGAGAATTTATGGGTTATGGATTTAGCATCAGGAGTGATTAAAGAAACTGTCAAAGGTTCAAAGTTTTTTTCTATATGTTCATTATTAGTATTCTAATCAGCTGAACCCGTCTAATATTTCTTATCTCATTTCGATGAAGGACTTCCGAATACTTTGGAGTTCTGCAGGCACTTTATCTTGGAGAAAGTATCCCTCTTTAAAATGATGCCAGATTATCTGTTGCAACAGCAAAGTGATGCCAACTTATCACGAGAGGAGCTCCCATATGCTGGTCTTATATCATGTGTTGCAACTTTTGAAAATCACATAATCATGTGTGACACTGGTACTCGATTTTTGTCTGTTTTATGTTTTGCCTCTTTAATCAGATGCATAGTGAGGTTTTCAAGGATGACTCATTTCTTAATGTGCATTTCAAGTGGGTCAGGGAGTTCTGAAACTAAATAGAGAATCTGGAATCAGTTCAAATTTCCAGTTTTCTAATCTCGGGATGCTTGGACTACCTTACTGGCTGTCCTTCCCTCTGGAAAGTTTTTATGCTGTGTGAGTATTTTTGGTCTTTCTAAAAGTGTTCTCCCTGAATTCCTTTGTTTTTCTCTCAATCCCCTTCCCTTTTTTAATTCTCTCAGTGCTCCCCCCCCCCCCCCCCCCCTGCATAGATGGATTCATGCCAAGTTATTAATGTCTTGCAAACCCTGCATAATGACAGTATTGTTCTACTGTGGCTGTTTAAGTGAGAGCTTTTCATTCTAATTCCACTGATTTTTTTCTATCTTTTCTTGGCTGATTTACAGTGCTGCAGGACTTTCTGTCGGACAAACTGATCATATTCAGCAATTCAGTTTGTTGCCAGGTAGATTACTGGCTACAGTTAGTATCTTGTTCTTTGCATTCCATTGTACAAATAATGTTTAACTGCTATGATCCCCATTCTTTCAAAGGTTCTTAGATGTATACCTGCATCTCATGCCATTGTTTGATTCTTTTTTCTATGGCCAAAAATTGCTTTCTCTAACAGGTAGGGTTGACATCCGGTTAAGCATATACATCCCCAAAGACACTGAACTTGTGGAACCTTTGTATGAAAGTTGCATATGGTGCCAAGCAAGGGGGGCTGCTACTGAGTTATCAGTGGTGGAGAGTGTGGCAGGATCCTCGGAGAAGGTTTTCACCTTGCATTCATTTTGATTTCCTCTGGCTAGTTGTGGGATAAGGAGCTTAATTAATTCAGTTATTGGGTTTATACAGGTTGGTGTTGCACAACAATGGTATGATGAACTGGACAATCTTGCCTTCGAGACACCTGAATCAGAACAGTTAATCGAGGATGACAATGCTACTACGGATACAAAATCTCAAGATGAGAGAATTCACATTGATTCTGTAGTTAACACAAGCCCTGGAACAAGTGAGGTATAATTTTCTCTCCATCTTTCTCTCTCCCCAGTGATTGGTACTGCATGTACCAGCTTTTATGTTCTTTGGCCTAGGCACATGCGATTGATTTCGGTTTTTAACTTCCACCATTCAGGTTATAATTTATGCAGCACTGTATCTAAAACTTAGAAGAAATCGTGATGTACAAGATGACAACAATCAGGAGCAATTTGCAGCAAGGATAGCAAATATTTTGAACCCCAAGGGAAATGAAAGGTTTGGTGGCGATTCTTGCACCAAGTTCTTGTTAAAATCTAACAGAGATTTGAGAGACCTCATTTTCATAAAACCATTGCATGTGAGGATAAAGTTCAATTCTCCAAATCACCCAAAAGCTGATAACTCAAAAGACATCATCTTAACTGATTCCTCCATTAATGTTGATGTATCCTTGAACTGAAGGCATGATTGTTGATGCTGCCATGTTTTTTTATGATTTAACATTGCCGTATCGATGTACCATATAATTTGGTTCGGAAATTTAAGCTGTAATACTCTTCTTTTTTATACCTGTAATTCTGTCATCTCTCTTACATTTTCACTGTTTGGTAGGAAGGAAAATTAGCTTCTTTTTCATTGTATTTGTTGACGTCTCTTTGTAACTCTGCTTCAAGGCTGAAAGATTTTATCACATAACATGTTAGATACAATGTCCACAAAACACAAGAAGGATCCCACATCTGTCTCCATTTTCCTCGGAATTTCCCTCCCTATATAACAAAAATACAAACCTCTTTTTGTCCGTTTCACAACCAACAGCACAACTGTAGTAAGAATGTTTCGCTTGCTTTTTGTTTCAATCCTAAGGCCACTGTTTCTTTCAACCACCTTACTGTTCCATGAAGGTTTTACCTTGTTCTGGGATTTCCTCCTGGAACCCTGTATGGTTAATTTGTTAGGAGCCATCACAGATTAATCCAAGTTGTTTATAGGAGCCATTTGTGATTAAATACCAGCACTTCCTTGGGGTTATCTCACCAAGTTTTGAGATTCATAGTTCCAAAAAAGGTTTTAAGCAGCAATTCTGAATCCAAAAGAAAAATGGGCTGTCTTCCATGTTTTACTTCCTCGGAAAAGAAGGCAGCTAAAAGGCAAACCAATTCTTGCAGAAACGATGATAAAACCCCCCCTACAATTGAAGTTTTTCTTCCCCAGCAACACCCTCCTGGTAATGTCAATGTTCCCTGATTATTGCAATCACCCAATCTTCCTTTGCAAATGCATGCAGTTCTGAATGTATGGCCTTTCTTTTCATCAGAGACCATTCCTAAACCAAGTACTTCAGAGACCGGTAACAACAACATCGCAGCGGAAACGTTCACCTTCCGTCAATTGGCAACAGCAACCAGGAACTTTAGACAAGAATGTTTGATAGGGGAAGGCGGTTTCGGTCGAGTTTACAAGGGAAAGCTTGAAAAAACTGGCCAGGTATTGCATACTTCTTCCGTGGCTTGCATTGAAGTTTTTATTTATTCTTTCAGTCACATACTCACTTCGGGTTTATTTCATTTTAGGATGTAGCCGTAAAGCAGCTTGACAGAAATGGATTGCAAGGAAACAGGGAATTTCTTGTTGAGGTTTTGATGCTAAGCCTGTTACACCATCCGAACCTAGTTAATCTTATCGGATATTGCTCCGATGGCGATCAGAGGCTTTTGGTTTACGAGTACATGCCATTAGGATCTCTTGAGGACCATCTACTTGGTATACTTTCTTCTTTTTCCTTTCATTTATGTTGGACAATATGAATTCATAGGAAGGGTATGCATTAATATTGTATGTATTGTTTATCTTCCGAACTTCAGATATTAGCCCGGGTCAGAAGCCATTGGACTGGTATGCCAGAATGAAAATCGCAGTAGATGCCGCTAAAGGTTTAGAATATTTGCACGATAAGGCGAATCCCCCCGTCATCTACCGCGATTTGAAGTCCTCAAACATCTTGCTGGATGAAGAACTCAAGGCCAAACTCTCTGATTTCGGGTTGGCCAAACTCGGACCTGTAGGGGACAAAACACATGTATCTTCCAGGGTCATGGGAACATATGGATATTGTGCCCCGGAGTATCAAAGAACCGGACAATTAACGGTGAAGTCCGATATTTACAGTTTCGGAGTTGTCTTGTTGGAATTGATCACCGGAAGAAGAGCCACAGATACCACGAGACCGAACAAAGAACAGAATCTAGTTACATGGGTAAGCTAACTTTTTTCCAACACCTTCCCCTCATGTTTTCTTTTAACAATCAATATGTTATTGATTCTTTTCTAAACTTCAACCATTTCCAGGCTCAACCAATGTTCAAGGATCCAAGTAGGTTCCCGGAACTCGCCGATCAACTTCTCGGTGGCGATTTCCCGTTAAAAGGCTTGCAACAAGCTGTGGCAATATCGGCCATGTGCCTGCAAGAGGAAGCCGAAGTACGCCCCTTGATTAGAGATGTGGTGTCTGCTTTGAGTTGCCTCGGAAATGATCCGGATGCAAACACGGCTTCTTCTGGTTCGGCTTCCATGGAATCCGATGGCGAAAGCTACGATGATGAACTCGGCAGGGAAGAACGGCAACGAGCTGTGGCAGAAGCCATGGAATGGGGTTCAAATTCAAGGCGCAACAAGGCGCAAACCCATAGCGCTGTGCTATAAATTTTGCGGGACATATTTGTACACACTTGGACTGCATATACTGATGTAAAATATTTGTTGATAAAATATTATATTTAGGTTATAGTGAGAAAAATATATTTTTAACGTCAATAATAAAATGGATAAATATTATATACACAGCGGTGAAAACTGAAAATTTCCACAAACGTCTTAGTTTTAGGGTATATGAATTTAATTTAGGGTATAAGATTTAGGGGTTTAGGTGTACAGAGTTAGAATTTAGGGGTAGTTGTTTCAATTTAAGGTTTAGGTTTATAATTTAGGGTTTAAAATTTAAAACCTAAATCTTCACCATATTACCCTAAAAACTAAACCCTAACCTATAAAACTTAAATTATAACCCTAAACTTTAAATTGAAATAATTATCCATAAATTCTAAACCCCTACACCTAAACCCCTAAACCATATACCCTAAACTAATTCCCTATACCCTAAAACTAAGGCGCTTGTGGAAACTTTCAGTTTCCACCGCCAGTGTATAGGATATTAATCCTAATAAAATATGGGTAATTGTTCTATACACAAGCGCTTGTGGAAACTTTTTTACACAAGCGCCTTAGTTTTAGGGGTTAGGGACTTCGTTTAGGGTTTAAAATTTAGGGGTATAAGTGTAGTAGTTTTGAATTTAGAGATTGTTGATAGAATTTTGAGTTTAGGGTTAAAATTTAGGGTTTATAGGTTAAAACCTAAATCCCCACCCATATTACCCTAAAACTAAACCCTAACCCTAAACCCTAAATTCTAACCTTAATTCCTAAATTCTAAACATGAACCCTAAATTCTAAACCTTTACACTAAAACCCCTAAACTCTAAACCCTAAACACTAACCCTAAACCCTATAATTGAGGCGCTTGTGGAAATAAAAATTTTCCACCGCCAGTGTATAGGATATTAATCCATAAAATATATTAATTTTATAAACACAATTTACAATTTATATTTTAATAAAATAAATAAAATCAATTTAGCTGTCGCAAACTAACATAAATATTACATATTTATATAATATCAAAGGATTAATATCCTATACACATGCGGTGGAAACTAAAAGTTTCCACAAGCGCCTTAGTTTTAGGTTATAGGGAATTAGTTTAGGGTATAAGGTTTAGGTATAGGTGTTTAGAATTTAGGGATAGTTGTTTCAATTTAAGGTTATAATTTAGGGTTTATATGTTAAAGTTTAGTTTTTAGGGTAATATGGTGAAAATTTAAATTTTAACCTATAAACCTTAAATTATAACCCTAAACCTTAAATTGAAACAACGATCCTTAAATTCTAACCCCTTATACCTAAATCCCTAAACCATATACTCTAAACTAACTCCCTATAACCTAAAACTAAAACGCTTGTGGAAACTTTCAGTTTCCACCGCCTGTGTATAGAATATTTATCCAATATCAAAATCAAATATTAATACATTTTATAAAATGGAAAATATGTATGGATTTCAATATATTAATACCAACTCAATATTTGACTTTTATTTAGATCGAATTGCGTCGTACACTTAATTTTGATAGATAAGTCTCTCAACAGAAATTTTTTATATACACAAAACTTCAAACTTCAAACTTATTTAAACGATATCAAATTACTTAACACTTGGATCAACCCGTTGGTTTTTAATTTTTTTTTTTTAGTTTGTAATAAAAATTCGGTGAACAAACCAACCCAGTCAAGAGAGAGAGAGAGAAATCTTAGATTGGGCCAGAAACACCTGATAGATTGGACCACAAGCTAGCCGTGTTGGTCCTTGATAATGATTTTTCTATAGAGCTGAATCCGGAAAACAATTCAGAATCAGAGCGAACGTAACCGGGAATCCAAGAAATTCTGTCGGATACGGAAATTATACTTAAAAACATTCGATTCTTGTTTTTCTCCGATACAATAAACATTCGATTCTTAGAGGCAGGTAAATTATTTATTCCCGTGTTATTTGTTAGGGTTATCAACTTATCAATAATTTTTCTTTTTTAACCGATTTCATTTGATGTACTTGTAATCTTTATCCGGAATTACTCTCCCTGATTTGAATTAATTCTGCTGCAATCTTTCCACTGTTTGCTTATTTTCTTTTCTTATTCGTTTTTTTCCAGGCAAACTTCAAATTTTGATGTGAATTATGGATTTATGATATTGATATTTGGATACTCCATTTCTTAGAGTTTGTTCCGTCATGGGAATTCTAGAATTTGAAGTTCGGTGGTCGGAATGCAATGTTTTGATCCTTCTGGAATGATTGTGACTTTGGGAGCTAGTTTGATTAATAAATGGCTTCGAAACTAATGAAAATTGAAGTATGGAGATGGGGTTTAGGTTTGCTATACATATTTGCTGTTGCCGCTATATGGATAGCTGCTAGTTTTGTGGTACAGTCTGTTGTTGATGCAGGTGTTTCACCATTTCTTATAACATACATTTGCAATTCATTGTTCATTGTTTATATCCCCTTGGTTGAAATCGGGCGGTATCTGGAAGATAATTGTGCAAGTTTATTGTCTCGAATAAATTCAAGAACCAACCCTTTACAAGAGTTGAGAGAATCCGAGCAAGCTATCCTTCTTGGGGAGGGTGTTGTAGGTTCAAGACCAGACGGATCAAGTCAATTCTCACTTGCGGAAGAGGGAGAAGTTAATCATGAGATCCCGAATGGTTTTCCGTTTGAAAACGATTCCGACGAGCATACTACGACTTTGCCTAGTCAAGGTGAAGTTGTTAACATTGGCTTAGATGCAAAAGGGCGATGGACACGTACTAGAGTGGCTAAAGTTAGCCTGTTAATATGCCCATTTTGGTTTCTGGCTCAACTGACTTTTAATCTCTCTTTGAAATACACTACTGTGACGGTAAGCATAATGCATATTTGCAATGATTGCATCAGTTCGGATTTTACACATGTTCTTTCATGTTTGTCAGATGATTTACTTTCCTCTGTTATCTGCAGTCTAACACCATCTTGAGTAGCGCGTCGAGCCTTTTCACGTTTTTGGTCTCATTGGCATTCTTGGGTGAGAAGTTCACTTGGATTAAGCTTTTTAGTGTCCTTCTTTGCATGGCAGGAACCATTATTGTCAGCTTGGGCGACTCACACAACAGCAAGAATTTAAGAACAATTGCTTCAAACCCTGTTCTTGGAGACAGTCTGGCTCTTCTCTCAGCTGCTCTCTATGCTGTATATGTTACACTTATTCGTAAAAAGTTACCCGATGATGAAGAAAATAGTGGCCGTGTCAGCATGGCACAATTCCTGGGATTTCTAGGGCTTTTCAACATATTAATATTCTTTCCTTTTGTTCTTATACTCTATGTCACCAAACTAGAGTCTCTCAACACACTGTCCTGGAAGCAGTTTGGCCTGGTTATAGGAAAAGGTTTGTATTTTATTTTGGCTTTCAGTTAATTTTCCTAACTGCTGAAATTATTAAGCGTATCTACCGGCACTTTAAGAAGAGATAAGGTGCATGACTACATGCATTAGCACATATAGGTGACATTTTTGGTTGGTGTTTATTTGCCAGAATGTTAGATAATCTCTACACAAAACATGCTTGAATTATATTGTTGCTTCAAGTCTTTAATCATTTTAAAATAAGCTTATTTGGAAAGAGAAGCATTATGTTGTATCAAAACTTTGCCATAATCTTGTGTTCGTCTCTACAATTCATATGATTGCACGACATCATAGGAAACTGCAGATGTTGCAGACAACATCATGTATGAATTTAGATGTACGAGGTGGTTCGATGGATCATATCTTTTATTGTTTCCTAGCAGATGAACTTTGTCTTTTTGCTACGAGCTTCGTTTTATTGTTTTCTTCACTTTGACACAGTTTTCATACCTGCTATCATCTCTTCATCATGCGTAGGTTTGTTGGACAATGTGCTGAGTGATTATTTATGGGCAAAAGCTGTTCTTCTTACCACGACAACAGTAGCAACAGCTGGTCTTACCATCCAAGTGCCATTGGCGGCAATTGTTGATACGATAATCGGCAATGCTCCTCATCTCATGGATTACCTGGGAGCTGCAGCAGTGATGATCGGTTTTGCGGGAATCAACATCCCTTCTGATGTTTTTTGTAGAGCTGAAGAAGCCACCGTTGAATTAGAGAATGAAAATGTTAGTTTAGCTAATCAAGAGCATACAGCATTTCCCCGGGGAGAAACTATTTGACAATCATATTGTTGTTGTTGTCATGGTTAATTCTATTGAGTATATTGTTTTCAGGTTGAAGTTTGAATCTTTACTATTATAATTCTACTGATTTAGTCCCTCCCTATCCCAATTTTAATGAATTTAGGTCCTTACACATTTTGCTGAAAGCATATTTTAGGGACAATTGATACTTGTATTAAAATTTCACCTTAAATTTGGGTGATGTCGATTTTATTGAGTACCTGATATGTTGAACTAAATTTAACTTTTTACCCATAATACCAATCCAAAAAAATAATGTTTATTTTTTGTATAACTATTAGTATTTGATCCATTGAACTATTAATCCATATCAAATTATGTAGAGACTCATCATGGGGTAACCTTTCAACCTAATTTATTCATTTTACATTGTCAAAATTCGAATATCTAATCTTACTTAAGATACGTAACATCTCATCCTGCAAATAACATGTTTATTTTTTTGTATAATTTATGTCCATTTTATAATGTCCTATCTAATGTTCAAACTTGAGTTCTTTCCTTAGAAGTGCAATCCGTCTTGCCATTACAGTCAAAATAGAGCATTTTGTATTTATAAGATGCATTAATTGAT
The DNA here is from genome assembly GCA_958450335.1 of Hibiscus tridactylites. Classification (NCBI taxonomy): domain Eukaryota; kingdom Viridiplantae; phylum Streptophyta; class Magnoliopsida; order Malvales; family Malvaceae; genus Hibiscus; species Hibiscus tridactylites. Next base: position 61,687,471 of record OY288287.1, on the reverse strand, counting down.
CACGTGGTCAGGATATTTATATTGTCTCATTTTATATAAATTCGATATTTATTTTAAGGAAAATACTTTGATGCACAAGCTGTGTAAACTTTAGTTTACACAAGCTCTTTAATTTTAGGGTTTAGGGTTTAGGGTTTTAGGTTAGGGTTTAGGGGTTTAGTATGTAGGGTATATAATTTAAGGTTTATGGTTAGAATTTAGAGTTTAGGGTTTAGGGTTTAGGTTTTAGGTTGCTAGGGTTTGTGATTTAGATTTTAAATTTTATAGAAGGATTGTGTAAAAAAAATTTACACAGCTTATGCATCAAAATAAAACCCTTATTTTAAAATATAAAAACTCTGTACTTTAATAAAAAAATATATTTGTTATGATGTTTCTTAAAATTTCTTAAAATTATATTTGTAGGGACATCTCCGTTAACCTAATCGGGAAACACAGGTTGAAAGCCAAAGCAAGGCAAAGAACAGCCCTGCCCGCCGGATATAAATAGGGTAAATTGTATAAATAGTCCCCCGATTATGCTCCAATTATTTTTTGTGTCCCCCAACTATCAAAAAGTTACAAACTGGTCTCTCAACTTAAAAAAGTAACAAATTGGTCCGGCACCGTTAAAATTTTAACGGCTGATGATGTGGCAGTTAATATAAATTGATATAATTACATAATTAGCCCTCAAATTCCACACTTATTTTAATTTGACCCTAATTCTAAAAAATTAACTTACATAATTTTAATAATCTATCAATTTAGTCAATCTTCTTTTCTATTTCTCATCTCCTTCAGTTATAAATTGATCTCTATTTTCAAAAAAATTATGCTTTTTGAACTAAAGTCATGGCTGGAATTTGAAAATCACAACAATCCCAAATATCCCACAACCAAGAGCTATGGTTTCCAGTGTTAGATTAACTGCTCTTTGTACTTTCATGTCTCGTCTATCTGGGAATGCCTTCTATGTCATGATTGTTGTTTTATATGGATGCAAATCAGTACTTTTCAATAAAAATCATACTCTTTTGTCAAATCAGAAAATGAATCTTGCATGCATGTTAAACGTACCTTCTCTTTCCATTAATATGAATCCAACTACCATTAAAAATGGATAAAGTTACAAATAAGAGGGAAAGAAAAACAAAGCTATGAAAAGTTTTGAAGGTACATATTACAAAAATATAGGAGGGGAAACAAATTTCACTCACACTGAAAATCTTGAATTTATTAGCAGATTCAAAAGCAAGCTAAACTAGGACAAAAGTTGTGACTGTTATGAACAACAAATGTTCAAGTACTGTAATTGGGGTTGCAAAAATTTGATAGCTTATGCTCTTAGGCGCCATTGCAAAACCAATAAATTCAAGATCATCAAACAATGACTCCGGTTCAAAAAGCACAATATATATATATGAATTTGAAAATATAGATCAATTTATAATTGAATCTTGTGTATTGACCCTTCATTGTCGTTTACTCAGATTTATGATCATTTGACAAAGTTTGTGTATTGAAAAACAAAGACATTTTTATGTTTTGAAGAACTGACCAAGTTTGAATTGAAGAATTAAAGGAGAGAAGAAATAAAAAAGAAGATGGGCTAAATTGTTATATTATTAAAAGATGTGGGTTAATTTTTTAGAAATAAGGTCAAATTAAAATAAGTGTAGAATTTGAGGACTAATTATGTAATTATATCAATTTATATTAAATGCTACATCATCAGCCGTTAAATATTTAACGGTGCCGGACCAATTTTTTACTATTTTTAAGTCGGAGGATTAGTTTGTAACTTTTAATAGTCGGGGACACAAAATATAATTGAAGCATAGTCGGGGACCATTTATATAGTTTACCCATATAAATATTAGGCAAAATGACAAAAGATACACCCAACGTTTGCATGTTTTGTCATTTGACCCCCTATTCTTTTTTTTGGTCCAAATATGCCTCCAACGTTTGATTGTTTTGTCATTTGGCCCCTTATTCTTTCTTTTGGTCCAAATATGCCCCCAACGTTTTATTCGTAGTCCAAATATACCCCTAACGTTTCAATTTGGTCCAAATATGCCCCCTGTTAGATGGAAACTGTCAGTCAACTGACGTTCAACAACTGATGCTGACTGGACTTGCCACGTATTAAGATCTGCTGATGCCACGTTAAAAAAAAATTTATAAGCTGTTGAGCGTCGGTTGATTGATAGTTTACATCCAACATGGGCATATTTGGACTATGAATGAAATGTTAGGGGCATATTTGGACCAAAAGAAAGAATAGGGGGCCAAATGACAAAACAAGCAAACGTTGGGGGCATATTTGAACCAAAAAAAAAGAATAGGGGTCAAATGACAAAACATGCAAACGTTGGAGGCATCTTTTGTCATTTTGCCTAAATATTACTACCACGGTAGAAATCAGGGCCTAGAGGTTTGCCGTATGGCCCGTATCCCTTTAAGTAGAACTTTTTTTTTTTTGTATTCGGGGTATTATTTCATGTATTGGTACTTAAAACTAAATATATTGATTAAAGGAAAAACCTTTAATTGAAAAAATTAGCTAAAATATTTAACAATATTTTACACCCAATTGAATATTGTCGTTAATAAAAAAAAATTAATGAAACTCATTTATTAACTATTAATAGAACTTAATTAAACTCGTTATTTTATTATTATGTTAGTGACTTAATAATCAAAACTGATAATAACGTTACTTATTAATGGAACTTAATTAAGTAATAATAAACTCAACCGAATGTAAAATGTTATTAAAGATTTAACTGATTTTAAAATATTTTAAAATTTTCCTCTCAGACTTCTAAGTTCAATCATTATATTCCATGTGAAAATTCCGAAAAATTATATATTCTAATTCCTTAAAATTAATTTAGATATGATTTACATTTCAACATATACTAAGGATTGGAGCAAGTAATAAGTAACTTGTTATCTTTTAAGTAGATTTCGAGTTTAAGATTTTGTATATGCAAAAAATCTCGTTGTAGACTCAACCTGTCAGTGTCATCTACCAAATTTAAACGTGCGACATGAGCCGGCTTAAATTAATCAGGACAAAGCTCTAGGCAAAAAAATTATTGATAAAATTGTTAGATTTATTCAATCAAGTCTATCAGAAAATTGGTTCTATCGCTGGACATGGATTGAATTAAATACTTTGTTGCATACAATACAATTCATAGCATGAAAGCAGCCCTTAAAAGAAGGTTACTGACTCATAGACCTTCACAATCACATTCCAACAGTTTAATTTATATTTAAAAACAAATCATTTTGTTTTAAATGAAGTCGAATCATTGTTATAAAATGATTTCATTTCTTCGTTCATGTCCGAAACCAAATTTCCAAGGTAGATGCTGGACCTGCAAAAAAAAAAAAAAACCCTTTGTTTTTTTTCTTCTTTCCTGCTTCTAACTCTGTGGCATAGCAACATTCAAGTGCCCGTATTTCTGCATCACTTTCCTAGTTGCCAGTGCCGCTGCCTCGCTAGCTCGCAATGTTCCAGTCGCCATGATGGCAGCAAATTCACGTGTTATCTCCTCTTGTACCTTGGCTCGAGCATCTCCAAGAGGGTCGGTTGCAGCTCCACTGGTCGGTTTAGAAGGTGGTGGTGTCTTTTCTGATGTCTTGACTTCCTCGGATTTCGGTTGCTCCCTGGCCTTGGCCTTATTGACAGCCTCTTTTTTCTGTGTACTATTGGAGGACCCGACAGTCGTGGACTGAGATGGCCGAGCAGATGCAGAAGGGGTGAATTGGGGAACTTGAGGGACAGCACCAGCTCTCAAAGTTGTCTCCAGATTCTGTATCATGGGCACTGTATAAAAAAAAGCTTGCCATATCAGCACCACATATTAAATCACTATTTTATGGATGGAAGGTACTAGTTAAGCTAATACCGCATTAGGAAAAATGCGTTAATCCACTACAATTAACATGAAATAGGTTAATGGAGATGTCCCTACAGCCTATCTGCCCCAGGACTTCATCAGACAAATACAATGAATGAAGTAAAATTTAAGGGCAGATAATAACTTACTTAAAAGTGCACCCATGGGACTGCTCATAACTTCATTAGGAAGCTGCAAGATATAGTCTGGAATGCCGGAACCAACTAGAAATTGGGCAACCTCGTTACTGAAGTTGTTGCAATTGTGGGTGAGCAAACTGTAGGTCTCAGCAGTGTAACGGGGACTAATCTCCTGCAAATACATCTCAAACACATCTTTAGGTACATGAGTGACTCCTAAATTGATCACTCTAATCGGTTTCCCATATGGTGTTGTCCCAACAGGAGCATGTTGGATTCCTCCACCAAAATAGTATTCGTTACCATAAACCACAACTCCAGTGTGCCTACCAAGCAAACAAAAATGAATAAACCTAAGTCAGCAAATGCGTAATTGCGTATCAAGCAATGCAACTGTAAACCCCAGTCAATTTCCATGTATACAATGGGAGGTAGAAGGCTTTATGCGAAGTAGAATAACTTCAACTAAAAAGAGGAGGGACAGAGTATAGACAATCATCAAGAATAAGTTTTCAGCCTGGGTTAAGTTAACAGGATGTGAGAAAAACCTCAAAGGAATTAATCTAGCATTCACTAATGAGGCCCAACATATCCACTATTGAAATGGAGATGCAGCAGATTACGAGTCAAAATCAGATTAAGCTGTCTGGCTGGCTCAAAGACACAAAATTGGTAAAATACAAAACTACCTACAAAATCCTACAAACAATGGAAGAGATTTTCAGTCAAAGTTTTTTAATAATACAAAAATTAGATCCTGCCCTGTACACGCAATTAGTTCGTAAATTAAGTTGTTTACCTGTTTATATAATACATGCTACTAAAATTTACCAGCCAACGGAGACTCTATCTGTCTATTCACTAACTCAAGTTAATTTGGAGAATCTTTAGTCAGAATAAAGTGAGCTTACATGTTGATAGTAATTTACAATGCACAGTTCATTGCTACAATTCATAACTTTAGTGACATAACACAATAAATTTCTTATGCATCCATCTTTATACATGCACGAGGCCTCAACATACTTCTTGCAGAAGCAAAATACTTTTTAACAATTCATGATCTAAGATGATAATAAACATGCTTAAGAAAATTTTAGACTTCAATAAAAAATGTCACATCAAGATACAATCTTTCCCCTTCAAACAAAATGCTCACCATATTCCCTCAATAGCCTTTCCTAAGAAGGTCGTTGAAAGCTGCCGAGCAAGTCCTTGGCTCAAGTCGTACACATTCAAGGTAACATTATGACCCTCCTGTCATCAATTCAAAGTCCCTATCAGTTCACAGATAGTCTTCGATGCAACATTTACCAAACCAAATATAATCCCTGTAAAGCATACTAAAACAAACAGGTGCAAAAGTAATAAAATCCTTTGAAAACATACTAAAAGAACAGTGCAAATATGCAAAGGAAAGAATCAAACATAAGTTGAAATAAATGAGGAGAATTCGATACCTCAGCCATGCCTTGCTAGGAAAGAAAAGAAAAGAAAAATTATTGCACCCTCTAATCGAAACGACGCAGATGACCTGTCGAAACAGATCAGTGAGACAAAATTCAGAAGCAAAAACTATAATCAAATGAAAGAAAAATATATGAGTTTTACTTCTCAAGCATTTCCGTTTATAAATAACTTTTAACTGCCTCTTTAATCAGATCTCAATACATCCATTAACGGCAAACATCCTGTATTTATCTATAAAAATATCAGAATTTAAACCTAACATAGCTAGTTACCCAGATCACCACACGTTTTCACTCGAGATAATTCTCAATTATTGCAGATCACAAAACCACACGATCTAAAGCGATACAAAATGGAATAGAAAGAAACCCAAAAACAAACATTTGAACCGAACCTGAGAGGAAAGAGCGAGATGGCGGAAGTATTGTTCCTCTTTTTTCTTTAAGCCCGTTGCGTGAAAACCAAAACTACACGTGGGATTGTTTTTATAGTTGGGCGGTCGGGTAATTCGGGTTTGGGGCCCGAGATTCCCCAATGACCTCAGCTCAGGCCTCAGAGTTTAGGTAATTAAAACCAGACACTGAACTCAACGGCGAGGTTGTCCACGCTGTATACAGCCCGCGCGTGTGCCACCGAGCTTGCCTTTGGCCGTAAAGTATTCCAATGGTCATGGAATTATTCTAAAATATTTTTTTAATCTTTGATCAAAAATATATAACGTTTTGGGTAATCTTCACATATGGTCTCTTTTATTTAAATTTTATTTTATTTTGGTTACTCAAATTAGAAAAGATTATACTTTTCATTTACGTTTAAAAATATTTTTGTTTTGGTCACTGGATCGTTAGTCTTTATTACTTTTGTTTTCAGTTTGTTTCGTTTTTTGGTCACCGATTTTAATTTTTTTGTTTAAGTCATTTACGTTATCGTTTCGTTCTTTTTTTGTCATTGGTCATTAATCCCCGTTAATTTGATGACGTGTCACATTAATAAAAATGAACATTTCTAATTTAATCCCACACTTTTAAATTTTTATTTTTTTCACCATCTTCAAACAAAAAAAATTCTATAATCTTTTTGTCTCTCAAAATTTATCCCCTTCTACTGATCAGGCTTGTTAACTCTGAGCTTCACAGGAACCACGCAAAACACTTTGTTTGTCTTTAATTTTTTGAATGATTTTTTTTTTCAATTTCTTGGAAGGAGTGGGGTGTGCATTCAGTTAATTCGGTTAACCAACCGAACCAAATTACCCAAAATCCATTAACGGATTTTTTTTCATTTTAACCATTAATCAAACCGATTTTTTTTCAAAAATTTTTAATCGAACCGAAAAAATCGGTTAATTCGGTTGGTTTCGAATAAACCGAAATTTTTTATAAAATTTTAAGGTAAATTACACAATTAAATTATGCTAAAATGATTTTTTAGTCACTGAACTTTCATTTTATGCTAATTTGATAAAAGTTTAATAACCATTTTGTAATATATCAAAAATTTAATGATCATTTTAAAATTTTTAAAATTTTAATGACCAAAAATAAATATATGTAATATATATAATATTTAGGCTAAAGGGGTATTTTTTCCCCTAAGTTCGACCCAAAAAAATAATTTTGCCCCTCACCGAAATACGCACTCAATGTGTCCCTCCAGTTTACGAAATCGATCAAATTGACATTTTGACTGACGTTGATCGTTACGGTGATGATGTGGTAGACCATGGTGTTGACGTGGTGGTCCACGATACTGACGTGACAGTACACGTGGGATGATGACATGGCATGAGGACATGTCATGAGGGGCTGAATTAATTATTTTAGCTGAATTCGATGGCATAATTGATTTTAATTAAAAATGTGATAACTTGTTTAATATTTAAGTTGAAAAAAAATTATGAAGTTATTAAAATTTTAAAAATATTAAAACTAGATAAATAATTTTATTAGGTGAGGATAATTTAAAAAAAAAGTAAAGTGAAGACCTTCACAAAAAATTAAAATATTCTTGTTTTTTTATAAAAATCAATAAAGTTAATAAAAATAAATAAAATACTCTAAAAGTTACTGAAAATAAAAAATATATAAAAATTTAAAATGTATTAGAAATTATAAAATGATAAAATTTAATAAATAAATAATGTTTATAAAGTATTAAAAAGTAAACACTTTTATCGAAAAAATAACCGACTTCATCAATTTGGATATTGCCATTCGTTAAAAAAATTTCAGTGGAATCAACAGTGTACTAGAATAACAATAAATCTCAAATTTTATTTCGCTTTTCTACATCAAATTAATGTTCATTAATATTTAACTTAAAAAAATAAAGAGAATTTTAGTTTTATAACTATTCTAATACAATGATATTTATTGAAAATATATTCAAAGAACATTAGTACGTTTAGTATAACGAGAAACAATCGAAGGCTTTTCTGATAGTTATAAATATTTTTTAAATTTATAATTTGTACTTATTTTTAATTCATTATGGTATATTTATTTTTTTAATATTTTATGAATATTTAAATATTATTTAAATACTAATATTTTTTTAGCTTAAAGATTAAGTAAGTTATCAAACTTTCAATTAAATCAGTTATGCCCCTGAATTTGCTAAAAAAATCAATTATGCCCTTGAATTCAATTAAAATAATCAATTTAGCCCCTCATGCCACGTCATCATTCCACGTGTACTGCCATTGTTAGGCTTGATAGGCTCGATTTCCTTCAACCAATTTAGCTAGCCAAGTGGTGGAGAAGTTGGATTTTGGGTGATTTTGTGGGAAGCAAAAAGTAGACCATAAACACAAGGATTTATAGTGGTTCGGTTTTCGAACAAGCACCTACATCCACTACCTTAGCTCCCACTAAAGATTTCTCAATCAATTCACTAATTGATTCGTCCCCTTTTCTAGGCTTAGGAGGAAACTCTTACAAACGATCTAAGCTTTCCAACCCAAAGCTTGATCAAACCCTCTATACAAGAGACGAATAAAAGCAAACTAAATTCCCTCTTGCAAGATTGATGTTTGCACTTTTTAGCACTCACCCAAACCTAAACACTTGAGCAAATTTGACAATTTTGGCTCACAAGTGTTGTTTATACAAAGAATGAATAATTAAAGCCCTAAAGCAAATTCCTCATCATATAACTGTTGACAATTGAAGCATTAGTCTTCCCTTGATGCTTGGAGGTCCCTTTTATACTCCCAATTAAGTTTGTAGCCCTTGAGGACCGTTGAGATTGAATTGGAGCCGTTGGGGTTGAATTGGAGTCATTGGAGACTTTATTTCCCACCATAAATGCAGTTCTGGTGATGTCCGTTTCGATACACTGATAGCTGTATCGAAACACCCTTATTCAGAACTAGCCGTTGGAGTCTGATTTAGCATCCCATTTCGAAACACCATAGGATGTATCAAAACGCCTGTTTCGAAACGTCTGGTCTCGTATCGAAACGCATGCAATTCAAAAGACCGTTACGAAATAGTCATTGGAGGGTTTTGACAGTTAGGGTGTCTGCCACGTAGGCATATCGAAACATGAATGCCTGTTTCGAAACGATCCTTGTTGTTTCGATACGGTTAAGGCTTGTATCAAAATACATTTTGGCAGTTTCAAAACGTATCGATACGAATATGTCTGCATTGAAATGTGTACATTAAAATCACATGTTTGACTACTTAAAAACGTTTTAAAACACTTCAAAACCTTTTTAAACATCCTCAAACTTATTTTCAAGTTGTTTTGACTTAAAGCATATTTTAAATTCTTTTCAATTTAGTCCAAAATATTTTCAATTTATTATATCAAAATCTATATTTTTACAACCTCGTCAGCACCGTGGACCACCATGTCAACATTGTGGACCGCCATGTCAGCACCGTAACGGAAAACGTTAGTCAAAGGGTTAATTTGATTGATTTCGCGAACTGGGGGCCACATTGAGTGCGTTTTTCGACAAGGGGCGAAATTGATTTTTTTAGGTCGAACTCAGGGGTAAAAATACCCATTTAGCCTAATATTTAATATATAATAATTTCGGTTAATGAACCGTTTTGAACCAAATTAACCGTTAACCAATTTTACCTAAAATTAACCGATCGATTAACCGAAAAAAATTCGGTTCGTTCAGTTAATTTGGTTAAAATCGAATATTGCACACCCCTAAAAAGGAGCCATCACATAATCGAACGAGAGTAACAGAATTATTCTAATTGTCTTCTTTGGTTAGTTTTGTATCAGAGTTAACGTCAGTTGTGTTTCACTATTTTAGTAGACGTTTGTAGCTGACGCTAGCTAAGGCAACAACAATGGTTAACACCAGTGGCATCAGTAAAAACGAAGCTTAAGGTTGGAGAGGATAATTTTTTTATGTTTTTTTGTTTGAAGATGGTAAAAAAATAAAAATTTAAGGATTAAATTAGAAATTTTATTTTTACTAACGTGATAGATAATCAAATTAATGGGAATTAATGGCCCAGTGACCAAAATGGAACAAAACATAACGTAAGTGACTTAAACAAAAAAAAATTAAAATATGTGACCAAAATGAAACAAACCGAAAACAAAAGTAACAGAGACTAACAGTCCAATGACCAAAATAGAAACGTTTTCAAATGTAAGTGGCAAGAATAATCTTTTTTAAATTTAGGTGACCAAAATAGAATAAAACCTAAACAAAATAGACCACGGGTGAAGATTACCCTAATATTTTAATCAAAATATTTTTAAAAATTGTAAAGTGGTATTAAAATTTTGATTTGGTTACAAAATGCTCAATACTAGTGATAGATTTTGATATGTCTAAAAGACTATTTTATAATAATTTTGCATGATATTTTGTAATATTTAAAAATAATAATAGTAATAATTTTGCAAATGAATTAAGAATTTAATAATCATTTTGTAGTTCTCCAAAGATCAACTATCAAAAAATAATTTTAACATAATTAAATGACTATTTAAATACTTTATCCAAATTAAAGATTCCTTTACATTTTTTATGAAAAATTCCAAGTTGCATTTGATAATTGATAATAGGATGAATTAGAACAAGCAACTCACGGTTACATACTATTAATTTTTTTAATAATTTTTAAATTATTATTAAAAATCTTAAGAATTTAACTTATAATTAAAATTATTTCAAAAGAAAATTAGAATTTAATTTAATATGCCAAAGTATTTTTAATATCAAAAACCCTAAACATTATAAAATAAAATATGAAAGATTTATTAAATTTAAATTTTCTTTTAAAATATTTAATTGTAAGTCGAATCCTTGAGATTCTTAATAATAATTTAAAAATAATTAAAAATTTAACGATGTACAACCGTGTTGCGTTAGTAGTTTGCGTCACTTATTCTATAGTTTTTCTTAATAATAGAGCTAAATTAAAGATCAACGATCACGATTCCAAATTTAGAACTTTCGGTTACAACAAATTTAACAAAATTTTTAAATGAAAGAACGTTATAGGTAAGGCGGAAGTTGGAACAAGATAACGATCATTAAAAAAATTAAAATCCAATTTGAAATTATTAAAAACTAAAAATTGTTTTCTGAAACCAAAATTCCAAGATTCTAAAACTTGGCCAGGCATTATTTTATAAAAAAACGCGTATAAATAATTATTTATGTGAATGACCCCTAATTTATATTATTTAGAAAAATGACCTCAAATAGTCTACGTAAGGTAAACTCGCGTTCCACAAAAATTTATACATAAAGCCAATTTCATGTTAAAAAATGCGAGAAATTATTTTTTCCCTTTTTTATCAACTTACTCAACATGAAACTCGCGTTTTGTAGAAAGCATGGTACGAACTCGCTTTCTGTAGAAAGCGAGTTCACCATACGTGGACGATTTAGAGATTATTTTTAAATAATATTAATTGAGGGTCTTTTACGTAAATGACAGCTGTCGTGTTAATGACCTCCAACATTCCCTTAACGGTTTGGCGGAGGACGTATCGGGGATCAAGGCATGCATGCCAATAAAGGGATCAAAGAATGTTTCCAAGACAATGATTATGGAGGATGCGGGAAAGTTAGCCAGCACCCAGATCTCTCCTACTGGGTCGGGTAACCTGTTTGACATCCAAGTGGACTTCAGGGCTGATTCTATTTCAAACTCAGCCCACTCTGCTGGCCCTGGCGTGCCAACCCTTGACAAAAAGACTGGGTTCTTCTCGGTTAGGCCCAAATACCTAAAAGCCACACGTGGATCTTCCCCGTTCCAACAGGTCCCTCTGCGGAGGTCAACTCGAGGGCCTGTTAATCCCATTCCTACCCAAAAAACTAGAGAGCAAACGCCGGAGGATGCTGGGAGTGTTAACGATGAAGTGGCAGCCACTATCCGACTCGCAAATGTTATGGGTGTTGAATTTGCAGCAAGTGAAGAAAGGGTGTCGGGCAAAATCAAGGAACTGGTCCTCGAAGCCAATTAAACCCACTCCCCAAAAGCTAGCGCCGAGCCATCCTTTTCTTGTCATGTTCGTCCGTCGTTTGTGTTATTCAGATTAATGAATTTTTCTTGTATCTCTTGGAATGTTAGGGGTCTTGGAAGACCGGAAAAACTAAGATCAGTCATGAAAGTTGTGAGGGATTGTAGAGCTGCTCTAGTCCTAATTCAGAAATCTAAACTACAAAATTTGATACCTGGGTAAAAAGAAGACTTCTAGGTTCAAGTAATTGAGGATTGGAAATCGTCCCCTCTGTCGGTTCTGCTGGAGGTTTGATCTCGTTGTGGAATAAGGAAGCATTTGCGGTGGAAAGAACGATACTGTCTGATACAGCTATCGTTCTAATCGGACAACTACAGGCTGTCAAAAAGAAGTGCGGCATCATCAACGTTTACGCTCCAAACAATCATGCGGATAGAAGGGCCTTCTTCGATTTCATTTCAGAAACCATAGATTCACTGTCGTTGCCAATCTTAATAGGGGAGACTTCAACGTGGTCATATCGGCTGATGAAAAGATCGGTGCTGATTTTAACGCAGGAGCAAGCTATGTATTCTCTTCCTTTATTCAACACAACGGGTTAATTGATATTCCAATGCTGGGAAGCTGTTTCACTTGGTTTCGCGGGGGATCAAATGTTGAAGCAAGTAAATTGGACAGGTTCCTATTTTCCTCTGATTTCATCGCGTGGTTCCCCAACATTTCACAAGAAGCTCTCTCGCGCGGCCTCTCGGACCACAAGGCAGTGCTGCTCAAGAATAGGCAGAACCTACCATGTCCAAATATGGGCTCACTGTTGACGAACATCAAAGCAGTCACCAAAGAGTGGGTAAAGAAATTCCATGAACAGGAAAGCGCTATACTCATCGACATAGAGGAAAAATTAGAGAAGCTGGAATCTGAGTTGTTGTCTGGTGGAGGAGATGCTGACAAAGCTGCAGTCCTAAGGCAGTTGAGATCCTCTCTATGGGCGAAACATCGGAGAGATGAGAGGGACTGGGTCCAGAAATCTAGAGTACGGTGGTTGAGAGAAGGTGACCGCAACACAAGATTTTTCCACACTATGGCATCAATCAGACACAATAGGAACCGTATAAATTCGATCATGGTTGAAGACAAATGCGTGGAAGACCGAGTCTATATCAGAGCAGCTTTTGCGAACCACTTTAAGAGTATATTCAACAGTAGTTCCACATTGCCTCTTAAAGAGCTGGGATGCAGATTAAAGACAACCAGTTCTGCGTCGGCAAACTGGATTGAATCAAATTTCTCAGCTGAGGAAGTCTAGGCTGCAATAAGGTCAGCGGATGGCAATCGTGCCCCGGGGCCTGACAGTTTCAATTTGGATTTCTACAAAATTTTCTGGCCGTCACTTAAAGAGAAGGTGATGCTGTTTTTTGACAACTTCTTCAAGGGCAAGATCCGCGATAAATCTCTTAATCAGTCCTATATTGTTCTGATCCCAAAAATCGAAAATCCCTCCAGGATGGAAGATTATAGACCCATTTCCCTTGTTAACAGTCTTTATAAGATATTGGCTCGGGTCTTATCGAGAAGATTGTCGGCGTGTATCGGGGAAGTGGTTGGCGACACTCAGTTCGCGTTTACTCCCGGAAAGCAGATTCTAGACTGTTGCCTAGTCGCCAATGAAGTTATTGAGGACCTGAAATTAAGGAATAAAAAAGCAATCATCTTCAAAGCAGACTTCAGGAGAGCATATGATACCGTGGACTGGGTTTTTTTGGATTTTTCCCTAAAATGAATGGGGTTCGGAGCTAGGTGGAGGCGATGGATTCAGTGGTGCCTATCAAGTGCCTCGGTGTCCGTACTAATCAACGGTGAACCTTCAGAAAAATTTAGATTGAGTCGTGGCCTAAGACAAGGCTGTCCGCTTTCACCGCTTCTCTTTAATGTGGTAGGCGAAGTTCTCAGCTCATTGTTCGATAAAGCCATCGAACTCAATTTGTTATCGGGAGTTTCCGTGGGACACACAAACCATCAGGTATCTCATCTGCAATTTGCCGATGATTTGGCTCTTTTTCTTGAAGCCGATCTGCTAAATGTTAAATGTGTGGCAAGACTCTTGAGAATCTTTGAAGTAGCATCAGGCTTACAACTTAATATGAAAAAAAACCACTCTCATGGGCATCAATCTAGACATCGAGAGGACAAACATTTGGGCATCCGAATTACATTGTAAATCCGACTCTTTGCCTACTCGTTACCTCGGATTGCCGTTGGGCTTCAATCGTAATTCCATCGACCTATGGAAGCTGGTCTTTGACAAGGTGCAAAAGAAACTAGACGGTTGGAAAGGTTCCTTACTAACCATGGCTGGCAGAATAGCATTGGTCAAATCTGTCATGAGCAACCTGTCGGTGTACTATATGTCCATTTTCAAAGCCCCCGCTGCAGTGGTTAACAAATTGAATAAGCTGGTCGCAAACTTCATATGGGGGAGGAATGCAGGGAAAGCTACTAATTGGGTCAAATGGAGCAATCTGTGTGGTCCAAAGGAATGCGGAGGAATCGGTATAATAGACTTCAAAGATAAAAATAGAGCGCTGTTAAATAAATGGATCTGGAGATTTTGTAGCGAGGAGAACAACATATGGCGTAGGGTGATCGATGCTAAATTCTCTAGCCAAAACTCTCAAAACAATCAGCTCATCCCCATTCAAGCAGGAAAGCGCAAAGCATCTTGGATATGGAAAAACATCTCAGAGCCCCTAAACTGCAAAGAAGACTTGCTCACAAGGAACCTAAGATGCGTGCTCGGTGACGGAAAGCTGATTAATTTTTGGAACGATCCGTGGACTGAAGTGCTTTCGCTTAAAGAGTCATTCCCAAGAATCTTCGCCATCTCCACCAAAAAACAGGTTATGTATGTGAGTACGGAACAAAGGAGTCGGGCAAATGGAGGTGGAATATCCCTCTTCGAAGGAGATTTTTCGAGTGGGAACTTCAACATTGGGAAGCTTTTCTGAACACCTTGAACAGTGCAACAAAGTCTGAATTTGATCAGGATAGTGTAAGGTGGATTGGAACTTCTAATGGCATCTACAAACCAAAAGACTTCTGTAACTTGATCTCCCCAATTTCTTTAAACACTGATCCATTGTGGAAATTAGTTTGGGCGAATCTTGCTCTGCCCAAAGTAGAGCTACTGACATGGAGAGCATGCCTGGGTAGAATCCCTACTAAAGATGAGCTACACAAAAGAGGTATTCCCTTCGAATCCAATTCCCTGTGTGTATACTGCAACAAAGTAGATGAATCAGTGAATCACCTATTTTGTCACTGCAACATTGTATGGAGAATCTGGCAAAAGTGGGCTAATTTATGGAACGTTCACATAATATTCCCCCTGTCATTCAAAGACCTCGCGTGCATATGGCATACTCAGTCAGTTACCTTTAAATCGAAACAGATCTGGTGTGTTGCTTTTTTTGCGTTTGTATGGTCTATCTGGTGCTGCAGGAATGAAATTATCTTCAAAAAATCGAAGATCACTGAAGTAAACGTCTATGAAGCGGCTATCCACATGATCTATTATTGGGTCAAAGCCAAATGGCTAAGAGCAGTGGTGCAAATCCACGATCTGTTCATCCATCCTTCGAGTGTTTCGCTGGAGAACATCAATACAAGCAGTCAAGTCTCATCTTCATGGGTGGCTCCCCCCGTTGGAGCTCTTAAATTCAACGTAGACGCTTCAACGAAAGGTAGTTTTGGAGAATCGGGTGTCGGCGGCATCCTACGCCTTCATAATAGGCAATCCATTGCTATATTTTCCAAAGCAATTGGACTATCGGACCCCACAGGGGCAGAGGTATATGCACTATCCGAAGCTTGCAAAATTCTCGTATCTATGAATTGGCCTCGACTAGCCCCTACAATCATCGAATCAGACTGCGAACTAGCTATAAAGTGCAGAGGTATATGCACTATCCGACTAGCCCCTAAAATGAATTGGCCTCGACTAGCCCCTACAATCATCTATGAATTGGCCTCGACTAGCCCCACAGGGGCAGAGGTATATGCACTATCTGAACCCTAACTGGTTGTGTTAAAGATAGGATTTTGGAGTGTGCTAAGGCACAGTCGTTATACAGATAGAACTTCAGATTTGCGTATAGGGACTCTAACTGTGCTGCTCATAGGTTGGCGGCAAAAGGGCTCATAAGTAGCAACAATCTGTTGTGGATAGCGCTGGACAGCAAACAACTTCATCTTGTTGCTGCTACACAGTAGGTCTGGTTAATCTGTTAATGGATCCCAGTTTTGGACTGTATTCTAGTCCTAGGAGTAACCATGTATTATTTTTCTCATAAGTATCACCGTGAACTTCCGGTTGTAATGGCCCTAGTATTGGGACTGTTTTGGTTACGTGTTTAATAAAATGAGGCACTCTTTTCCCCCATTAGGCTTTAGGGGGTTTTTAACGAGGCCTCCCGCTCTTTTTCAAAAAAAAAAGAAGAAAATATACTAACACTTTTTGGAATTAAAAATAATAACATTTTAATTGAATCAAAGTGTCTTGCCAAGGACTCTTTGGTGTACTTCTTTGGTGACTTCACCGATTTCATTAATTTGTATAGGTGAAATATGTTGTAGGTACAAAATTTCTTACTCTTTTTTGAATTATATAAATAATTTTTAAGAGATAAAGTAGCTACAAAATTTACTATCATGATAAGCTTTTCAATAATTACCATTTTTCTTACACATACGGTAATAAATTAGGTAACCGTATCATAACAAATTTCGTAGGTACTAGCTATTCGTATTACCAGGAGACCTAAAATAGGCTAATTTTAAGGGCCCTAACGCTAAAATCACCTCTGAACTGTGTGCCCTCATAACTGAATCAAGGTGTCTCCGATCTTCCAAGGGGTTGGCCTCTCTAACTGTAAGTTCCACTCACCTTTTCCTGTCCTTGTTTTTCAGTACCTAGATACATTAGACGTAGTTGTATTTTGCTAAATTGTACAGGGCATTGATCAGTTACAATCAAGTTTGGGCTTGCAAATGCAAAAGCCTAACCTGCAGACTCAAAATCAACTTCTTTTGTCTTCACAACATCATGTTTTGGCACATGCTCAGATACAAGGCGACCTTGAAAATTCAGCAAACTTAGGGAACACAGACCTTTATAGGTTCGGTCAATGGCCTAGAGGGGAGCACGTGGAACCCGAGTATTTTAAGATGAATGTTATCCTTTTTTTTACCGGGCTACTCGTTAAGTTTACCTTCACTCAGAGGACTTGAATGAACATGGGAGCATGTGGAACCATCATTTCTAACAGATTGACCATCTTTTGCATTTAAGTTGCCCCTCTAGACCACTGACCAAACCTACAAAGGTCTGTATTCTCAAAGTTTGTTGAATTTCCAAGGTCGCCTTGTATCTGAGCCTGTGCCAAGAAATGATGTTGTGAAGACAAAAGAAGTGGATTTTGAGTCCGCAAGTTAAGCTTTTGCATTCGCAAGCTCAAACTTGGTCGTAACTGATCAATGCCCTGTACAATTTAGCAAATACAATTACGTCTAATGTATCTAGGTACTGAAAAACAAGGACATGAAAAAGTGAGTGCAAGTTAGAGGTAGGGGTGCTCAAAATTACTTGACCCGACTATTCGACTATCCGAATATAAATAACCGGGTATTTTTTCAGAATTTTTTTACTAGGGTCGGGTACCTGGCCCACTATTTTTCGGGTCGGGCCCGGGTCACAAAATATAAAATTTTCGGGTACCCGGTTCCTAATTTTTTTAATTTTTTATTTTATTAGATTACTTAATATTTTTTACGTGAAGAATTATATTTAAGTCCCTAAATTCATTCTATATTTGTATTACATGCTTTTATGTTTTAAATTTTTTAAAATATAATATATTAATTTGTGAACATGTAAGATTCAAAAAAAATATGAACTTTTAATATTTTTTCTTTAAAAAATATTAGATTTGAAAAAAAATCACGATCAAGATTAATATTTTTAATGTCTTTCTTATGATTATAAACTTCAAATCATTAATTTTTTTTTTGTTTGGATCATGTGTTATGAACTTTTAACTTTTTTAATTTTAAAATAAAAAAATAACAAAAAATGTGAACTAAATACCCAGTACCCGATTTTACGAATACCCAGATTTAGCGTGTACCTGATTATAAGGTATCCGGTACTCATGAGCCGGGACACATACCGACAAATATGATATTCGAACTTATACCCAAAAACTTGGGTACCCGAATTTGAACACCCTTAGTTAGAGGCCAACCCCTTAATGGAAGACCAGAGACACCCTGATTCAGTCATGAGGACACATAGTTGAGGTATATAGGTCAAAAGCATGAACAAATTTTACTCACGTGTGGAACCCAATAAGTGTCTCTATGAAAAAGTGGATAATGTTTATCTTAGGAGATATGAATTCAAATCACTTTGTCTACAAGGTATATGCGCATTGTCATAGGGTTAAAAATACATGAACAGATACTACCTTGTAATTTCCTTTAGACCATTCAAAAAAAATTTACTCACTTGTGGAAACAATATGTAGAAATATATGTATATGTATATGTATATAAAAATGTTTAAATTAAAACCAATTAGTATCGTAACATTATAAATATTTATAACAAAATTTGAATAGAAACTCACTTGCTTGATGATGCAAAAACTAGGGGTGTTCATTGTCGGGTACCCGGAAAACTGGGTACTCGGCTCACTCGGGTACCTCTTTTGTCGGCCCGTGTCCCGACCCAGTATACTCGGGTAATCGGGTAACGGGTACCCGATTCATAATTTATTTAGTTTGAAAATTTTAAAATATTACATTAGAAACACATAAAATTTAAAAGTTCATAAGTGATTTAAAATTACTTTTAAGATTAGATATTTGGATATATATATATATATATATATATATATATATATATATTATAGTTTATCACAAAAAAGACATTAAAAAATAATCTCGTTTTTTCTTTTAAATCCCGGTATAAAAATGTAATACATCTCTATTTAATAAAAAAAATTAAAAAATTTAAAACTTTAAAGTAAATAATATAAACGTAGAAATAATTTTGAGATTTAAGTTTAGTTTTAAGTAAAAATATTAAAGAATCTAAAAGATGGTGCAAATTGATCGACCACTCAAAAAAGGCCTAAAACCATGAACCCAAAAACCTTGTTCTCTTTAAGTTCCTCCCATGTTTTTCCGTTCCCCTCTTTTCCTGTTTCTCAGTCATTGTTCTCCGGTGATTTGTTGTTCGTTTGTCATTTTTGGTGGTGTGGAGACCCCCCGGAAGGCTTCGCCAGTTTCCATTTGGGAGAATGGTCTGAAAGTAGTGGAAAGACAAGTGAAGGAGTACACGGGATGGGGTAGCTTTAGTCGGGAGATGGTTTATGGTTCCAGTCCAGTGAAGGTTGAAACTGAGATCGTCCCCTGTGGCTTCCTTTCCCCTCTCTGGTGTGAGGGTCTCGGCTTGGCCTGTTTATTGTATCTCCGTCACGACAAGGAGCACCTTAACTTCGAGGAAGGAGCTTATTTATCAATAGTGATGTTTGGATTTAAGCTTGACTGATGCGCCTCTAAAGAAAGTGTTGTCCTCATTGACTGCCCAGAGGAGTTGGGAGTGAGCTCGACGGTGCAACTTTGGGGTTTTGGATATGACAGGGTGTTGAGTACTTGTTGAAGTTTGAAAGTTTCTCTACCCCTCTGGCTGAGGAAAATGGAGATTTGGATACAACTTCGTTAACAAACCACCAGTCGGCGGTTGATGCAGGTTTTAGAGCTCAGAGAGCTTTCGCAGTCGATGGTTCAAGGTTAGGGACGAGGGCGAGCGCTTTAATGTCTTTTCTACGGGGATAAGGCAAGACTGGAATGGGGATCGATGTTCCTTTTGGTGTTGGAGACAATCCCAAAAATCATGGGATGCTACAGGCTTTTCGGCAAGTCCCAGGTTTAGTTACCTTTTTTGCTTTAGAAGATGGCACGTGGTTTGAGAGTTTTTGCATGGTTTCTCAGTGGTTTCTCTTACATTGGATTGTGGGTTTTGGTGACCCTCCATCATTTATTTCAAAGCTTCGGTTTGTGGGCCATGTTAAGTGGGTTGACTTTTTCCCTATGATTCTGCATGGGTATGGTTACTTTGATTCCTCTCTTGGGTCATTTTGGCTTAAGATCAATTTGTCCTTTGATGCCGCTGGTAATTCGATTATGGTGTTAAGCGATGGGAGTAGCCAGCCTGACCCTAACTCTGTGAAGTCCTTAGATGACCAAGTCTTTTTTGATCACTACTTAGCGGATAATCTCTCAGGGGTTATCCGCATAAAGCATGATCATATCGGCCAACACCTCTGTTGAACAAAAGGGACGAAAGATGTTACCTCATGTAACCCCTTTCCCTAGGATCAATAAGTTTTCTTGCGTCACTTATGATCTAAGGACCCTCACGGTATGGGTTTCGACTTGCATTGTCTCCAGTTTCAGACAGAAGGTTGTGTCTGCCGCTGGATTTTGTTTCCTCGACTCTCCTTATCATAGGTCTGGGTTTTCGATTGTCGCGAACAAGTTGACAAGACCCACGTCCACCGATGCGGGAGCCTGCCTCCGAAAAGAGCTCTCACTTGAACGTTGCTTTTGAGTTCCAATTCAAGAACCTTGGACGGCGAGGATCGCGTTTCTACGCATTTGTTTTCATCTCTGCTTATGGTGCACCCAATGGTTTGGGTTTATCCACGTTGATGTATGATGTTCGATGATTGTCAAGGGCTTTGTTTGTCAGTGTCTCTTGTCTGATGTCTGTGTCGAAGGCTTTGTCTGCTGTGATCGTGTCTGTTGCTTAACCCAGGGTGCTCCCTTATTGGTTTCTTTCTTTGTGTTGGTTTCTTTCTTTATGTTTTGCTTTCCCTCGTTGTGTTTTGCTTTCCTTCGTGTATCGTTGCTAATGAATTATTGTCAAGAACAAATTACAATGATTGTTTTATCTGTTTTAAATATGCAAAATTCAAAATGCACTAGTATAATATAAGGATCCATGTAGTACTTTTATGAACAAAAATCTCATTTTTTTGTCATTTCAACACTAAAAAATCAAACATAAACTCTAATTTTAAAATTTAAATTCTAAACTTTAAATATATACATTAGTCTTAATACTTCAAAACCATAATCTAGAGGCCAAGAGAGAAACTATAAATTCATAGAAAGAGAGACCATAATGAGATTAAAAATATTGAAAGAATCAAAATAAAATTTTAAACAGATTGAAGGAATTATAGAACTAATTTTACCTTTTAAAAAACTATTCTATTACCCTTGAAAAAAAAAGTTGGCTGGGGCCACACCCCTAAAATCCCCCGTCTAGTTTCGCCCTTGCTAGAGCCATAACTTTAAATTTTAATCTTAAATCATAAATTTTATTTTTATAGTGTTGAAGCATAAATAAAGATACCGAAAAGAATTTTAGCTTTACTTTTATATTATTTTACCGAATATAATACTTTTATATAGTTGAAAAGTTGGTGACGCAAACGTAAATATTATATCCTGTTAGGGGAGGAGCATACTGGGAGTAGATGTGACAAACATGTTATTTGGTTTGGGTCATTTCGGTTTCGGTTATTTTGGGTCTGATATTATTCGGTTCAAATTCGGTTTTGATTCAGTTTGTTTTATTTTGGGTCTGTTGCGATTCATATTATTTTGGGCCAGTTGATTTTCAGGTCGATTAATATCAATTCAGTTATTTCGGTTCGGTTGATTTCGGTTCGGGTCAATGGGAGATTGGTCGGTTTTAATCGAGTTCTTAGGCCGATCAGTTTTTTATACCCTATATATGATTTTATAAAGCCAATATATTTGACTTTTTTGGTGGGTTGTGCGGTTGTTCATATCTCATTTTTCTTTATTTCTATTCATATCTTTTCTTTATTTCGGGTTCATCCAGTTCGGTTGAAAATTAGTTTGGGTCCATTTTGGTTCAGCTAAAATTTGAGTCGATTTCAGTTCAGTTCGATTTATTTCGAGTTTCGGATCAAATTTCGGGTCATTATGTTCGGATAGATTTTAGGTCTCGGTTCGAGTAATTTGGTTCGAGACTCAGGTTAAATTTGTCAGGTATAACTAAGAGTTGGTAGGAGCCCTGACTCCCCCAAGATTTT
Organism: Hibiscus tridactylites; assembly: GCA_958450335.1. NCBI lineage: Eukaryota > Viridiplantae > Streptophyta > Magnoliopsida > Malvales > Malvaceae > Hibiscus > Hibiscus tridactylites. Next base: position 61,665,323 of record OY288287.1, on the reverse strand, counting down.
GAAAAAGCAACTTTTAACCTTTTAAAAATGTTAAAATTTTAATTTAATCCCTTTAAAAAAAATTATTATATTTTAAATTTTTAAATATTTTTAATTAAGCCTCTCTTGAAATTTTAAAAGTTCTCATATTCTTAAGGATTTTAATTAGTCTCTAATTTTTTAAAAAAAAAATTTAATTAAACCCTTTAAAAAAAATTAATTTAAACTCCAAAATTTTAAGTAAGTTTCCTCAAAATATGTTTCCTAGGTCCACCGTCCATCCATGTATCCTGTCATAGTTAATCAAAGGCGCGCCAAAGTTTAAGGGGAAAGTTGAGGATCAAAATAATTTACGAGTAGCTATTAATATTATCGAACTTTTTTCATTTTTTCAATAAATGAAATGTATTTATCCAAAAAAATCTGCAAAGTTACGTGAATAATAGTTTTACTAACCAAAACAATTACTTGTAATTATTGCCTAATAATCACGTCATGATATAATGATAAATTCAGCTCTCAATATTTATATTTTTGTCTAATGAATCCTTATTTTTTCCAGTTAAATTTAATTATCAATTTTCAAGAAAATAAATAATTTTTTTTACCAAATGCTCGTTAAAACATTCAAGGCTTTGAAGTGATATTACACAATCACATGTATTTCATGCTAATGCCACGTCCCTAGATTTCTGACCCGGCGGACGTGCGGCCTTAGGCACCTTGGTGCGTGCGTGGAGCCTAAGTTAAGCCTGACGATCTAGGCGAGATAGCCTAGATCCGTGCAGAAGACGTTTTAACACAATGGGTGACGGCCAAAGAAAAGTGATGTGGGGAAAGCCGGGCGAATGCCCGACACCTTTTATTAGAAAGCTAAACGAAAATATGGCTCAAGGCCAGAGAACAACTGAAAGAAAAGAAAGATGAATAATGAGGTGGGGGTAAGCCTCCTTAAATAGCCCCTCTAGTCCTAATCCTACTCTAACTAGGATAAACTAATGTCCTACTCCCTCAAGGAGATGGAATCCTTGTCCCAAAAGGATTCGTGGCCCCTATCCTCTAGGAAGGCCTTGCTTGTGTGGAAACAAGGCCCAAGGCCCCGTGTGCGGACCCTAGGGTGCGTCTGGCCGGCCCTCTCCAGCCCCTCCGTGTGCACTGTCGTCGGGACCCTAGGGTGCGACGTGATCGGCTCGCCCGGTCCTGAGTGTCGGCCGCTGTCGGGACCCTCGGGTACGGCGTGATCGGCTTGCCCGGTCCTGGGTGTCGGCCGCTGTCGGGACCCTAGGGTGCGGCGTGATCAGCTCGCCCCGTCCTTGGGCGTCGGCCGTTGTCGGGACCCTAGGGTGCGTTGGACTCGGTTCTGTCGGTTCCTCGGCGCGGGCTGCTGTCGGCACCCTTGTGTGCGTGTGCATCGGACCCGATGGTGCGGCCCTAGGCCCCCATGGTGTGCACCCGTGGTGCCGGCCCTTAGGCCCCTCGGTGTGCACCCGTGGTGCCGGCCCGTAGGCCCCTTGGTGCCGGCCCTTAGGCTCCTCGGTGTGCACCCTTGGTGCGGGCCCTTAGGCCCTTTTGTCCGCACACCCAGCCCCATGGGTTGCGGATGCTTCTCGTCGGTGTGGTGGAATGTACGTATGAGGTGTGGCCTTCTCGGTTTTCCCCGTACTACGTCCCTCAGTTGTCGTCCCTTCGCTCTGTCCCTTGGTGAGCACGCACTTGGCCCCTTGATGTGTGGCTTGATCGGGTCGAAAAAATTGGTACGTGACATTCTCCCCCACTGGATTTGGCGACGCCCTCGTCGCTTGGCTAAGATGGTAACGACTCTTTTGTTTCTTGAACTGCCATACGGCCTTGGCTAGTTCCCAACTCCCTTTGCTGTCGGGAAGTCCTTTCCATAGGACAAAGTACTCATGACTTGGTCGTTGTCTCTGTCGTTGTACGATTCTTTATGCTTGGATATCTCCAATTTCATCAGCGAAGGAAACCTTTACCTTGCTAAGTGCTTGGTGTGGTTGTGCTTCACCCATCTTACTCGGATGGTATGGCTTGAGTGAATTGACGTTGAACTCTCGATGCGTCTGGATGGTCGGTGGTAGTTCTAATTGGTAGGTGTTCTTTCCTACTTGTTTAGAAACTTTAAATGGACCCTCGTACCTTCGCACAAGCCTTTTTTCGGAGGTCGGATGGTGTGATACTCCGGTTAACCTGGCTAGGACCAAGTCTCCTACTTGGAAGTTCTTGACCCAACGTTTCTTGTTTTCCCGGTTCCTAGCTTGCCTCTTAGTCTTATGTGAACCTGCCCGAGCGGGTGGACTTGTCATTGGCACAAGCTCGATCTAGGGCTCAACCTCCCGCTTTGGTGGGAAAGTCCTCAGTTGTTCGAGTGAAACTTGTCCCGTTTCTGTAGGGACCTTTTTGGACACGGTCGGTTTCTCATGTGCCCGTGTTTTCCGAGGCGTTGACATTTCCTTTCGTCCCTCTCCGTGGAACTGAATGGTTGATACCATCTTGGCCCTAACTTCGGGTTGTCGCTTTGTCTTCACCGCGCATGGGCGCTTAGGGTCAAGTATGTACAAGCAATTGCAGAACGGGACAGGGAATGCCCTAATTCGGTCAAGGAAATCAATGCTGATTACTACATCAAAGTCGTCAAGGGGAATTACTTTGATGGTTTCTTTGCCCGACCAGTCGCCGATGTTGAGTTTGACTCCTTTTGCTATCCCGGTGATAGGAGTCGATGGACAATTCACGGTTTTAATAAATCCTTTTGCCTTCTCAATTCGAAGGCCAAGTCCTTCGGCGGTGTGTTTTGACACAAATAATTCTGAGGCACCTGTGTCTATTAGCGCGTTCAATTCTTGGCCTGCCAAGGTGATGTCCACGAACATCAGTCCCTTCTCTTTGGAACCCTTCATAGTCTCCATGGAACTGATAATGGCATTTATTTTAGTGGGTTCGAGTCCGTCTTCGCTATCATCTCCTTGGATGGCTGCCGCTTTCTCGAGTTCGGGACAATCCTTTTTCATATGATTGCCTCCGCAATTGTAACAACTAAAGTTGTTGTTGTTCCTTACCCACGGCTTACGGAGTTTGAAATCTCCGTTTGATGGTTTCTTGGGTTTACCCTTGGGTTGTTCATCCCGATCTTCTTCGTCGTTGTCTTCGTACTTCGACCTTTGCCTTGGCTTGTCTGACTTCTTGTGTTCAAATTCTACAAGGGAGTCGGCTGCGTCCAATGCTTTTGAAAGATCCTGGATTCCCATTCGATGTAACTCCATTTTTGCCCAACGTTGTAGCCCACTTTTAAAGATAAAGAGAGCGCCGGCTTCACTCATGTTGTGAATTTGGAGCCTGAGTTCGGTGAACTTGTTGACGTACTCCCGAATTGAGCCGTCGTGCTTTAGTCGATGAAGCTTCTCCCGAGCTTCTTCTTGAGCGTTCTTTGGGTAAAAGTGCTCTTTGAATTCGAATTGAAATTCTTTCCATGTTTTGATGGGGATCGTCTCATCTCTGGATTGGTAACACTTGTGACACCACCAAAGGAGAGCCGAATCAACCAAGTAAACGAAAACGGTGTTTACCTTGGTGTCCTCATCGTCGATGTCGGAGAGTCGGAAGTAATACTCCAAGTTCCAAACGAAGTTGTCCACTTCTTGAGCGTCCCTTGCTCCTTTGAACTCCTTCGGTTTTGGCACGTCGATCCTGGGTTTCGTTCCCACTGTTTGGTCCACCATGCCGGTTAGCACGGCATTCTTATAGAGGGATAATTCAGCACTGAGTTTCTTGATTTCTCTTAACAACTCTCCCCTCGTTGCCTCCATCGCAATTTGAAGAGAGATGTCTTGTCGGTTTAATCTCTCGTATGCCTTGTCGAGAAGTTTTCCCACCTCTTCTGCGACCTTATCTCTGAGGGGGCCGACTTCGGTTTCTAACTTTTTCAAGCGATCGTTGACAGCATCGAGGGACTCAACCGACTCCTTTGCCCTGGTCTCGAGTCGTTCTGTCTTGTCCTCAAGTGTTGTTAACCGATCTTTCGAAGCGGCCCTTTTCTTGTCGGTGCTCTTGTCGGTTACTTGGGCCTCCGTGCCCTTTGGTACTATCCCGGTTTCGTCTTTCTTAGCCATCCCGAGCAAACTCCTTTGCTCTGATACCACTTGTCACGTCCCTAGATTTCTGACCCGGCGAACGTGCGGCCTTAGGCACCTTGGTGCATGCGTGGAGCCTAAGTTAAGCCTAGCGATCTAGGCGAGATAGCCTGGATCCGTGCGGAAGACGTTTTAACACAATGGGTGACGGCCAAAGAAAAGTGATGTGGGGAAAGCCGGGCGAATGCCCAGCACCTTTTATTAGAAAGCTAAACGAAAATATGGCTCAAGGCCAGAGAACAACTGAAAGAAAAGAAAGATGAATAATGAGGTGGGGGTAAACCTCCTTAAATAGCCCCTCTAGTCCTAATCCTGCTCTAACTAGGATAAACTAATGTCCTACTCCATCAAGGAGATGGAATCCTTGTCCCAAAAGGATTCGTGGCCCCTATCCTCTAGGAAGGCCTTGCTTGTGTGGAGACGAGGCCCAAGGCCCCATGTGCAGACCTAGGGTGCGTCTGGCCGGCCCTCTCCAACCCCTCTGTGTGCATTATCGTCGGGACCCTAGGGTGCGGCGTGATCGGCTCGCCCGGTCCTGGGTGTCGGCCGCTGTCGGGACCCTCGGGTGCGGCGTGATCGGCTTGCCCGGTCTTGGGTGTCGGCCGCTGTCGGGACCCTAGGGTGCGGCGTGATCGGCTCGCCCCGTCCTTGGGCGTCGGCCGATGTCGGGACCCTAGGGTGCGTTGGACTCGGTCCTGTCGGTTCCTCGGCGCGGGCTGCTATCGGCACCTTTGTGTGCGTGTTGTTGAGTTGTGTGGTGCTCGATTCGATCAACCAATGTTGCTCACCAAGTGGTGGAGAGGTGGATTTTTGGGTGGAAGGGTTGTGGAAGCTAGAAAGAATATTGACACAAAGATTTATAGTGGTTCGGCCTTCTAACAAGCACCTACATCCACTACCTTAGCTTCCCACTAAGGATTTCTCAATCAATCCACTAATTGATTCGTCCCCTTTTCTAGGATTAGGAGGAAACCCTTACAACCGATCAAGCTTCTACCCAAAGCCTTGATCAAAACCCTCTTTTACAAAGAGATAAAAGAAAGCAAACTTAAACCCTCTAATAGGTGTTTGTTTGCACAATGAAGCACTCTCCCAAAATCTAAAACACTTGAGCAAATTTGACAATTTTGGCTCACTAGTGTTTGTCTATACAAGAAATGACACTTTAAGCACTAAGACAATTTCTTGATCATTTGTTGATTGACAATTGAAGCATTGGTCTTCTCTTGATGCTTGGAGGTCCCTTTTATACTCCCAATTGAGTTTGTAGCCGTTACTAGCCGTTGGGGATGAATTGGAGCCGTTGAGGACTTTATTTCCCTTCATAAATGCTGTTCTGCAGCTACCAGTATCGATACACGTGGAACGGTATCGATACAGCCTTCTTGAGGAAATAGCCGTTGGGCTCTTGCCAGCATAGGCGTATCGATACGCTTGAGGGCGTATCGGTACGGGTCCATATTTGAATAGCCGTTGGGAAATAGCCGTTGGGGTAGTTGAACAGGGATCGGTACGCTTACCTGGCGTATCGAAACGATCCCGGTCCGTATCGATACCCTAAACTCTCGTATCGATACGGGTTTTGACAGTGGCCAAACTGAGGCAAAATGGTATCGGTACGGGTGCAACCGTATCGATACTGGGACGTTGAAAATTCAAGTTTGGCTGTTTAAAACATAAAAAATCTTTGCCAAAAACCTTTTAAAATATATCAAACATAATTTCAAGTTGTTTGGACTTAAAGACAAGTTTTAAATTCTTTTCAAATTAGTCCAAAACATTTTTCAATTATTATATCAAAACATTAGTTCTACAATCTCCCCCTTTTTGATATAATAAAACTCACTTGAAAAATTGTTTGGTATTCTCCCCCTTTAACTTTAAAAATGTGAATAAGAGACTAAAGATATGAAATCAAATAAGGCTCCCCCTTATTCATTTGAAAATTCAATTTTTCAAACCATACCATTTCTCCCCATTTTTGTTATATCAAAAAGAATTTAAACATTAAGTTCAAAATAACAATAGAGGAAAAAAAAGTTTTGACTCAAATAAGAATTTGGTTTCAAAAATGGCTCCCCCTTACTCAAAGCATCATCAAAGATGTTAGTCCATCATATATGATCATCTAGTTGAATTAAATAAAAATAAGACTAATAAAATCAAAAACAACTAGAAAATTTTACCAACACTTGAACCCAAGGGAGGATGTGAAGCCTTCCTTCTTCAAGTGTTCTTTCTTGTGTGTATGGAGCTCCCCCTCAATGTTTGACTTGTTGAACATCTCCATCACACCTACAATAGACAATCAAGTAATTTTTGGTATCCAAATTGCTTTGGATCTATAAACGTTAGTTGCACAAAATTTAGTCCCCTTAGGAATCCATTTTTCAATTTCATCCTTTTTAGTTGAAGTGGTTAGTCCTTTTGGGACCCAAACACTTCGAAAACATTTTCCATTCACAAATCTAGGGGCACTAGATTGTCTAACATAAAAATTTGATTTTCCAAAATTGTTTTTCTTTTCAAGCTCTTTGGAAATCAAATCTTTTTCTACTTGAACATTTTGAAGCAATTTTTGTAAATCAAGACATTTTAGTTCAAATTCTTCAAGTTTTGCTTCAAGTTCAAGTTTGGTTTTAGAAAGCAAATCATTTTGAATTTTTAACTTTGAAATCAATTTATTGTTTTTCAAAATGTGGCTTTTAAAATCTAAAACCAATTCATCATAGGCATCTTGTAATTCATCAAAAGTGTAAGAGCATGAAGTAGATGAATTAGAAGTTACCCTTGAATCTTCTTCGATGGCCATAAGGCAAAGGTTGGCTTGTTCATCGTCGGTGGAGTCCTCATCACTCCAAGTAGCCACATGTGCCTTCTTCTTATGGCTTGAAGTGCTTGCCCTCTCCTTTCTTTTAGGTTCTCGTTCAAGCTCTCTCAAGGCTTTCTTCATGAAAGGGGCACACTTCTTGAAGAGATGAACTATCTCTTCATCTTCATCCTCCTCTTCACTTGTGTAGACATGATGGCAAGTGGAGGATTTGAGAGCCATGGCACTTGCATTGATGCCAAGCCCTTTGATTTTCTTCTCTCCCATAGCTCTAATTTCTTCCCTCTTCTTCTCATCCTCTTTGTTCTTCTTCATGATTTGATGAGTAAGGAGTGACCCCATGAGTTCATCAAGCTTCAAAGTCTTCAAATTTTTGGCTTCGATGATGGCGGTCCTCTTTGAGTCCCAAGACTCGGGAAGTGAGTAGATGAGCTTTCGAACAAGCTTTTCTTCCGGGATGGCTTCTCCAAAACCTTTAAGACCATTGGTGATGGTGGAGAACCTATCAAACATCTTCTCGATGTTCTCTTCCGGATCCATTTTGAAGTTCTCATACTCCAAGGTTAGGAGCCCAATCTTGGTCTCCTTGACTTCATTTGTCCCTTCGTATGTGACTTCAAGCTTGTCCCATACCTCCTTGGCACTCTCACAAGAAGACATCTTCTCATAGATGGATGAACCAAATGCACAAAATAAAATGTGCAAGGCTTTGCAATTTAGCTCCATCTTCTTGCGATCGTCGGCACTCCACTCCGCTTTATTTCTTTTAGGCACGAACGGGCCATCTTCAACTACATCCCATAGCTTGTAATCTTTTGATTTGATGAAGAACTTCATCTTTGTCTTCCAATGGGCATAGTGGTCTCCGTCGAAGAAAGGCGGTTTGTCGATGGATTGCGCCATTTGAGCCGGTTGATGAAATAGTGATCGAGCTTGCCGGATCTTCTCAATAGGATGTTATTCCTCTTCGATTGAGCCAAGCTCTGATACCAATTGTTGAGTTGTGTGGTGCTCGATTCGATCAACCAATGTTGCTCACCAAGTGGTGGAGAGGTGGATTTTTGGGTGGAAGGGTTGTGGAAGCTAGAAAGAATATTGACACAAAGATTTATAGTGGTTCGGCCTTCTAACAAGCACCTACATCCACTACCTTAGCTTCCCACTAAGGATTTCTCAATCAATCCACTAATTGATTCGTCCCCTTTTCTAGGATTAGGAGGAAACCCTTACAACCGATCAAGCTTCTACCCAAAGCCTTGATCAAAACCCTCTTTTACAAAGAGATAAAAGAAAGCAAACTTAAACCCTCTAATAGGTGTTTGTTTGCACAATGAAGCACTCTCCCAAAATCTAAAACACTTGAGCAAATTTGACAATTTTGGCTCACTAGTGTTTGTCTATACAAGAAATGACACTTTAAGCACTAAGACAATTTCTTGATCATTTGTTGATTGACAATTGAAGCATTGGTCTTCTCTTGATGCTTGGAGGTCCCTTTTATACTCCCAATTGAGTTTGTAGCCGTTACTAGCCGTTGGGGATGAATTGGAGCCGTTGAGGACTTTATTTCCCTTCATAAATGCTGTTCTGCAGCTACCAGTATCGATACACGTGGAACGGTATCGATACAGCCTTCTTGAGGAAATAGCCGTTGGGCTCTTGCCAGCATAGGCGTATCGATACGCTTGAGGGCGTATCGGTACGGGTCCATATTTGAATAGCCGTTGGGAAATAGCCGTTGGGGTAGTTGAACAGGGATCGGTACGCTTACCTGGCATATCGAAACGATCCCGGTCCGTATCGATACCCTAAACCCTCGTATCGATACGGGTTTTGACAGTGGCCAAACTGAGGCAAAATGGTATCGGTACGGGTGCAACCGTATCGATACTGGGACGTTGAAAATTCAAGTTTGGCTGTTTAAAACATAAAAAATCTTTGCCAAAAACCTTTTAAAATATATCAAACATAATTTCAAGTTGTTTGGACTTAAAGACAAGTTTTAAATTCTTTTCAAATTAGTCCAAAACATTTTTCAATTATTATATCAAAACATTAGTTCTACACGTGTGCATCGGACCCGATGGTGCGACCCTAGGCCCCCACGGTGTGCACCCGTGGTGCCGGCCCGTAGGCCCCTTGGTGGTGCCGGCCCTTAGGCCCCTCGGTGTGCACCCTTGGTGCGGGCCCTTAGGCCCTTTTGTCTGCACACCCAGCCCCATGGGTTGCAGATGCTTCTCGTCGGTGTGGTGGAATGTACGCACGAGGTGTGGCCTTCTCGGTTTTCCCCGTACTACGTCCCTCGGTTGTTGTCCCTTCGCTCTGTCCCTTGGTGAGCACGCACTTGGCCCCTTGATGTGTGGCTTGATCGGGTCGAAAAAAATTGGTACGTGACACTAACAAGACATTATTTATCGTGTCAGAGTCATAATTTTTATATACCGGGGTTAATGTAAACTATGAGGTATGAAGGATTCTCATACCACTATAATAATTATTGATGACCCCACACCTCAACATATTAAGTGGAGTCAATTCTAATATTTCTTATATAAAATTCTAAAATTTTATATTAATTCCTTGAAAATCTCATATCCTAACAAATCAAGCAAGGTCAATTGACCCCTCAAATTTTAATGTACTTTCGCCCATGATTATTTATCACACGTCATGTTAATAATATAATTTAAAATTATAAAAATAATTAAAAAATTTAAAAATATAACTCAACGAGGGGTCAAAAAGAGAAGATGGTATTTATTATACGAGATCCGTGTTTATTCAACTTTATCGATAAAATGTGTGTATAGTTAAAAAATATGAATAAATACTACTTTATAATCACAATCTGACTTTTTCATCAAAATAATATAACGTAGAATCAGCTTAACCAATACAATTGGTTAATTGTTAAGGGATGTAAAAAAGGAAAAAAAAAATAAGTGAGGGATGTGAAGGGCTATGCAGAAAACTTTCGCGGAAAGACTTATCATTATAGTTAGTTGCTCGATATAAATCAGTTCAGATTAGTCGGGATAAAGTCTGAAAATCAAAGGGATTAAAAAAAAGGAAAAGAAATAATTGAGGGATGTAAAGGAGTGTTTTGCCACTCGGAAGGGAATTCAATGGATTCCTTCCAAACTCGTCCCATGGAACATCACTCTCCTGATGCTGAACAAATTTCTGACGATTTGGTTTGTTGCGTTTGTCTGTAAGTAATAATCATTATGTTCAAATAATTCATTGTTTCTCGCCAGTTTCTCCTTTTTATTTGAAAATACCCAAACTATTTCCTTTTTAATTTGTTTTGCAGGGATCTTCTTTACAAACCAATAGTTGTGCGTAAGATTTTTGTTTGATACTTTTTATAGCAAGAACTCTGAATTTGATGCTTAATTGTTCTTCAAAACCTACAGATTGTGGTCATATATCATGTTTGTGGTGCGTTTATAGATCAATGAGTTCTCATTGTCCAGTATGTAGAAATCCATATTCTCACTTTCCAGGCATCTGTCAAATGCTTCACTTTTTGTTGTTGAAGTTGTGTCCGTTTATAGACCAATAGGCATCTGTCAAATGCTCCACAGAAGGTGGTAAAGGAGATTTCGATTTGATCTTTGTGGAGTTTGCTATGAAACTCGACCTAAGCTTCCAGGCAGGTTCAACCAGAGACACACTCCAGATCATGAGTTTAAGCTTATAAAGCACAACTAGAGAATGGTTCCACTTCTTTTGTCATCCTCGATGAATCTTCGGATAATCTGGAAAATGGACTAGTACCTCCTGCTATTCTACAAAATATCTGCAATAATCTAGCCGCATCGTACTTTGAGATCGATAGCACGGAGGATGAAGATACCGACGCCCTATTGTGCATCAAAATATAACTCTTTTAATTTGGTATAATATGAGAAAAATATTTTGATATACAAATTTTGTACATTTTAGTTTATACAAACCTATTAATTTTAGTGTTTAAAATTTAGTATTTAGATTCTTATGATTAAAATTATAGATTTTAGACTTAAAAACAAGTAGATTGTGTAAAATAAATTGTATCAAAATATTATTCATATTACGATTCCTCTCATTATTTTCATTCTTATATGTAAAACACTCCAATTTGAAAGGAAAAGAAAAGAGATAATAAAACAGAAATGTGAATTAGTTCAAAATTTTAACAGCAATCATTCCCGGAAGAGACAAATACAAAAAAAAGAAAAGGCCGTAGACAATCCAACAACAGACTTGTATCATTCGATGTGTTCGGTTTCATATTCGAATGTTTGAAAGCAATTTATTCTAAATTACAGATAGTTCAGTATTATAACTTGCCCTAGAATATCTTTCTGTATCTTGGTTAATTTTACAACTCCTAAATTAAATGTTGTTTTAAACGAGTCCGAGTGTTGGCAGATTATTTCACTGTTTTTCAGCTGACATACTTCCATCTCTTGTATAAAGTAAGAGGGCAGTTTTTGACCAGGAACAAGAAAGGCAAAACCAATAATGAAACACTGATAAATTGGTTAAGATGCAGTCTACAGCCCTAAGAAAAAGTGAGTCTTGCACCCATCTCTCTGTAGAGAGAGAATCACCGGATTTCTTCAACATGCAATTTTAGTTGTTGGGCACTTCCTGATCTACACTAAATTTACTTCAGTTGCAGTCGATGCAACTTCACGTCTCAAGATGACAGTAAAAGAATGATCATTTTCCCACTCGAAATGAACATACTTCACAATGCTGTTTTTGTTGCTAAATGGATTGATACCTGCTCTTCCCCTAAAGGAAAGCAAATCGGGATCATGGAGTTGATGGTGCAACATTAGCGGCTTGATTTCTTTCTGCCATTTCAACCTCATATGCACCGGTATCTGATGTTTTCTCACTTGTCATAGCAAGGCTTTTCAGTTTAGCACGTTGTATAGCATGCAGCTCATATCTGATAAACAAGAAGAAGCACAGCTGAGCTTGGATTTACTTGGTTTTGCATGAGTTAGTGGATTACTTTGATTAATATGGAACACTAATAATCTTACATAACAAAGCAGTAGGCAACAAAAAGTGCAACCTCATTAGAATACCAAACTTTACCACATGGAGCTATTTGGGAAAACTAAAAGTACAATGGTGCTGTCAGAAAGGGACAAAAAACAGGCATGTTGATGGAAAAGTGTTCCATTTTTTGTTTGAACCAGTAATGTTCTCCCTCCATCCCCCACAGCACACAGACAAAAAGAACTATCCATCTTTTTCACTTTCTTCAGTTTTCAACAGAATATATTGACACGTTTGAGTTTATAGACGATAAGAGTTTCTGATTAAACTGACTACACCTTATTGTCACAGCTAATTTAGTATTCTCCTCTCCCAAAAATTCTTTATCCAAATAAATATGGTTCGCATAGAACAAGTACAGACATAGGAAGTTCGTTTATAACAAAATAAATGCAACAGGGACTACGCTTTTCGTATTTCTTTTGTCAATGGCATGTAACAAATCTGCCCATCTCATAATTTTCCATGATAACTCATGTATGACAACGTATGCAATTTGGTCAACAGGAGGAAAATCATGATTTATCAAAGACAGCAAAGAAATCAGTAATCAAGTAAAAAGCACACTATAATCTATTCAAAATTTAGAGCAAGTAATTACATTTCCCCTCATTTTATTTTACTTATTGGAGGCATGAATTGTTTGCCAATACTCCTTCAAATTGTACTCAACCCTAGCAAACAAAATCATGTATCCCCTTGGGTCATAACAAAAGCCACATCATGGTGTTACATTCTAGATATCTATGCTAGCATCCTTAAGAGGCATTAGATCTCCAAACAGCTATTACTAACTTTGCCGACTACTTCTATATTTGCTTGTACAGTAACACAAAAAACTAACTTGGTTGCAATTCAGTTTTCAGCAGGTAATCCTTTTCCATGAAAGAAAAATAATAACAAGCAATAAGCATGTATTATGAAACAGTTCCAAGAATTTCTTTCAAGAAGTAATTTTTCACCGAAGGGAAGGTCAATACAGGCCAATGCGTATGCCGATGTTTAAACTTTCATCTAAAGGGTCATGTTCCTCGTGAACATGTAAACAACTCTGACGTGGCATGTGGGAATGACAATATTATATAAGAATCTAAAATGCATTACTACATTTTTTCCTAGGATCAAGCCTTGAAGCACATATTCAAATCCACAAATAAACCTATACATACAGATTCCATGTTCTTAACTACTAATTATCGAGAAAAAAAGAGAAGTAACTAAAGTTGTAAAACTTACTCAGCCACATGGCTCTTGACAAGCATGAAATATATCCTCCAAAAATCCTCCTCCTTCAAATGGCGAGGGCATAGCTTGAATCTAAGCTGTGAAAGTTCCTGGAAAATAAAAAAAGAAGAAGAATAAAACAACAATTAAAAATTACTAAGAAGAAAAAAGAAGAAAAACCCAAACCTTGACTTTTGAAAGTACTAAGACAGCATGCCGCTCTTGCCAATCAGAAAGATCCTTTCTCACATTAGAAGAAATTTGAGTGGTTTCGCTGTTACCATTATCTGAACATCAAAAGAAACTTCAATCAAAAAACCAAATTTTGTTTCGGAATTTGCAAAGCGAAAGGGAGTTTACCTTGGATAGGGAAATTCTTGAAGGTATCTAAAGTGAAAGACTTGACATGATCGATTAATTGTTGGGTAACTCCCAGGAATTCATCTGTTTCTTCTTCTTGTTGGGAATGGGTGGGTTGGGGTTGATCTGGGTTTTTGTTGTTTTTGCTGTTCCTTGAAACGCTGCGCCGAAACCACGATGATAGATTCATCGTTATCTGGTCGGGATGCTCTGGTCTGGTTTGAGATGTTTTTTTTTTTTCAGGGATTTTTTAATCAAATATTAGTTTCGGAAAGATTACATCATCGCAGAGGTTAATTTCTGTATAATTACAATATAAATATTTTGGGTAAACTATTTCCAAGGTCCCTCTTCATTTCTTTCTGTTTAATTTTGGTCACTGTTTTAGATCATTGGGACGTTAATTCACGTCACGTAACAAAAATGGTTAAATTTCAATTTTACTCCGGAACTTTTGAAAGTTCACTTTTTTATCTTATTCAAAACAAATTAAAAATTCTCTCACTCTCAACCTCTCTTTCTCTCTCCCCAAAATACTATCATCTTCTCTAACTTAAACCCTACTCTTATTGTTGTCTTCATATTCAGCTGTCGTTCTCGCCATCGGCACCTTCTCGTGATAGTCAATATACATATATTGGGTTTATTTATGTTTTGTTGAATTTGAAGTATTGAAATATTTCTTTTGATGCGTTGATAGATGATTTCTTGAGAAAATTTGTGACTCACAATTTGTTTCCCGATAATTTATGTTACTAAGCTTTAAAAATAGTAGAATTTAATGGTTTTATATGTGTACGCGCGCAGAAGTGTTAGGCTTGACTCTACACAATAAAAATGGTGAGTTATTTTAAATTGTTGAACGGACACACAAAATGCACTAAATAGACGTTTTTTTATTTGATTTAGCGCTCAAACGAATATTTCGAGAAAATTAAAAAATCTAACTTCTACCCAAACGGACTTTTACAATTTAACGAGCACTTTAAAATTCCTACCAAATGGAGCCTTAGTACAAAATCAGTGAACCTTCACTGGTATAGTTCATGCATTTTAAATATTTAATTTATAGGTTTTCCTATTTTTCTTAGAAATTCACGTGAAGATTATATAATCAATGATGAATTTAAGGGTAAATTATACTAGATGTCATTAAACTTTAAGTTTAGTATCGATTATATCACTGAACTAAATATCGATATTATTTTAGCATTGAACTTTAGTTTATACTTCATTTATACGACTGTGTCGTTAAAATCCCTTCACGTCGTTGCACGTGAACCATTAAAATCCATTAACGTCATTAATTTAATGGTTCATTGGTATAATTGAAGCATAAACTATAATTCAATGTTAAAATAGTATTGATTTTTAGTTCAGTAGTATAATCGATACTAAACTTAAAGTTCAGTAATATTTAGTGTTATTTACCCTAAGTTTATATATTGATATATATATATATATATTGTTACATCTAATTTTTTTACTATGTAACATTTTCAGAAAACATCTTACTGTTAATTTCTAATTCGATGTCTCAATCAACTAACATATTAAGCCTTTGAATAAAATTTCTATAACTTTCTCCATCTGGCATCGCTAATAGAGTAACCAAGAACTTTAGTGACAAATTTCAATTTCATACTGGACTGATCAAATTTCAAAATAATTGCAGTATGCTAATTTGTTTTTTTAATTACAAGCACAATCAAATTTCATATTAGAGATTTTATTAATTTGTCAAATTAAGTGACATTATTGCAAATAATAAAAGCATTGAAATTCTTATAAGGTTTGATTGTGCTCAATTGGCATCCTTGACGTTCTTGCTTTGCATGCAGCACTTGAGCCCGTTCCTATAGAATCCAGATCCATACCAAGACTTAGAGCCGGAGCCTGTATATATTGTTACCAATTGTGTCCAATTGACAATGTATTTATGAACATTTTAGTATTGCTTTTGAAGAGTATGATTAAAAATACAAGTTTGAATGATTAAAGATGTTTATATTATTCTTTTTTGTATGTGATTGAATCTTAACATTTACTTTGGGAATGTAATATCTTTCTGCTTAATAAAAATAATTTTAAAAATATTTTTAGGTTGTTTGATTTAAAATTCAAGTGTGTGAGATTGGTGTTTACAAGTACTTTTAAATAGTTAAAAGTATTTATTTTAGACATAGTATTTGAAAATAAAAAAAATTAATTTGATGATACTTATTTTTTAATATTATACTATATAAACAACTTAAAATATATTATTATTATTATTATTATTATTATTATTATTATTATTATTATTATTATTATTATTATTATTATAAACGATGCATGTATATGTACGTCTAAGGAAAATTTATGCCTGCATAATGGTTATCTTTAGGGATAGAGTCGGAAAATTTTGGAGGGCAAAACATAAGTGTTTGAAATTAAGGGATAAATTTATAATTAAACTAATTTTTAAATTTTTATATATAAGAACAAAAATAAAATATTTTGAGGTGTGGGAAATTGTCCCATCTCACCCCTCAATAGTTTTGTCCTTGATTATCTTGGATACGAGGAACAAATAATTTTAATGTTATTCATAAACAAAGTTACAGTAAAGTTTGGGGTCATAATTTTTACATATTTGGACGTTTAATTTTTAATTTATTTAAATTTTGTTTTAAGTGGGGATATTGTTAAAATTGCATATTTAAATTTTGTTTTAAGTTTGATTTCTGTTGTTGTTTTTGTTTGCTGCTTCTTTAGAAGCTGTTGTTCTTTCTCTTTGTGTGATTGTTTGTATGTGTTTCTGTTTTGTTTGAATAAAATTGTCGGTATTTGTGTTAAAAAGATCTACGACTCACATAAAAAAGCAGCTAATAATGAAATTAATAATATACCAAAATCATTTTGGTTTTGGATAAATTAACAATATTTGGAGCTTCATTCATTACAAAAAGCCCAAATTAGTTTAAAGAACTTGTTGGAACATCGGATGCCACGGTCTTACGAAACAACGACTTGAGAAATCAAAATATGAGCCGAAACGCGTGCCCAACACTGATCATGAATTGATGGACAGGGAGCCGGAGCCGAGGTAAAAACCAGTTCATTCTACTTTTATAGCAAGTCTTTTTTGTTTTTTTGGTATATTTTTTGTTTTCGTTGACTGTTGTTTGGTAGTTTTTTTTTTTAATTTTATTTTTTTCAGAGTTAAATTTGACATCGTCTCGACTGGTAAAGATGACGTTTATTTGGTTATTTTGCTGATCTTCTCTGCTTCAGATTCTAGGATTGGATTTAGATATGTGATTTGCATTCATGGATGGTTTTCTCGCAATGTTCGGCCCTGTTTTGTGGTTTTCGGTGATCTTTTAGTAGTTTGATCTCTTTTGTGGTTCGTTTGCCAATGTAGTTAGACTGTTTGTATCTGTCTTTTGATTAAGTTTTTAAATTTTCATTGTATAGTCATTGTATGATCTAAAGTAACTAATTTCTTACGTCAATGATTATAAGAAAATGTCCAATCCTATATTTAACTTATGTTTATGGTTATAAACTAATTTTTAATTTAAGTATTTTCTCTTTTTAAAAAAACTAACCAGTTTTATTAAAATAAATAAATATATCTTTTCCACTCCAAACTAATTTCAATTTTCATGTCATTTCTTTGTTTGCTGCTTCATTAAAGCTTTAGATTGGACCCTTTTAGGTAAATGTCTTGTCGGTTTAGTTAAATAGATAGATAAAAGTTTCACTTTCAACTTTTAAATATAAATATCAAGGACGAATATATAATTTTATGTTAGGGATGAATTTATAAAATTTTAAAGGGTAAATTTATAAAATTTTAATAGAAAATACATAAAAATTTCTATAAAAAAATTAAATTATATATAAAATTTAAACTTTTAGGGGGTTACTGCCTCCTCCAGTCTCCTCTAGGTCCATTCTTGCTATTATACAAAAATAAGACAAGACATTTTTTTGAATATAATATACAAGTTGTATAAAAAATATATATGCCATGTTTGGTAAATAACAATTTGAGTCAAAATTAGAGGTTTGAGTTAGTATTAGAGGTTTGACCAGTCAAATCTGCTAATTTTGAAAAAGCTGCTAATAGAAACTTTTTGAAATTATAGGTTTTGACATAAGAGTTATAATGGTCATTTTACCCTTAACAATTATAAAAAAAAATCTCCAAATAACCTAAATTTAATCTCTTCTATTTTAATTCTTCACTCTCACGTATTCATATTGTGACATTTGTAAACTAATATTTTTTCTTTTTATTCTCGCACATTTATATTTGTATTTAAATTTAATAATTAATTAAATTATACTAAAAATAATTATATAAATAATAAATTAATATATAGATCATTCAAATATGCTTAGTAATGTTATATAAAAAAATATGTTTCATGTAACACCCGTGTCTTGGGCCTAGGAGTTAGCCGAGTTGTTGTTCGAGTCAAATAAAATCTAATTAAAATAAACCAACTTTGAATAATGACCTATTTGAATCTTAATAAAGAGGGAGGGACCAAAGTTGTGATTTACCCACATTTTAAATAAAGCAAGACAACCTTTATGGAAAAGTTGTCATCTTCCTACTCATTTCCCCTTTCCCAATTTCAAAACCCTCTCCCCATTTTCAAACTCTCCTAAAACCCTAGTTACTATTCTATTGACTTTGCTAATCGATTTCAACATCAAATTAAGAGGTAAACATATTTTCTTAACCTCCTCTCTATCCTCTACTTATCTATTGTTTTAGATTTCAAAAATATTGAGTTTTGGGAATTAGGGTTCATATGGAAATTTGGGTTTTTGATGGGGTTTTTCAATTTGTTTTGAGAAATTGTTTTGGGGGTTATGTTTAGTCATGATGAAATGTACAACATATATTAATTTGGTTGATTTTGGATGAAATTTCGTAGTGGGTCCTTATGGCAAATTTTAGAGTATGAGAAATTGGGTTTTTGAGAGGTTTAGTGTTGGAATTGAAGGACTGATGGTCTACCTATGTTAGGAGGGTGATTTGGGATGTTTTGGAAGTCATTTGGGTGCTTGGAAATGGGTATTTCAGCCAATGGTTGTTGGAGCCCGAAATTTGAGTTTTTGAGATGTTATGTGGTTTGGGAATTTGAGGAAATTGGGTTGTGATTTGCAAAGTAGATTGATGGTTGAATTAGCATTGGGTTGAGAAGTAATGTATGTGTTTTGTTTGACTAGAAGCAAGAGGAAACGTGGAAGAGGCTTTGGGACCGAATCCGAGAAGTTGAAGGTGATTGCTTGCTTGGTCTTGGAGCTTGGAAGCTTAGGTGAGTGGTTAATTGTTTTAAATGGTTTAAAAATAGTTGGTTCGAGTATATGAACTAGGTTGGGCTTGGTAGACCCACCTAGAGTTAGGATTAGGGTGGTAGCCTAATCCTAAGCTTGATCTAGAGCCTTTGGATGAACTCAATTATATGGTTGTGTATGTCTCGTATGAAATGTGATGTGAATGTTTATGTATATTGCATTATACATGTGAAATGAGATTGGACTTATGATTCTTGAGACATGCATGGTGATGATTGTTGGTGAGTACGTGCTAAGCACAAGGTTATTGAAATGAGTAATGTGAAGTGAATAAATATTAGCACTAGTAAACTTGAATACAAATGATCGATCATTAGGATGTTAGTGTGTACACATGAGTCTAAAGTCGCGCGTGGCCTTGGTGGCGTTGAGTCACCAAGGAGGAGTACGGGTTCGCCCGAAATTGTATTTAAATGTAGTCGGTGATGAGTGGAATCCCATCGACGGGGCGTGAGGATGAGTGGAATCCCCTCCGCGTGACCGGTGATGAGTGAAATCCCACCGTGAGGTAATGTGGTTGTTGGATGTGAGTTTCCAACATGTCTATCCGCGTATTCGGGTCTTAGCTAGGTGCCAATGTTGTTTGATGTATATATCAATGTGTTGAGGTTTATGGTTCTTATCGGGATACTTGTTTGTGAATACATGTATCATGGAAATTGAGCTTATGATCATAGCATTAATATTGTCTATTGCTCATGCATTTTATCTTGTGGACCTTTGGTATGATTGTGTTTTACCTTGGCTAGATCGTGCTCGGACCCTACGATGTTGAGGTTTGTTTTTAGAGCTTACCCTCACTAAGCATCCTTGCTTACGCTCTCTTGTTCAACATTGCAGATCCTTAGTTCGTGGGTTGCTCGGGTAAGTGGAGGGCCTCCAAGTGTGGTTTTGACTTGAGTTCATCAAGTATGGATTTTAATGTTAGACATGTAATAGTTTGAGCAATGGGACGTGTAATGTTTTGTTGGATAGTTGTTGGTTGCTAGGAGCATGTTTAGACTCCTTAATGCCTTGCTTGTGTATGGTCTGTGTTGCCATGATGAATGTTAACTCATGCCTAATTGCTTATTTTGAATGCTAGCTAAATGCCTTAGAGGCCATCTTTATGTTTGATTGATGTTTGAATGAATGCATGTTTGGTGAAGTCTTATCTTAGTGTTTAGAGTTGTCTTATGCTTGTTGAAACATGCTAGTATGGTTGGTATGCCTCAAGTGTAATCAATGTGGTGTTGTGTTGTGTTTTGGTGGTGTTTTGGGGCACCTTTGTGCCTCAAAACAGCAAAATCGAGTCTGCAGACAGGGGGCGTTTCAGAACGGGTCCCTTTGCAAATGGCCTGCCGTTTCGAAACGGATGAGGGTCGTTTCGGAACATTTTTGCTACTGGAGTTTTGATAAATTGACGAGATAAAGGCGTTCCGAAACGGGCCTTTGGTGTTTCGAAACGGTCAAATCTCGTTGACCATGAGATATTGACCGTCAAGGTCGTTCCGATACGGGTCACCCCTGTTTCGGAACGGTCACCCTATGGTTGACCCTGGCCTGTTGACTTAGTCAAGGCGTTTCGAAACACCCTAAGGGCGTTCCAAAACGGCCTACTGTAAAGGGCTAAAATGAGCTGTTTGATGTTTGGTCGGTCGGTGTATGTTTCAATGTTTGTACTTCCCGCTGCTGTGCTCTACATAGGAATAAATTATGCATATAGACAAGATAAGATAAAAAGAAATAATTTTAGGGTCGTTAACCGAGGGGAAACCTTAACGGGTTTCGCTTCGGTTTTCCCTGTGTGGCCCACTCGGACCGGTCATCCGACCAGACCGGGACGAGGGGGTTACATTTCATAATATAATTACTATTAATAGATACAAAATATTGATAACTAATAAACTATTCAAACAAGTATCGAATATAATCAAGTCTTATATGTTATTTTGCTTGTTTAAATAATCAAACAACTATCAGCTAATACAATCCGCTTATCAGTTATCAGTTAATTTTACCAAACACATTAATGAAGCTAATGTAGTCCGCTATCAGTGAATTTTACCAAACACTTTTATACAATCAACTAATACAATCCGCTAATCAAATCAGCTAATGCAATAAGCTATTGGCTAATATAATCCGCTATCAGCTAATTGCCAAACATGACCATAATTTTTCTATATAAATTATAAAATTTAAAATATAAATCTCTGATCTTAAAGCTTAAAGTCTAAAATATAAACTCCTAAATCTTAAACTAAATTAAAAAGTTAGTAAATTTGTGTAAACTAAAGTTTAAATGATGTGTATATAAACTATTTTTTTTATTATTGATATATATGTTGTGTAAACTGTCAAATTTATGCTTTATGAATTTAGTTTAAAGTTTATGGTATATGAGTTTATATTGTAATGTTCAAAATTTATAATTAGAATTTTAAATTTTAAGATTTAAGTTTAAAATAAGTACGTGTATTAAAAATTATTCTATTATAAATTATACTTATACTAAAGTTAACATTAAGGTAATTTATACATTTCTGTTATGTTTATTTTTTATGAAGCACGAGTAAGATTGCAAGGACAACAAAACTTCTCCATAAAATATTTAAACATTGTTGCTAGTTGATCCAAATGTTTAATGGATTCATGTGTACTTTTTGAATGTTATAATTATGTATAATATATAAATTTTGACATGTTAATAAATTATATTGACATTGTCAGCCTTATATCTTGTTTATAAGGGCTTTGGTCTTCTAAATGGTAAATTTGTATTTTAACTCCCAACGTGACAAATTTATTATTTAATCCCTTTAAAATTATAATATTTTAAATTAATATGATGGTAAGAATGTATTTTGATCCTTATAATCTCTTTTTACTTTGTCCATATATTATATAATTATTTCGTGTCTAAAATTATTGGATTTGAGGAATTCTTTTTATGCCATGCATGATTTGAGAAATGTGTGTGTATTGTTGCTAAGTACATGAAGTGAAGTGATAAAGATGAAGATGGGAGGGTAGGAGGTGATAGTGGTGAAATATATCATATCAAATGATATCAAAGTAAGGTAAATTACATGGGAATGGGATCCCACATCGGCCCCATCCTAATTATAACCCTTTTAGGACCCCACCAATAAAGGGGTGGTGGAGGTGAAGACCACAATCTTAATTCTCGCACCAAGTTTTGGCTTGTCACTTCTCTTTATATATAAAAAGAATTCTTATGCTCAATATATATAGGGATATAATTCAGTTATACTATGTAAAATTCATTTAGTTTTACACTAATTCAT
This sequence comes from Hibiscus tridactylites, assembly GCA_958450335.1. NCBI lineage: Eukaryota > Viridiplantae > Streptophyta > Magnoliopsida > Malvales > Malvaceae > Hibiscus > Hibiscus tridactylites. The sequence goes on along the minus strand of OY288287.1, from coordinate 61,643,076 downwards.
GATTATTGGATGAGTGAACTGAATGAATGTGATTAACAGTAGAAAATGTGAAGATTATCACTTGAATAAAAAAGATAAGGAAATAATCTTAGCCATTAATTTTCATCATCCAACGATCCAAAAAAAGTGTAAAAGTAATTGAGTTTTACACAATGTAAGTGAATCATAACTCATATATATAAAGAATTCTAAATTTGAGTAATTTGTTTATACAGAGTGCGCTCTTTTAAAAGATTAAAAACAAATAACAAAATCATTAGGTTAAATTCTATGACGAATAATTGTGTTAAACATAAACTGTAGATTTAATCTATATACATTAATTGGGTTAAGATCTATTTATATGGTGTAAAATTCAATTAGTTTTATATTAATTCATGACCATTGAATGAGTGAAATAGATGGATGAGATGGAAAGTTAAAATATGGATGTTTTTAAGGAGAGAAAAAAATAGGAGCGTTTAATCTCATCCATCCATTCTACTCATCCAATGACCATAAATTAATATAAAACTAATTGAGTTTTACACCATGTATGTGAATCCCATCCCACTTTAATTTGATCATTTATATTCTTTATACTTTTTGGACTTTAAAATTTTAGTTTTTATCCAAGCAATAGTCATGAAATTTATTAAATTAAATTTCGTCATTACTCCCTATATGTACATTTAATTTTTATTCTCTAATTTGATAATTTGAAGTCATGTAATTTCATCGTGTTGTCTTTATATTATTTGGATCATTATTGAAATTTTACAATTTTAAAAGTACACTAGCTAAAATTTATCAAATTAGAGTATAAAAAGAAAACCCATAGCTTTATATAATATAAAGTACTAACCATAAAATTCAACCAAAACATTAATTTTACTCAAAAAGTGTCAAAAGAAAATTTATTTATCTAATTTAATATTTTTTTTTCAATTCAAACACAACCTAGTTTAAATCACTATCTAATACCAATCAAAATTTTCTTAATCAATTTATGTAGGATGCATATAATTACATTTAGGACGAGTCTATCACGGGTGTGCACACCGCTGAACAGTACTAACGCAATACACCGCTAAATATCAATATTTTTTTTAATAAAGATTAAAAATCTTAAGAACTATACTTATAATTAAAATTATTTAAAAAATTAAAAATTAAAAAAAATTAATAAATTTTTATATTTCTTTATAATATTTTAATTGATATATTAAAATCAAATATCTTAAATTCTCCTTAATAAACTTAACCCTTTATTTTCTTTCAAAAACCGCCACTGCTATATCTTCGATTGCCCACCAGCTGCAGTTGAAGTATCCAAGTGTCATTCATTAGAATTTACCTGTTAAAACCATGAGAACTTTTGTTACTTAAAATATCTGACATTTCTTGTTGCCAAAAGCAATAATTGCGTAAACATACAGAAATAGAAGAAGAGAAAACTTAGACGCATACAAAGAAAGGAAGATCTTTGAAGTTTTTGGTGTTAAGGAGATTTAGGCGTATTTATTTTAATTTATCAATTAAAAATATTATAAAAAATATAAAAGGTTTATTAAATTAAATTTTTATTTTTTAAAAAATAATTTTAACTATAAGTCTAGTCCTTATCATTTTTAATCTTTATTAAAAATATAATAGTGTTCGGCAGTGTATTGCGTTAGTGATAATTGTGTAGATATCCTATATTGCATACCCTTTTTACTTAACATTTGAGTGTTTTCAAGCTCATTTAGTTGTATTTAGAATAGTTTGCATATAGTTTGTATGTAGTTAGAGAGTTACACTATTTGTGCTTAAATGTCATATATTTTGATGCTTTTAATAGAAAATGTAGTGTTTTGTGGTACATGTGCAGAAACTTAGTGGATGCTGGAGAAATGCTGGAGCGGAAGAGTAACAGATCTCTCGGTGGGAGCTGATTAGGCAATAAGAGTTGGAGATGAATCTAACTTTGATCTACATGGACTTTCTCATAGATACGAAACATTAAAAATAGCGGGAAAGCAAAGATCCCCTTAAAAGAGGCCGCACACTTTAGGATTACAAAACCCTAGCTTCATTGCCTATATAAGGAAGACTTGAACAACAATTCAAGGGAGCACGATCACAGACAACAATCTTTAGTCTTAAGCTATCGGAGAACAACCAGAGTCGAAGTTCTAGAGGAGTCTCCATACGATGGAAGCCATCGGAAGAGGTTGAAGGAGTGAAGGACCTGCAACAATAGTTGGATAGCGCGGAAGAAAATCGTCGAGGACGTGAACAATGGGGTTAAGTTGTTAACTTAGTCTTAATTTGGTTTAGACATAAATTTAGAGTTTCAACGACTAAAAAGGAAATCTTAAATAAATAATAGAGTTGTTAGGGTTCATACATATATGTATTACCTTAACTTCAATGTTATTAACTTCTAGGCATCGAAAGAGTCCGAAGTTCATTAGAAAATCCGTTCGAGTAGATAAAAATCTTAATGATTTACGCAAACATGTATTCTCAATCGCAATAGCATTGAAATAAGTATTCACTCATAATTCATAGGCAATAAACTCAACTTCCATAATTATCTGTTATTTGCCGCAACATCTGTTTGTCTTGATCATATCTACCTCTACTTTATTTGCATTTACCTTTGATAAACCGACACCAATCAATACTTGCTTAAACCATCTTAAGTACGATAACTTCGTAATTATTGATCCAATCTTTGTGAGTTCAACACTTTACTCTATCACTTTATTATTTGATTCGATGAGTATAATTGTTCTAAAGTGTATCACTATTTGACAAACATCAGTTAGTGGTGTTCAACGATGGATGCATGATAGTGCATCACTTTATTACTTGATTCGTAGTTATTGATCCAATTCCGGTTGTAGAAATTTTCTTATATTTAATATATTTGAGAACAAGATATAACCGAACATAAATAAATAAACAAATATTTGGAAAAATCTGAATCGTCCGACAAGTTTTGTATTGATTTATTTCTAATTGAGTGAATTTTTAGCAGTGGATGTAAGACAGTGTAAATCGTATATTTTGAATAAAGGAAAGAAGAATTATTTAAGTACCTTGTTAAAAACCTCCAACTTAAATGAAGGAAAAAGTACACATGTATAACTTACAGAAACATGATAAGCTCAAATAACTAAGCCAGTCACCAATCATACAATATTACTAAGATCCTGCCGCTAAGGTAACATCCGGAAATTACACAGAGGTCTGACTCTGATCACCTTGCACCAGACCTAAACCATGGTTGACTAAGCTATCCGCCACAATGTTTGCTTCGCAATAAACTTGCGCAAAATAACTAAGGGCTTTTTTTAAAAGTGGATGTCATGTCACATGTGGATCAATTTTAGTATTTGCTTGACTCGCCGTGATATGTAAAGTTATCACTTTATCCTTCCACACACATATGTGTGTATATATAATTCATTATATATAATAGTTCAAGTAGTAAAAATATAGAATAAAATCATAGAATAAACACTAATTGCTTACACTGTTTTATCTTATATCAACTAATTCATTTTATATAATGAATTATTCATTATAATATACTTTTCTAATAAAATTATGTATTGTATACTTCTTTTAAAAATCAAATTTAATCGGGAAGAAAGAATATGGATATATCTAACACCAACATCTAAGCCGGTGGTAGTAAATTTCAAAATTAAAAAACTTAATAGTTAAAAAGGTATTTAATCTATACTAATTTTCTAGTTTAGTGTCTAATGTTTTTTTCGGGCCACTTTGGTGTCTAACGTTTCATTCCATAACTCAGATTGGATTTTTCCGTCAACGATCATTATAGATTTTCTGTTATCCAATAAAAATACGACACATGGCATATTTTGATATTTTCTATCATTTTTATTTTTCTAAAAATTATAAAATATTTAATTTTATAAAAAACCCCCAAAATCTTTAATTTCTCTAAAATCCCCAAATCCAAACCCTAGATCCCTAAATTCCTCCCCTTCCACCACCGATTCAACTACCACCGGCCACCCTTGCCTTTTACGCCCCCAACTATCGAAACCCACATCATCGCGCCGTAAAAAACTGGCGAATGAACCAGCGATTGTTTCATCGACGGACATCTAAAAATGAAGAAAAAGAGACTGATTGGGCTCGAATCGACGAGTAGAAGGTAGGGGATGTTGAACGGTGAGGTACCCGACGCTTGGGGTGGTAAACGGTGAACCGCCGACGTGTGGGGATGTCGGACGGCGAGAGAGATGTGATTTGAGAGTTTGATTGAGAGAGAATAAAACTTTAAGGTTTTTGAAAAGATTATATTTTTAAAGAAATTCATAAATTAATTAAATAAATAAAATAGGTCACGTGGCATGTTTTTATTATGTTAGGCTTGATGATCACATAACCGTTGCTTTCCAAGTGGTGGAGAAGATGTAATTTTGGGTGTTTATGGTGGAAGCAAAAGATAGACAAAATTGACACGCGATTTAGAGTGGTCCGGCTTTCTAACCAAAGCCTACATCCACTACCTTAGCTCCCCACCAAGGATTTCACCAATTCACTAAGAATTCTTCCCCTTTTCTAGGTTTAGGATGCAACCTTTTACAACCTAGACTCACAACCCAAGTCTAGCATCCAAAGCTCACAAACCGAGATTTGGGAACTCTCTCAAACAAGAGAAAACTTAGCAAATAGAAATCCCTCTCTAAAGGTTGGTGTTTGCACACTAAAGCACTCACCCAAACCCTCTAACACTTGAGCATACATTGACAATTTGAGCTCACAAGTGTGTGTCTATACAAGGAATGAAAATTTAAGCTCTAAGACAAACCGAGATTTGGGAACTCTCTCAAACAAGAGAAAACTTAGCAAATAGAAATCCCTCTCTAAAGGTTGGTGTTTGCACACTAAAGCACTCACCCAAACCCTCTAACACTTGAGCATACATTGACAATTTGAGCTCACAAGTGTGTGTCTATACAAGGAATGAAAATTTAAGCTCTAAGACAATTTTGCATCATAATGTTGTTGACTTGAGGATCATTAGTCTCCCATAGATGCTTGAAAATCCCTTTTATACTTCCAATTAAGTTCATAGTAGTTGGAGACCGTTGGGGTTGAATTGGAGCTGTTGGGGCCTTTATTTCTTGCAATAAATGCTATTCTGGAGCATATCGTATCGATATTCGGGTAGCCGTATCGATACAGCTTCTTTAGAAACTAGCCATTGAGCTCTTCTTAGCTGATGAGTATTGATACGCGTAGGAGCGTATTAGTACGACCTGCAATTCAAATAGCCGTTAGGAAAATGACTGTTGGGAGCGATTAAGGCATATTGGTACGCGATAAAACTGTATCGGTACGCGATACAACCATATCGGTACGCGAACTAGTCGTTGGAGAGTTTTAAAGCACTCTGTATCGATACGGCTAAGGCATATCAGTACGAGTTTTGGCTACTGTAATTTTCCTGTAGTTGCAACCTTAAAGTGTATCGATACGGTATATACCATATTGGTACGATGACATTAAAATCATGAGTTTGGCTCAGTGTTAAAAAAGGCAAAAGGCGCACTTAGGCGACAGGGGTTTTATATCCGAGGCGAGAGGCGCACGCCTTATTGAAGTAAGGCGCACCATGCAGATTTTTTTTCCATTTATATACTGTCAACTCAAGACTCAAGCAAGAAGAACAAACCAACTTCATTTTTGTTGTCTTTGGAAGACTAGAGGATGTTCTTTACTTTAAACCTGAAATGTAAACATCAAAGAGTATTCATCATTAGCATTTGATTTATTAAGCA